>OY751322.1:5057839-5724329 GCA_963564615.1 Rhorus exstirpatorius
CTACAGGGAACACGTGAATCTGGTAGGAGTTCCGCTCTAAAAATGGACCGCTCGAATTCGGTTGTTTTTTTTGTTCAATTTTATTTTTGTATGATGTCGCAGGTGCCCTAATAAAACGCGAAAACGATTCCGGTTGATTTTTTTTTGTTTTATTTATTTATGTTAGGTTCTTACACTTGGTTGCCGAGTTACCATGCTACCGTTTTCTGCTGGTATATGATTCGTGAATAGTTATATGTTAACTTATTATTTTGTGACTGAGAATATAAGATTTTTATTTTACGGAAGGTAGTAGTGTACGCTAAGTAGCTCGTTCGCGTCGCGGGTTAAATCTTCGAGTATTATAATTCACGATCGGAGTTCAACTAACTGTCCTTAATTACTGCTGGACATTATATAGTCCCTTATTCTATTGTCGCATAACGTGGGAGATGTCGGCGCGTGAGGGAAGAGTTTCTCTCACACCCCGACATCCTGCTGACGAAAATCTCTAGACGTATTTCTAATTGTTGCGGCTGGTGATACGAAAAGTCAGTGTTGAGACAGCGATATTCTCCAGACAAAATTCTGACTACCGTCAGGGCCGGGACATCGATATTCTCGTGGCACAATTGTTGTTTATGTTGAGACTCGTCCCAAGGCGATAAGCACGACCATCTTGTGTAAACCAGCATGACGCTGATTTTCACCGGCTTCCAACATCTGTGGGAGCTCGGTGATAACGCGCGACATATGCTGGTTCGTCACTCACGCGACTTTTTCCCGCGACGAGCCTCGTTCACAAAAGATTGAAGATTTCGTGTGTTAGGTGTGTTGCATGCTCGCAGGCATGTCTTGCGTTTGGCGGGTGAACTCCGGCAATGAGGGTCACCCCTGGTCATTCGTGTTTTTCCCGTAGTTTGAATAATCTTCATTTTTACCATGGATCATATGGATCCGGCCTTAAGTTTGATAAATGAAAATTTAAAAGAATTTATATGAAATGTTTCGAATTTATATCGGTATTTCGACCCAGGACGTTACAATACAATTTCGTTTATTTACAGACATGGGTACACATTCCGACAATGATGGTAAAGTTATCTGGAATGGTAACACTATGACGGTTTATGAAAATGATATTCCGTTGGATGAAGAAAACAATAATTACTGTATTAATTCGGGAAAACGTGAAATGATTGACGTTTCATCTACGGTTGTCTCAAATCAGCATCCCAGAGGGTAAGTCATAAATATTTATTTATAAAAATGGGAACTTACTCTTTTACTCAATAACTGGTGCTAAAAGTATTTCTTTGACTTTCAAACTAGGATCCATAGATCGGCTGATGCAAGCTCGGAAGATGTTCCACTTGGAACGTGTTATATTTTTGCCGATATTATCAAGAAGGTAATTGAAACTACTTTAGCACTCGCATTTAATGTAGATTGAGCATGTTCGGTAATAAGGATGGATATGTCTTGTATGTGATTTTGAATATAATAGGCTGATTGTTGAATTTGGAACGATATATTGTATTTCGCGCCTCTTCCTCGAGATAGACAGTGTAGTACGTAAGTGAAGTTCTATCGTAATTGTATGAAGCGCCTCTTCCTCTTCCTCTCTTCTATCCACGCCAGTGTCACCACAAGTTGAATGCAAAAAACTTTTTGCCTACGCTCCGTCGTCATGACAACGCGTACTGCGATATTTCTCATTCTTTCGTTTGGTGCCAGTGTAATTACAAGTTTTTTTGGCACGATAGTGCAAATACTAGCATAAGTAATGTAATATTCGACGAAGAGTCGACGATTTATCATGGAAGTGGTATCAACGGTAATCGCGGAGATCGGGGACCCTTACGGGAGACCCCGGGAATAAGTTGAATACAGAGAACACTCGCAGTATGTATATCCATGCGACGGTTATGTGTTCCGTGCTTTCGGCTCTTACCGAAACGCACATTCGTGTTTATTGACACGGGACTCAAGCTTTAGCATGGGATTTCATCAGTCTGCAGGGTGATATCCTGTGCGTGACTGAATATGCTATGTGCATTCGGCTCTAACCGACGAATCGCACACCCGTGTCTATGTACACGGGATTCGAGCTCCAGCGTGGGATTGCGTCAGCCTATAGTTAGACTGTGTTCCTGAATATGCCTTGTGCATTCGGCTCTAACTGAATCGCACACCCGTGTCTATGTACACGGGATTCGAGTTCCAGCGTGGCATTGCGTCAGTCCATAGTTAGACTGTGTCGCTGAATATGCTTTGTGCATTCGACTCTAACCGAATCCTACATCGTTGTCTGTAGACACGAAATCAAAACTCGACAGCGCGGGATGGGAAATCGCAGTGCCAGCGTCGGTTGCAACTGATGCGGGCAGTTCCTTTATGCTGAACGCTGGCGTTACACGAGTGGCCGAGACCTTAATCTCTGCAAGATTAGGGTCTCTTATTGTTCTGTATAGAACATCGTCTCTGCAAGACGTGTGGCCGCTGCGTACTCAGAGGAATGAGTGAGGTTAAGGCCTTCGAGATCATTCAAGACCTTTCGTCCCCGATTCTTTAGAATTACACGATGGCGATCGGCGTACCTAACTAAAAAAGGGATGACGAAATAGTCACAAAATCTCTCAAGATTTTGTGACACTCCTTGCAAGAAGATTTCACATCGATGTACCTGTTGATTAAAAAAAAAAAAGAATTGTTCTGTATAGAACGCCGTATCTACAAGACGGGTGGCCGCTGCGTACTCGGAGGAATGAGTGAGGTTAATGCCTTCGAGAGCTGATCGCCAAGGCGCTACGACGGAGAAAAGGTTAGTATTTTTCTCAATAAACCATCCCAGAGGCCTATATAAACAGGTTACTGCCTCTGGCGGTAAATATTTCTTCACATAGGAATACCAATTGGTTCTTTTTGGCTGTGTATTTATTAGCCAGAGGCCGCAAGGGACAGCAAATATTCTCAATGAACAATCTGAATGGCCTATATAAAGAGGTTACTGCCTCTGGCAGTGGATATTTCTTCATATATACTAATATTGAATATTACTATACTTATATACTATTCATATATACTAATATTGAATATATACTGATAGTGAATTGTAACGGTTCGTGGTTTTATATCACGATAAAAAAATGCAAAATTAAGGGTTCGGTACTGGACTCGATCTAGACAAGGGGAGATAGCTTCAAATTTTTGAATTTCAACTCCTCAGAAGCCTCAGTGGCGGCGCGCTGCGGTCTCGGACCGAGGGCCTGTATGTCAATGGCTATTTGAGTGTATAAGTGTAATTCTCTTTTTTTTTTTTTTTTTTTAATTAGCCTCAGGTTGCGTCACCCTGTTGTCATATGACTTCGGGGAATCTACCTCATCATGGGCTATTTTGATGAAAATAATTATGTGAAAATGAAAGAATATTGTTTCTGGACTTGGCCGGTCCGTGCGGCAAATGAAAGAAATATTGATCTGAAGGCGGATAGGCAGAAGGCACTTTTGACCGTGAGAGAAAAAAAAAATTAAATTCAAGATTAAATTTATCCAAAATTGTATCGAGAATAAATTTAGTGTTTGGTGATTGATAAAGAGAGGTTTTGGGACTTTTGCCGGTCCGTTGCGGCCACTCAAAAGAACGTTAATTTAATTATTGCGGACGTGCGGATGGCACAAACTGTCTCGCGAAAAATAGGGTCTGTACTTAATGGTTGATAAATTTGATTTAGAGTTAGTATTTTATGCCGAGGTCTACCCTGGGGTACCTCTAGGCTGGCTTAGATTATGTTATTCGTAATTCTTTATTCAAAGCACTGGACGCTGTGCCAGTACTATGATTAATTAAATTACGAGAGACGTGAGCCGGGCATGCTCAGGAGGACATCACAATTTAGGCTCTAAGACAGCCGATGGAAAGTCTCGGGGTCTAGGATATTCCTCACACGCGCCGGCCGCAATGCCAGTACCCGAGAGGGGGGAGGTGTGGGCCTTGGGATATCCCTCGACGCACTAGTCGCAATACTAGCACCCAGAAGGCTTTCAAGGTAGTTTTGGAGCCTTTACGCGCTGGCCGCAATGCCAGTACCTAAAGGTGATGAGAGAGTTGGAAAGGAAAGGAAAAGAATGGTCTCATTCTCGCTCCGCGATCGCTTTATATAGCCGCGCGAGCCGAGAATTCCGGGTGATTGACGTCACAGTCACGTGGGCGTCGAGTGTCGTCGCGTCAGTGGTGGGAGCATCGGTACCTGTGTGTGCGTTCCGTTACAGAATATTGCTTCATATAAAGTAATTGGTTCTATTTGGCTATGTATTAGCCACAGGCTGCTAAAGACAGCAAAAGAACCATCTCAAAGGCCAAACAGGCCTTGCAGCGAATGCTTCTGGCAGTGAATATTCCTCCAGATAGGAATATCAGTTGGTTCTATTCGGCTATGTATTTATTCAGCCACAGGCTGCTAGAGACAGAAAATATTCTCAATGAATCATCGTGGTTCCATTCGGCTGTGTATCAGCCACAGGCTACTAAAGGCAGAAAATATTCTTTCATAAGGATGAATGCTGGCTTGATCAGTCAGTAAATCTGCTCTTCAGCTAATATTCCTCCATAGGAAAGGAAAACCTGACTTTGCGAGTCAGCAAAGCCAATTGCAGCAAATGTTCCTCCACACGAGAGAAAAGACTGACTGGGTCAGTCAGCTAAATAACATAATCGTGAATATTCCTCCACAGCAAAGGAAAGCTGACTATCTCAGCCAGCGGGACCAATTTTCAACAAATATTCCTTCAAGAACGAAGAATCATACGAGGTAGGCATTTTTCTTTTGACTGGCCAAAATCACAAAATTTTTTCTCGAGGAAAAAATTATTCACGAGATGGATACGATAAAAACTGAATCTAAATCTCACAGGCGCTATTCCTGAATGAAAGATTGTAAGCTGACCAAATGCTTTCAACTTTTTACGTAAGGATGAAGCCACCCGGTTAGTATGTGAAAAATTAATTTGAAAATTTCGCCATTCCTTTTCCGAGATATTCAATGTGACTCTGCAAACAAGCCGATGCTCGAGACATACAGATTTTCTTTGCAAAAATTTGGCTACTCGCATACCATGAAGGATCTTGCTCATAGTAGAAGTCACAGGTTTACGAATATTTTAATTAACGTCTTCACTTGTAAAATGGTCATCAGCTCAACGACTATGAATCCAGCGAAACCAGCCGTATTCAATCAAAGAATTAACCTTTAAGAATATTCGGCTACTAGTAGTACGATGAGCCAGCCAAGAAAGATTGTTGTCTCAGAAATGCAGACTTCCTTTGAAAATTATTTTTTGGTTTTAACGAGTGAATAGTTATATATAAGAGCAATGTGGGTATCGGGTATATTATGAAACAATTGCCTACTCATTGAAATCTTCCTTAGTGAAATGTTTCTTGTCAAGGCTGAATCTTGTATTAAGGTTCATCAGCTTGGTGCAGAAAAAAGGAAAGACGAATCCAAGATAGTGGAATACAAGAGACAAGAGAAATGAACTAAATCATTTATCTGAAAAGGTTTTACGAGTCATCACGTAACAACCACTACCCGCGATCATGAATTCTGAGACTGAGTGACTATCGCTTTCTTACAATTAATGAATTTTGACAAAATTCAATTCAGTTTTCAGTCTTTTGATATTAGAGATGCAAGGGTACCAAAGACTCCGTTTCCTTGGCATCTCCGATATGGAAATTTTTATGCCCTGATACTTATAACGGTATTAACTTTATGTATACAAATGTTATAATCATAGATGAACAAAGGTTGAAGAAACGACAAGGAAAGGTGGTTGGTGCTTTCGCAAGTTCACAGGTGGTTAAAAATAGCCTACGGGAGTTGTATCAGCGTAACGTAGAATCACGAGTCGAGTCAGATTCTGATTGATAGTGAGGCGAGCACCTGTCTGTGACAATGCGTTGATGACACCATTGAGAAAAGAGGTAAATAATCTCCGACTGTCATATTGACTTTGAGATCGATACCTGTTACAATGGTTTTGAAGATTCAAAATTTAGTTGATTTAAGAATCGAGCAGTCTAACTGTGTCACGGTTGCCTAGACAACTTTTAGCAACAGGTCTAATATCGTTGCAAATGTATATTAATAACCTTAATGGTAAGCTAGTCACTGAAATTTGAATCGGAAAATTCTCCCCCAACGGAGAAGAAACTTTATCGTCATTCGGGCCTTCATTTTTTAATTTATGAATTTGCAAAGATAAATTGGATCGGGTTGCACCCGACAGAGACAGAGGTTGGCTCCTCGGGGTTACAAACTCTCGGGAGTCGAACCTGAGGTATCTCGCAGTCTTTCGGCTACCACACCAAAGCGCTGCACCTTGCTTTTGGAAATGCATTTTTTGGGTGGGTTTTTGAACAATCGAAGTCGCAGAGGGAAATTTTTCCCAATGGTGCCCGTGGTGGAAATTGAACCAGGGCAGGGCCCTCTGCGTGTGGGCCGAGCATGCTACCACTATACCGCTGCTCTCCCTTTTGAAGGGTTATTACTATCGCCTTAAATTCTTGATCATTTAAGGACTTCAGACTCGAAAGGGTTACAAATAAGTAATGCGCCAAAGACGCTGTGAGTCTGGTATAATTAGAGTTACCTTGAAAAAATAATTTTGGAAAATATCTCAAGTCAAGAATTTTTGATATTTCGTACCGTGATCAAAATTATAAATAAAAAAAAAATAGAGTTAAAAATGATGAAACAAATTGCATGAGACAAGTCACTGATGGGTCTGAGAATACCCTATCATTATTAACTGAGCTTCGTATGGGTCATTTTTTTTCAAAAAAGGGATCAAAAGGGATCTCATAAATTCGCTTCAAATCTCAATAGAATATTAATATTGATGAATAATGCAGAGGCAACTGCTCTGCACATGGCGTAAAGATTTTTATACCAATAAATACCCATACAGTACGCAAAATTGCAGCAATGTCTCAGCAACGTTGCAACAAGGTCTCAGAAACATTGTTGAAATCTGATTTTGTTGCGGCACTGCAATGTTGCTGCAAGGTCTCTGCAATATAATATCTGATATCACAATATGTTATAAAATTTATACTAGATTATAATATACACCTACGCAATTATAAGAAATTACGGAGATGGGCATAGGCACGACTTATAGGTCATGCATGCTCATTATCTACCCGAACATTCTTTAAACAGCTACACTATCTATCTTGAGGAAGAGGCGCGCAATAAAATTAATCGATTAAACGAACTTACTTGTAAGTGAAGTTCTATCGTAATTGTATGAAGCGCCTCTTCCGAAGAGATAGCTCCCTCCCTCAATTCATAACCCATCTCCCTTCAGAGATTACCCCAGGATTGTTGCGGCAGTGCTTAGAAGAAAGAGAAATATCGCAGTACGCATTGTCATGACGGCGGAGCGCAGGCAAAAAGTTTTTTGCTTTAAACTTGTGGCGACACTGGCGTGGAACGGGGATACTACACTGTCTATCTCTTCGAAAGAGGCGCTTCATACAATTACGATAGAACTCCACTTACAAGTAAGTTCGTTTGATCGATTAATTATAAATTAAAAACAAAACTAATGATTGAAAACTTGATACTAAAAGTCTTGCAAATTAGAAATTAGCATATTGCTTCTATATTATTTTCCATCGTTCACTGAACATTTCTCGTAAGGAAGCTAATGGACACTACTCAAGTTTTAATTTTATATTTTTTATAAACAATGAAAAATTAAATTTTCTATTGATAATAAATGAATAAAAAAATGAATAAGTACATGAATACATTGAATATATACATGAATACGTATAAAAATATACAGCTACGTAAATAAATAATAATTACTACGATAACAATGACTAGTAATGCTCTCAGAGTTTGAAAAATTATATTTTTTTATTCTCATAGTAAAGGAATTTTGTTATTATCTGCCCAATATAAATTTATTTAAACTCATATACAAATTGGAACACCAATAGTTATTGTATATAAGATACACATCCTGTATATTATTGCTCCTACTCTGCAGATGAGGAACAATTTAATGTTGACAATCGAGGCGGTCCGGAATCGTTCGATAAGTTGAGTGACGATGATAAAAGTTATTCAGTAAGTTCCTGTGGATCTGATCATGTACCACAGAATACGGATTTTGATGAAAGTGAAGTCGTGGACACGGATCGTTAAAGAAACAGAAATAAACGTTACCACTTCTCGCAACGTATCTACCGATTTGGATGCGTCGCTTTTGGTCAACAAAGTTGGACCCAGTGCACCAGATGACAACGAAATGTTCGTTGAGGCGGTTGAATCTGGCTTAAAAAATATTTTTGTTTGTATTGCGAATCGGAGCAAACGAAATTGAGCCTACATGTTGCTAGACACCATAGAGACGAAGAAGATGTTGCGAAATTCTTAGCATTCGAAAAAGGATTAGACGAACGAAAAATTATTATGGCTGTTAATAGAAAAAGGACAATTTTTTTAAAATATGAACAGTTCGGTAAACGACGGCAAATAAAAAGTCGTCAGACGGCCAAATTCAAAATATAATAAAAATAAGATCTAGTTTGCAACGTGTCCAACATGCCTGGCCGATTATTGAAAAGAATCTCTCCATCGTCATAGCAGGAGAGGTAAGAAACGAGAAGGCAAGAAAAAACGATGTACTCTCGTGCTGTCGAGACATATAGTTGGTAGGATTCAACCGTTAGCCGTTGATATTCCGCGAAAGCGCGTTTATCCGACTTTGATGGAAGACCATGTTGTAAGATCGCTTTGATAAAATGAGCAGGTAATTATGTTTGGCAATAAGTTGTATCAAAAATATAAGGATGCTTATCACTACGACATGATATGGCAAAAGTTGCGACAACTTGGCCGGTTCCTTCTCGAGGTTAGGAATAACACGAGGGATATTCATGATTTACTTAGTGTCTCTTATCCTAAGAACTATGATGATGCTACGGTTGCTGAAATTCAATCGTTGGCCGGTCTCAACACGTCGAAAACTGGTTTCAAAGTCCCGTCTCTCACCACATCACTGGGAACACTGCTTAAGCAAGTCGGAAAGCTCTGCACTTCTGAATGGATAAAAAAAAACAAAAAAAGAAAAACAAACCTACGCTGAAGATTTTGTAAAACTCTTAACAGAGGATTACACAACCAGTATCGCTCGTACTGGACACGAAACTTAAACTCGCGTCAAATGGCACAAAGTCACGGTCTTACCATCAGACGATGGTATTTACAGGCTCAATACGCATTTGCGAGAGGAAATACAAAAAAACTACAGGCCTTCAAAACAAGAGTTTTCGTACGAGGCGTGGTTCGATTTGAGTGCAGATACACTTCTGGCTATTGAATCATTCAACCATCGTCGACCAGGAGAAATGGAAAGGACTTATATAGAAGATTTCCGCATGTATAAAAAAAATCGATGAAAAACTGGTCGGCTCAGCGTATCAAAAATTTTCTATCGCACAAAAACAAGCGCCTATAAAATACGTGAGATTCCAGATCTGTGAAAAACTTAGACGTGAAATAGGTGTCCTACTAGATAGAGAGCTTCTAAGGTGCGTTGAATAACTAATCACGTAGAGATAAGGCAGGGGTCAACTCGGAAAATCCATATGTCTTGGGTGTCAGAAACTCTGCGCTAGACCGTTTTGCGGAAACATGACATGACGATGTGTATTACATTCAATTTTACGGACGTCAAGTTTCCGATTCGGCCGACTTCATGGGACATGCTGAAAAAGTTATTAAGCAGCACTATCAGCAACCGATCATGGCGCGAGAAATTATCCACATCACAAAACTGTTGGAAGCGGTACAAGAGAAGAAGAACAAGTCAGATGGAAAAAGTAGCAGCAGTGAAGCCCAAAATGAAGCAGATGAAATAAATTCTTCTCTTCCAGACGAGCCTTTTGTCGACACGAAGTCGACTCTCAGGATGGCTGAGCTTTCAACCGACGAATCTTTTGTCGAACCACCAGATAAAAAACGGAAAAAACCATCGAGTAAGTTTCCTTAAGTTTCCAGTATTCTGAGCACAAAAATTCTCATTTTATGATTACGTGCGATTTACATACTGATTTTGCGAAGGAAATATGATTAAATCAAATTAATTTCGAATTTCAATTTGATATTGGGTTATATAATATACGTTTCTTAATACTATGAATATTTCAAAAGTCCTCATCCTTGCATAAACAAAATAACTTATCTTACAGCTTCACCATTTGGCAAGTGTAGTAGAATCCCCTGGAGCGCAAAGGAAAAAGAGGTGGTATAACGAACTTTTGAGAATTTCATTGCGGCAAAAAACTACCATTATTCAAACATATTGAAAATATGCTTGAAGCTAATCACGAAGTATTCAAGCGGAACATCGCAGCCATAAAAACATGGATTGGCAATCAGCTGAAGAAAGTACCCTAAGAAATTATTTATAAATTTTTTTGTTGTTTTCGGTGTACAATGAGATTATACCAGATTCTACGTTGGGAATTTTTTTCTATTTAAAACTCGAGGGGTAATAAATATTTTCATAAACACGAGGTGCTACAAAAACAAATATTTTCTGTTCGTGATATTTACCGTTTTTTCATTTCCAGTTTTCCTGAAATTCTTTTCTGATGATAACGAAATCGTTATTGCCCCCTTTTTTCAAGCCGGTCAAAAACAGGTCACTTTAGGGCCGCTTAATAGGTCTAAAACGCAAAAATCGTGCCTGTGTTACAAAAAAAATTTTAAACAATTTACTAAAAAGTTATTTACCAAAAAGATCGACTTGAAATGCACAATTATCACAAGATATTGAATGCAGCTGTCTTTTTTTTTAAATTGTTCCATCGCTTTTGGGGTCCTACCCCTTTAAAGCCTCCAACCGCCTTTTTCCATTCTTCCTCTCACCACCCTCTTCGTGATCGTACGGCTGCAGCCGCATCGCTTCCTTCTCTCTCACCCTGTATCGACCCTGTATCGTATCTGCCTAGAACGGAGGGAAACTGCAGAACACCTTCCGTTGAAACAGGGCGGACTCTCCCTAGTTCCCACCTTGTGGCCGCGCGAGTAAACTCAAGCGTGGTCTCCCGAAGCGCCCTAAGTAGGTTCCTCCTTTGCCGTCATTCAGTGGGTAAGTCAGTGCACGGCTAAGCGGTCTCTTTTCAAGCGATAAGAACCGCTGCGAAAGTCCTTCACCGCACCCCGACCACCCACCCATCGCGGAAAGGTGTTTTTTTTTTGGCATTTGTTTGGGTGGGATTCAAACCACCGGGATTGCAGATTAAACACATAGAATAAATTTTCCGTTGGTGTCGGCCGTGGGGCTCGAACTCGGGTCCGCTGCGTGCGAACCCCGAGCCTCACCCACTGAGCCACTGCGCTCCCTGCAGCTGTCTTCTAATAATCTTACATTTTAAGTTGGTTTTATTGCGAAATAACTCTATTGAAATTATTTTTTATTTTTTATATAACATGTTTTATAAAGATTAGTTAAAAACAGTGGAAACAGAAGAAAACTATTAATTTTTTTTTAACGGGAATCTTTTTTGTATTGTTGTGCCCGCGAATTTCGTCACGAGAGGATGAAATCGTCGAGGACGGGTTTGTGGGTGATTGTCAAGGTTGAGTAAATCTCCAACTCGAGTATTACAAAATTACGGTCTAGTTTATTCGATGATGATAAAGTATTGGTTACAATATTGCTCTTGGTTATTTAGCCTTGAGACCGACTGACTGCAATTTGACCACAGCTTCCGCTAAGGATAGCTCTCTGTTTTAAACAGGGCCGTTGCCGACCAAAGACTGCCTTTTTATATTATTCCTGTAATGACTTTTCATTCAATTTTCTGGAGAGGTGGAATCACACGAACGTAGCTTGACGACGTGTGTTGCAAAGTCACCTTTAAACTGCTGACTTTGCACAATTGCAAAGTCACCTCCAAACAGCTGTGTTTTCAATCAATGGCTAAAGTGAATATCATTCTACATGATGAAATCGGAGCACAACAGTATACTGTAGACGTGTGTCTACAGTATACCGAAAATTGGAAAAAGATGTCGTGGAAAAAGAAAGCAGTTGAAAGTTCAACGATGAAAATCATACTTCAGCGACAGCCTCCGATCGCTGTCTACTGGAGGCAGCGCTCACTAGTGTTTCCACCGAGAGATTCACCAAGGGTCTACTTGAGCCATCGCTCGCTAGTGTTTCCACCGAGGAATCCACTTTCTCCTATCAGAATACAGGTATGTAAGGCATAGTAGCATTTAACATCATTTTAATGAAAAACAATTTTAAATACTTTTATACAACACATGCTTTAAAAACTTGTGTTTTTTACCCTCTAAAACAGGATTTCTGTGTTCATTTCCCTGCGGTCAAAAGACTGACTTTTATCCCGTTTCAGAAGCGAAAAAAACACTCGTTTTGAATGCATGTGTTGTAGAAAATGTTTAATACACCATGGGATACCACCATTTTTTTTCCAGAAATTATTCATCGTCATGTTAGATTGCTGTATTATGCACCCAGGGAAGAAAGAAGGCCTTTTTTTTTTGGAGCACCGATGTTTGGGGAACTCATCTTTAGTCTCGGGTGCCTTCGGCGCCCTTGACTTAGAACTCATTCTGCAAACATTGGCGTTCGACAAAAGAGGCTTACTTTCTTCCCTAGGTGCATGATATACCATTCTAACATAATAATACACAGAGAAAACCCGACACGAGTCGTCAATGTAAGCACATTTATCACTAATGAGACTTTCGAAAAAATAGTATATTAAGCTACAAGGGACGAAAATCGAACTTCCGTCCCTGCTGTCATGATTCCCGAGGCGAAGCCGAGGGAATCACGCAGGGACGAAAGTTCGATTTTTGTCCCGTGTAGCTTATACTTTTTTTCTTCATAGCCGGTCGAAAGTACACGATTAATTGTAGAAATTAAATCGTCATTATCAATTCCAAAAGTTGAGGTTATGAGTTCGAGTTCGTGGTCAATGCCCGCCGGCATTTGCAGCACGAGCGCCAGCGAGGGCTGCTGGCCGACAGCGGGCATTGACAACCAATAACTATTAATTTAATATATTATTTTATCGTTAAAAGTAATTAAAACAACTTGAATATTTTATGACTGTTTTTATTATATTTTCAGTAACTACGACACCTCGAATATGTTATGACTAGTAACTAAGACAACTTGGATATTTTATGACTAGTAACTAAGACGACTTGCATATTTTATGACTTTTTATCTTCGCACGCACACAACACGCTTGTGAATGTACAATTATTAAACGTACAGTTTTCAAATTTCACACATGAATTTTTGTCGAGGATGGAACTTACATCATTTTCAATCTCATTTTGTTTGTTCAATGAAGGTACAGGGTTTACGTTTGGTCTAGATTTACCTCCTGCATTCCTTCTTTTTTTTGATGGCGATTCACTAGATTCTCCTCTGTTGATAAGTAACTTGATTGGTTCTTTTGTTAAAAAATGTTGCTTTACATATGAATGACCTGCTTCTGTATGATTTTTAGTTATTTTAATTGATTTTAATTCTGCAATCTTTTCTTGTCGTTTTTCATGTAGAATCTTAGCCGTAGTAAACGATGGCGAATTTTCTATTGCTTTTGATTGATTTTGAATTTTCTCAGCTATATTAACAAAATCTTCAGAGAAATCATCCCAATCCAACATTATAGAAGGGGGCTCATTTTCCTCGTTTGCAGTTTCTTCATTACTTGTTGATTTTGAGTTACTTTGAGTATTGGATGTAGCAGCGTGGGTTATGCCTTTGAAAATTTTGTCTCGATTATGAAGGGAATTTTCCACGTAACCTTGTGCTACGGTGTCAGAACGCCATCCGCCCAGTTGTTTAATCATCTGCATGTTTGCTCCCGAGTCAGAAAGGAGTGTTTCTGCACTTCTTCGAAAACAATGTCCGGTATACAGTTTTGGGTTTTCTAATTGTAAATATGAAGCGATGATTTCGGGTGTTTCACCTATTTTATTTTTACCCGTCACTTGGCGATTACACTTTCCTTTGTAATATTGGAGAAAAAATCTGTCCGTGAATTTCTCAGCCGGTTTTAGCATTATATATTTTTTGACGGTATTATAAAAAAGTGGTCCAATGATAAACTGTCGATCAAAATCAGTTTTCGTGTCTTTGACGGAAACTATAAACTTATAACCCGTGTCTTCAACGTCGTCGGTTTTCAAATGAGTGAGTTCATTGCATCTGAGTGCCCCGCAAATCCCGAACACCAGTATAACCTGAATTTATATTGTATATATAATCTCAAAAATGATCGAAGAAAACAATAATTCACACTAATGTAAATACTAACCTTTGTACCCAGATATAAATGATCGTCAGCGTCATTCATGAAGTTCTCAATCTCTTTCCATTTGAGAACTAGAGACTTTTTCGGTTTATAACCTTTGGCATTAGTTTTTAGTAAACTTTTTAACTTGAAAAATTGACCAATATCAAGATTTTCATGTGTACTCAACGTTTTTTTCAACATCGACCATACACTCCATAAACTTGTCGGTTTCAATTTTTGACTCATTTGCTTGAAGTAAACAATCAAATTATTCTCCTCTTCTTTGGATAAGGAATTTTTATTTTCTTGTCGCCAATTCTTGTAAGTGTCGTAAATCAATAAATACCGATCCGTCGATTTCTTCGGTAATGTTTCCTTTCGCACAATTAATGTGGCCTCGGAATCGAAATACCTCAATATATTTTCTTCGGTTTCGGATTCCTCGGATGAGGACATGTTTTTATTTTTTTTTACTTTTGAATATCTATAAACCTCCAACTGCCTCCAACTGTCACTCACTAATTACTCCGAAGGTTATTTGTCAATTGCTATGAAACATTTGACAGATAACCCTCGGATCGAGGGGATCCCAGCGTTTTGAAACCGGGCCTAACTTTCCTCCCGTATCGCTTGACTTTCCTCCCGTATTGCTTTATTTTCGTCCCGCGGCACAGATGGCGCGCGCTACGTTTCCGCAGGGACGAAAAGATCTATTTTCCTCCCGCAAATCGGGGACGAAAATGCGTACTTTCGACCGAGGTATGAAGAAAAATCTTTCTCATTGGTGAGCAATGTGAGAACATTGGTTAACGGTGTCGTTTCATTGGTCACCGTTGTGCTACGCATGAAGTTGACTCTCACGGGCAAGCGATGCATGCACATTCATAGTTCAAGTGTGCGCACCCGGAGCTCGTGCCTCTCTCATTGGTGAGCAATGTCCAGCTCACTACTGAATCTTGCGCCCTTCTCGAATATTTCGTATTTCGCGCCACAGTCAGTGATGAGCGCGAAACGGTAATCAATGCGTCGATCTTCGATATCTCGTGCGATCGATTTTATATTTCGTGTTCTGCTCAGTGTCATGCAAAACTGAGCGTGATTTCAAAAAAGGATTAATTATACGTTCGGAGTTACCGATTACTCATGGTAGCCACTTTTCCAATATAGCTTTATTCGAAGAAGCTGAAAAAATACATGACAATGATTGTTAGGAATGAAAGGAATTAAAAGAATAAATGAACGTGGGGTGGAAAATAATGAAAAATAATGATATAATGAATTTTTGATAAAATAAAAATGAAGCATGTTCATGTTATTTGAAATGTTCTGGATATATGTGATATATATAAACCAAATAATAAGGTACAAAATCATACGATCTGAAGAAATACACTAAACTTACAACGCAAAGAAAGGTATAAAAAAATCACGATACGAGTTTCGAATTCCTCATTTTTTACGTTTTTTATTTGTTGGTGTTGTTAGTATATCTACATCAGGATAGTTTACACGTTTATTACAATTCTGTACGCACAGCTTAAAATATCTTTCCTGAAACTTAATCATATTTTTAAACTTTTTTTTAAGGCTGAACTAATTACAAACTAATTACAAACACAAGAGACCTAAGTCCATACATAACGCGTTGACTCTTTCTTATTCTAAATCCAACGTTTTAGAATGTAATGATTTCCTTTCGAACTTTGACAAATGCGAGAGATAAAGAATTGCGCCAAGTCTTTCACATTTATACATCGCATCAATTGTAGGCTCAGATTTGCCTCTTCATCAAGAGCATACGACTGGAAGTGTTCGTCGTAGTATGTGTAATCAGTCACGTCTTTCACAATGGCAAACTGATTTTGGGCAGCATCTTGAAGAATGATGTGAATCACAAAAAAATGATCTGTCTCCCTTTTCGGTTCCACAAGAACGACATCTTTTGCGACTGTCTTACTGCGAAATGTGATGGAATGCAAGACAGAAACCTGCTCATTAATTGAGATATTTATCACCGTCGTTGAGGCTGCGAATAGTATCAGTCAAGTTGCTGACGTCGACATTTTCCTCTTCTTCAACGTAAACTTTTGAAAGAATAAATTTCTCCAAGGAGCCTTTAATTCTCAACCATCGCTCTTCGACGTTCTTTCCTTTATCGGGATAGGCTTTTTTGAAATCGTTGAAGATCTGTATTTACAAAGTAATTGCTGCATTTTCATCAACTTCACACATAAATGAGTAATAATATTTACGAGTTGTAGTCCTTGATCGATGGCTAGGCACGAATAGTCCTCAAACTGGGAAATGTAACCGTCTTTGTGCATTTTGCCGGCGTTGCGTCGTATCAAAAAAGAACTCTCCCAAGCGGCCTCTACTTTCTCCCATGACGCGGATGTGTCATTTAGGACAGCAAGCTGCTTATCGTTTTCTGTTTTCCGAAAAAGATGCGACAGATAAACTGATAGTAAATAATGACGATAATGACCAGTAGCAGGAATAGTTACGTTGTCCACTGTTCGAGCTGGACTGTAGAAGATGTCTGGGTGAGCCTTGAAAGTGGTATTAATATCTTTCGCCAAAGCAATGAGAATGTTAGATGGAATCCTATAATCATGACATTTTCGCACGTGAGAAGGAATTCTTATGTGTTAACAGGTAATTTTATGCAGCTGAAAGAGGGGAAAAATGTTCTTACTCGATTTTCTTGAAAATATTGGTAGCCGAGAATTGCTTTGTTTTACTCAAGATGTAAAATTCTCTGCTAATGAGAAGTTGCGTCAATGGTGCATGTAACTCTTCGATAAATTTGTTTTTGAATTGATAAGACGCTAAAATTTCGAGACCCTCAAAACTTTTCGAAAGAAAAGTTAGCAAATTTTCCCGTTGAGGGACAAAACTTGTATTATTGGCATCGATCGTTCCCAAACATTGACCACAGAGAAGGTCAAACGAACTGTTTGTCAAAGGCTGAAGGCCGGCAAATGTAGCCTCAATTATTGAGACCTCTTCAGAGTTGGACGTGGAGGTAGACGGACAAAAGTTGGTAGTTGGTAAAACGGAGATGGATTGACTTTGACAGGCACTTGGTGGTGGACAGTTATCACTGATCGATGCCATTTCTACTAGGAAACAAATGAAACCCACTATTTGAACAAAAATATTCCATGGACACAAAATATTGAATCAATGACAATTGTTATAAGGGTTAACCCGTACAAACATATATACCAAAGTGAAATTTGTAAATAACATACACCAAACAGTATACTTTTGATGTCATTTTTGACGCTTGACGCTATAATACGTTTAAGAATGAGTCGCAATAATCCGTTGAAAAGTATCGGTAAATTGACTGTCATGTACGAAAGGAAATGGTTTTAGTGAAAATATGTACGAAATTGACTCACTTTTTACCTCAACGACGATGCTAGGAACAAATCGTGGACCATAAATCACTGCACGCTATGCAATCGGACAATTGTCGTGGTGAAAGATTGCATGTTGTCGAGAAGAACTGTCACACAATTGTAATCAGCTGATCACACTCGCATAAAAGGAAGAATCGATCGCACGAGATATCTAGGATCGACGCATTGATTACCGTTTCGCGCTCATCACTGACTGTGGCGCGAAATACGAAATATTTGAGAAGGGCGCAAGATTCAGTAGTGAGGTGGACATTGCTCACCAATGAGAGAGGCACGAGCTCCAGGTGCGTACGCTTGAACTATGAATGTCCACGCAACCCTTGCCCGTGAAAGTCAACTTCATGCGTAGCACAACGGCGACCAATGTAGCGACACCGTTAACCAGTGTTCTCACAGTGCTCACCAATGAGGAAGATTTTTTTTCGAAAGTCTCATTGGTGATAAATGTGCTGACATTGACGACTCGTGTCGGGTTTTCTCCGTGTAGATAATTTCAAAAAAAAATGGCCTTCAAGAAACAATTATTCCAATTTATTCTTAATTAGGAGGAGCGGCAGCTTGAAGTTTTTGCCTGTTGTAATATTAGCCACAATTATTTTATTTAAATCATTGAATTGGCTCTCCATACGAATGATGCCAATATTGAGTATCATATTCTGGTTATTGTGCTCGATAGATGAAGTTATTCGACCAATCTCTTTTATGTACTTTCAGGAAACGAAGACAAATTGATCACTCCGCAGACGGAAGTCGACGTTATAGGGTGAACCCACCAGTGAATGGACGAATAACGAAACTGTAATATTCCGATTTAGCGGAAAATAAGAATATCATCAAAATAATTTTCCGACTTAGCTTAGGTGAAACGAGATATCACACTGATGGTTAAAAAAAATATTCGAGGTGATTGAAACAAATAATATTCGAGAAATTGATTGAGAAGTGGCCGAATTACTGAAACACCAGTAAATGGACGAAATTACCAGTGAATGGACACTCGACCCCCCCCCCCCCCCCCCCCCCCCCCCCCCAGTGAATAGACGTGTATTGTAGATGATGGCTATAACGAATAACAGAGCCCACATGTTCATTCACTGGCAAGAGATCAGAATACCACACCAGTGAATAAACATGATTCCTAACGCATTTTTACGAATATTCCTATAACAAACTTTTTGGAAAAAAATGAAGATTATTTCTATCTTAATCAATAAAAAAAGCACCACTTACCCTCAAAAATCAATAAAACAATTATCTTCAACCACTGATTAACAACTATTAACGCTGATTAAAAACGCCATTCCGTGACTATTTTGCGCGGTATACCAGTACCACAAACTAGAAAAATTTTGCCCGGTGTCAAAAATTGACACTGAATTAAACTCTCGGTTTTAACGCTATCTGGGATTTTTTTGCTTCATTATGGTAATTTTCGTTTTTATCGGCAATTCGTAGTCTCTGTTGATATTTAATATAAAAGTGATTTCGTCCATTCACTGGTCCCCGTCCATTCACTGGTCGGTTCACCCTACGCGACTTTTGGAAAAGAAAACAAAAATTCAATCTCTGCGACAGCCTCCGGTCGCTGTCTACTCGAGCCAGCGCTCGCTAGTAGGCCAAGCAACACAGTTTCGAGTAAGGGAATTTTGAACAAAAATCCTAACAGGAAATCACTTGTACTATCATGACGAGGGCATCGTAAATCTACAAATATTTGGTAGAACGGAATAGTGCAATTGAAAATGTTGATTTCATCTCCCACAGTGCGCAATACAGGGGATCGGATCGTAATTCCCGTCACTTGTAGCTATACAAGTACATGAGCGCTCGAAATTATCGCTGGAGATTAAATCAGTTGCGATAGCAGGATCGATAATATTTTACCATTAAACAAAACCATACTATCCAACAAATAACACGAATCCCATCTCTTGCAGGGAGATTTTCGATTTTTGAAACGATTTTCTCTTCATCTCAAGCTGCACCACTGACCGGTCATTCTCCATGAAAGCCGGAGATGAAATCAGTCTCAAATATGGAATGTCGTGTAGTCGAATATTGAAAAAAAAATGAACTGTCTGATCAGGAAGATGGATTTCATCTCGAGCAGTGAAAGAAGTAGAATGTTCTTTCGTCTTTTTTCCTATCGGTGAACAAGGAGCGCTCGCGAAAACCGCAGGCAGATGGAATCAAACATGACGAGGGCATCGTAAATCTATAAATATTTGGTAGAACGGAATAGTGCAATTGAAAATGTTGATTCCATCTCCCACAGTGCGCAATACAGGGGATCGGATCGTAATTCCCGTCACTTGTAGCTATACAAGTACATGAGCACTCGAAATTGTCGCTGGAGATTAAATCAGTTGCAATAGCAGGATCGATAATATTTTGCCATTGAACAAAACCATACTATCCAACAAGCAACACGAATCCCATCTCTTGCAGGGAGATTTTCGATTTTTGAAACAATTTTCTCTTCATCTCAAGTTTTGAGTAAAATATAATTTTTCCCATACATGGGAAAAAACATTTTTCCCGAGTGGGAAATTTTTCCAATACTTGGGGAAAAATTTTGCTAGCAAAAAGTTTGCTACGAGTTAATAACGTCGTTTAAAAAAATAATTCGTGGACGTTTTCCAAATTTGGAGTAAAATATAATTTTCCCATACGTGGGAAAAATTATTATGTAATTAAATTTTTAATTAATTTTCTGAACTGGAATCATAACCCGCCTGTACAATGAGTTTTTTCTCTAATAATCCGAGACTATCCTGGACAGATTTGCCGTTTAGATTTTCGCGAAAAAATGTTTCCGGCGACTGCCTAGAGAAGATGCAGTTTTTTTCAGTTCTCCGCCTTTTTATTATTTTTGGTCCTAAAATAAAAGGATTTTTCCTCATTCTAACCTCGAAATCGCAACTTCGTGATTTCTCGGCTCTCATGAGGAAAAATAATGTTCGATACGCGTACGAAAAGGCTTTTTGACGAAACTCGTTACAGCACTCGCCTTGGGCTCGTGCCGTAATCCTCTCGCTTGGTCAAAAAAGCCTTTGCGTACTCGTATCAAAATGTACTATTGTAAAAAAAAAAATTTAAATACTAACATTTTAAAAAGCCACCATCATAAATAATTACCAAATTTTTTAATCAATTTTTACTCATCATTGCAAAACCCAAACCCAAATCGAACATTAGTAAACTCAAATTGTGAAGTATTAGATGTTTGCGTCGGTTCGATATTTCGTCCCTCGCAAGTTTCCGCATTCTCATATTTGTTGTCGATATAAATTAATTTCGACAATTTTGTGTTCTTAATTTTTGTTTACTACTTTACGGACTTTCGTGCGATAGGCCTTTCTACATTTGAACGTTCGTTAATTTTAAAATTCGATATTTCGCTTACTCTGATTATTAGTTGTTCGAACTTTTGACCCCCACCCGCCCAGCGTTTATTTGATTCGCTCTCGCGCGTCCGTGTGATGTTCAACGGTGTGGGTGTGCGAGCGTTTTGTTTCACGAACCCCGCTTCAACCGTCGTTGTCCCCTCCACTATCTCAACTTTTTTAAATTTCTCTTCGATCGAGCGCTCATTGGTCGACGTTGGTCGACGTTAAATCGCTAATAAATCCACCAAATTTGATTGTACAAAATTTTCGAAAAGGACTTTTCTGCTCCGTTTTCGACGCTCTACCCTGCACTTATAATATGATCAGTAGGTTAGTATACACCCTGTATGGAATTTCGAAAAAATCTGAATTTTCCGGATATTCTGGGTTTTCCCCGCTTCTAGTTGTCCGATCGAGTCTCGTGACCGCTCATTTTATTCGTGATTTAATTTTCTACAACTTTTGTATTGAAGCCATCAAGATTGCATTTAAACTTTTTACGTTATACACAAAATACTAAAAAAGTGCTATTTTTTCGCTTTAAATGTTAAGAACTAATTAAAATATGCGAGTTGCGAGTCGAAAACTATCGTAAAATGATCTACAAATCAACCTCTACATGATGGCACAGGTCGTTTCTTGTTAGGATTTGTGTCACGCTCAAGTCCCTATTGCTTGGCTTATAGTGTTTCCACTAAGGGCTTCACCGAGGGTCTACTCGAGCGATCGCTTGCTGGTGTTACCACAGAGGGATCCACTTTCTCCGATCAGAATACAGGTGTGTGTATGACGTTAGTAGCCCACGATAGCTTCTGATTGCTATCAACTTGATATATTAGTCACTTATGTTTGCACAGAAATATTATTTTTTATACATAATCAATAATAAAGTGAAACAGTTTGAATGTTATGCCTGCACTTACCGCACATGAAACTGACAATTCATAAAATCCATGTACCATTTAACTTTCTGACGACTCGATTAACATTCTCGGCTCATTATCAATTGTATCTTTTTCTGAACAAGGTTCGTTGTTAATACTTATTCCTTTTTACAGACGTTACTCATCCTGTTCCTTTTTTCAGTTACTAATGTGTTATTTACAGATCTGTATACAGTTTCAACCAGTGACGGCAAATTGGTTTGGAAGGACATTCATCTGAAAGTATACGAGGGTGAAACTCTATTGAACGAAGAACACAATAATATCGATAAAAAAAAACGTGTGATATCATCATCGTCGATTTCGAGCAATACCGCAACTGTGCTGCATGAAAAACCGATAATAGCCGACGTAGTCGACGCGACGTAACGAGAAACAGTATCTCCGATGTAAGCGTGTAAGTTAATTTTCCTTCATTTTTTTCAATATTAATATGAAACCATGTGCTTTATTCGTCAGTAGCTGTTATGCACATGGAAAAATATATAAGCCAAAAAAGTATGTCGTTTATATTGTTACGTCCTGGGTTTTTGGAATTATTATTTCAGCTATTGAGGTAAACATTTTTTTAAAAATAATATTTTAATAATTCAGAGACGAAGAGGATAGTCTCAAAATGTAAAATTAGCCAAATAATCAGCGTGCGAGCGAGTTACCAGTGAAGATCTCACAGTCACAGCGTCTGTCAATTTTGCTGACACTGGGGATCTCACGGTAACGGGCCGGACGCTGGGCACCTCTGAGATGTGCAGCACCCGACTCGCATATTTTTCTCGCGGAGTAATCTGAAAGATGCTCCGCACTGCATTAAAATTATAAAACAGAAGTTAGTTAGAGCTTCACACTCGACCAGAATGGTCGAGGTCGCAAAAATTCGGAAGTCCTCTACTCCGGCTCCCGACCCGAATGGTCGTGGTCGTTATAGAATTTTTAATGCAAATATAAAGTTAAAATCATTGAATAAAGAAATTGAAAAGTGAAGTTCAATAATTTTGTTTTAAATAAATTATTAGTTGTTGTAAGCGTTTGAAAACCAAACTCGATTTGGTTTTATTCATTTATAACCTGCTACGACATTCCACTCAGAAAATCACGATAAATCAAAGGAAACTTAAATAAAACAACAAATAACGATAAAAATCTCCAGTCATCACTCTAGCTCCAGCCCCTGGCTAGCACATGTCCGCCTAAAGAGAAGCAACGACAACATTAAACTACGTTACGTCAACGGAAAGTGAAAGAAAACAAAATCACGAATACCCGGGACGTAACAATATATTGAACATATATATATATATGAGTCCATATCTATCGGTTATATTAGGGTGATTCAAAAAAACGTTCTATTTTTTTACTTCGACACATTAAAAGGAAGCTCACCAAAGGAGAGCTCGAAATAAAAATATGTAGAGGTGGCTCACGTGACTTGTAATTTCCCATTTAAATAACATGGGAAATACTTCTCTGCGCATTAAAAATAATATACCTCCTTAATGACAACTGTAATAAATAATCTAAAAACGACAAGAAATATGCAGACGAGTGAATCGTTATATTATGATATTTATTTACGTTTAACTTAATTTTTTACGTTATCGCATTGTTTTTTTTGAACCATATATTTTTTATATTTCAGTTCTCTGTAAATATTTCAGAGTATATCGGCGAACGATAAAACATTCGAACTATTTGCTCTGCCGGTAAAATGCCAAATCGGGTGATAAATCAGTTCAATATTCCGTCGTTGGGGTCACTAGAGATTTTCAAGTTTATATAATATATATAACGACTTATAACGTAGCGTAAAGTGGACTTCCGTTTCCGGTGTGAATGGAGAGTGACGGGGGAGCGAAGCGTGAGAGATAAAGTACAGGAAAAGGCAGTAGAGAGGCGGAAAAAAAAGGCGGAAAGTGAAGGGAAAGGTAGGTGAAGGGGCGATAAGTGCAGTGAAAGTGTGGAGAGGGAAAGGGAAGGTGAAGGGAGCAAAGGGCAGAGCAAAAAGGGCAGGAAAAGAGGTTAGGAAGCAGCATGCCGAAGAGGGGCGGGGCGAGAAAGGGGGAAGGCACGACGTGAGTCGGCAAGCGGGCGCGATCGTAGCGGCATCGGGCGTTGAGAAAGGACAGCAGAAGGAAGGTAAGGAAGAGAGCAGGGAGAGAGAGAGGTGATCGGCAGTGTCATCTGACGACGGAGAGAGGTAGCGACAAAGAGACCGGATAAGGTGCGGAGACAAGTGACAGGTAGAAAGAGATAGACGGTGTGAGCAGGACGATTTAAATCAGGAAGAGAGGAAAAGAGTGAATAGACGGGGAAGGAAAGGAGCAGGATAAAAGGAACACGGAGGTGGAGGAGAACAGGATGGAAAAAAAGGGAGAAAACATAGAGAGGGTGATAAAAGAGATGAGAGAGGAATCTAAGAGAGACGCACACAAAATTAAGGAGCAGAGGAGAAAGATGAGAGAGGAATTAGAGAAAATCAGGGAGGAAGGGAGAAAGGCAGAGGAAAGGTGGAGGGAAGACTGGCAGGTCATAGAAAGAAGGATAGGGGCGGAAGAAAGGATGGAAGGGACTGAGCGGGAGATAGAGAGAGGAAGAGGAAGGCAAACGGTCGGGGTGAGCGGAACAGGGGAGGGGGGGGATGAGGAAACGGTTGGAGGAGCTAGAACGAAAGATGGAGATAGCGGAGAGGGAAGAAAAGAAGTGGAATATAATTATAAAAAGAGTAGAAATAGAAGGAACAGCAAGGGGGACGGCAACAAGGGTAATAGAGGGGTTAGGGGGGACGGGGAAAATAGAGAAGGTAAGAGAGATTGGAAGAAGAGGGACGAATGGAAGGGAGGGGATGATGGAGGTAAGAATGGAGAGTGGGGAGGCGAAGAAGGAGGTAATGAGGAAGAAGAGGAAGTTAAGAGGAGGGAAGGAGATAATAGAGGAGGATCGGACGGGGAAAGAGAGAAGAACGCAATGGTGGCTGAGAAGGATTGGTGAGGAGGAGAGGGTCAAGTGGAAGAGAGTAAAAGTTGGCAATGGGAGAATAGAGTTGAAGGGAGAGGTATGGTGGTGGGAAAGGGTAGGGAACGGAAGTCAAAAGGACAGAGAGAGGTGGAAAGAGAGAGAGAGAGAGTGGACAGCGAAGAATATTGAGGATCTAGAGGTAGGGATCTAGAGGAGGGTGGGAGGGTATTGGAAAAAGGTGATGGCGACAGAGAAGGGGAGTAGATAGCAGCGGGGCAGAGGGAAGAAGGTTCAGAGTGAAAGAAGGAATGAAGCGAATGGACGAAAACGGAAGTTGGCGAAGGAGAGGACAGGCGATAGAGTAAGGATATAAAAAGGGTTAAGGGAAAGGATATGAAAAGGGTAAGGAAGCGAGCGAGCGTGCGAGCGGGTAAAGCGAGAGGATGAGAAAAGCGAGCTGGCGAGAAAAGCGAGCGGGCGAGAAAGGCAAGTGGGCGAGAAAAGCGAGCGGGCGAGAAAGGCAAGTGGGCGAGCGAGTTTCGAATAAGCGGAGAGATGAAGGAAGGTAAATAAAATAAGGACGGAAGGAAAGTAGGTTATTAAGGTCAAGGAAGCGGCATGGAAGAGAGTGGTGTATGGAAGAGAGCGAGGAGTAAAGTGGGCAAGGCGGAATAAAGCAGAGGAATAATAATGTAAGGATGCATGGATTGAATGGATTGTAAGGATGGACTGTATGGAGTGTAAGGATGTAAGAAGGGAAGGTAATGGAAGGACGTGAAATGTAAAGGAGATGAAAGGACGGGAGGTGTAAAGGAAAATTGTGAAAATTGTGTGTAACAAGGAGACAACCTTGGAAAACAACTTGCAACCCTTAGGGGAGTCAATAAAGACATACATACATACGTAGCGTAAAGTGTTTAGCGGGTTCTAGTAAGTTTCTCTAAATATGGATTTATTTTATAAATACACTGGAAATCGCTTAACTGATCGCTTTAGGACGGATAGGAGAGGAAATCGGGCTGTTAACCGTCTCCCTCACGCTGTCGCAGAGCGCTCGAAGGCTGTGCTCAGGGGAGGGGCGCGAGCTCGGGTCAGGACAAGTTTACAACAGAGTGGGGGAGGGGGGGGGGGCGACATTAGCGAGTGTGACAGTCCGTGTGGCGGAGAAAGAGCTGAAAGGAACAGTTAAACAGCGGACAGTTAAGCGATTTCCAGTGTACTACCACAATTTATTGCGTTATATTACGAATAATTACCCATATAATTCAATTTTACAGACCAGTCATACGTCATGAAGGAAACAATTCATTTAATTGGCGATGTAAATGAAAATATATGCGGCAGAAAATTGCCAATTTTGCGAGAGGTTATGTCTGTATTTTTTTATGAGCATAATTTTCATCGCCTCACACTCAAACAAAGTGCTAAAAACACTATAAATAAAGTTGAAAGGCATTGGTCTCGAGCTGGAATCCCCACGTGTGGAACAAAACATGCGATGAAAAAAATACTTAACATTCATAACATTTTTAAATCACAACCGCAAAAAATCGTCTGCACAATTAATGAAACAATCAATTAAAAAAAAAATTGCTGGAATTATTCGATATTGCCAAGCCTGGCGTAGAAAATGTCCTCCATGATCAAAAATAATTTTTACTTGGTCAAAAAAGAAATGGGTCGCCGTGGCTTGATTCACGAGAATGTCTCACACAATTCTTCAGATGAAGATACACATGTGATGAATGTAGATAATGATAGGTATTTTATTCGCTGCTATTTCGGCTTTAAATGGACATTAAAATGATTGTATAGTAGAATTTTTGTTCATTTATAGTACAATTTTTGTTCATTTATACACACTTGATTCGTAAAATTCTTATACTGATATTTGTTTTGCGCATCATCAGTTATAATGTAATGGTGCCTAAATTTCCATGGCAAAAACGCACTATCGAGGACGACATTTTTTATTGTTAATAATCATGATTATGTTAACTTCTTTCATTCATTTATAATAAATTAATAAATTCTGAAAATGTTAGATGTCAATCAACCACTGAGTGAGAATGACAATTTATTGAGTTAAGCTTCAACCTCAATTTCGACAAATTTCAGTCAAACGCAAACGTCGAGTAAAGTTTCTGACTTTGAAAATAAAATTGACGAAAGAAATAAACCTGCAAAAAATAATATAATGACGCCAGAACTAACGGCTGCACTCGACCGAGGAAATTTTAGTGACAAAAATGCTACCTTTATAATAGCTGATACGGTAGCCGCATTGGGAATTACTATTGCCGATGTTAATTCGAGTTATGCTACCATACACCAAAGTCGCATTAAATTTAGAAAAAACATTGTTCAAGGATTGAAGAATGATTTTCAAGGTAACAACCGTTACGTTGTACATTGGGATGGCAAGATACTGAGCGACATTGTGGTAAAAAATCTGTAGACAGACTTCCGGTTATTTTATCAGTAGCAGATATTGATCAATTATTGGGAGTTCCAAAAATGGATAATGGAACTCCTATGAACCAAGCTTCAGCTATCATTACTGCATTAAACCAATGTAACGTCAGTTCTTATGTTAAAGCAATGTGTTTTGACACGACAGCTATTATTTTACATAATAGGTATTCTATAGTATAGGTATAGTATACATAATAGGTATTATAGGCAGGTATAATTTTACATAATGATTATCTACTCAACAGGTATTCGCAACGGCACATGCGCTATAATAGAGACAACGTTTGGTCGAGAATTGATTTATTTACCGTGCCGCCATCATATATGGTATGAGTTCTTACACCGACTCCCCTGAGGGTTGCGGGCTCCCAACACCATCTACCCTTGGTCTCCTCTCGTATCCGTTTGTCCCCGGTTCGATCCCCGCTGCCGGAGCTTGTCGCGCACTCGCTAGATTTCAACACCTGGGACAGAAACAGTCGTAGTTCGTACGCCCTGCCTCTGGAGCAGGGATGGGCAACATCGAATGAAAAAGTATTTAAATACATCATTAAAATACAAAAAGCTTTTCCACTCGTCATTTATTTTGTGTACGAGTGACGAATGAATTTCCACTCGCCATTCGTTTCGCGTTCGAGTGACGAGTGGTTTTTCATTCTGTATTTAATTCGCGATCGAGTGCAGGTGGATTCCCACTCGTCATTTATTTCGGGTACGAGTGACGAATGAATTTCCACTCGCCATTCGTTTCGCGTTCGAGTAACGAGTGGTTTTTCATTCTGTATTTACTTCGCGACCGAGTGACGAATGGATTCCCACTCGTTGTTTACATCCGGACTGAGTGGAGAGTGGGGGAGTCATTCGAACGCCGTCTTCGGTTCGAGTGGAAAAAAACTCGTTATTTGTTCACTTTCAGATCCGAATGAATTTCCACTCGACAAATTTTTCGAAAAAGATGGATTCTTGAATCAATAATTCCTTTAAATTAAAATGAATTTCCACTCGATATTCGGTTCAAATACGAGTGGAAATTTATTGGCGTGATGCAGTGAGAATAAGATAGATAGATAGATAGATACATAGACAGAGAGACAGAGAGAGAGATTGAGAGAGAATGAGAGAGATGGAGAGAGAATAAGAAAGAATGAGAGAGAATGAGAGAGATTAAGAGAGAATAAGAGAGATTGGGAGAGAATAAGAGAGATTGAGAGAGAATGAGAGAGAATGAGAGAGATTGAGAGTGAATAAGAGAGATTGAGAGAGAATGAGAGAGAATAAGAGAGATTGAGAGAGATTGAGAGAACATGAGAGAGAATAAGAGGGATTAAGGAAGAATAAGAGAGAATGAGAGAGATTGAGAGAGAATAAGAGAGAATGAGAGAGAATGAGAGAGATTGAGAGAGAATAAGAGAGATTGAGAGAGCATGAGAGAGAATAAGAGGGATTAAGGGAGAATAACAGAGAATAAGAAAGATTGAGAGAGAATAAGAGAGATTGAGAGAGATTGAGAGAGCATGAGAGAGAATGAGAGAGATTGAGAGAGGATGAGAGAGAATCAGAGAGAGTGAGAGACATTGAGAGAGAATGAGAGAGATTGAGAGAAAATGAGAGATAATGAGAGAGATTGAGAGAGAATGAGAGAGATTAAGAGATAATAAGAGAGAATGAAAGAGAATGAGAGAGATTGAGAGAGAATGAGAGAGAATAAGAGAGATTGAGAGAGAATAAGAGAGATTGAGAGAGAATGAGAGAGATTGAGAAAGAATAAGAGAGAATGAGAGAGAATGAGGGGGATGAGAGAGATTGAGAGAGAATAGAGAGATTGAGAAAGAATAAGAGAGATTGAGAGAGGATGAGAGAGAATCAGAGAGAGTGAGAGAGATTGAGAGAGAGAATGAGAGAGATTGAGAGAGAATGAGAGAGATTGAGAGAGAATAACAGAGAATAAGAGAGATTAAGAGAGATTGAGAGAGAATGAGAGAGAATGAGAGAGATTGAGAGAGAATAAGGAGAATAAGAGAGATGGAGAGAGATTGAGAGAGATTGAGAGAGAATAAGAGAGATTGAGAGAGAATGAGAGAGATTGAGAAAGAATGAGAGAGAATGAGAGAGAATGAGAGAAATTAAGAGAGAATGAGAGAGATTGAGAGAGAATGAGAGAGAACGAGAGAGACAGAGAGAGATTGAGAGAGAATGAGAGAGAATGAGAGAGATTGAGAGAGCATGAGAGAGAATGAGAGAGATTAAGGGAGAATAAGAGAGATTGAGAGAGAATAAGAGAGAATGAGAGAGATTAAGAGAGAATGAGAGAGAATGAGAGAGATTGAGAGAGAATGAGAGAGAACAATAGAGACAGAGAGAGATTGAGAGAGAATGAGAGAGATTGAGAGAGCATGAGAGAGAATGAGAGTGATTGAGGGAGAATAAGAGAGATTGAGAGAGAATAAGAGAGATTGAGAGAGATTGAGAGAGATTGAGAGAGATTGAGAGAGAATGAGAGAGATTGAGAGAGAATGAGAGAGATTGAGAGAGGATAAAAGAGATTGAAAGAGAATGAGAGAGATTGAGAGAGAGTGAGAGAGATTGAGAAAGAATGAGAGAGAATGAGAGAGATTAAGAGAGGATGAGAGAGATTGAGAGAAAATAAGAGAGATTGAGAGAGAATAAGAGAGATTGAAAGAGAATGAGAGAGATTGAGAGAGAGTGAGAGAGATTGAGAAAGAATGAGAGAGAATGAGAGAGATTAAGAGAGGATGAGAGAGAATGAGAGAGATTAAGAGAGAGTAAGAGAGATTGAGAAAGAATGAGAGAGAATGAGAGAGATTAAGAGAGGATGAGAGAGAATGAGAGAGATTAAGAGAGAGTAAGAGAGATTGAGAGAGAATAAGAGAGATTGAGAGAGATTGAGAGAGATTGAGAGAGATTGAGAGAGATTGAGAGAGAATGAGAGAAATTGAGAGAGATTGAGAGAGAGTGAGAGAGATTTCCCCGTGATAAGAGGTTCGTGTTGGAGGGTACTATTCTCTCATTGATCGATAAAGATTGTTCATTATCGAATTCAGTATCACTTTCGGATACTGGATCGCCCATTTTCACGTGATTTTTTATGCGCGCACTAATTCGAATATTCTTGAAATCAAATATTTAATATTCACCTTGTCACTTGTCAGGCGTATCTCACAGGACTGATGGAAAAATCAGGCAACGGTGATAAATGAAAGAAAGGTCACAGCAAGACTGTTCATACTCTTTGTTTCCTTCATAAAATCTATACAGAATTACACACACACACACGTGCGCGCGCTTTCGCATCTATTTATTTCTAGGCATTATGTTTGTAAGATTTAAAATTCATATGGGTCAATCAATGCCGAGATGACCAATGATTTTTCTTCACCATGTTTGATCTGTAAAAAAAAAATTTCTGCAATTTTCTTAACCATAAATGGTGTGCTGAATTTTTTTATATTTTTTTGTCGTACCGTTATTGATTTATGAATTTTCAAACCAACAATATGTCGACCGGTTTTTTAATTTCTCGAAAAATTCTTAAACATCTCATTTATGATAATAGACATTTAAAAACCGGTTCCAGTATGTTTATTATAAAAAAACAAGATTTTTAAGAAGTTTTTCAAGATTTCAAAAAATATGAAAAGATTTCAACATTTGAAAATTCATAAATAATAATTTGATAATAAAATCCGATATCGATCGAGATATCCGATCGATACTGTTTCGGAGATTGAACAATTGTAGAAATAATTTTGAAGCAGATAAAAAATGTACGGAAAATTCATTAGTCATGTTGGCGTGAAACGCCCAATGTACACGATACATACGAAAAAAGGAACAAAAGAAAAATATTGTTATGAGTGATCGATATTCGATATATATACATATACACTACCGTCCATAAGTATGGGGACACTCGCCTCAGATCCGAGCCACACAAAAAGTTGTATCGCTCTTTGAAAAATGAAGATATCTCAATTTTCCAAGCGGCGTTCTCAAAAGGACATATTTAGCTTCATTTACCTCTTTTGGAAAAAATTTTGCGATTTTTTTTGAGCCCGGTACGCACTCTGAAAGCTGGTCATTTTTTGGCTTTTTTTGGAGGGTGGAAATTTTCCCGCATATCTCGTAAAAAAAATTTTTCAACTTTTTTTCCGTGAAAAACTTGAAGTGGGGAGTACAACCTTCAATCTTCTTTTTTGGAAAATTGTTTACGATTTTTTTTCGCAAAGATATTCAACTTTTTGCAAAAAACGACCATATTTATAAGGGGTAGTCTCACTCTGAAACTACTGGGTTTTCGTAAAATTACTAAGAGGGTAAAAAGTTGCATACAATCATTTTGGATGTATCACATTTTTTTAAGAATTAAAAAAACAAATTCGAAAAAAAAAAATTTTTTCAAAAATTAAAAAAAAATTTGTTTCAAAATTTTTTCTTAAATCAACGAAATACTTTTTTTATCGTGAAAAATCGGGTCTCTTACCTCAACTACACGGCTTTTTCATCGTCGTTTTGTTTACATTTGTTTCGAACGTCGAGCGGATGCCACGTCTCGTCAAAGCTGTAATCGCAGCGAAAGGTGGCTTTTTCGATGAAAAGCCGTGTAGATGAGGTAAGAGACCCGATTTTTCACGATAAAAAAAATATTTCGTTGATTTAAGAAAAAATTTTGAAAAAAAATTTTTTTTAATTTTTGAAGAAAATTTTTTTTTCGAATTTGTTTTTTTAATTCTGAAAAAAATGTGATACATCCAAAATGATTGTATGCAACTTTTTACCCTCTTAGTAATTTTACGAAAACCCAGTAGTTTCAGAGTGAGACTACCCCTTATAAATATGGTCGTTTTTTGCAAAAAGTTGAATATCTTTGCGAAAAAAAATCGTAAAAAATTTTCCAAAAATTGAGATTGAAGGTTGTACTCCCCGCTTTAAGTTTTTCACGGGAAAAAAGTTGAAAAATTTTTTTTACGAGATATGCGGGAAAATTTCCACCCTCCCAAAAAAAGCCAAAAATGACCATCTTTCAGAGTGCGTACCCGGCTCAAAAAAAATCGCAAAATTTTTTCCAAAAAAGGTAAATGAAGCTAAATATGTCCTTTTTAGAACGCCGCTTGGAAAATTGAGATATCTTCATTTTTCAAAGAGCGATACAACTTCTTGTGTGGCTCGGATCTGAGGCGAGTGTCCCCATACTTATGGACGGTAGTGTATATATATACTAGGGGTGCGTAGGGCGCTACGCACCCTCACTTAGGTTTGGGTTTCGGTTTGGGTTTGGGTTGGTCATCCTTTTCAAATTGGACACCCGGTATAAGCTCAAATCCTGAAACAGCGGCGGCGGTGGCGGCGGCGGCGGCGGTGGCGGCAGCGGCGATATATCTGTATATTATAGAGAGATATTATGTACATTAGGGTGTGCGGAAAAAAAACAATTTTTTTTTTTTCGGTTGCATCCACCAAAAAAAGTTGAAGTAAGGTAAAAAAAGAAGAATCCTAAAACGTGAGGCCAAAAAAAAATTATTTCGAACGGCGCATTGCATTTGAATATTTTCCATAAGAATAACACAGGAAAATATTGTGATTTCTGAATGTGGTAGTGCAACTCGTCAGAAAAAAATTACACAAAGATGTCATTAACATATTCTCATGGAGAATCGAATTCCCTACAAAAAAAGTTCTTACGAAAAATTAGCTCGGAACAACCGTTTAAGTGGAATATAACGCGAATGAATATAGTGGAAATAACGCTGTCTGAAATTGAATTGATAGGAAAAAAAATAATTCAAAAGGCTGTAAAAATCGAATTTTTCGCCTTACGAAAAAACTTTTTGGGGGTTTTTTGTAGAGAATGTTCTGCTCTAACATACTTGCATGAAATTGTTCTCAAAATATTTCTCTTATACAAAAAAAAAAATCAAGTACAACAAGAAATATAAGAGAAACGACGTTCATCATTGATTGTGTTTAGAAAAGCTTGATTCAATGAATTTGGTTTAATAAGATAGAATAGGTTTTTTTTACATTATAATGCTTAATAATCATCGTTTCTTTTTTTAAGAGTCTGTTTGTTGCAATTAGGGTATTTCTATCGATAATTTTGCACTATGCCCAATAAATATTGTAGCTGCTCTTCGTTTTTTGTTAATGAACCGTTATATGCTTCTATCAAAGCGACGTTGTTAGAGCAGAACATTCTCTACAAAAAACCCCCGAAAAGTTTTTTCGTAAAGCGAAAAATTCGATTTTTACAGCCTTTTGAATGATTTTTTTTCCTATCAATTCAATTTCAGACAGCGTTATTTCCACTATATTCATTCGCGTTATATTCCACTTGAACGGTTGTTCTGAGCTAATTTTTCGTAAGAACTTTTTTTGTAGGGAATTCGATTCTCCATGAGAATATGTTAATGACATCTTTGTGTAATTTTTTTCTGACGAGTTGCTCTGCCACATTCAGAAATCCCAATATTTTCCTGTGTTATTCTTATGGAAAATATTCAAATGCAATGCGCCGTTCGAAATAATTTTTTTTTGACCTCCCGTTTTAGGATTCTTCTTTTTTTACCTTACTTCAACTTTTTTTGGTGGATGCAATCGGAAAAAAAAAATTGTTTTTTTTCCGCACACCCTAATGTACATACAAAAATTAAAAAAAAACATTTGACGTATCTATGTACGTGTGTATGCGTGTGTGTGTATTTTGTATGGCTAAGCCGAAGACCGAAGCAAAGCGAAGAAACTCTCCGGGAAAAAGTGGGGGTTGTGGATCGCCGCTACAGCAGGAGCAAAGTATAACGTTCAGTCCCAAAACATACGTGGACAAAGCCGAATCGGAATCGAAGATGGAACCGAACAATGCAAACGTAAGCATTCCAGACTTGCCTTTTCGAGTAAACTTTTTTTACAAATTAATAATGAATAGTATACCATAGTAATCTGTTGATTTTCACTCCAAAATAAGTTTCTCATTTTTGAGGAGCACATTTTCGGAGTAAAATTCCACAAATAGTCTTCTAATTATCCTGCAGAGTTATTATCAATAATACAAAAATTGTTCCAGATGAATCAACTACAGCCACCGGGAACGGAAAATTTTTTACCCAGAGGACAGGGTGTCTATCAGCCGTGGATAATAAATTATCGACGGTATAATGGACCACCCGGCCCCTAGGTACATATTAATACACCGCCGTCACATAATGGCGGACCAACAAATTATGGTGGAGGGGGACCGCCGCAGAACGATTCGGCGAGCTCGAGCAGGCCGGTGACACCACCGGCCGAATCGGTCAACGAGAACGACCGAACCGACAACAAAGGTAGATACTCTGATACGAAATAAACTTATACACTTCTGAAGTATATAGAAATTATAATGACTCCGTAATGCATATATTTTCTTTTACAGAGAAACAACGTCGAAAAAGAGGCGGGCGGTGGGCCAAGCAGCGCCGTCAGCGCGCAGCCAACCGGCAACAGGTTGCCATGTTCATTAGAGATTTGGCGCTCGGACAGCGACGGCGCGAATGAAAGAAAAAAAAAATTTAAAAAAATTTAAAAAAAATGTTCATTACATATTATAAATCGTACAACACTATAACATATTACATATTACATATTGATAATCATTATATACTAACAACGTTAAAAATAAAAAAATAAATTTTGAATATAAATCTGAATCGAATTTTCTCTCTCTCTCACTCACTCTCTCTTCCAATCTCTCTCTCGCTCTCTCTCTCTCTTCCCCTCTCTCAATCTCTCTCATTCTCTGTCAATCTCTCTTAATCTCTCCCAATTTCGCTCATTCTCTCTCAATCTCGGAATAGACATAGATGAAGATGAGTCAACAGAAGAGCAGTTGATAACGAAAATATGTCAGGAGAACGGAATAGTACAACGAGAACAAAACACGCAGATAAAAATAATTAAAAAATGGGTCTATGAGGAATACCAAAACATATCACTTATAATCGAGGTAGATTGAGAAACACACACGGAGCTACTCAGGAAAAGAAAAATTAAAATAGGATGGAGAATATGTGCGGTCTTTGAGTATGTTACTATAACTCAATGTTACAACTGTTGGGGATACCATCATATCGCAAGAAAATCTAAGAAACCGGTATGCTGTGGAAGATGCGCAGGCAAACATCGTACAAAAGAATGTAAAACCACGTACAGAACATGTGCCAGCTGTGTCTACCATAAAGACAGATTAAAACTACCAGATGACGATATAAAACATGGAACAGATGACAGAGGCTGCCCATCGTATCGTTATTTTTTAGAGATAGAGAAGAACCGATTAGCCCATTAAAACGTAAGGAATTTAGAGAAGAATATAAAGGATCGATTGTATGTCTAAATGCGCGTAGCATTGTAAAAAATTTCGATGAAATTGAACAACTAGTGGCAAAGAAATTAAGCCCAGCAGTGATAGCACTGACGGAAACAAGAACAACAGTGGACATAGAGGACCATGAATTAATGATTAAGAACTGCAATATAATACGATGTGATAGCGAAAGCAGAAGAACGGGCGGGGTAATTATGTATGTAAAAAAAAGAATAAAATATGAGACAAGAATCATAAGGAAACTAGAAAATAACTGTTGGTGTATAGCAATAATTATAAAAACGCCAAAATTCAAAGGAGGCATAATAACGTTATATCACTCGCCGAGTGCAAGTGAAGCTGATTTTATGGAGTTTGTGGAGGAGATAATTGACGAAATGTATATTGAAGGAAAGTGTATATGTATTGGTGATTTTAATATTGATGTAAGTAGGATTAGGAGTAATTTCTATGCTAAACGGCTGATAGATGTTTTTAGAGAAAGAGGAATGAAACAGTATGTAAACAGGACAACAAGAGCAGAACAAGGATCACAAACAATTATTGATCTAGTATTCGGTAACGTCAAAAAAGATGTACTCATACATGATACACCAAAAATAACTGACCATGCAATGTTAGAAGTAAAAGTAGGATTATACTCAACAAATAACAGTAAAATAATAAAAATAAAACGAGACTATAAAAATTTTGACGGAAAACGATTTCTAAACAGGTTGAAGCAACTGAGAAATGAAGTAAGGATAGACTATGAGAGCATGCATGAATATAATGAGTATGTAAATCGAACTATGGACAAAATAATAGAAATATTGGATCTGGAAGCGCCCAAAAAGGAACTTAAGGAAGAAGATGATCGTAAAAATAAGGAATGGTTTAATGGAGACATAAGAAATGCCCTGAAAGAAAGAGATGTATACTTCAAGATGGCGAAAGAAAACGGAACCGAACAAAGTTGGGAAACATACAGACAAAAAAGAAACGAAACAGTCAGTAGACTACGACGAGCAAAAAAAGAATACTATGAGCAAAAAATTGATGACAACAGAAAGGATGGAGCCAAAATGTGGAAAACGCTAAAAAAAAGTAATAAAAGGAGAACAAGAACCGATAAATTATGAAGCTGGGATCTATTTCAATGGCATACTAGTAAAGGATAACAAGGAAATAGCAAACTGTTTTAACACGTACTACGTGGATAGCATAGCAGAAATAATGCGTGACATAAAAAATACCGAGATAGATGGTACCGTGAAGGAACTACAGGAATCAAATACAAAATTTAACGAATTCAAAACAATAAATAGCAATGACATCCAAAAAGCTATACAAAAATTACCAAAAAAGGCAGGAACAAGCGATGGGATATCGACAGAAATAATGAAGAAATCATTCGAAGTGGTTGGTAAAGAAATTACTGCGATATATAATAACTCCCTGAAGTATGGATATTTCCCAAAAAAATGGAAAAGGTCAGAAATAGTACCAATACCAAAAATAAACAAAACACGGAAAGGCGAAGAACTCAGACCGATAAATATGCTTCCACAATATGAGAAACTCGAAATCATAGTTAAAGATCAATTAATAGAATATTTAGAAAAAAACCACTCTCTCACAGACACACAACACGGGTTTAGAAGGGAGTGATCGTGCGAAGGAGCAATACAAACAACGCTAACGAAATGGAAAAAAGAAATAAGTAATGGAAAAATAGTTAGAGCAATATTCATAGATTTGAAACGGGCTTTCGAGACAGTGGATAGGGACATACTAATCATGAAACTACGTTAATACGGATTAGGAGGTAAAGTAATTCAATGGATGAAAGAATATTTGACAAATAGATCGCAAGTTATAATTTTGAATAATGAGGAATCTGAAGAAAAATATACAAAATATGGTGTCCCTCAAGGATCGGTCCTGGGACCCGTTTTATTAATCTTATAAATAAATGACATAATTAAAGAATTCAATGGCGATTTTGAAATAGTACTATTTGCAGATGACATGATTATATATACATATGGTGAAGGATCCTCAGAGATACAGAGAAAAATGGATAGACAATTACATAAAACGGAGACATGGTTACAACAAAATAAACTTAAAATGAACTAAAAAAAAACTAAATTTATGATTATCAAAAGTCCTGAACAAAACAAAGGAGAAAATGTGATAATAACGTGTAGGGAAGGTGAAGCCCTGGAACGAGTATGGGAGATAAAATACTTGGGTGTCATGATCGATTCAACGCTTAGTTTTAGTGCCCATTAAGATTATGTCGTAAAAAAAGTAGGTAAAAAAATAAGTTTTTTAAACCGAGTAGGACAATTCCTGTCTCCTTTGACACGATGTACAGTGTATAAAACGATTATATCAGCACATTTAGAATATTGTAGTACCGTTATGTTAAATATGTACAATAAAGATATTGATAAGATACAAAAGATGCAAAACAGAGCCATGCGAGTAATACTGCAATGTAACAGAGAAACAAAAATTGACGATATGTTAGAAACATTGCGCTTTATGAGTGTTAAAGAAAGGGTGGAATACAATGTAATCGTATTTATATTTAAGTTATTAGAAAATGAGAAAAAAATGGAAATGGATAGGCGGACAGTGCAGTACATGGGAAATAGAGAGGGAATGCGAACGAGACAAGCTATGAATATAACGATTGAATTAAGAAAAAGGACCTTTGGGCAAAAAGAATTATATAACGATGGATTTAAGCTGTACAACAAATTGCCGAATGAGATAAAAGAAATAACTAACGTAGATGATCTTAAAAGAAATGTAGCTAGAATGATTATAAGTCAAAGAACTGGTAACCTGTAATTGCACAAAACTAAACTTTATAAATGTCAAATGTAAAATGTAATTTGTAAAATAAAATTTAAGTAGGATAAGCAAAATAAGGAAACTTAGAAGATAAGGAAAAATGTAAGCGCAAAAAAAAATAGCGGAGAACGCTAAATAAATATCATTCATTCATTCATCATTCTCTCAATCTCTCTCATTCTCTCTCATTCTCTCTCATTCTCTCTCATTCTCTCTTAATCTCTCTTCATCTCTCCCAATTTCTTTCATTCTCTCTCAATCTCTCTCATTCTCTCTCTTCTCTCTCTTCTCTCTCAATCACTCTTATGCTCTCTCAATCTCTCTTATTCTCCCTCATTTTCCCTCACTCTCTCTTATTCTCTCTCATTCGCTCTCATTCTCTCTCATTCTCTCTCATTCTCTCTTATTCTCTCTCAATCTCTCTCAATCTCTCTCATCCTCTCTCATTTTCTCTCAATCTCTCTCATTTTCTCTCAATCTCACTTATTCTCTCTCAATCTCTCTTATTCTCTCTTAATCTCTCTCATTCTCTCTCATTCTCTCTCATTCTCTCTCATTCTCTCTCATTCTCTCTCAATCTCCCTCATTCTCTCTCAATCTCTCTTATTCTCTCTCAACCTCTCTTATTCTCTCTGAATCTCTCGCATTCTCTCTCATTCTCTCTCAATCTCTCTCAATCTCTCTCAATCTCTCTCAATCTCTCTCATTCTCTCTCAATCTCTCTTACTCTCTCTTAATCTCTCTCATTCTCTCTCATCCTCTCTTAATCTCTCTCATTCTCTCTCATTCATTCTCAATCTCTCTCACTCTCTCTCAATTTCTCTCATTCTCTCTCAATCTCTCTCATTCTCTCTCAATCTCTCTCGTTCTCTCTCAATCTCTCTTATTCTTTCTCAATCTCTCTTATTCTCTCTCAATCTCTCTTATTCGCTCTTAATCTCTCTCATTCTCTCTTATTCTCTCTTAAGGGGGGACAGTACTGAAATGGGAATTTTTTTTGTTTGTATATGGATATTTTTCAAATCTTGACAACTTTTATGAAACTTTTGAACTAGAAACTGACCAAAACTCAGGGTGTGTAGGTCAAATATTTTGTGAGTTATGGCTATTTTTCTAATTCTAAAGTATACTTCTTAAAAATGTTCCCTGCGCATACAGTGTTATCGCAGAGGGTTGAAATTTGTTCCTCGCACATATACTACCATAATCTAAAAATTTGCGGAAGGAATTTTCAAATAGACTTTATTTGGCTATTCAAGCTATTACCAATGCAGAGGTATTTAAAAAAAATATAATTTGTCGTACATTATGTACCAGAAAATGAGTTCTATTGACACTACGCCAAATTTCTTCCAGCAATTTCAAGATAATTTGCCCTAGAATATGTGATTCAAAGGGGAAAGTGATCGGACTAAAACTAATGCGCAGGAGATTTTTTGAATACCCAAATATACAATTCCGAGTTAAACGCGATTGAATGAATTTTTCTTAGAACAATTCCTAAGAAGCAAAAAGTGAATGGGAAACGCTGAATTTTGTTCTGTGAAGATTCCTGACGAATAGTAGTTGATATTGTTTATTTATGGCCATTGCAAGTTATCACTACTGGAAAAATTGTACAACTCACAAGAAGAGAGGCATAGATCCGGATGATGGATTCAGTTCAAACTCCTAGAAGTTACTTCTTGGGGCAAAAAATGAAACCTATGCTGTTCAATTCAATCTCATAGGTCTTTCTTCTTTGTACGAGCCCAAATTTGTGATATTATTGAGCGATTCATCGATTACCTGCGATGATCCAATATATGTCATTCTAATTGAACCCAATCACTCATGTTGATAAAAAGCAGCTGATTTACAATAAAAACATGTTTCTGTTTTACACAATGAAATTATCACAAGCCTCATCTTTAAAATTCACAATTTCTAGCGAAAGACGCCGCTGTCAAGTCTTTGTCGCTGCATCGGATTATCAGGCTCCTTGACCGGCTTGTCATTATACAATCATTCTGTGATATATTTATACAATAAGCGGTAAGCTCATTTGATTAATATTCATAGCTTACAAATTTCAAATAAGTGTAACGTGTCGCAAGATCCATCTGACACTTGCGAACCAGCGATATCCAACATCAGTTTCACTATCACTTTATTGACAGTATTGCAGATTCCGCACGATACTACATATAAAACATGGAGCTTTGGGAAATTATCATATAAATTTGAGAAAAAATTACACTTTTCTGTTTCAAAAGTTTTCTCAGGTTGTTGGCTGTTCATACGAAATGATTCATATCGCATATGTATATATGTGAGAAAATCAATATTCTATAAATTCAGAAGTAAACATTGCTGTTCATTTCATGTTTCATAAATCACATTTAATCATTGGTGCTTGCATGGAGACTAGAGTAAAGGAGACCGAACGCTGTGTTGGCGAAGTGGTTCATGAAAGTGGAGAAAATTTTATTTTACGTATTAGTGGCGCTGTCGTCGCTCATGGACCGGCGAGAGAGACAGACCATGAAAAGAAAGAGAGTGTTGAATGAATCGAAGGTTATGTGTGACAGCAAAAATGATGAAGTAACGGGAAATATTTTATTTATTTATTTAAATATTTATTAAACTTGAAAGTATTACAAGCTACTCGTTTTAGTGGGCTACAAAAGATGTTCGATTTTATGATTATAAATCTTTTTGATTTATAATTTATTATTCATACTTGAATTATTTTCCTTCGTTGATACCAAGTTAGCAGAAAGTGTGTCAGCCTGCATTGTAAATACGGAACATTTAATATTCTGCTCCTTGCCTGTGACGCAGGCTAACGCAAAAACTATTTTAGGCTTGACATGAACATTTATCTTCTCTTTATTCTTTACATTAATGGTTCCTTACTCTACTATCAAGGAATAAGAAAAATTGTACCTCGAAACGGCTGTCTTCAATTTGGTAAATAAAAATAATTCTGCAATTAAGAACAAAACAAACAAAAATAAGGCATCATAAAAATTTTACTCCGCCTTTGTTTCATCGTGAAATATTTTACAAATCTCAGGAATGTAAAGTGCAACATTCTACACTCCAATAAGAAAAATGGTTTTCCGGTTTTTGTTATTATACGACCATTAAAACATTTAAAAAAATATAATTGTTATATATCTGAAAAGAGCATATTTTTCCAGTTAAAATGGACCAGTAAAATTTTTTTTCCATAAATTTTTATTCCATAAATTTTTATTCCAGATATACAGTCAAAGATATAGTAAATAATGAATGTGGTATGCATTCGTAGTCTCGGTATTTCCGGATTGTAATAATAAGTATACCTATGGCAGACTCTTTAGATTATGGAATGAAAGTAAGTTCTCGACGGACGGCAAAATCGTTGATCGCTTGTCAAAATTCGTTCCGGTACGCATGCAATAATAATATTAATTATTATTTACGTTAGGAAAAATGCTACTATACCTTTAATTTATTATTATTAAATGTTAATTAATACACTACGTGAAGTGTATTTTTATATCAGAAAACGCTAATTCGGCCATGAAGGCATTCAAATCTTACAATCGGCGCAACAATCAAGGATACAATGTGCAATGTAATTCATGCATCTCGTACCTTCACAGACTAACTTTATCTTGGGTAATCGCGGCAGTTGTGGAACAAACTTCGTCGTGTTGAACAAAAAATAATAAATAATAAACCTTTCAGACTCTGGGGTCACTGAGTCGCTGGGTTATACAGAAACAGGTAGATTTATTTCAAGCAGTGTACCCAGTCAAAAATCTGGACGTCCTAGGACGTAATATGGACGTAACGATATTACGTCATTGACACGAAAAAAGTGACGTAGCAAATGACGCCATTAGGACGTCTCAATAACGTCTTTTCACGTGTTTAGGACTTACTTAATGACGTGCTTAGGACGTACTTAACGATGCGTGTAGGACTTACTTAATGACCTGTTTAGGACATACATAACGAGGTGTGCAGGACTTGCTTAATGACGTGTTTAGGACCTACTTATGTATTGTCGATTTTGGATAATAATCTAGTCATGGAATACGTCACAAAAGGACGTGCAAACGGACGTCAATAATGACGTACTCGCAGGGCCGCTCAACCGAAGTGCCTGTGAAAGAGTAAGTGGACGAAATAAATTAAAATGTTCTTTTTTTTTTAAGGCATAATCTATTATTTGGAAAAGGAGACGTTTCATGTACATCAACGAACAACAATATAAAATATCGCTTACAATTACATTACAACTATCAGTACGTGCTCATTATTTAAACTATCAAGTCTTTGCGTTTAATAAGATAATTTTGGAAGATGAGTAATAATTTGAGTAATAAACTCCTTCTTCTCGATAACACATAAATCTATTAGTAATATTATACCTTAAAACTCATGCTTATCAAAAATCAGTACAATTGTGTAATGTAGAGAACCCTCGTATGATAAAATTAACGAACCAAACCAACGGATTCCAATATTTTGAGGGAAGTAACTTCAACAACGTTAAACAGATATTTCCTTAAAAATCATTTCTATCAAAATATATTCTCTGGACATGACGCGACACACAAATTTTTGCGTCATTTCGAGATCACAGTAGGATGGATAGATTATAAAACAAGTTTCGTACTTACACACAACAAAATACAACTGTTATAGTTTTTATAAAAAGTGTTCATAACTTCACCTAACGTATCACATGTGAAATTACAGCACGCAGACTATTCCTAATCATATTATATAAAACGTGTCGGTAATTCTTAACAAATGTGATATTTTGATGCTGCATTTCGACCCCAAAAGTTACAAACAGTGAGAAAAGTTAGCCCTGTCATACAGAACTTTGGAACTTTAAATATTCAGAAACATCGATTGAATACTTTAACTTTATACGCAATGCCGAGACGGAATAAAACATCTACTCGTGAAATCCTTCGTATTTGTAATGTCTTCATTCATAAATATGAAACCTTCTAACCTTCAACGTTACAATAACGATACAGACGTTTTAAATGTTACAAACTCACAAAGTACAACGCGATATCATCAAATTGACACGATTTCAACAAAAAACTTCACATTTGCCAAACTACCCCTTCGTTTTTATAACATATAAATCTATAAGTAACTTATCACGATCATATTCGTAATCGGCGCTGAACTCATCTGAACCATTAACCTAAACACTAACAAAACACCGGTCTACAAAATAATTTTTTGGTGAAGAAGCGTATGGTCCTACACTATGAGCCATAAGTAACTCATCATATCTTAAATCTCATGATAACACAGATCTTTGGAATTACAAATATTCGCAAACATTGATTACATAAAATTTCAAACTCCATACACAATGCCGAGACGGAATGAAAAATTAACTCGTCAACTCCTTCGTATTTGCAACGTTTTAATCCATAAACATTAATCCTTCAACGTCATAATAACGATATGAAACAGATATTCACAGAAAAATCAACGAGGGACACAATTAGTCTCAAAATCCAGCGATGAATTATTTACATTGACGTTATAACGTAAAATTGACATGTACGGATCTTTGTATATCTTGTCAAATTCACGCGTATAACTCCAAAAACGTCAGAGCCTATTGAGGTACAGAGAAATCTGATTATCAGCAAAGATTATTTTCTCATGGAAAGACGAGCTAATTTTCTCAGCTTTATCACAACCAGAGTAACTATAATAAACATTATACAAGACGAAGTTATTGAAATAGAGCTAATAAAATATCACGCAGCACCGTGAGTGTGTTAACAAAGAAAAGCCCAACCTCTTATCCAAAAATCTCTACAACCCCCCAACAATTTCAAAGCTTATACACAATGCCGAAACGGAATAAAACATTTACTCGTCAACTTCTTCGTCTTAATATTACGTTGATCTTGAAAAAAGCCCTTCTATCACTCATCCAATAATTGTCATTCGCATTTGGATAGTTAACGTTTTTTTAACCGCCCGTAAAGAGCGAAGTTGTATCGCTCTTTAAAAAATGAAGATATCTCAATTTTCCAAGCGGCGTTCTAAAAAGGACATATTTACCTTCATTTACCTTCTTTGGAAAAAATTTTGCGATTTTTTTTGAGCCCGGTACGCACTTTGAAAGATGGTCATTTTTTGGCTTTTTTTGGAGGGTGGAAATTTTCCCGCATATCTCGTAAAAAAAATTTTTCAACTTTTTTTTTGTTGAAAAATTTTTTGTTGAAAAAAAGTTGAAAAAAAAATTTTTCAACTTTTTTTCCGTGAAAAACTTGAAGTGGGGAGTACAACCTTCAATCTTCTTTTTTGGAAAATTGTTTACGATTTTTTTTCGCAAAGATATTCAACTTTTTGCAAAAAACGACCATATTTATAAGGGGTAGTCTCACTCTGAAACTACTGGGTTTTCGTAAAATTACTAAGAGGGTAAAAAGTTGCATACAATCATTTTGGATGTATCACATTTTTTTAAGAATTAAAAAAACAAATTCGAAAAAAAAAAATTTTTTCAAAAATTAAAAAAAAATTTGTTTCAAAATTTTTTCTTAAATCAACGAAATACTTTTTTTATCGTGAAAAATCGGGTCTCTTACCTCAACTACACGGCTTTTTCATCGTCGTTTTGTTTACATTTGTTTCGAACGTCGAGCGGATGCCACGTCTCGTCAAAGCTGTAATCGCAGCGAAAGGTGGCTTTTTCGATGAAAAGCCGTGTAGATGAGGTAAGAGACCCGATTTTTCACGATAAAAAAAATATTTCGTTGATTTAAGAAAAAATTTTGAAAAAAATTTTTTTTTAATTTTTGAAGAAAATTTTTTTTTTCGAATTTGTTTTTTTAATTCTGAAAAAAATGTGATACATCCAAAATGATTGTATGCAACTTTTTACCCTCTTAGTAATTTTACGAAAACCCAGTAGTTTCAGAGTGAGACTACCCCTTATAAATATGGTCGTTTTTTGCAAAAAGTTGAATATCTTTGCGAAAAAAAATCGTAAAAAATTTTCCAAAAATTGAGATTGAAGGTTGTACTCCCCGCTTCAAGTTTTTCACGGGAAAAAAGTTGAAAAATTTTTTTTACGAGATATGCGGGAAAATTTCCACCCTCCAAAAAAAGCCAAAAAATGACCATCTTTCAGAGTGCGTACCCGGCTCAAAAAAAATCGCAAAATTTTTTCCAAAAAAGGTAAATGAAGCTAAATATGTCATTTTTAGAACGCCGCTTGGAAAATTGAGATATCTTCATTTTTCAAAGAGCGATACAACTTCTTGTGTGGCTCGGATCTGAGGCGAGTGTCCCCATACTTATGGACGGTAGTGTATATCTTTCCGATCGGACGGTTTGAAAACCATCGCCTATTTTCAACGACACTCCCGTTACTGGCCTTCTTTGTTAACACAACACCCGCGCAGCTTCTTCGTTAATACAGGTATCGCATCGATAATATCCCTTTAACTTCAACGTTTCACTCTTGACGAAAAAGCTTTTTGCTCGCGTTGTATATTGTTTTAGACATGGGGTCCCAGATCCTTTTCAATCTCATGTGTCTTTCTTCTCGGGCGACCCCGTCACACTTCAATTTGTGCCAATAGCATCCTGCAACAAAAAACGATGTGGTATAAATACAGGCATACCATCGCTCATCCCACCAGTACCGAACATGGGATGGAGGTTTAGAAATCATGAACATTATAAGAACTATCGATAAACTAAATCTTCATGCCCATCGTCGCCACGAGTTCAAGTTAAAGTTGATTAACATCCGATTTTCCACATACCCTTCACGATATCGTACTTTTCCGGTGTTAATACTTTACGGCGATCTTCTGGAGCGGCGTGTTTGTTGGCAGCTTTCGCGTTCAAGCACACTGAGAAAAAAATTTAATTCAAACAAGTGAATTCGACATTGATTCAATAGAATCTGTCATTCAATAGTGCCATCGAAATATTTTATCGTTGGAATACTATATAGTTTTGAAAAAAATTATTCAATTCAACAATATATATTTTTAAACTGCAATTATATGGTGTTCTTCATATCTTTCTCTCGTTTGCCATAATATAAGTTTTATTTGAAAGAATAGTAGAACATATCGATAAGAAAAATTTGAGCTTCAAGTCAAACATAAAATGAATTGTGCAAAATGCAGATTTATTTGGGCAAATAGTTTATGGAATCTGTCTTATCATATATGTACTTGAATCACTTCTCGACTTCTGTATACAGAATGTATGGAGAGTTACTGCGATGCATTTTATATTCGACAGAAGCTCATAATTAATCGAATAAACTGTTTTTTTAATTGAGTCAAATAAAAATTCTGTTAGTTAAAAGGTCGGTACAGTTAGTAAGATTACACGGGAAGTTAAATAAATCGTAAATGTGTGCCCCTAAAACGAATATGCAATTGTACAATACGAATATGTAATTGCTTCAATAGTATTTATAGTCGAAGAAGTCGTGTGCGCCATTAAATCACTATCTGGCTTGCATGAATGTGAAGAATATGATCTTGCTCCTATTCCTTTTACATTTGGGAGAAGTTCACAATTAATCGAATAGTACATTTATTTAATTGAGTGAGATCAAATAGCTGTTAGTTCAAAAGTCGGTACAGTTAGTAAGATTACACGGGAAGTTAAATAAATCATAAATGCGTGCTCCTGAAACCGATATACGATTGGTCCAATTGCTTTTATAGTCGAAAAAATCGTGTGTGCAATTAAATCACTTTCTGATTTACATGAATGCAAAGAATATGCTGTTGCTACTATTATTTGTACATTTGGGAAAAGTTCACAATTGATCGAATAGTTTACTTCTTTCATTGAAAAAGAATAAAACCTACGGTCAATTGAACTGAATATTTGTCTACTTTGAATCGATATTTAGTTCGGAGAAATTATTCGTTTACTTATTTCTTCTTCAAATATGATTGAATTGATTTTAATATTATAATGCATTAAAAATATATATTGTTCCTGGAAAAAAATATTTATTTGCATCGAAGTATTTTTCTATCATACAAAAATCATGTTTATTCCAAAAAACATCAATTTTAATTAAATCAAAAAAATATACTGTCACTCCAGTTATATATTCAATTATGTGAAATGTATATTCGGTTCACACAAATAGACTTTTGCTTGAGATACAATAATCTTCTGCTGATTGAACAAATGTCTTATTGTGTAGATTATTTGTAGGGTTATTTTAACTAAATATTCGATTGTTCGAAATGACGAAACAGTTCTTATAGCAAAAGATTAATTCACCAGAAACAAATATTCGGTTGCTGTAGTTATTCTTACAATGGGTTATTCAATCATATATTCAATTCATCGGATTCATCCACCGTCATCCGGTACACCGGCACTGCGGCAAGCGTAGCAGTCCTTCTCCCAAGTGGTAGAGAATCGGGATCGCACTGTACCTACAAGAATCTATTTAATTGTTAACAATTATTTAAACAATGTTACTATATTATTTTGTTTCAATACTTACTTTCGTTGCGGAATTTTGTGTTCCACCCGGAGAAATATCCGAAGAAAATTTGATGCTCCGACCTGGACTCGAACACGGGACCTTCTGACGACCAGCCGATTGCTCTGACCACTGAGCTATACTAGCCTGTTTCCCACGTTTATTCGAATCGTTCTCATATCTTGTAATTTTATATTAATTCATGAAGAAAAGAATATTTCATTGTTACAACGACACATTATTCATTCAAGCCTTTCCCCCAAAAAAATGCCAAAACTTTTTTTTCAATTAAGAAAAAACACTCCGTTCAAATGAATCAACCTTACTGCTGAATAGAATTGAGCAATTGCTCATTTTACTAAATGAACAGCATATTTTACTGAATTATTAGCACATTTTATTGAATAAGTAGCATATTTCATTGGATGAACAACTTTTTTCACTTCGAAACATTCAAAATAATCGTGCTTTTAAAAACAATCACTGTATTGTTGAAGTAGGCATTCTACTCAATCCAGTCAAAAACACCGCCGTTAATTTAATAAAATAACTTGCAATCAAACCAGTGGTATTGAGTCAACATTTCTTCTAATAGTGTAACTACTTCTGTAATGAAGTTGATATTTTCCCGTGTTAACGGATCAAATAACCTTTTAATTCAAAACAATCGTTAATTGAATTAAGATAACGCACTAACATTGGCAAATTTAATTGCAAATAAATATAGGGCCGATACAAAATGTAATTATCATCGATACAAATACTTTTTGTTTGATTCGACATTACCATTTAGTGACTCCAAGCCGTTAACAAAAAATGATTCCATGATTTTTTTTAAAATGTGAACTTGTTTATTTCATTATCGTTTGTGATATTGGTATAAACATCAGATGAGTATACAAATTAAAAAAAAAAGGACGAAAAAAAATGTCAAGGACCGAGGATCGATCTCGCTTCCTCGGATACACTAATCGAGCGCCCTACAAACTTCGCCATGAAACCGTTGAAATATTTGGATAGGTTTCTCATATTCAAATTGTAGCCACGCTTGGGGTTCAATTCGGCTAGACTTGTTCGATTAGTTTACTGCTCAATTTTATTCGGCTGAAAACGAATTAAGGAGGATAAAATATAATAAACAATGCAATGGAATAAAGGAGTCCATGGTGAGCAAAATTTTTTTCAATCTTTCTTTGGGAAAGGCTTGAAGTCACTATAATTTGTAATATTGAGCGAAATAAAAAGTGTTCGTGTTAATGAAAATTACGTTTGTTTTGGGTCCTATATTTAGTTGAAATTACCAGATAAATTTTGCAAAGCTAGTGAGTTATCTTAACTCAATTAATGATTGTTTTAACTTTAAATGTTATTTGATCTGTCAACATACGAAAGTATCTAACGGTAGCGGCTTTTTTGGTTCAATCATGCACAAGGGAAATTCGATATATATATTATTTTGCACCAACTGTATACGGATTACGAAACGAGATTTTCTCAAATCAATATTCATTCAAAACAATCCATTCTATTTTTCATTGAATACAACCACGTACGTGATTTAATGAAAAGAACGTTGTTTGAACTGCTTCATGCATTTGCACATATATTATATAGGTGCTTTGAATAACTTGGTAATTCGATTAAACTAGTGACTATCTTTTTATAATAAATGCATTTCTTTAGGACAAATAAAAATCTCATCCTAAACTTAGCAACCAATTTCATTGGATGAATGAAACATAATAAATGGTCTTGATGTAAAAATCCCTTGAACCGAGGAAACGAATCAATTCAAATCTTGCTTCAGCAGTTTACTTCGATCAATCGTATACACGATGCCTTTTTTATAACATAATATTTTGCATCAACTATACGAATTCAAGACTCAATGTTTTTCAATTCAATATTCAGTTGAAGGAATCGTATATAGAATTCAACTGCTATATAGAATACAACAATAAAAAATAACTTTCGTTAACTGCTTCATTTCTGTGCCAAAATCACATAATTACTCTGAACAACTCCGCCAATCAATTTGATCGGGAATTTGAATTTTTTCAATAAAGTGTTTATACTTTTATAGAAATAAAAAATGTGCTCGAACATAGTCTCTGGTCAAAGTTTTCAAAATAACGAAATAATGGATTAATCCGATGAAAATATTTACTTGAGTCTAACAAAAGTCGCGATACAATCTGACTGCAGCAATGTATTTGGTTCAATCATGTACAAGTAGTCTTTCTAATAGAATATTAACTTCCATCGAGTAAGTAGATTCAAGAACAAATATTTTTTTTCAATTCCATATTTAGTTAATGTAATCGTATATATAATTGAACTGCATACGTACAACAATAAAAAATCACGTTCGTTCAACTGTTTCGTTTACTTGCCAAAATCACATAATCACTCTGAACAACTCCGCCAATCAATTCGATCAGGAATTTGAATTTTTTCAATAAAGTGTTTATACTTTTATAACAATAAAGAATACGCTCAAACAGTCAATGGTCAAAGTTTTCAAATTAACAAAATAATGGATTAATCCGATGAAAATATTTACTTGAGTCTAACAAAAGTCGCGATACAATCTGACTGCAGCAATGTATTTGCTTCAATCATGTATAAATAGTATTTCTAATAGAATATTAACTTCCATCGAGTAAGTAGATTCAAGACTAAATAATTTTTTTTTAATTCCATATTTAGTTAATGTAATCGTATATATATAATTGAACTGCATACGTACAACAATAAAAAATCACTTTCGTTCAACTGTTTCGTTTACTTGCCAAAATCACATAATTACTCTAAAGAACTCCGCCAATCAATTTGATCAGGAATTTGAATTTTTTCAATAAAGTGTTTATACTTTTATAACAATAAAGAATGTGCTCAAACAGTCAATGGTCAAAGTTTTCAAATTAACGAAATAATGGATTAATCCGATGAAAATATTTACTTGAGTCTAACAAAAGTCGCGATGCAATCTGACTGCAGCAATGTATTTAGTTCAATCATGTATAAGTAGTCTTTCTAATAGAATATTAACTTCCATCGAGTAAGTAGATTCAAGACTAAATAATTGTTTTTTAATTTTATATTTAGTTAATGTAATCGTATATCTAATTGAACTGCATACATACAATAATAAAAAAACACTTTCATTCAAATGCTTTGTTTGTTTGCCAAAATCACATAATTACTCTGAACAACTCTGCCAATCAATTTGATCAGTAATTTGATTCTTTTCGCTCAAAACTTTATACTTTTATAGCAATGAAACATGTGCTTAAACAATCAATAGCTAAGGTTATCTAATTAACAAAATAAATGATTAATCCGATAAAACCATTACTTGGAACTAACAAAAGTCGCAATGAAATCTTACCGCAGCAATTTACTTAATTCAATCGTCTCTACGTAGTCTTTCTAATAAAATATTAATTTACATTGAGTACGTAGATTCAAGACGAAATTATTTTTTTGGGAATAAAATATTGTTTGGGCTCAATCGCATATATTCTTCAGTCAATGAAATGTATAGTTCAATTAAATAAAAAAATCAAGATAATTATGCTTTTGAAAACAATGACAGTATTGTTGAACTAAGCATCTATTTACTTCAGCTGAAAACATTACAGTTGAATTAATGAAATATATTTCAATAACATCAATTTTATTGAATCAACATTTTTTTTTTCTCAGTGCACCTCCTCCCCAGCTCTGTCTCACCCCATACAGCAATTGCAACGTTCTTCACGAAACTGCGATCCGATTTCATAAGCATTATCTCCCACACGTCTAGGGGAAGATATAAGCCTCGGTAAACGTGTACCTGTGGATAAACCGAAAAAAGGATTCTTCATAAACTGTCACTGATACAAACGAGAGTTACAGCAAATTGCAGAAGCCTTTTTACCGTTCGTTCATCATCACGCCAGCGTACAATCGGACTATCCTGAACTGGTCGACGTACATGCGGACTATCCTGAACTGGTCGTTGCTGAAATGATCGACGTACATGCGGACTATCCTCTACTCGATCCGGCGATTTCCTTCTGCGTTCCGGGATCCTTCCATTTGTCGAGCGTTGGCGAACCGCACAGACAGCGTTACGTCTTCCAGGGGTGCGGGCCAGGGATTTTTGATATCTACAGCAACAAAAGTAGACAACTGCAGTGAAGAATTGACACGTTATAGCACGGCGCATGAACAAGAACGCGGTATTACCCACGAAATCGTTGCGACGAAGCATCCTCTTCGTTATTCTGCGAGCGACACCCTCTTCCCTGCGTCGAGTGATCCCTCACTGGTGCGCTACGTGATGAGCCTACGGATTGTACCTCGCGTGGTCGCGTCTCAGCCTCTCGACGCGAAGACCCGCCAGCCCCCGGTACTGGGTCATCAACGACATCGCTTGCATCGTCGCCATCGTCGTGCGAAGCTGCCGACTTCTTGGACATTACGACCAACCGGCGAGGTTTCCCGCCTCCCGGCGGTATTCTCGTTCCCTTCTTTTCACAGCTACGGCTGCGCGGCGTTCTTGGAAGACCGCAACAGTATAATATTATGCAACAAGCGAAACATTGCTACGAAACTAAAAATTGAGATTAGAAAAAACAAATTCGTCCGCAGCAATAAACTGCGACCCGATCAGCTGTATTATCTGCAATTCCCCCCCCCCCCCCCCCGAGGACCACACGCCTGGGAACATTACCTTATTGGAGATGCAACCGTCGAGGCGACGTCATCATCATCCGCTTCCCTTCGAGGAATGGACGACAAATTAGGCGACAGCGCCGCAGTACTTGCCCGCTCATCCATATTCACCAACGTGGATTCCCGAACGACATCAGTTCGGCCTGCCTTCGAATATGAGCCGATGCGACCGTTAGGCTTGCATCCGTACAAAACGGAACTCGTCGAAACGTCACTCACCGTGGCCATAACTGATGGGAAAAATGGATTCAGTACGATGACAATTATATAGCCGGCTAATCTTAGGCATTAGCCATTATCCCAGCAAGACACGCATCGCGGCAGTGTAAACGAATGGTTTGTAGATAATATCAATCAACAAAATACTAACTGTCAAGGACAATATTCGTTGGTAAATCACGACACTCTTCGTCGATCTCGATTCCATTGTTCTTGGACCCCGCAGCCGCATCGTATGCATAGAGAGGATCGCTCGTATAGCCAGAGTTCGTCGCCGGAACAGCCGGCGTCTTCTTCTTCTTTTGTACAACCTATCGCAACGTCCAAACGTACTTTAACACGGGTAATACTCGGTACAAAATCGCTCGACAATACTTCAGCCGAAGTATTTGCGAACTCCGAATTACCAAAACGCATCAACTACCCGATTTACAAGTACCGTTCGATCCAACAGTTATTACCTTCGTCACCTTCGTTACAGACTTCACAACTCTCCTTCTTTTAACTGGGGCGGGATTCGTATCCGACCCGAAGCTAAGATTACGTACGCTAGGAATTTTCAGGCGGCCTTTGTCGCGTTTGGCATTCACCTCCGTTTCGCTCCCTGTTGGAAAAAAATTCGGTACATATAGCTTCGAATTCACTAAATGCCGAATGAATCGGTTACCACCCCCCCCTCCCCCCATCGCTTTGAATAAAGGAATGTCATCCACAAAATGTTTGAATCGTACTAAAAGGCCATAGGGGAATAAGCAGGGTAAAAACGCGTTCTCTTCATATATTGACGATATTCTGTGGACGCGCGGGTACCATCAAATCATTAAGATCCTTACAATTTCTTATTTTCATAAAAATAACATCCTGAGAAAAACTAAAACGAGCACAATATTCAAAGTTATTGATTTTTTTTTTTTTAACGAGTGAACCGATCTTCGTCGCGAAGTACGTGACAACATACATATTACAAGGTCACGTTTTCTCAGTCATACTGATCACCCGCCGAACTATCCAACAGTCACATACATCTGGTCCAAAAGTTCAACAGCGTCCGTCGCAGAAGTCTACAGAATCTATAAAATAAAAGACTAATTCGAATCACAATAACGCGGTGTGATTCAATTCCGAAAAATATGCGCATATACGGAGAAAACAGATTCACCAATAGTATGGGGGAAAAACACCGGTGAATATATTTATTCTTACGCCAACAAAGATACTCATGGGTGGGGGGGGGGGGGTGCCACGACACTCTGAAAATAAAATACCTGTGACAGACTCGCAAGAAACTTTCTATGAGAAAAGCGAAAAGTCCGAGAGAGTCAGATTTTGAACGAGAGTCAAGGTTTCGCCTTAATTGTTGCCGAAGAAACGTCACGCCGGACGCACCAACGCGCACTTCTAACTCGTACGCTATGTAGACACCTAGAAACAGCCGAAGGAGAAGCACTGGAAAACAAACGTTATTAGAAACCGACTCGCAACGTCGAGTACGTCACGCGCACCGAGCCCTGTTCCTAAATATTGGTACGATCCAAATTTTCTATCTAGATACTTAATAGACATTTTATATCAAGTCTAAAATATTCACGGTGCAGAACTTTGATCTTAAGTTACGGCTAAAATCATTTAATCGAATTTTTTTCATTTCAACCATCTGACGAAAATGGAACCTGGCCAATGTTAAGTTCATCATTCAACTTCAAAAGTTTTTTAATTCATCGGAATTATATACACATATATGTAGCGACGCCGAGGCAATCAGCTGACTCTCATAGGGCTTTCAACTGGGACTACACAGGTGCAAGGATTACAGTGCCTCCAGTTGCCAAGTTTAGGGAAAAAAGGGGACGACTTGAAGGAAAATAGGGGACTTTTAGGGGACTTCTAGAAAATCCAATGAATACAAAATTAAACATAGTAAAACCTCATTTACAGGTTTTTCAATGGGTATATGACAAAAATAACGCATAAATGAGAATAACGGTCAAGTGCGAAATACCTAAAGGTGGGCCACAAAAAACCGGACCGATTCAATACACGAATAAAATCCGAACGCGTCAACCGATTTCCGGAAACTTTTTATTCGTCGAAATTAGACGAACGAACCTTTCGTTTTGCGTTCAAAAATCCGAAAAGACTTTATTCCTTGCTGAGATACACACTTTTGAAAAACGGATTTCGAAAAAGCCACTGGGAGGATGAAAAAAAATTAATATCAAAGAATGTTCAACTTCATTTTCATCTCAAATTGTGATTCGAAAGATTCTGACATTTTCGCGGTTTTCCGGATTCTATTGACAAGACTTATTCTTGAATGTAATTTTTCAACTCGCGGAACAAGAATAGTTACACGATAAATCAACTAACCGATGAAATCTGAGATCTCAAAATAATATTATTAAAATGAAAAAAAAAAACGATCTATATGGCCAAGAAGTGTACAATTTCGAAATTTATTAGGTTAGAAAAAACATCGATTATTCGTAAAAAGAATCGATTTTTTCAAAAAAGTTGATTCTTAAAAACATCGATTAAAAATAATCGATGCAGAGACAAAAAACATCGATTATTGAAACATCGGGTGAACATCGCACATCTCTAGTCCGCTCGCCAGCTCCTGGTCGAACGAACACGAGTATACTCGACTTAGCCCGAACGTCGGAAGGACCGGGAGCCACCAACATGGCCTTCCGCCATCTTGTCTCTAATACCGCCAGCGAACAAAGAACACGATCGGCACACAATAATTATTAACTTGAGCCAACGTGATGATGCTAATATGAAACAATTCGATAACTCACCGCCTAGCAGCAGTACATAACATTTCAGAAGCAAATCGTCCGGCCCTTGCGTACCCTTCTTGTACACCTTGTACACCTTCTTACTGCCGAAGTCCGAGTCGTTCTTCGGTGAAAAATCTATTATCCCTGACACGGGCACAGTTCTCGTAGCACTACGGCTCGGAAAATGGATCGCAGCGTGCGTGATCGCAGATCGAGTCATCTCTACGCTCGTATTTAATTCCGATCGCATACACTGTTAATAACGATAAAAGTGGACACGATCACGCCCAAACAGTCTCGACCGCGCGACACCCTTCGACTGAGTTATAATGAATTCGCCTGCTCCACGCGACCTCGGCAGCGACGTACTCTCGAGGCTACATACATAAGTCCGAGTTCAAATTGGTCGAGGCAATCTACACGGGTAGTAGCGAAGCGGCGGTAAAACTTTAACTCGCGTACGAATAGTCCAGTCAATTATTAGCTCTGAACCTGAAGTAAAAGCCCGCTTGCCGCTCTCGCACTATGTGTTCGCTGTATGTATATATACACATGCGCGCACACACACACTTCCATAGATCGATCGGTTTGGCGACTCTTGGGGATATGTATTTACGGAATTTCAAACAGGAGTAGTCATAAAACAAATGTCAAAAATAAATTAAAAAAAAAATTCTGACATGTTTAAAATCAAATTATAAAACTTTTTTTCCCCCTGACATTTAATTAATAACATTCTCTTATCGTTGTTGGCTCTGGAAGAAACGGGAAAGAAAATAAAAACGAAAAAAGAAAAAAAATGAATTATCTCTTGTCGCGGATTTTCAAGCTCTTTCGCCTAATTATCATTGTCGATGGCTTCCGTTGGCAAAAAATGTACATAATCAATATTCTGAAAAGAAAACTAGCCAAACTCTTCATGCTCGAATATAATCGTAGCGCCTTATCTGTCGATCTTAGAATCACGCTTGTCAAATCTTTAGTCCTTCCTGTCATCGACTATTGCTGCCTGGTCTACAATGACCTCACCTCAGAGCTTGATCTCAAGATCGATCGTCTCTTAAACAGTGCTATCCGTTTTGTTTACAACCTTAGACTTGACGATCATCTCACCCCCTATCGCCGACGTCTTCGATGGCTTAAAGCCAGATCAAGACGACTCTTTTTTCTAGGAATGTTCATTTTTGACATCGTCCATGGTCACCAACCTGATTACCTCCTCCACCTTTTTCCCCTTCGAGAGACTCCATCTAGACAACCGAGGTCATCTAACCCTGAAACCTTCGTTATTCCTCCCTACAGAACCGCTGCTCTCGGAAATTCGTTTGCCTATTCGGCAAAATATTTTTGGCATAGTCTACCACCTGGGCTAAAGGGTATTCAGTGTCGTGCCGCTTTCAGGCTGCGCATCTTCGAATATCTCTTCGATTTAGAGGGTCAACCAACCCACGAGTAACCTTAAGTTTAGTTTTAAATTTACTACTTAGTCTTAGTTTAGTTTTTAAGATCGTTTGTCAAAAAAAAAAAAAAAAAAAAGAAAAAAAACTATGTACAGTGCCTATGGCATACCACGGCAGATAATAAAACTCAACTCAACTCAACTCAACTCTCTCTCCTTCGGGCTGGCCACAGACCGTTCGGACCTCGCGCTCGCTGTAAATCTTCTCATCGACAAGTATCACATGCAATTTTGCGGACAAATACTGCTCCGTCAATTTTGGACGTACAGCAATAAACAAAGACTCGTTGTTTAGAGTTTTCATATGTCTAGTAGGTGTTGACCCAATTTTTTGGAAAATCTTTTAAATTCGTCAATTTTCACTAAAAACTTTCGTTTCTAGTTCGAATTTTAAAATTTTAGGGTCTTTGCATTATAAATAAAGGTCCCCGGAAATACCTGTGCAAACTTCAATCCATTCAATTTTATAGTTTAGGAGTGATAACTGTTTGAAATTTGAATATAATAATACACGCGTACATACAGATATACATATCGTTCGCTCCCTCTCTCTCTCCCTCTCTCTCTCTCTCTCTCCTTCGGGCTGGCCACAGACCGTTCGGACCTCGCGCTCGCTGTGAATTTTCTCATCGACAAGTATCACATGCAATTTTGCGGACAAATACTGCTCCGTCAATTTTGGACGTACAGCAATAAACAAAGACTCGTTGTTTAGAGTTTTCATATGTCTAGTAGGTGTTGACCCAATTTTTTGGAAAATCTTTTAAATTCGTCAATTTTCACTAAAAACTTTCGTTTCTAGTTCGAATTTTAAAATTTTAGGGTCTTTGCATTATAAATAAAGGTCCCCGGAAATACCTGTGCAAACTTCAATCCATCAATTTGATAGTTTAGGAGTGATAACTGTTTGAAATTTGAATTAAGAGGCGCGGTAGAGCCTCGAGACAAGTACATTTCCTCACATACCGACATGTCGAGAGGTACTACAGCCTCTTATACGCCACACATCGAGCTTATACATGGGAGTATATCTATATAACGAAACTTATTTTTCTAATTATCAATTAATTATACAGACTTCGGCAATGATATTAATACGAATATTTTTTATTTTTTTTCTCTTTCGATTGGTACCCAAATGAATGCTATTGACATATGGGAGATATCGCATTTTATTTTTTATTTTCGACGTACAACGATCATCATTTTTTCGCTCCGCAAATTTTTCGCTCCGCAAATTTTTCGCTCCGTTAATTTTTCGCACCACCAACATAACCACACTAACCGTCTTGAGTCCCGTGTCACGCTGAAAGGCCGAAAAGACACGATACCGGCGCATCTTGAAAACATATTGATTTCTAGAAAAATATTTTTTTCATTCAATGTGGTTCTGTGTTAAAAAAGAAAAGTTTCGTTCAGGCTGATCGCACCATAATTTTTGGTGTCTAAGTTAATCGCGTCATAAGTTTTTGGCGTCCAGGTCGATCGCTCCATATTTCTTCGTGTCTAGAGGTCAATTGCGTCGTAGTTTTAGGTGTCTAGGTCAATCGCGTCATAGTTATTGGAATCCAGGTTGATGGCACATTAGTTCTTGGCGTTCAGGTCGATCGCGTCATAGTTCTTGGCGTTCAGGTCGATCGCACCATTGTTCTTCGTGTCCAGGTCGATCGCACCATAGTTCTTGGCGTCCAGGTCGATCGCGTCATAGTTCTTGGCGTCCAGGTTGATCGCGCGGTAGTTATTGGCGTCCAGGTTGACCAAGCCATAGTTATTGGTGCCTAAGTCGATCGCGTCATAGTTCTAGGGGTCCAGGTCGATCACGCAATAGTTCTTGGTGTCAAGATTAATCGCGCCATAGTTCTTGGCGTCCAGGTCGATCGTGTCATAGTTCTTGGCGTCCAGGTCGATCGCACCATAGTTCTTCGCGTCCAGGTCGATCGCACCGTAGTTTTTGGCGTCCAGGTCGATCGCGTCGTAGTTCTTGGCGTCCAGGTCGATCGCATCGTAGTTTTTGGCGTCCAGGTCGATCGCGTCATAGTTCATGGCGTCCAGGTTGATCGCGCGGTAGTTATTGGCGTTCAGGTTGACCAAGCCATAGTTATTGGTGCCCAAGTCAATCGCGTCATAGTTCTTGGCGTCCAGGTCGATCGCGCCATAGTCCTTGATGTCTAGGTTAATTGCGTCATAGTTCTTGGTGTCTAGGTCAATCACGTCATAGTTTTTAGCATCCAGGTTGATCGCGCGTTACTTCTTGGCGTCCAGCTTGATCGCACCATAGTGCTTGGCGTCCGGGTCTTACGCGCCATTTATATGCGTAATGCCTTGCCGTTGACCTGGAACTTAAGAACTACAGAGCGCGAGGCCTGGACAGCGTAAAACGCATTCCCATCAACTTGGAACTCGAGGACAATCGAGCGGTAGACCTGGACGGTGGAAAACGCAATCCCGTTGACCTGGAACTCAAGCACTACGAAGCGTGAGACCTGGATGACGGAAAACTCATTCCCGTCGACCTGGTTCTCAAGAACAACGGAGCGCAGAGCCTGGACGGCAAATAAGGCCTTCCCGACTACCTGGTGCTCAAAGATTACGAAGCGCGGGGCCATTCCAGGACGGTAGGTGACGGATGCCCGTCGACCTGTGCTCAAGAACTACCGAAAGTGATACCTGGACGGCAGGAAAAAAGATCCCATGACCTGGGGATCTGGTGCTACGGAGCGCACCACCACATGTCCATCGGGAGCAAAACATAAAAATAATCAAACGTAAAAATTAATTGAAAAATGATAACTCTGGGTGACGAATGATGTTCCGGAGGAATGATGTTTATTGCGAATTTGTACTCGTCTAATCGATTACAAATAATTGATTGAATATATTACTTTCATAATTTATAATTAAACGTTGTTCAATTACAATTTTAATTTGTAATTAAATTCTTGTCGATTTCAAATTACATTTATAATTTGTAGTTACACAGAAGTTTAATTACAAATTACATTTGTAATTTGAAATTAAAAGAAGTGTAATTAGAAATTTTATTTGTAATGGGTAATTGAAAAGAGTGAAAATTTTAATTACAGATTATATTTTTAATTTTTAATTACAAAATGTTCAATTACAGATCACATTTTAAATAGTCCATTGAAAAAAGTTTAATTTCAAATTACATTTGTGATTTGTAAGTAAACAAAGTTTAATTACAATTTCACAACTCGGTTCGGTACAGACAATTCAAATTTCAAAGGACCTGCGCATACGGACAACACGCTTCATTTTTCTGTACCAATTCGGTTATAGACTGCGTTTGTCTGGATCAAATCGCTTCATGGGATTTTTTTTTTGTAGTGCAATGATTTGTCGAATTTTCCCTTGTTCAGTTGACTATGATGGCTTTTATGAGTAGAATTACGTGGGTCGCGGTCGGGTTGAGTCTGCGTTTCATTGATATTGTTACGTCCCGCGACTTTCGGGACTTTTGCATCGATTTGGGATTACTCATATCTTGTAATTCTCAATAAAATTCAATACGAGGAAAGGGACCCGGTCATACGAGAGCAACGTTTTTTTTCTCTGGAGAACTCGGATAGTTCGGGCTGTCTTCAAATCAAGCCGTCGACACGAATATGGTCTCAAGTGAGCATAAATTATCGAGAGGTGACGCCATGGCGGCGTCGATATCGCAGCTCTTTATAACAAAACTTCCATCGTCGGGCGTGAAGAAAAACATCCGTTGATGCTGAAGAACTCTTTGGCCATGGCATCAGATTACTCTGAAGTGGTGGGCCTTTGTGCACAACGAAAAGCAATGTGCATGGGACACTAATACAGGCTGAGTGCAAAGTCTTTGACTTCGTGAGAACCACAGGCGGTCTCTTTGGGTGAGTGTGAGAAGGAAAGCAGGAGAGACAGAGCGTGTATGACTCATCTAAAGCTAAGTGACCGGTGATCTTCTTTTTCCTTATCCCCGAATGAAGACTTTATGAACTGAATTCCCGAAAGTACGTGAGTGAACGGATGTAAAAAAGTAAAATCAAGAATGAGCATGGGTACCTGGGTCAGGTCATCGGTGATGGTAAAGGTGGCGTTAGATTATAGATAATTGCATTTAAATGTTCAATTTTATTTTAAACTAGGTCGGGATTTCCATGAATCGAAATTGGTCGAAGAGAAGAGAATTCTTCTTTGAATCTTTGTTGTTTTTCTTTTTTTCTCTTGCTCCGAAATTATGGGAGGTTTTAGCCTTGTTACGACTTTTTGGGAACGGCGTCTGGAAAAAGTCATCGGATAACTCTCATGGGTGGTCTACATGAGCTCTGCACGTGATCGATAAATTAACGCATTGGTCGAGTCGAGGAGACTCGATGGAAGAAAGATTTCGGCGAAACACCCAATCATCGACGACCAAAATTAAACAAACTTTTGAGAATATCTGTTTATGCTTGGACTGTTATTGGACTCCAATTTAATGAGCACTGAATGTTTATGCTGCACGAAGAGAACGCCGAGTCTATAGCCAAAGAAAGAGAGCAAGCAGCGCTTTGTCCCAAGTCTTGGGATTCAGAAGGCGTATGTCCCATCGACATACGAATCCAAGCTCTCGCCTACGAAGGAGGGGCGACACCAAAATTCGGCATCGAATCCAACAAAGACTCCAGAAGCGTAGCAAGCGCATTATTTAATTAACGTTTTCCTTTGTAATTAACAACGACCAAATTCAAAGATTCCAGGAGATTTCGTAATGCATGGGTAAAGGTTTATGTGGAAATGAAATTTGTGAACGAATCCTTTTCCTATAATAATTACAAGTATAGAACGACGTTCGAAAGGAAGATACGTACAATGATAATAACATCGATTCGAAATAACGGTACGTTCGACGATTCAAACGAGGATGGGAACAACATAACAAACAAGGATGATGCTGACCACGACCGGAATACGATACGAAAGATAATACAAGGATATAAAAGTTCATACGAATACCAAAAACTAAACGAAGGATGTTACGTATGACAATTGTTACGTCCTGGGATCAACACACGTAATATTACTCAGTTCAACCTTTGAACTCAATATATATATTTCTCAAACATACCTATAACTAAAATCACCTATATTATAACTATATATACTTATTCTATATTATAACTATATATACGTATTCATTCACATGTGCCATTATATACATGTGTTCTAAAAAGACACTATATGCATATACATATATCTTTATTCACTATATATCGTTCTATATTATATAAAGATATCGCCGCCGCCGCCGCCGCCGTGTCAAGAATACACCCTGACCTATACAAACCTAAACCCAAAACCCAAACCCAAAACACAAACCCAAACCCAAGACAAAAAACCAAACCCAAAATAAACTCGAAAATTCTTATCGTACCATGGTAACCATGGTAACCATGGTAACCAAGATAACCCGGGTAACCATGAGTAGTGTAACAAGGACAGTTCTAACTCAAGATCCCTACCCCGACATTTACCGACATTTTTTAGCTCAGACACGAACCACTTAGCCGAGACCCGAACCCGGGGGGTGGGGGGGGGGGCTATCTTTAAGAGTCCGAATGCACGGAGTCGATCGGCGGGGGGGGGGGGGATCTCAAACAACTGGAGGGCACCTAATCCCTTATGGGTCAAGACATTGGGGGGGGGGGGGCTAGCTTTGAGGGTGGTATTGGAATGCCGCTATCTCTGGCAGCGGCGGGGCGCCTTATTTTTCATGGCGACATTTGATTGATGATTATCAGTTAGACTGGCGTCTCTGTAGGGCGGGGTGGGGGGCTAGTTTTGAGGGTGGTATTAGAATGCAGCTATTCTGTATATCCGGCAGCTGCAGTGCAGCTTGTCTTGGCATTGGAATGTTATTATCTCTAACAAGTAAATAGCGGACTAGAGCGTTAGACCTTTCAACCACACACGACGCTACCCTCCCGGGCCAGTGCGTCTGTTTGTCGCAACCTTATCGTTGGTCATAAATTATTTCTGTTTGTGTGCTAAGGACCAGACCGCAGTCTGGAAAAGGCCGAACATAAAATCTTAGAGGCGCCTATGATAGTGTCTCGCTGGTCCTCGACACCTGAAGGAAAAACGTCGAAATGCCCCTAACAAGTATTCTTCTGACCGCATTTATATAAGCGTTCCCCTATCACTGACTGGTGCGTGAGTAAATGTAGCGCAGGGTGCTGCGGCAGATCTTTTTTCAAACTGCGATGAAATTGGGACGAGGAGGATATTGAAAATATGGAAAAGCACGTTCGATTCGATACTCGAGCTCAAATTCATGTGATGTATGCATGGGATTATGCGTACAGAGCCGCTCGCCGAGGCCGGTGGGAAGAAGTTGCACGTGATCGTGAGCGATTTAGATTAAGAATTGAAAAATGCGGCAAACTGATCGAATCTGTATTGACGGAGAAAAAAATTTAACGGAAAATGGTATACTGATATGCGCCTTCGACGTGTCTCGACCTGTTTCGAGCCCTCCCATTACCTTCGAGAGCGGATGATGCCATCTTGCATGTCTGAACACGCTTGAGCCTGCACAGTGTTTACATATTTTGACAAACCGCCGGAAAATGAGGCTTTGATTTTCATGGAATGCCGCTATGACACGCTTAGTCGCGTTCTTGCTATCAACATGGACGGATATCTTGTGTAATCTTTACAATGGCATTGGAATGTCGTCTAGCAGTAAGACTGTTGCGTCAAATCTTGTGGCCACGCAACGCTACCCCTGGAACCCTATGTTTATTCTACGACGACCCGAACGAAGATGTACTCGTGCAACTGATCTGCTTGCTGATGCTGATGGTCCGTAGAATAGTGGGGAGGAGTGGGAGTATATATTGCTGGCTCCAATCATTTAGCCCTCCATTAACATTTGGGCAGTCTTTCCTTCTTCTCGGGTTATTTTTTCTCCTAATATGGATACTCATAAGTGTAAGAAGCTCATTTCCATTATGGAAAACGCTTATTTAATTTCACAAAAACGATCATCACCAGCTATAGCACTAAGGTGGATTAGGGAGGGGGAAAAAAACGTGAAACTATTGACGAAAATTTCTCGGCGCGAATGTCCCTCAGTGCATGAGAAAATGCGCATTCAAGCGACAATTGCATCGGTATTATCGGTGATAGAAAAATTGAAGAAAAGAGGAGCTGGTTCTGGAGCAGCTGATAAAGTGCGATGGAAGGATATGGAGACGGCGTTTAAAAAAAGAATCCAAACGGGCATAGTCATCAACCTTCAACATAAAGATCTCGATGCTTTTCTCGATGATTCTAAACCCTTGATCCTCGCCAAATTGGAAGCTGCATCCCAGCGTTATGGCAATTTGAAGGTTAACGTAATATTAGCGTGCAAGTTTCAACTTAAAAAAATAGGTGAAACTGCGTTGGAGGATAAATTTTTCAACACGCGGAATGAGGCAATTCTTCCCTCCACGAACATCGACATGTGGTTCCAGGAGCATGTAAAAGATCAGTTGTTGAAAAAAATTGAGGAATTTCATGGGAAAGAGTCTGGTTGGTCACTGCACGAAGTATCCAACCTAACTGTGAATTTTAATAAATACGTGCCACTCCGGGGAGGTACATACGTCAGTGTTCCGAAAGATATTCAACGAAAGCGTGCTGTTGTCAATATAGATAGCAATGACGAATTTTGCTTTTTATGGGCAGTCACTGCCGCACTTTCTCCGCCAGTTATAAATTGCAATCGAACAAGCTCTTATAGACATTTCAGTGAAGTTTTACAGTACAAAGGATTGGATTTTCCAATTACTGTAAAAAAAGTGCCAACCTTTGAAAAAATGAATAACCTCAAAATTAACATTTATGGTATTGATAACCAGAGGAAGAACAGTGTAATAGTGCCGATATATATCAGTGAACAAACATCTCCTAAATCGACAATTCACCTTCTTATGCTCGAGAGTGACAGAAATGATTCTGATGGGGATGATCTTGCGAGTCCTATCCATCACTTTACATGGATAAAAAACATTTCACGCTTAGTGAGCACGCAGATTTCTAGACATGATGGCAAAAAATGGTTGTGTGACAGGTGTCTCTGTCACTTTCAAAGTGAAATCATGCTGCAGAAGCATATCCTCGACTGCACGAACCAGTGCCGAGTATCTTTTCCCGAGGGTGATGCGAAATTCATGAGGTTTAGAAACTATAAGCATAAAGAGAATGTTCCGTTCGTGATATATGCTGATCTCGAATGTCTCCTGGAGCCGATTGCACCTACGGAGGAGGCGAATACTATGGGCTACCAAAAGCATGTACCACATTCCATCGCCTAGTACTTCCACTGCTCGTACGATGATACCATTTCGGAATTTAAATCCCATCGAGGTTTGGATTGTATTGGGTGGTTCATGGACGAATTGACGAATATCGCGAGCTTGGTGAATACCCGGTTGGCGAACATCGTACCAATGGAGCATCTCAGCGATGACCAGCGAAGTGCATTTAATTCTGTAACCATTTGTCATATTTGCGAGAAACCTTTCGAAAATAACGAGTTGAGAGTTCGAGATCATTGCCATTTTACGGGGAAGTATCGTGGGCCCGCACACACTGGATGTAATTTAAATTATAAAAACTCTCACGCGGTGCCGGTTATTTTTCATAATTTATCGGGATATGACGCTCATTTTCTGATTAAAGCATTAGCCGTAGCATTCGAAGGTGCGGTTCATCTTCTGCCAATTAATAAGGAGAAATATATTTCATTCACAAAAAAAGTCCAGGGTACGTTTGTAGAGTTCAGGTTTTTAGATTCATACAGATTTATGGCGTGTAGCATTGAAAAATTAGCATCGTACTTGGAAAGCGATGAAAAACAAATAACTCGTAAGCATTGTAATAATGCAACGGAATTCAAGCTTCTGACTAGAAAGGGGGTTTACCCATATGATTATACCGATTGTTGGATGAAACTTGACGAGACTGAGCTACCATCCAAAGAGCAGTTTTATTCTAGGCTAAATAATGAGGAAATTTCCGAAGATTCATACGCTCACGCCATGAATGTCTGGAAAACTTTCAAAATATCAACGTTAGGAGAATATTCAGATTTATTTCTCAAAATCGATGTTCTCCTTTTAGCTGACATTTTCGAAAATTTCCGACGCAGCTGTCTATCGACATATAATTTAGATCCGTTGCACTATTATACAGCTCCTGGACTCGCTTTCGATGCGATGCTTAAGTTAACAGGTATTGAACTCGAACTCATCACTGACGTTGATATGCTATTGTTTATTGAAAAAGGTATCAGAGGAGGTCTTGCTCAATGCTCAAATCGCTATGCAAAAGCAAATAATCGATACATGGGAGAGGATTTTGACTCATCGAAGCTTGAATCATACTTAATGTATTTCGATGTAAACAATCTTTATGGTGCAGCCATGGTTCAGGCTTTGCCATATGCTGGATTCGAGTGGGTGGAAAACTTTGATAAATCGGATATTGACAATATCCCTGTCCCAAAATATACATTGCTCGCACGATTACTCGAGCCCGTGAGCGGTGTTCAATATTTCCCATTCAATGAGCACGAACAAGTGGTGACACCAAGCGATGCACACCCCAACTCAATATTTATCTTCGATGACGTGGCATGTGAAAAACAGGATAACATTAGAGCCTTTTTCGCCATGGGACGACACAAAAATGTTGACTGTTTCTATCTTTGCCAGACCTATGCTCGTATTCCTAAACATCTCGTGCGTGACAATACGAATTTTGTGGTTCTATTTAAGCAAGATGAGATGAACCTCAAACATGTGTATAATGATCATGTGAATACTGATATGTCATATACACAGTTTAAAAATATGTGCTCAGAATGCTGGAATTGCGACAAGTATGGATTCATCACGATCGACAAGGATAGTCAAATGAATGAGGGTAGATATAGACGAGGGTTCGATTCTTTTCTCAGTCATAAGTAAACGTTCATTGGAGACAGTATCATCTCTGACTCGGGGGTAGCAACATGAATAAACTTTTGGAGGAGAAGAAAGACGTATTGCGTCAAATTGTCAAAGCGAGCGATGCAATCCGACGAAAACATCGGATGATAAAAATCGGCAAAGACAATGCTGAACAGGCAATGCAAAATGTCTTCAAGCCAATAGTCACGCCATTGGAAAAATTGGTGATGCGGAAAAACGAGACGCCAGAGATGAAACAGGAACTTAAGGAGGAAGTCAAAGATCGTGTTGAAGAAGAAAGAGAAGAAGAACATATTGAGGATGGCAACCATGAAGTTAAGGATGATCCAATGTTGGAAGATTTGTCTTTCCAGTCTGCGTACGGTGATGAAGAGGGAGAGCAGGAGGAGGATACAGCTGTGAATGTTGATGAATTAATAAATGAGTATGTAGTATTGCTGCAGACAAATAGAAAATCAACCATGGATGTCTCATACGGTGTACGAAATCTCGCTAACAATAAATTAATGATTGGAGATTCTCCAATCTTATTTGATTCTCAGCATATTCGTGTCCGAGATAAAAATTATCCAAAAACTATTGGATTAGCGGAACTGTTGTTCAAAAAAGTGCCCCGCGTTGAGGATCTGACACCCAACGATTTGAAAAATTATGAGAACATTGTAATTGCCACGAATGCCCATAAGAAATATTATAAAGCAGATGAAGCAATTCGGACGGATGAAAATTTGAAATTCAAGACTTATATCGCGAAAATAGTTGATACGCACACGGGTAAAGGTATGCCAAAGTATAAAGTGGCTAGAAAAGACGCGAGATTCGATTATATTTATTGGGACGATCCCAATGAACTAGTGGACCGCCTACGTTTACTCCTCGCATCTCAAGCAGCCGGAAACTTATCTCACTCGAATGAAATCATATCGATTATCGAAGAATTGCGTGAGGCTGAAATCATTTATTAATACATTCATCATCGCAATTTCGCGCATTCACAAAATGAGTGTCGACGTGTTTGGACGGCAGCTGGATAATAAAAGTGCGCTCAATCGCGGTCCTCCGGGCATTGGATTCAAGATTACAAAAGACGGACATTACGATTTGGAGAACAAACGACTCTGCAACGTTGGAATTCCCGAAGAGGACGACGACGCTATCAGCTTAAAGGTGCTGAATGCTAAAGCCCGACACGTAACTAAGAACTTACATGAGGAAATAAAAGATAAATGCGACACGTTAAATACCGACTTACGGAATAGAATAGAGAGAATTAGTGCGCAAATAACTGAAGATCTTACAACCAAGATAAAAGAAATTCTCAAAACTCCGAATGCTGGTACGAAAAACCTGCGAGTGTCCATGCTTAGCATGTTTTCCCAGATTGACGCTCGATTAAACATCCTTGAGAAAAAATGAGCGAGAAGAAGCGAGCGCTGGTGCAGGAACTACATAAGCCCGCACGCAGAAACTATCCTCGTCGGCATGTGGATATACGAGGCTTGGATGAGACTTGGCAAGCGGACCTTGTTGACATGTCGGCTTACGCGCGGCAAAACGGCAATCATAAATTTCTCCTTACCGTCATCGATGTCTTCTCCAAGTTTACCTGGGCCGTGCCAATGAGGAGCAAGAACGCTAAAGATACAACGAGCGCCATGAGATCTATACTTGCAAAGGGACGCATACCAGAGAACCTACATGTTGATCAGGGCAAAGAGTTTTATAATGCCGATTTTCAAACTCTCATGAAAAAGTATAATATTCATATGTACTCGACATACAGTAATTTGAAAGCATCAATTTGCGAGCGTTTTAATCGTACCTTGAAAAATAAAATGTGGATGCAATTTAGTCTTCGTGGAAGCTACAAGTGGACCGATATTCTCAAAAATTTGATTTCCGAATATAACAATAGTGTACATCGCACAATTAAAATGAAGCCGAAAGACGTGAACTCGGAGAATGAGAAGCAGCTGTTACAACACGTTTTTACGACTCGAGAACCCTTGAAAAAAAGGTCGACGAAATTCCGATGCGGTGACAAAGTGAGGATAAGCAAATTCAAAAATATATTTGCCAAGGGTTATACTCCAAACTGGACAACGGAAATATTTACAATACATCAAGTCAAAAATACGAACCCTGTGACGTTCAGTCTGAAGGACTATCAAGATGAACCCATCGCCGGTGGTTTTTATGAGCAAGAGCTACTCAGAGTTGAAAATCCCGATATTTATCTGATTGAACGAGTATTGAAAACGCGTGGGAATGAAATGTTTGTAAAATGGTTGGGTTTCGACAATGCCCACAATAGTTGGATAAAGAAATCTGATGTATAATAAAATATTTTAACAAATGAACATTATTGATCATTTCAATCGCCACCTTCTATCCCATCTCTCACAGGATTATTTTGTTGGACAGGATATTAATTAAGAAAAAGTCGGTTTCAATATATCTTTTTTTTTAAATATATTTTTTCCTCCAGCGTATCAATTTTATTAATTCATACACAATGTATTCACAGTTTTCATGCCAGTCATAGTTTACCACGCCAGCTTATCGCATTTTTAATTTTATTCATTTATTTTTTAAACTACAAACATTCTTTCGTGTTGCGCTCATAACCCCAAGGTAGAGTATCAGTCGTATGAGCGGAGAGAACTCTTTTATCATCATTCCAGCTTAAAGCGACTTTTCTTTGTCTTACAGTTTGCACTACATGCTTCTTCGACTGAATTAAATTTTGTGTTTCAACAAGATTCTCATGCCGGAAAAGACAATGTTTATAATCATCGAATCTGATTCTTTTTAACGTAGATCCTCGAATACCTTTAGCACGCTTTTTTTCTACGTCATCATCTCGAACCTTGTAAGCGTATAGTTTGGCGCGCAGGCCCACGAATTCTTCCATGATCTGTCCATTATTCTCATCCTTCATTAACCCTAACACCTTTTTATTCGCTAAAGGCATCCCATAAGGATTGTCAAGAGGATAATCGGAGGTATCAAATTTGTTTATGTCGAGCTTCATGACATCATATATATTAGGCACTGTAATATTATATATAAGACTATCAGTGTCGGTGTACATTAATTGAGCTTTTTGCCCAAATTGTTTTTTCATATACTCATAATGGAAATCGTAGATGTAAATTTTTGATAAGTCAAGGATTGAAAACCCTGCATACAATGGCTTATTAAATTTCACCTTTGCTCTGTTGAGCTCGATGATGACCATATCATCGTCAAATACAGTGCAGCTGTGGAAAGTAGCCCTAGCGATTAGAGCTCGAGCTCCATACCGACCACCCCACTCAGTAACAAGCTTCACTTCTCGATGCTTTCTCACATTCTCCATTGTTTTCCCGAAAACTGCATTATTGAGTAGTTTATACAAGTTTTTATGAAACGCATTGGTAGCTTTTTGCCTCAATCCAGTATTTAAATCAATGTATGGCTTCATCCATGGTTTCTGTTGGAATTTTAAAACTCTATGAATTTTCTTTAATTTCAAGCCCAAGTTGAGACACTGCTGCAAGTTTCGATAATGAATTATATATTTTTCTTTTTCTAATAGCGTTGTCATTAATTTTATATTTTTGGAGGTGGGTGGCCTGTAATGGTGCGGACAAAGTGGTAAGTCTTTATGAGATTCGTGCAGCTCCTTGGGGTATTCTAAATCAACCTCGAATATGTACCCCGTATGAGAATCGACAGGGATATTGTCAATATCCGATTTATCAAAGTTTTCCACCCACTCGAATCCAGCATATGGCAAAGCCTGAACCATGGCTGCACCATAAAGATTGTTTACATCGAAATACATTAAGTATGATTCAAGCTTCGATGAGTCAAAATCCTCTCCCATGTATCGATTATTTGCTTTTGCATAGCGATTTGAGCATTGAGCAAGACCTCCTCTGATACCTTTTTCAATAAACAATAGCATATCAACGTCAGTGATGAGTTCGAGTTCAATACCTGTTAACTTAAGCATCGCATCGAAAGCGAGTCCAGGAGCTGTATAATAGTGCAACGGATCTAAATTATATGTCGATAGACAGCTGCGTCGGAAATTTTCGAAAATGTCAGCTAAAAGGAGAACATCGATTTTGAGAAATAAATCTGAATATTCTCCTAACGTTGATATTTTGAAAGTTTTCCAGACATTCATGGCGTGAGCGTATGAATCTTCGGAAATTTCCTCATTATTTAGCCTAGAATAAAACTGCTCTTTGGATGGTAGCTCAGTCTCGTCAAGTTTCATCCAACAATCGGTATAATCATATGGGTAAACCCCCTTTCTAGTCAGAAGCTTGAATTCCGTTGCATTATTACAATGCTTACGAGTTATTTGTTTTTCATCGCTTTCCAAGTACGATGCTAATTTTTCAATGCTACACGCCATAAATCTGTATGAATCTAAAAACCTGAACTCTACAAACGTACCCTGGACTTTTTTTGTGAATGAAATATATTTCTCCTTATTAATTGGCAGAAGATGAACCGCACCTTCGAATGCTACGGCTAATGCTTTAATCAGAAAATGAGCGTCATATCCCGATAAATTATGAAAAATAACCGGCACCGCGTGAGAGTTTTTATAATTTAAATTACATCCAGTGTGTGCGGGCCCACGATACTTCCCCGTAAAATGGCAATGATCTCGAACTCTCAACTCGTTATTTTCGAAAGGTTTCTCGCAAATATGACAAATGGTTACAGAATTAAATGCACTTCGCTGGTCATCGCTGAGATGCTCCATTGGTACGATGTTCGCCAACCGGGTATTCACCAAGCTCGCGATATTCGTCAATTCGTCCATGAACCACCCAATACAATCCAAACCTCGATGGGATTTAAATTCCGAAATGGTATCATCGTACGAGCAGTGGAAGTACTAGGCGATGGAATGTGGTACATGCTTTTGGTAGCCCATAGTATTCGCCTCCTCCGTAGGTGCAATCGGCTCCAGGAGACATTCGAGATCAGCATATATCACGAACGGAACATTCTCTTTATGCTTATAGTTTCTAAACCTCATGAATTTCGCATCACCCTCGGGAAAAGATACTCGGCACTGGTTCGTGCAGTCGAGGATATGCTTCTGCAGCATGATTTCACTTTGAAAGTGACAGAGACACCTGTCACACAACCATTTTTTGCCATCATGTCTAGAAATCTGCGTGCTCACTAAGCGTGAAATGTTTTTTATCCATGTAAAGTGATGGATAGGACTCGCAAGATCATCCCCATCAGAATCATTTCTGTCACTCTCGAGCATAAGAAGGTGAATTGTCGATTTAGGAGATGTTTGTTCACTGATATATATCGGCACTATTACACTGTTCTTCCTCTGGTTATCAATACCATAAATGTTAATTTTGAGGTTATTCATTTTTTCAAAGGTTGGCACTTTTTTTACAGTAATTGGAAAATCCAATCCTTTGTACTGTAAAACTTCACTGAAATGTCTATAAGAGCTTGTTCGATTGCAATTTATAACTGGCGGAGAAAGTGCGGCAGTGACTGCCCATAAAAAGCAAAATTCGTCATTGCTCTCTATATTGACAACAGCACGCTTTCGTTGAATATCTTTCGGAACACTGACGTATGTACCTCCCCGGAGTGGCACGTATTTATTAAAATTCACAGTTAGGTTGGATACTTCGTGCAGTGACCAACCAGACTCTTTCCCATGAAATTCCTCAATTTTTTTCAACAACTGATCTTTTACATGCTCCTGGAACCACATGTCGATGTTCGTGGAGGGAAGAATTGCCTCATTCCGCGTGTTGAAAAATTTATCCTCCAACGCAGTTTCACCTATTTTTTTAAGTTGAAACTTGCACGCTAATATTACGTTAACCTTCAAATTGCCATAACGCTGGGATGCAGCTTCCAATTTGGCGAGGATCAAGGGTTTAGAATCATCGAGAAAAGCATCGAGATCTTTATGTTGAAGGTTGATGACTATGCCCGTTTGGATTCTTTTTTTAAACGCCGTCTCCATATCCTTCCATCGCACTTTATCAGCTGCTCCAGAACCAGCTCCTCTTTTCTTCAATTTTTCTATCACCGATAATACCGATGCAATTGTCGCTTGAATGCGCATTTTCTCATGCACTGAGGGACATTCGCGCCGAGAAATTTTCGTCAATAGTTTCACGTTTTTTTCCCCCTCCCTAATCCACCTTAGTGCTATAGCTGGTGATGATCGTTTTTGTGAAATTAAATAAGCGTTTTCCATAATGGAAATGAGCTTCTTACACTTATGAGTATCCATATTAGGAGAAAAAATAACCCGAGAAGAAGGAAAGACTGCCCAAATGTTAATGGAGGGCTAAATGATTGGAGCCAGCAATATATACTCCCACTCCTCCCCACTATTCTACGGACCATCAGCATCAGCAAGCAGATCAGTTGCACGAGTACATCTTCGTTCGGGTCGTCGTAGAATAAACATAGGGTTCCAGGGGTAGCGTTGCGTGGCCACAAGATTTGACGCAACAGTCTTACTGCTAGACGACATTCCAATGCCATTGTAAAGATTACACAAGATATCCGTCCATGTTGATAGCAAGAACGCGACTAAGCGTGTCATAGCGGCATTCCATGAAAATCAAAGCCTCATTTTCCGGCGGTTTGTCAAAATATGTAAACACTGTGCAGGCTCAAGCGTGTTCAGACATGCAAGATGGCATCATCCGCTCTCGAAGGTAATGGGAGGGCTCGAAACAGGTCGAGACACGTCGAAGGCGCATATCAGTATACCATTTTCCGTTAAATTTTTTTCTCCGTCAATACAGATTCGATCAGTTTGCCGCATTTTTCAATTCTTAATCTAAATCGCTCACGATCACGTGCAACTTCTTCCCACCGGCCTCGGCGAGCGGCTCTGTACGCATAATCCCATGCATACATCACATGAATTTGAGCTCGAGTATCGAATCGAACGTGCTTTTCCATATTTTCAATATCCTCCTCGTCCCAATTTCATCGCAGTTTGAAAAAAGATCTGCCGCAGCACCCTGCGCTACATTTACTCACGCACCAGTCAGTGATAGGGGAACGCTTATATAAATGCGGTCAGAAGAATACTTGTTAGGGGCATTTCGACGTTTTTCCTTCAGGTGTCGAGGACCAGCGAGACACTATCATAGGCGCCTCTAAGATTTTATGTTCGGCCTTTTCCAGACTGCGGTCTGGTCCTTAGCACACAAACAGAAATAATTTATGACCAACGATAAGGTTGCGACAAACAGACGCACTGGCCCGGGAGGGTAGCGTCGTGTGTGGTTGAAAGGTCTAACGCTCTAGTCCGCTATTTACTTGTTAGAGATAATAACATTCCAATGCCAAGACAAGCTGCACTGCAGCTGCCGGATATACAGAATAGCTGCATTCTAATACCACCCTCAAAACTAGCCCCCCACCCCGCCCTACAGAGACGCCAGTCTAACTGATAATCATCAATCAAATGTCGCCATGAAAAATAAGGCGCCCCGCCGCTGCCAGAGATAGCGGCATTCCAATACCACCCTCAAAGCTAGCCCCCCCCCAATGTCTTGACCCATAAGAGATTAGGTGCCCTCCAGTTGTTAGAGATCCCCCCCCCCCCCGCCGATCGACTCCGTGCATTCGGACTCTTAAAGATAGCCCCCCCCCACCCCCCGGGTTCGGGTCTCGGCTAAGTGGTTCGTGTCTGAGCTAAAAAATGTCGGTAAATGTCGGGGTAGGGATCTTGAGTTAGAACTGTCCTTGTTACACTACTACCATGGTAACATATATAATCCACGGAACCTAGGTAACCTGGGTAAGGTTAGGTTTGGTTTACGTTGGGTTGGGGATGGTCATCTTTTTCAAATTGGACACCTGTTATGAGCTTGATTCTTGGTCATCCTTTCTCAATTGGATAACCGTTATAAGCTCTGACACAGCGGCGGCGGCGATATCTTTATATAATTTAGAATGATATATAAATATAATATTTGTCATATACATAAACCCTGAGCCATTCAATCGATATATCGATAAACTCAGACCCAGCCCAAACATATATAAATTTTCGTATATAAATTATGACAGAAATTTTCATGTATAATTTTTGACACGAAAAATTCAAATCAAGAGAATTCAAAAGAAAACTTGAAATAAAATTTCAAAATTTCAATTCCAAAAAAACCTATCAATCAAAATGTCGATATATCAATTCATGTCAAGAAACAATATATCGAACTGAGGCAAGAATCGATATATCGAAGCACGTCAGTAATCGGTATATCGATATATTGAATCATGTCAAGTATCGATAAATTGATAAATCCATATCTCGAATCGTGTCAAGAAACAATATATTGATACATCTAATCGTGTCAAGAATCGATATATCGATATATCGAATCATGTCAAGAATCGATACATCGAATCATGTCTAAAATCGATAAATTGATATATTAATATATCCATTTAAAGATTTTGAACACGATTTACAATTAATTGTAGTGCGTCAAGCAACAATATATTGATACATCTAATCGTGTCAAGAATCGAAATATCGATACATCGAAGCGTTTTAAGAATCGATCTATCGATAGATCAACATGTGTCAAGAATCGATATATCGATACATCGAAGCGTTTTAAGAATCGATGTATCGATATATCGAAATGTGTCAAGAATCGATATTTCGATACATCAAATCGTGTCAAGAATCGATATGTCGATATTTCAATCGAACCCAAACTCAACCCAAACATATCCCAAACCCAAAAAATACGAATATAATCAATTTTTTATCAAAACATCTTTCCAGAATATTTTTCTCTAACCACTGACACAAACACAATACGGGGGGTTGGCGCGCGGAGCGCGCAGGGGGGCGAAGCCCCCCTAGTATATATATACCCAACGTCGGTTATGAGGACATTTATTGAGAGGTAAGGGAGCTTACCAGGGCACTTGGTACTTATGAGGACTGCCCCATACGTCCATACGTCCAGGGTTGGATATGAGGACTGTCCCCGTAATTACATACATATATTGTCGGTAGGTTACGGGGACATGTCCCCATAACAACTGTTAGAGGTTGGAAGGTTGTTTATGAGAACTTTCTATAAAAAAAATAGTATGCTCAATGTTACCTCGTAAACAGAAAAAAATATCTGGTTCCGTGAACACCGATCAACCATTATAGAATAACAAATAATAAAATACTTCCATTATGATAATATATATTTTAGATACGGTGTTCCTTCAGGGTCATTGGTACAGTGGTGGCTGGTACAGTGGTAGGACTATGATACAGTGGTGGCTATGGGTCTGCTAAATACGTGCGAAATGGAGGACACTTGGTACTTATGAGGACTGTCCCCATACGTCCATATGTCCAGGGTTCGATATGAGAACTGTCCCCGTAATTACATACATATATTGTCGGTAGGTAACGAGAAAATGTCCCCATAACAACTATTAGAGGTCGAAAAGTTGTTTATGAGAACTATCTATAAAAAACAACATGCTCATCGTTACCTTGAAACCAGAAAAAATACCTGGTTCCGTGAACACCAATCAACCATTATAGAATAACACATAATAAAATACTTCTATCATCATAATATATTTTAGATACGGTATGTTCCTTCAGGGTCGACACACACACGTAAAGTCGAAGTAGTGTGCCCCGGTCAAATTTGAAACCTACATTCTCCATTAATTTTAAACCATTTCTCAGCCTACGGTTCAAACATTGTTTCGGATGAAACTCTAAACCGCACTTGAATTCGAGTTTTTAGCCTCGTTCCAGCTATACGTCAGGTTTGTGAAAAGTTACTGCACGCTTCCTGGAGTGTTTTCACACAGTCACTTGCTGGACGTTCAGGGGATGAACATTCGCGCACATCGCCAACATATTAGCTCGCCTTACCCAGGTAAAAATAAAGTGGGCAAAAAATATTCGTCAGGTTTGTGGGAATTGACTGCACGCGTCCTGGAGGATTTGTCACAGTTCACCCACGTACGCTTTGAGCCTAGACCTCTTTGACATACTTAATGCACGCTTCATGCACACTTCATGCACGCTTCATGTACATGCCGATTTTAAGTTTGTGCACATCCCGTTCACAATGCTGGATGACGTGTCAAACACATGGTATGAATTACCAAATTTCATGAGCAGTCGATAGCGTAGTGGGTAAAGCGTGTTGGGCAGATAGGAGGACAGGTAGGTAGGTCATAAGTCCAGGTCCCCCTCCGAAAAAAATAAAATCCTATCGAGAAATCTGTGCAGGATTTTTTTTTCCAGCATAACCTTTCTATGACCTCATAACAACGACAAAATATACGTATGTAATCATTTAGCAACTTATATGCATGTTTAGAAAATCTGAGTACCAAAATCTATCGTAGCGTGGCTGAGATGAGCTACAGTATCCATAAGACCTGAGACTTTTTTTGCAGCCAGAATGAAAATTACTCTCACAGCAATTACAGAGCATAACAAACAGGTTGGTTGCCTTATTGTGTACCTGGTGTCTACAAGTGTTATCAGGATTAAAAGAAATCATCACGGCGAATGGGTCGTGAATTTTGAGATCAAATTATTCGGAAAATATTTTCATTGCGTTACTTCAAATTTGAGGCATGCGGGTTATTTCTGTCTATCGAGAGCTCGCATAGACGCAGTTTGACTGCAAACGATTACGCTGAGTTTGTGAGCTTACAGCTTGAGGCAAGACAAAATTTTCAGGAAAAAGTGTAACCTTGCAATGAAGTGGGTGTGACCATAATACTATACGAGGGACAAGTAATCTATAGGATTTCCAACTGCGAGCATGAATTCCCATCTACCGATACAGCCCGCGGAGTTGAAAATCACAGCGATACAGAAAAAGAAAACTATCCCGTTGATCCATCAGACTTTATAACACGTCCGCACTCTCATCGGGGTAGTCTGCGCTAAGCCCGGTGACCTGAGAAAACGCGTTATAGGCAACAAGATTCGCAACTCGCTATTGGGATTGTATGAAGAGGGTTTTAGGAATTCTCCGTACGAAACATGTATTGCCTTGAATCTCGTGAATAAGCATGTATTTCTTATTTACAGCATTGAGGATTTCGTCGATCACATTGTGACCATATTTTGTCCCAACCATTTTGCCTTTAGTATGGCAAAAATCCCGTATCCATCGTTGCACGGACGAATTGCATGACTCTCTGAATGATAAACATTGTCGGGATCATACCAAGCGTCTTCCTGTGGCTTTCATAAACTGTCGGAATAGGATAAAAGGTAAAGCCTCGGCTTCTATCCGAGCCAGCGGCAAGTTGGTTGCAAAGGGGTGTAGGGCAATGTTTTTCTCGAAATATCAAAGAATAATGTTTTTTGATGCCGACGTACCGATATTATATATTGGTTCAGCGGTAACTATGGGTCTGCTGAATACGGGTGAAATGTGTCAACACATTTCGCACGATCGTCTGAAATGTATTTCATCAAGTAATAATTATATCGTAGTGTGGCTGAGATGAGCTACAGTATCCATGAGACCTGAAACTTTTTTGCAGCCAGAATGAAAATTACTAACACAGCAATTGTACAGAATAGCAAGAATTATTGTGTACATGCATGGTGTCTACAGGTGTTATCATCAAGATTAAAAGAAATCACTATGCGCTGCGATCGGGTCTTGAATTTTAAGATCAAATTATTCGGAAAATACTTTCATTGCGTTATTTGAGATTTGAGGCATGCGGGTTATTTCTGTCGATCGAGAATTTGCATATACACAGTTTGACTGCAAACGACTACGCTGAGTTTGTGAGCTTACAGCTTGCGAAAGATAAAATTTTCAGGAAAAAGTATCACCTTTCAATGTCGTGGATGTAAACATAACACTATGCGAGGGACAAGTAATCTAGAGGATTTTTAACTGCGAGCGTGAATTCCCATCTACCGATGCAGCCCGCAGAGTTGAAAATCACAACGATACAGAAAAAGAAAACTATCCCGTTGATTCATCTGACTTTAAAACACGTCCGCACTCTCATCGGTGTAGTCTGCGTAAAGCCCGGCGACCTGAGAAAACGCATTAGGCAACAAGTTGCGCAACTCGCTATTGGGATTGTATAGAGGGTTTTAGGAATTTTTCGTACGAAACATGTATTGCTTTGAATCTCGTAAATAAGCATGTATTCCTTATTTACAGCATTGAGGATTTCGTCGATCAGATTGTGACTCTATTTTGTCCCAACCATTTTGCCTTTAGGATGCCAAAAATCCCGTAGACATCGTTGCACAGACGAATTGCATCAGTCTCAGAATGATAAACATTGTCATGATCGTATCAAACGTCTTCCTGTCGCTTTCATGAACTTTCAGAAAAGAATAAATCGTGAAGCCTCGGCTTTTAACTGAACCAGTGGCAAGTTCGTTGCAAAGGGGTGTAGGGTTGTGTTTTTTTTTCAAAATATCAAGGAATAATGTTTTTCGATGACGAACGTACCAATATTATATATTCGTACAGTGGTGGGTCTGCTAAATACGTGCGAAATGTGTCATCTCAAATGTATTCCATCAAATACAGACACTATCGTAGCGTAACTGAGACAAGTTACAGTATCCATGAGACCTGAGACTTTTTTTGCAGCCAGAATAAAAATTATTCTCACAGCATAGTTACACAAATAATTACACAGCATAACAAGCAGGTTTCCTTATTATGTACCTGGTGTCTACAGTATGAGGATTAAAAAAAATTACCACTGCGAATGGGTTGTGAATTTTGAGATTAAATTATTCGGAAAAAATTTTCATTGCGTTATTTAAGACTTGAGGCATGCGGGTAATTTCTGTCTATTCAGAATTTGCATATACGCAGATTGACTGCAAACGACTACGCTAAGTTAGTGAGCTTACAGCTTGAGGCAAGATAAAATTTTTCGGGAAAAGCATAACCGATATCTATAACGATATACTGACGACGATAGGAACGACGTAGCGCACAACTATGAAGCTAAGTACGACCGTAATTTGATACGAACGATGGCACGTACGACGACGAAAACTAACACATAAACGACATATTAACGAAGATAATGAAGATCATACGAACGATGATACCAAAAACGAAACGAAGAGCGTTACGTTTGACGATGCGAACGACTATACGATCGATGCTCCGATCAAATTGAAAGATTTGCACTACGATACAATGAATGATACGATCGTCGAAACGATGAAGGATACGTAAGGATGATACAAACGAAGGTATGCAAAAAAATATGATCAACGATATCAGCGATGATACGATAAACGATACGAACGAAGATACGAAGCAACAATACTATCAACGATACGAACGAGATGCAGACGGGCATACGAACAATGTTACGAACGTTACGAACGTATACGTTCGTAACGCTCAAAGTCAATACGAACGACGTTCCGAATAACAAAACGAGCGATGATGCGTCCAACGGTTGAAACGACGACAAAAGATCATAGAAACGATAAACATACGACGATACAGACAACGATCCGAACGACGATACGGACGGCGTTACGGAGAACGATGCGAACAGGGACAACGATACACACGACGATACAAACGACGATGCGAATGCAGATACGAAAAACGATACCACCGCCCGTGCAAACGATGAAACGAACAACAAAAATATCAACGATACGAAAGACGCTGCGTAGGATGATACGAAAGACGTTTCGGAAGGACGATACGAACAACGATACGAACGACGTTCCGAAGGATAATACGAACAACGGTACAAACGACGTTCGAAAGGAAGATACGTACAATGATAATAACGTCGATTGGAAATAACGGTACGTTCGACGATTCAAACGAGGATGGGAACAACATAACAAACAAGGATGATGCTGACCACGACCGGAATACGATACGAAAGATAATACAAGGATATAAAAGTTCATACGAATACCAACAACTAAACGAAGGATGTTACGTATGACAATTCAAAAGAATGTGCACTGCGATACGAACGTTAATACCAGAATGACACGAACATCGATACGATGAAGGATACGAACGACATTATGCACGATGATATAGCGATATTGATCGATATAAAATACGATCAACGATATTAACGATGCTACAATCAACGATACATATGACGATACAAGAAGACGATACTATCGACGATACGAACGAGGATGCGAACCAACATACCAACAATGTTACGCACGTTACGAACGTATAAACGACAATACGATGGACATTCCCGAACAACGATACGAGCAATGATACGTCCGACGACGGGAACGACATTATGATAGCCATACTAACGATGATAAAAAGATCGTAGAAACGGTTGTACAAACGACGATACGATCGACGATGTGAAACATGGTACACATGGCGATACGCTGGACGATACGAACGACGATCAAAACGACGATAGGATTAACCAAACGAACACCGATGATGCTAACGACAACTGGAACGATACGAACAATGGTGTCGTCGTAACGACGAAAACTACGATATAAACGCTATACTAACGACTATACAAAAGATGATCCAAACGTTGATAAAAGCAACGAAACGAAGGATAGCACGTATATCGATGCGAACGACGATACGACGGATGATCCGAACGATACGAACAATGAGCACTACGATACGGGCGACACTACAAGATAACACGTACATCGATACGATAAAGAATTCAAACCGCATATTACGCACGATGATATAAACGAATAAAAGTTCGACATTACAAACGGGAATACAAAGAAAAATACAATCGACGATATTAGCGATGAAGAGATCAACGATACGAACGATGGTACAAAGCAAAGATACTATCGACGATACGAACGAGGGTGTGAACGAACATGCGAACATTGATACGAACGTTCATTTACACGCCGTTACAAACGAATGAACGACGATACGAGGCGACGATGCGAACGAGCATACGAACACTGTTACGAACGTCCGTTCGCACGCCGATACGAACGTAGTAACGAAACGAACCACGATACGTTCGACAATCGACACGTCGATATAAGCAACGATACGAACGATGATGCTAACGACGATACGAACAACGTTATGAACGACGATACGAACGGCGTAACGTAGAACGGCACGAGGATACGAAAAACGATACGATCGATCATGCTAACGATTATACGAACAACGATAACAACGACGATTCGATCGACGTTCCGTAGGATGTCACGAACGACATTCGGAAGTATTATACGAACAACGATAAGAACAACGATCCGAAGGATGATACGAACAACGATATCTATCGACGATATCTATAACGATATACTGACGACGATAGGAACGACGTAGCGCACAACTATGACGCTAAGTACGACCGTAATTTGATACGAACGATGGCACGTACGACGACGAAAACTAACACATAAACGACATATTAACGAAGATAATGAAGATCATACGAACGATGATACCAAAAATGAAACGAAGAGTGTTACGTTTGACGATGCGAACGACTATACGATCGATGCTCCGATCGAATTGAAAGATTTGCACTACGATACAATGAATGATACGATCGTCGAAACGATGAAGGATACGTAAGGACGATACAAACGAAGATATGCAAAAAAATATGATCAACGATATCAGCGATGATACGATAAACGATACGAACGAAGATACGAAGCAACAATACTATCAACGATACGAACGAGAATGCAAACGGGCATACGAACAATGTTGCGAACGTTACGAACGTATACGTTCGTAACGCTCAAAGTCAATACGAACGACGTTCCGAATAACAAAACGAGCGATGATGCGTCCAACGGTTGAAACGACGACAAAAGATCATAGAAACGATAAACATACGACGATACAAACAACGATCCGAACAACGATACGGACGGCGTTACGGAGAACGATGCGAACAGGGACAACGATACACACGACGATACAAACGAGGATGCGAATGCAGATACGAAAAACGATACCACCGCCCGTGCAAACGATGAAACGAACAACAAAAATATCAACGATACGAAAGACGCTGCGTAGGATGATACGAAAGACGTTTCGGAAGGACGATACCCGTGCAGAAATTAAAGATCGGCAAAAGGCCGGACCAATATTAGATGCCGATCATACTGAGACGGCCCATACTCGGAAGCGGTTGTTGGAACAATGTTGGCATGTAAGCCCGGGCGTTATGGGCCAGCGCTGAAAAGCTATAACGGGCCGATGTTTAATACGAGAACGGTCCGATGTTGTTGCCAAGCTTGGGCCGGCCGTAATTTGCAACGGTGAACCAATATTGGCCATGTAAGCCCGGGCGTTATGGGCCAGCGCTGAAAACCTATAACGGGCCGATGTTTAATACGAGAACGGTCCGATGTTGTTGCCAAGCTTGGGCCGGCCGTAATTTGCAACAGTGAACCAATATTGGCATGTAAGCCCGGGCGTTATGGGCCAACGCTGAAAACCTATAACGGGCCGATGTTTAATACGAGAACGGACCGATATTGTTGCCAAGCTTGGGCCAGCCGTCATTTGCAACGGTGAACCAATATTGGCATGTAAGCCCGGGCGTTATGGGCCAACGCTGAAAACCTATAACGGGCCGATGTTTAATACGAGAACGGTCCGATGTTGTTGCCAAGCTTGGGCCAGCCGTAATTTGCAACGGTGAACCAATATTGGCATGTAAGCCCGGGCGTTATGGGCCAACGCTAAAAACCTATAACGGGCCGATGATTAATACGAGAACGGTCCGATGTTGATGCCAAGCTTGGGCCGGTCGTGATTTTTACAACGATGGGCCGATTTGGTATATGCGATTTCGGGTGCTTATGGACCAATCTTGAACACCAATAATGGGCCGACGTTTAATACGACGAGGGCCCATCGTTGTTGCTAAACTTGCGCCGGTCGTGATTTGCAACAGTGGGCCGATATCGGCATATGCAATTTCGGGTGTTTATGGACCAATCTTGAACACCAATGACGTGCCGACGTTCGATACGAGAACGGCTTAATATTGCAACCAGATCTGGACCAATCTCGATTTGCAAGGGTAGGCCGATATTGGTATAACGAAGTCTGGGGCAATATGAGAGGCACATATATGTTATTAAACATCTAAAAAAAATGTCCATTTAAAATAACATAGGTGTCTCATCTCGTCCCGGTCTCCCCTATAGTCTCAAGCACCTATGGGCCAGTCTCGATAATCAACGGTGGGCTGACGATCGATACGAGAATAGACAAGCGTAGTTATCGTGTGCATTAGGAACGGCCCCGAAAAGTGAAGCGATACTGGTAAACTGTTCCGTAGTCGAGCTTTATTCTACTAAAATAAAACGGATTACACTGTCGGATTACACTGTAAAATGAAACGGATTACACTCAGAACTGTTCATCAGAATGAACACACATAAATATTCATGGGGTTTTCCATGTAATGCTTTAAGTCGTTAATGAAAGCGTTTTCGTGAATATAAAAATTAATAGGTGAGCAAGAAAAATATGCTCACAGTTTCTAGGATTGAGGAAGGTTTTACATCACCCGAAGAATTTGACTGATTATTTTCACATTTTTCGTAATGGCTCAAATTTGGAGTGGAAAATTTTGAACTCAGAACCGATTGGTACAAACCATTAAAAAAAATCGGAAAAGTGTTTCAGAACTAGAACAACACAAAAATCTGAGATAGCGAGGTCGAGTTAAGGTGGACAGCCCCTGATACTATACAGTATCTAAACACTCTGCGTAACTAAAATGAATGAAGAACAGGTATATCTATAATGGATTATTCTTATTGTTAGTAATAATGCAATACATAAGTAATTTTGACATAATTTTTTGTCACATATATATATATATATTCCTTAAATTGAACATAAAAAATAGCGCAAGTAGTGACGGATTAAGAGATTGTTTAGGAGTTAAATTTTTAATGCCTCTAACGGACCCATATTATAAATTATTTAGGGAAAATGAGAAAAAGTATTATTTTCCAAATTTTACGTCAATGACATCCCTTAAATAAATTAACCGATTTCGATGGCTCTTACCGCAATTGACAGGGTTTTACAAGTTTCGGGGCTTCGGTATTATATTTTGGAATTAATCGACTGAGTAGTTTCCAGAATAATCTCTTTGAATAATTTTATTTTCAGAATAACTCGAAACATCCTTAACCGATTGATTTCAAATTTATAAACAATGTAAGTTTCAGTTAGCCCTTTCGAATGCTGCAAAGAAGATCTGAATCGGTACATTTGTTCGATGTACAAAGTACTTAGACACACACCCACACTTTAGCATACACAAATAGATAGACTGGCTTTAGGCATCACCCTGAAAATAGTCAAAATACCTTTCTAGAACCTCAAAACGTTGATGCCTGATGGAAACTCAATTTTAAAAAGTGGGACTAAAAACAATTACTTCCCTATTCATTGAAAATTTTTAACTTTCATAGCGGGATTTAAAAACTCATAAGCCAATGGTAATTAATAACCTCAGAAACAATGACCAACCTTGCGTTCACGTGTATTATGAGCAGAGTTAGAAGTAATTCAAAAATGAGAAGCTATACAAAATAAAAGCTTCAATTCGTACACTCCACTATAATTTGATCTATTCAATAATAAATTAGGTCTTTATAACGCCATTTTCTTCGAAGAAATTTTCGATTCGATTTATTCAAGTGAATTATTATAGTGTTTTTATTTAGAATCCTTCCGTTTTTGAAACAAATGCTTTGGCGATTTCTATAGTGCTATAACAAACATAACAATCAAAGTGGCCAGGGTAGATATTTGCTATATTTACGTTGATTTTAAGTAACAATTCAATGTGTTACTGAAGTCAAATTAAAATCAACATGAATGTAGCAAATGTCCTGAATCGAGAATGTGGAAGTCAGTATTTTTAAATCGAAAAATGTTTCGTTAAGAAAATTTTGTGTTAGAATTATTTCTTTTTCAGTGCACTTGGAGTCGAACAATTTTAAAGCTTTTCTATTTTGCGGTATTGTTTCTCAAATCTGCCGCCCTAGGTCTTTGCCTACTCGGCTTATTGGTAAAACTGGTACTGACATGAGCGCAAGCTTGACATTAAGCCTGCTTGCTACTATTAGGCGAAGAAGTCATGTCGGGTGGATTAGATAAGGTTTCCGGAGTTCCATTTGTTACTGACAGTACTTTCATGGCTCTTCTTTCATCGCGCGTTTTTCTACCCCCTTTACGATCTTCTGCCGCAGCTAACCATTTCGATGTTAGCTTGATCACATCGCCAATCGAATTACAGCCTTGGCTGCTAAACCTTTCGATGATTGTCACTGTAAAATAACCATAAATTTAACATATAGTTCAAATTCGAAGAAAGTACTAAATAAATAGTCGCCAGCTGAGTTTATTGCACACTGAGTATAATAACTTACAGTTCAAGCAATTGGAACATTTCGTGGCCGAAAAATTTTTCTTTCCCCCAAATTTCACAAGCTTTCCCACACCGCTGTATTTTAGTTGCACGTCCTGGTCCATAAGACGTGATAAAATGCTGGCCACACCACTCTTCGGACTCTCGGACGAACACCAGGAAGACATTAGCTTCATCTGAATTTAAAATCAAATAATCTATGACACGCATATCGAGAAACGATTAAACGAGAAAAAAATAGTTAAGCGGTATAGAATAATGTGAATTGCTGTCACTGTAGCTATACAACGGAAGTCAAATATGTAATATTTACAAAAAAACTAAAAACAACAAACTATCATAAAATACAGAACATGTGACTTTAAAAAAATGAATTATTTTCATCACATTATTGCTTTTATCAAAGTTTGAGCTATGCGTAATAAATGATCGGTAGATGTACAGATTTTCGAATCAATACTTGAGTTGAACAAAATGCTTGAACATTGACCTGATTTTCAGAAGTAGAAAGATTCTGTATAACACTTTAATGAATCACATTGGGCTCAGTCAGGTACAAGTGTTTAAAATCTGTTATTCATCTCATTTATCCCATAGTAAACAAGTGACTATAGAATAGTTTCATAGGGATGAATGATAGATTTACACTTTTTAAATCTTATGAAATGTTTTTGAAATCTTGAAATCAGGTGTACAACAAAATTGATGAGTGACTAACAATTCGAATAATATCGTGAGATCGGTTTTGTACTATTTCTAATATACCATTAATGTCTCCTCGATTTCCTCTTTCAGCCTCTCATCAAACGCCTCAAAAGCTGCTAGGGTTTTGATCGGAAAGTCGACGTTTAATTCTCTTACAATATTGATTGGTGCTCCAGACCCAGTGGCAACAGACGTATTAAGCAGATCCTCAATTTTTTTGAAATGCATTTTCAGATCATATGCCAGACTACGTCGCGATGCTTCGATTTTGTCCGTCATACGTTTTTCAAGAGCCAACAACATTTCATCGAGAGCTGCTGAAAATTTCGATGAAGTTAGTTCTCGCATATACATGAGTATGAAGCATCCTGTGTCATGCACATGAATATGAAGCATCCTATGTCGAATTAGCCATAACAAAAAAAACGGAAAGAAAATCATATTCCAAAACCTCAACTGTGCATCACTCGATATCAGACCCTTTCAATAAAAATCCCCTTTTAAGAAAAAACATTCCTTTAAAATGTTATATAAAGAAATAGTAAATGGTGCTTTTTCTTACCCTGCATCGATGTATCAGCTAAAGTTCGACTTTTGTTATTTAATTCCCATTCATTAAAGGAAAATTGGAACTTGAAGGAGACATATTTGACAAATTTGGCAAACAGTGAAAAAAACATTAAAAATGCCAAAAAATCTTTTGTGATGAAATCGCCGTAAAATACTTATTATTTGTAAAAATACGTACTCATGCATGCTAGCTCCTGGACGGTTTTTTTATTTGAGCAACAAATCAGGAGATAATACAGCCATAAGATCAAGTGTGCAAAGATTCTACTTTGTTAAACACAAAAAAAATTTGCGGGCATTCACGAATATCCCGAATACCCCGAATATCCCGAATAAATGTTGAGAAAATCACTAAGGAAATAAAAAAAGATGACGAAAAAAGCAAATTGACATAGAATGCTTCGATTTCACGAGTGTGTAGCGACTATTAAACGACTGGTCATCTCACAGCTCGATCTTTGAGGTACTTCTGGCCGCTTGGTCAAGGACGGCGTGGATTTTTGCAGGTTTTTCACTGGATCGACGCGAAGATTCCCAGCCGAGCTCCCAGCCGATTGTAGCACACGAGATTTTTTTATCAGCGGAAGTGTGTGGCCGCCAGCTGAACAATAATTTTAGACATATATACAAGGAAATTTCTGAAACGTTTCTCAAATTTGGTACACTTTTTAATCTATTTCATACAAAAAATCATCATTTAAGGCGAAGTCGCACATATACCACGTAACACGTGAGTGTGAGAGAGATAGCTGAAAATCCTTGAAGATACTTCCCCCAAACGACGCAACTGATCGCAATAAAAATAGCTTATCCACTTTTTGCCAACATACTGCAGTGGCTAAGCTTATTTCATCTTGATCGCTTGCATCATCTCGGAGAAAGTAATATTCGCGTTTTCGAGGTGGTCGGAGGGTGTGATACATCGCCTTAAGTATAGTCGGCAGTAGTCTCTACAAAACTGTCCCTACACTGAGCAGTAAAAAAATTTTAAAAGATTTTGGATTATTTTGGCTAATAATTTTCCTATATTATAAATAATATATTATATTAAATATTTAATTATTTAATTATATTATTATATATATATAATAATTATTATATATAATAATAATAATATATAATAATAATATACATATAATATATATATATATGTAAATATATTATATTAAATATTAAATTAAATAAAAATATTAAAAATAATATTATAAATAATATAGTAAAATTATTAGCCAAAATAATCCAAAATCTTTTTAAATTTTTTTACCGTTCAGTGTAGGGACAGTTTTGTAGAGACTACTGCCGACTATACTCCGACTTCCTCGAAAACGCGAATATTACAAAATCAAACTAAAGTTTGATTTTGATCATAGAAACTTACGACTAGAAATACCATAACTTCGACATAATCTACTTATCACCATTATTCCACACCAACTTACACACGTAGTAAGAGATTCTTATTATGTACCTGGAGTCGAATCGATAGAATCAGCGTATATTTCTTCCACCGTATACGGTCGCTTCAATCCACGCTTGATGGAGCCCGAGATTGATTTTGGGACCTTCTGGGTGTTTCGCTTCGGAGTCCGTTCAATAGATGCTTCATCTGAATGGAACATTCAAGAACGGATTATTGACAAATATTTATACCGGAAAAACCAACTTTATTCGGCGTTCTAATCTACTCTGTAAATTTATGATGGAGGGTAAAATTCAGTCAAAAATTCGGTTCTTGGTTATTTAAATTAAGAATTAAAAGAAATCGGATGAAAAAATTCGTCCAAAAATTATTAGTCGATGATAGCATATATGTTTCGAAAAAATTCCTGCCTTCTGCGATGACAGTGTGTGCGCGAGAGTTCTTTTGCAAAAAATCCCTTTGTGCATAAACCTTCATCGCAGAACGAGGAGTTCATTGCTTGTAAAATTTGGTGTACACCCGTCTGTGAATTTTGTGAAATCTTGAAAATAAATAAGTGATCAACCCCTTGACCCACTCTGACCATTCAATAAACTAGGGAATTTAAGGCTATATTCGGGTAACACCGACCTGAACTCTCGTCAGACGAACTCGAAGAGTTGCTGTCCTCAGTACTGACATGCCCACTTATGCTGAACAGAGCTTTCTCTTCCGACTCTGAAAGAGGTTCAGGTCTATCGCTGTTCGGATTAACGTTTTCGTCGTCGTTATCGGTACTGACAACTAGAGCTGTCTCTTGAAAACGCTCAAACCGCCTTTGACCCTGGACCAGGCTCGCTATATAAAATGGATATGACGAAATGACATGGACATGAGGAAACTGAGAGAGAAACTGAGAGAGATTGAGAGAGAATAAGAGAGGATGAGAGAGATTGAGAGGGAATGAGCGAGTGAGTTTCAGAGAGGATGAGAGATAATGAGAGAGATTGAGAGAAAATGAGAGAAATTGAGAGAGATTGAGGGAGAATGAGAGATTGAAAAAGAATGAGAGAGATTGGGAAAGAATGAGAGAGAATGAGAGAGATTGAGAGAGAATGAGAGAGATTGAGAGAGAATGAGAGAGATTGAGACACTACAGCTTGGATATCATACATCAACATGAATCAACTCACCAGCTTTTTGTAGAATTTCCACCTTGAAATGCTTCCACGATTCCTTGGCCGCTTTCCGTTTCGACACCATCTCGGCCATATCTTTGTATTGACTTTTGGGCGGATACTTACAGAGCAATTGCCCTTTCATAGTTCTTACCCACGATTCAGGGACTAAATCTATTAAGGGTTTTGCAAAATTGCCCTTAAACCGTACAATTGCATACAAATATTTCGGACTCTCGCCGGTAAAAGTGTTGGTGGGGCTGGAGCGTGGACTCGTCATTCTAACGAATATATAGTATGCACTGTAATAGTAAATAAATATTGAGTATGCGATTTGTGAGGTACAGAAGTAGGAGTTGACAATTGGCTGAATACTAGACCATTACTCTAGCCAACGTTCTGAATTTTGGCGCCGGCTCAAAACTAAAAATCATATCTGGGATGACAAGCTCGGTCCGACTTATGGAAAAGTATTGGGCCAGTATCCCTAGCGTATTGAGCGACCGCATGAAACCACCTTGGAAACCACCTAAAAACAACGGTGTTTTTGTGCCAAATTTATACCGACCAAACCACCACGGAGACCACTGTCCCAGGGGTCCCAATTTTTCGAGTGAAGCTTACGGCAAAGTGGATTTCAAAATAACGACTGGCAAAACAACCGTAAAACGAGCCCTGACACTCGAGCAGTCGTTTAATGGTCGTTTTAACGGTTGTCATTTGTACCAACCACCATGCCGTAAGCTCTGTTCAAAAAAGTGGGACCGTCGGGACCGTGGTTTGGTCCGTATAAATTTGGCACAAAAACACCGTTGATTTTATGGTGTTTTGTATGGTCGCACAGACTGCTAGGGATGTCATCAGAGCATTAAACTGATATTGCATTCATAGAAAAAGCTCTATTTTGCTAAGTTCAAATTGATTTGCAGTCTGTCGGATGTCATGCTAATACTACACCAGTACTTTCAATATCCAGTATTTCTGTTGTGGGCCAGGACAGGCATTCCGTGCTTAACCAGTATCAAGCTCAAAGTCCGAATTTCAAGAAAAATTTGCATAACTGTACAAAATATTGGCATGATGAGTACTAGTGATAAAAATAATCAACGAAGGTTTGTAAGAAGTACTCAAGATTAACCAGAATTGTATAAAAAAGTTTACTGAACGAAATTACCTAAGATAGAGTGTAATCGATCGAATCTGATGAAATTTTTTTCATTTTTTAAAGTACTTTAAAATGAAAAATTCACAACTGAGCTGTGGGGTCATCCATAAATTACGATTATTCTAAAATTTAAGGGGAGGTTTGTGCTGGTACTAGGAATACACCGTAATTATTTCAGATTTTTTGACCGCGTAGTTGAGGAGAAAAAAAACATTAAATATGCCGCTTATACATGGGCTCTTGTGGGAGAAGTATTCGAAATTATGTTTGGAGATTATTTTAGGAGTGAAAAAACGGTAAATTTCCCCGAAGAACCGCTTAAACGACAGATTAGATATAATTTGCCCATAAAGAAAGTTTTTCACCGTTCCGATTGTGAAATATACTTGTAAACAGAATTGAGCGTGAGTAATGGCTTGGTGAAACAAATGCCAAGAATATTATCCTCGATATTATCTTTTGGCATCACTTACGGATTTTGAGTATTTTTTCATCGAAAAATTAGAGTTATTGAAAACCTCTAGCCACTGCTTTTCACGCAAAAAAAATTTCTATATCTGTTTCTTTCTTCAGCCGAGTCAGAGACGAGAACGAGAAATGATGCCGTGAGAATGACCAAAAATAATCGATTTTCGGTTAAATCGATTATTTTTTCTCGATTAATCGAGTAGAATCAATTATTTTTCCTCAAAAACAGTTTTTGTTTTCTACTCCCACGAACGACGCAATGCAATATCAATTTATGTGATCGAAGTATCAATTATTATCATCGTCCCACTTACTAAGTCCCTATTTCATATAATAAGTGAAAGAAAAATGAATATTTTTACCTACAATTGAAAAATATTTTGAATGAAGCTATAAATCATCAAAAAAATTTTCCGCTATTAAGACTACATACTGAAATTTACCAAATTTTGGCTTCAAATGGACCGTTTCAAAAAAATACAAAAGTCGAGTCATGCTCGATTATGTTTTTGTACTCGATTCATCGATGCATCCATTATTTTCAGCTTATTGGCCATCGCTATGATGCGGCATCGAAAATGAATAAATAATACATATGGGGCATTACATACGACCCCGACCAATTTTTATTTGGTTAAAAATGTTCTATTTGTTTGTATACCTACTATAAGCAGTCTTTCAGAATTTTTTTAGATTTTTGTCTCAACCCGTCCAAACACAATAATTTTTTCAAAATTTCGCACAATTTTTTTTTAAATGCTCATAGCTTTTTCAAAAACAGAGATATCAAAATAAAATACTAGGTCTTCTTTTTCGTTTTGAATTATAGTTCCACAAAGAAAATACGAATAAAAAATCGAAATTCATTTTCATTTTTTTTCTCAGTTTTAAACCCAAAAGTTTTTTTTTCAAAACTTGGACCATTTTGACCTTTTGAAAAAATTCACCACTTTTCAAGAGACATTTATACAAGTATTGAAAAATTCGTAGCTTGTGATATTTATAATTTGTATGTAATGTCTTTTTTTGAAGTAATTGTTAACAATAAAAAAGTTAGACAAATGCACTTGTTTAACTTTTTTAGTGTTAAAAAAACTAAACTGTTGTCTAACTTTTTAAGTGTTAAGAATTACTTCAAGCTACGATTTTTTAAGTAATTGTAAAAATGTCTCTTGAACAGTGGTGAATTTTTTCAAAAAAATTAAACGGTCCAAGTTTTGAAAAAAAATATTTTTGTTTAAAACAAAAAAAATGTGAAAATGAATTTCGATTGTTTTTTCGTATTTTTTTTATGCAACTACAATTTAAAACGAAAAAAAAGACCTAGTATTTTATTACTAAAAAAACACATTTTATCACTAAAAAATAGATAAAAAATACAACTTATGAATATCACAAGAAACGAATTTTTCAGCATTTGTAAAAATATCTCGTGAAGAGTGGTGAATTTTTTCAAAAAATCAAAATGGTACAAGTTTCGAAGAAAAAAAATTTTGGTTAAAAACTGAAAAAAAAAAATATAAAAATGAATTTTGATTTTTTTTCGTATGTTCTTTATGGAACTACAACTTAAAACGAAAAAAGACCGTATACTTTGTTTTGATATCTCTGTTTTTGAAATAGCTATGATCATTTTAAAAAAAATTGTGCGAAATTTTGAAAAATTTATTGTGTTTGGACGGGTTTAGACAAAATTCTGAAAGACTGCTTTCAGTAGGTACAAAAAAATAGAAAATTTTCAAGGAAATAAAAAACGGTCGGGGTCACGGGTTGGTCGGTTTCGTATGAAATGCCCCATATATTTTTCACGACTTTTGTTGACACGCGAGTTCACAGGTCTGAAATATGCGCGTGTGGAAACATCGAAATTCCGTCAGCATTTTATCCCTTTAGACAAATGTACAATAGCGAAGGCCACTAAACTAAAAATAATCGATGCATCGATCAATGGAGTTAAAAAAAATCGAACACGACTCAATTGAATCGGTAAAAATTAATCGATCAATCGATCATTTCGTATTTTTTTGAAACTGTCTATTTGAAACCAAAATTTCGTATATTTCAGTACGTACTCTTAACAGCAGAAAAGTTTTTTGATAATTTATAGTTTCATTCAAAATATTTTTCACTTTCAGGCAAAAAATTTACTATTCCTTACTCATTTTGTCAAATAGGTACTTAGTAAGTATAAGACGATGATAATAATTTGTACTTCAATCATATAAATTTATATTGTATTGCGTCGTTCATGGGAGTAAAAAACAAAAACCGATCGTGAGGAAAAATAATCGAGTCAGTTAAGCTAGTACGAGTACGAATTCAACGACTACATAAAAATCTGAACTTTTTATATGGTGTAACAGTAGTGTATAGGATAACACCTGCAAAATTTCGAAGTGAGTCAACGACTCTTTACGCGATTAATTAATTCGTGAAATCCAGATATTTATCCCACACCACACACGAATTCTGGGCTGACGCAACTTGGAAACAAAAATTCGCATCTTTCACGATTATATACGATCAATATGGAAACTGTTAAATGTTCAGAAAACTATCACGATTACATACGTTCCATAAAAAAATGGGGGTTGACGAACCTTTTGACATAACATTACCGATTTGATGGAGAGTCCACATTGGCTCAGAGTACGCGGAAGTTCGGAGCTACGCGTACCTTCCGCCCGGCAAAATCTTATAGTGAATCATTATGGTGAGTCCACATTGGGATATCCGCGGACCGGAATGTACGCGTACGCTCTGACGTCACCCATAAGATTTTGGCGGGCGGAAGGTACACGTAGCTCCGAACCTCCGCGTACTCTGAGCCAATGTGGACTCTCCATTAGGGAAATTTTCCGCGTGCATCGGATTATAGGCAGTCTGACTCTCGCTTGTTTCATGCGTGTTCCTCGCTCACCGCGCTCACCCGCGCCCACGTTCCCGCTTATTTCCCGCCCACAGTTTATCTCGTACTACCTTAATTAGTCGAGTTTGGAAAATAATCGATTATACTAGATTAACCGGGTAAAAATAATCAATTTAATCGCAAATCGATTATTTTTGGTCATTCTTACGATAGAATAGTCAAGAAATAGACTTAAAACTGGTGCCGACTTTATGTTGTACTTTACTAATCAAATTCTATCAAGTATTGTCCTTGTATTCTAACTTCTCCAGAGTAAAATAAACCGTTATAAATATATAAGTAACTATTTTGTATTCAAAGTAATATCAGCGGACTACAATGTAGCGCGCTCCCGCCATAAGAATACAACAGTGAATGCCTACACGATTTATACTTCGCGTCCTCACACCAATATATGTTTATGATTAAAATAATGGAATATGCTATAATACAGTGCATGATCTGCTGGCATTGGACACTTAGTTATAATTCTACGTAATTGATCAAGCGTCAATTATAAGTAAATGTGAGGGGATTTCTAGTACCTATATTATAATCACTGGAAAACTGTATTCTCGTATTTTTTTTAATTCCTAAAGCGAAATCTGCTAAATTATTTGTTACAACGATAAAAATTCTGTGCATGCATTGATTTGTGTAAAGTAAACACTGATAAATTTTGCAAATTTTTCTTAAAATCCAAAGATTACAGGTCTATTTACAAAAATTTAAGATGAAAAGTTTGAAGTCTTATTTAATATCATGGTAATTACCTTTGTTTATGTGGAGAATCAACAGGAACAACAATTATTATCACAATATATATTAACACAGTACTACGTCAGACTGATTAATTTTGGCTTGCGTAGAGAATCTTCCCGAACAACACAATACGTCCACACAGTCAGAAATCACGGGCAGGAGTGACATGAAATGCCCGGAAGGCTTGGCAATAATGAAAAATACGTTGACGATATGCAGGCATCTAATTGTTCAACGCATGTACAGAACATTTGCAATCAAACCGATACAGCGCCAATACAGGGCCAATGCACCGTCGATGTAGCGCCAATGCAGCGCCAACGCTGAGCCAATGCGGGACCAACGCCGCGCCAATACAGGGCCCGCGCAACACCGATGCAGGGCCAACGCAGCGCTGGTTGAACTAATTATTTTAAATTCCGTCAGAAATGCCTATAATTAAGGCGGCCCATCAGTGACAACACTAGTAAAAAATCGTGACGTGAAAAAAAATCATAAACCTATCATAATATTTTCTAAATACTCTGTCTAAATAAAATGTATGAATTTCGATGACGTTTCCCGTGATATTTTATTCATAATTTATTATAAATAATATTATAAATAAAGTCTCAACTGACAAAAGTATTTAACGCTGTCAGAGCGATCAAGTCAAAAACGATAGCTGATATTCATATGTTTCCTCGCGTGCAGAATGACAGACATATATTGTATCCGAGATTTGCACACACGATGACTTTTGCGATTAAATTTCTTGGAAAAATCCCTGGCAAGACACAATTTTTTTAATACCATTGGAAAGTTCACGATTTTATCTTTCAATACTCAAAATTTGAATAAGAACTCTCGTCTTTATCAAAAGGTATCATGTCACTTCCGGTGAAAATGGAATCAACTGCCATAAGTCCCATGGTAAAATAGGTAATTTTAAATTACTCGTTCGCAATAATTTGCCTGGCAACATACCCTGAATTTTGAGAGAGCGTTCATTGCATCTTCTTCATTCATCTCCCGAAGTTTCATTCGTATCGCCGGTTTTTTAATTCACTGATGAGCCACCTTAATCTATAAAAATATTTACACTTTAAGGTGGCTCATCAGTGAATTAAAAAACCGGTGATACGAATGAAACTTCGGGAGAGTGTTATCTAAGATGCAATGAACACTCTCTCAAAATTTCAGGGTATGTTGCCAGGCAAATTATTGCGAACGAGTAATTTAAAATTACCTATTTTAACATGGGTCTTATGGCAGTTGATTCCATTTTCACCGGAAGTGACATGATACCTTTTGATAAAGACGAGAGTTCTTATTCAAATTTTGAGTATTGAAAGATAAAATCGTGAACTTTCCAATGGTATTAAAAAAATTGTGTCTTGCCAGGGATTTTTCCAAGAAATTTAATCGCAAAAGTCATCGTGTGTGCAAATCTCGGATACAATATATGTCTGTCATTCTGCACGCGAGGAAACATATGAATATCAGCTATCGTTTTTGACTTGATCGCTCTGACAGCGTTAAATACTTTTGTCAGTTGAGACTTTATTTATAATATTATTTATAATAAATTATGGATAAAATATCACGGGAAACGTCATCGAAATTCATACATTTTATTTAGATAGAGTATTTAGAAAATATTATGATAGGTTTTATGATTTTTTTTCACGTCACGATTTTTGACTAGTTTTGTCACTGATGGGCCGCCTTAAAACCTAAAGGGTCTAGTCGGGTTTGCATATGAAATATGCGCTCCTCAACCGAATGAGACATGCTTCACGCAAAATTTTTCCTCTTCATGAGAAACCTCTTCATGAGTTCGTCCGAATCTCAACGATGTACCTTTACTTGTACGCTGAAAATTGACTGATGACGCAGTTTTGACTTTGAAAATTATGGAAAAATTATCAATCTTGTGAGAATCTGTGTACGTGTTAGGGATTTTTTCAGATTTTTAAACTGCAAACTCGACCAATTGTAAATGTAATCAACGACCCCGAAAATCCCTGCATAGAGTTTTTTGACCGTATTCGATCAAATTTGAAATTTTCGTCCCTGCCATCATAGATACGCCATCTTGAATTTTTAAAATCTGATTCAAATTCGTAATCAGAGACCCCTTAAAAATATATTGAAGTGCTTAGTTCTAAATAGATTGAAATTCTTATATAATTTGCTGATGAGCTATTATGAACAAACCTGGTTATATTTTTCTCAATATTATTAAGACATTTACAGTTTATTATAAATTATTTCTTGGGAAGCGTTTTAAAAAAAAATCATGAATTTTCACTTCCGACTCGCGCTTTAGTGTGATGTAGTTATTTCCGAGGCATATGTTCACTTTGTACTATTCATGAAGCATTGTAATCACAAATTCAGTATTGCGTTTAACTTTTAATTTTACAAGTTTTTGTAAAACTTCAGAACAAGGAAATCTTAAGATCCTCTGAGACCGATGCCCTAATTTGAAAACTCCTAGTTCTGAAGATACAAGTGGATACTTGAATAAATTCCCATCTTGTACATGACGTTCATGTCCTTCGATGTACATTTGATTTAAGTTGTCACCCGCGCCGTTTATCTGTACGATGTTACTGATTTCCATGAGTGTGCCATCCTTCAGAACAACCAGGTTGTTCGGTACTTCCCTGGTTAAAATCATGTTTCTCAAACGCATCTTTTTATACACCCTGTCGTGATCACCAACTGCACCGCCGGGTATAACATCAGATGGTGAGATATACATTACGGGGTGTAATTCTATAAAGTTTATATGATCAGGTTCAAGTTCAGACAACCGTCGACACACTTGCGCAAAAGGTTTGTTCGGTGTTCGTATAAATTTTTTAATTTTTCCCAAGTAATTTTCGAAAGGGAATGCCGTGTAATCGTCTAATGGAGCCCCCATTCTTTCCGCGTCATCGCACAAGTGTATGAGGTTATGAAAATTCATAATTTGGGCGGCTTTTCCATAAATATGCGGCAAAAGTGAAAAAAACTTGACCAAGAGGATTCTGGCGAAATCTATCTTGGAGCAGACTGCTTCTGGATGGCACAATATTCGTGCAGCGGTATGCAGAAGAAGGAAATGCTTATACATCCTGGACGGTAATAAACCTTTCAAAACGATTGGGCCAGCATACAATAAGAAAAAACGAAATTCCGTCGATTTCCATCGCTTGAGTTCTTTCAGGCTTCGTGGCTTACGTTGAAATTCAACTGGAAATGTGGCCGAAGGGCTTCCAGTCTTTCAGAAATCACCTGAAGGCTCCTCACATCAAGTCTCGACCTGTTATCTCCGAGAGTCCACTTACAAAGAAGGTTTTTCATCACCCCGGATCCTAGATGCATCCATTCCATCAGAAACAGACTGACCAGTCCTAGCCCAGGTATTCTTTCAAGCGGGGAAATCCCAAGATGATGCGCCGGTTGTTCCTTTTGTCGAAACGATTCATCAGTGCGTAGCAAGCAGTCTGACTCACCATAAATTCGACGTTTGTTTACGGTCTTTCCTTTAATGTCACACCTCTCACATGCAAAAAATCCTCCATGACCCTTTGTGCACTTTAAAAAAGATCGTGCTGGTGTATCGCATACAAATGCTTTAATAATCACCTCAAAAACTTTCCCTTCAATGGTGATTCCATTTTCAATTAACAGAGTAAGTTCATTCACGAAATCATTGAGAAAGTCATTTATATTAGCGGGTTTTGAGTCACCACAATATAGAGCCACAATAAATGGCTGGCAACAATATTTTTTATTGTAAACCATACACAGTATGGGCCAAAATTCTTTCGACGAACTCTTAAACACTGGTAATCCATCAATGTTCAATAGCAATTCTATGACATCTTCTTTGAATGTCTCCGGTGATATTCTACTTCTCAGGCCTTTTTCTACGCCGAAGTAAACAAAGTCACCACAAGAACCCCGATGCGTAGGAATTGATAGCACTGTTCCTTCAGCACAACTCTTGGTGCCCAGTAGAGTCACCGCGGACTTGGGCAGTTCAGTGTGTCCTTCGCTTAGAAGGGTTAAGAGTTCGGAGGTTGCATGATTAGTGAGTACATTCATGTGTTTCAATGCCCAGTCGCGGAGTTTTGATGTAAGATTCGGTTGAACCTGTGGTTCAAATTGAGCTGGTTCGTCGAGTAACTCATCACGACCTACATTTTCCACGAAGTCGCGATTATTAGGTAGATCCCCTATTTCTATGTCACTTTCATCTTCAATTGCTGGACAATCTGGAACTGCAATGTCATTTCCACTACCACTGGAATCTAGATCTTGTTCGCTACGTGATCTCTCTAAAACACCAGATTCCTCAGCACAGTCAGATAAATTGGGTTCCTCGTGAGCCGAATTAGTTTCACTATCACCATTCACGTCAACTGATTCTGCAAAATTGTTCAAATAACGATGCTTCCGTACACTATAACAGGAACGCGATTTCCGATTCATCTTACGTGAGCGTGATGTTGCTCGATACAAGGATATGGTAACACTGAAAGCAGCATACGAAATTACAGGATAGACTGCCCAGCCAACTTGAAGGTAGTACCTCCGCGGCCGTGGCGGGGAATAAGCGGGAACGTAGGCACGGCGAGTGCGATGAGCGGGCACGCATAAAACAAGAGAGAGTCGGACCGCTCACAAGGCTCGCGCGCATCTCTTTCACTTACAATATCTCAAAAACTAAATGGTATATTTTCCTGAATTTCTTTCACATTATTCGTGACATCACTCTCTAGCTACTCCTCGTTTTTCATCAACTTCTTAATTTTAGTTTTGACGGTAAAATTAATAACTAACTCTTAGTGCATGCATGGCGCATATGTTACGTGTAAATCAAGCGAACCTTGAGTGTAAATATGTCAGGTTCAGGATGGTCAAGCTTATTTAAATTGCACAGATGTTCGTATAACATATTAAATAACCTGTATGATAAATTTCGACCATTTCCTAATTCAACTATCCTGTGGAAGAACTACCTTGAATTGGCATTTACTTTAAAGCTGACTTTGTATTGTCAGCATGCTATCTAAGAACGACACATCGGCTCTGAGCTCGGAGCCAACGTTGGATCAACGCCCTAATCCAAATTCTCGTCATTCAAAGATCTTTTATTTAATACAATTCTAGGTACAGTACAACCTCGATGATCTGGACCGTGACTTCGAACACTCAATCATCCGAACGTTAATTCAAAAAATAAATTGTTGGCCCGAAATATACATTGTTGCTCGTTGCGATTTTGCGATGACCGCGCGTGTTCGAGCAGTCTCAAGTACTTTCACCGTCTTGCAGCGTTAATCTGTTTGAACGCTACTTCTACCAATCATTTTTATTTGGTACTTGTAACGCGCACATTTATTTGTGTGGTTAAAATTATTATCCCTTAAGATAAAAATTGCTTTTCGGTTATCAAAACTTTCGATTAAGGTATTACTACGCTAAGCTCGATACCGTGCGAATTTTTTTCACTTTCAATTTTGATAACGATAGATCTCTCCGCAGATTTGTAACACAATTGTCTCATATTGTATTTCCTATACCGGGCCAATAAAACGGTCAACAAAACTGATGCATCGGTGCCAGGCTCAAAACCAACGTTAGATCGACTTGGCAAGCCGTTGGAAAACCGATGCATCGGTTCGAAATTCAGAGCCAACGTTAGATCAACTTGGCAAGCCATTGGCAAACCGATGCATCGGTTACAAACTCGGAACCAACGTTGGATCGACTTCGCACGCTGATGGCGAACCGATGCATCGGTGCCAGGCTCAGAGTCAACGTTGGATCGATTTAGCAAGCCGTTAGCAAACCGATGCATCGGTTACAAGCTCGAAACCAACGTTGAATCGACTTCGCACGCTGATGGTAAACCGATGCATCGGTGCCAGGCCCAGAGCCCAATGTTAGATCGACTTGGCAAGCCGTTGGCAAACCGATGCATCGGTTACAAGCTCGGACTCAACGTTGGATCGATTTCGCACGCTGATGGCAAGCCGATGCATCGGTAACAGGCTCAGAGCCAACGTTGGATCGACTTGGCAAGCCATCGGGAACCCGATGCATCAGTTCCGAATTCAGAGCCAACGTTGGATAGATTTGGCAAGCCGTTAGCAAACCGATGCATCGGTTACAAGCTCGGAACCAACGTTGGATCAACTTCGCACGCTGATGGTAAACCGATGCATCGGTGCCAGGCTCATAGCCCAATGTTGGATCGACTTGGCAAGCCGTTGGCAAACCGATGGATCGGTTCGAAATTGAGAGCCAACATTGGATCAACTTAGCAAGCCGTTGGCAAACTGATGCATCGGTTACAAGCTTGGAACCAACGTTGGATCGACTTCGCACGCTGATGGCAAACCGATGCATCGGTGCCAGGCTCACAGCCAACGTTGGATTGACTTGGTAATCCGATGACTAACCGATGCATTGGCTACAAGCTCCGAGCCAAGTTTGGACCGACTTGGCAAACCAATGCATCGGTACCAGGCTCAGAGCCAACGTTGGATCGACTTAGCAAGCCGTCGGGAACCCGATGCATCGGTTCCAAATTCAGAGCCAACGTTGGATTGATTTAGCAAGCCGTTAGCAACCCAATGCATCGGTTACAAGCTCGGAACCAACGTTGGATCGACTTCGCACGCTGATGGCAAACCGATGCATCGGTGCCAGGCTCAGAGCCAACGTTGGGTCGACATGGCATCCGTTGGCAAACCGATGCATCGGTTCCAAGTTCAGAGCCAACGTTGTATTGACTTGGCAATCCGATGACTAACCGATGCATTGGCTACAAGCTTAGAGCCAACGTTGGATCGACTTGGTAAACCAATTCATCGGTTCCAAGTTTAGAGCCAACGTTGGATCAAATTGGCAAGCCGTTGGCAAGCCGGTGAATCGGTTACAAGCTCGGAACCAACGTTGGATCGATTTCGCACGCTGATGGTAAACCGGTGCATCGGTACCAGGCTCAGAGCCAACGTTGGATCGACTTGGTGAGCCGTCGGGAAACCGATGCATCGGTTCCAAGTTCAGAGCCAACGTTGGATCGCCACTGTAAGCCGATGGCATACCGATGCATCAGTTGCAAGCTCGGAGCCAACGTTGGATCGACGTCGCACGCGGATGGCAAACCGATGCATAGGTTTCAAGTTTAGAGCCAATGTTGGATCGACTTGGCAACCCGTTGTCATAACGATTCATCGGATCCAAGCTCAGAACCAACGTTGGGTCGACTTCGCGAGCCGTCGGTAAACCGATGCATCGGCTTCAAGATCAGAACCAACGTTGGATCGACTTGGTATGCCAATGGCTCGCCGTTTCAAATGTTTACTGGGCTGAAACCAACGTTGGACCAACGCAAGAGGCCAAAGGCTGGCCATTGTACTGGTAGCCAATATTCGACCAGAGCGAGGCCGATATGATTTCGGATGATGAGCCATTGCCACGGGTAACCAATATCGGGCCGACGCCTAATTGTTTGGGAACAACGGCAGCAAATCTGCGATTTCTGCACGGGTACGAACAACGATACGAACGACGTTCCGAAGGATAATACGAACAACGGTACGAACGACGTTCGAAAGGAAGATACGTACAATGATAATAACGTCGATTCGAAATAACGGTACGTTCGACGATTCAAACGAGGATGGGAACAACATAACAAACAAGGATGATGCTGACCACGACCGGAATACGATACGAAAGATAATAGAAGGATATAAAAGTTCATACAAATACCAACAACTAAACGAAGGATGTTACGTATGACAATTCAAAAGAATGTGCACTACGATACGAACGTTAATACCAGAATGACACGAACATCGATACGATGAAGGATACGAACGACATTATGCACGATAATATAGCGATATTGATCGATATGAAATACGATCAACGATATTAACGATGCTACGATCGACGATACATATGACGATACAAAGAGACGATACTATCGACGATACGAACGAGCATGCGAACCAGCATACCAACAATATTACGCACGTTACGAACGTATAAACGACAATACGATGGACATTCCCGAACAACGATACGAGCAATGATACGTCCGACGACGGGAACGACATTATGATAGCCATACTAACGATGATAAAAAGATCGTAGAAACGGTTGTACAAACGACGATACGATCGACGATGTGAAACATGGTACACATGGCGATACGCTGGACGATACGAACGACGATTAAAACGACGATAGGATCAACCAAACGAACACCGATGATGCTAACGACAACTGGAACGATACAAACAATGGTATCGTCGTAACGACGAAAACTACGATATAAACGCTATACTAACGACTATACAAAAGATGATCCAAACGTTGATAAAAGAAACGAAACGAAGGATGGCACGTATATCGATGCGAACGACGATACGACGGATGATCCGAACGATACGAACAATGAGCACTACGATACGGGCGACACTACAAGAATGACACGTAAATCGATACGATAAAGAATTCAAACCGCATATTACGCACGATGATATAAACGAATAAAAGTTCGACTTTACAAACGGGAATACAAAGAAAAATCCGATCGACGATATTAGCGATGATGAGATCAACGATACGGACGATGGTACAAAGCAAAGATACTATCGACGATACAAACGAGGATGTGAACGAACATGCGAACAATGATACGAACGTTAATTTACACGCCGTTACAAACGAATGAACGACGATACGAACGACGATATGCACGAAGATACGATTATACGATTACACGATGATACCATGAAACGAATATACGATCGAGGATATAAACAAGGATACGAACAAAGATAAAATGGACCATATCAGCAACGATCCGAACGACGATACGAGGCGACGATGCGAACGAGCATACCAACACTGTTACGAACGTCCGTTCGCACGCCGATACGAACGTAGTAACGAAACGAACCACGATACGTTCGACAATCGACACGTCGATATAAGCAACGATACGAACGATGATGCTAACGACGATACGAACAACGTTATGAACGACGATACGAACGGCGTAACGTAGAACGGCACGAGGATACGAAAAACGATACGATCGATCATGCTAACGATTATACGAACAACGATAACAACGACGATTCGATCGACGTTCCGTAGGATGTCACGAACGACATTCGGAAGTATTATACGAACAACGATAAGAACAACGATCCGAAGGATGATACGAACAACGATATCTATCGACGATATCTATAACGATATACTGACGACGATAGGAACGACGTAGCGCACAACTATGAAGCTAAGTACGACCGTAATTTGATACGAACGATGGCACGTACGACGACGAAAACTAACACATAAACGACATATTAACGAAGATAATGAAGATCATACGAACGATGATACCAAAAACGAAACGAAGAGCGTTACGTTTGACGATGCGAACGACTATACGATCGATGCTCCGATCGAATTGAAAGATTTGCACTACGATACAATGAATGATACGATCGTCGAAACGATGAAGGATACGTAAGGATGATACAAACGAAGGTATGCAAAAAAATATGATCAACGATATCAGCGATGATACGATAAACGATACGAACGAAGATACGAAGCAACAATACTATCAACGATACGAACGAGAATGCAGACGGGCATACGAACAATGTTACGAACGTTACGAACGTATACGTTCGTAACGCTCAAAGTCAATACGAACGACGTTCCGAATAACAAAACGAGCGATGATGCGTCCAACGGTTGGAACGACGACAAAAGATCATAGAAACGATAAACATACGACGATACAAACAACGATCCGAACGACGATACGGACGGCGTTACGGAGAACGATGCGAACAGGGACAACGATACACACGACGACACAAACGACGATGCGAATGCAGATACGAAAAACGATACCACCGCCCGTGCAAACGATGAAACGAACAACAAAAATATCTACGATACGAAAGACGCTGCGTAGGATGATACGAAAGACGTTTCGGAAGGACGATACGAACAACGATATGAACGACGTTCCGAAGGATAATACGAACAACGGTACGAACGACGTTCGAAAGGAAGATACGTACAATGATAATAACGTCGATTCGAAATAACGGTTGTTACGTCGTGGATTTTAAAGATCGAATTTTTAAAAAGAGAAATAAACGAAATATTCCTACAGTCTCGATTCGCGTAAAAAGACGTAGCAAGTATAAAATATATGCTCCGAGGTTTAGATCGTGAGGAAACGACCAGGGATTGGAGCTGTGTTGGTTCGTTTAATAAATGATATATATTGAAATATTTCTTACCTGATTCGAGCGTGAGGCGTAGAGGGTTGAAGTTTTAATCAAGCGTGATTATTTCAGGTACCGGATGCTGTTCGTATGTTAACTGCTGTACCCGATGATGATCCCCGACCGTCTTGTACGTAGGAGGTGATGTTCGATGATCGACGATGGTAACGCGTGTATTAATTCGCACGTTTGAAATTATTCGAATGTTTGGTTTTGATTTATCCGTTATTATTTTGATTGAATGGTTGTACCACCACTCGCGACAAAATGTTTGAAAGTCTGTTATTTTGAGATCGCGATTCTTAGGCTTATTGTGCCCGCGTTTAATAAAAGATTCTCCGTTCAATATAGCGTTGGTGACACGTTCGCGAAACTTTTTACCGCCGCGACGTCTGCCCATTAAAATAGAAATATAGGATTATGGCAATCCTTGAAATTTGTATTAAAACAGTTTCGAGATTTTAAATATTGGAATGGATCTTACAGTGCGTGCTACCGTGAGCACACTACCTCTGTAAGGGAACTTAAGGATGGTTGACCAATAGACGTGCAATGGGGTGCACACTATCTATCTTCGCGGTCGAAGGAAAGTATTAAGGTGGAATGGAGGAACACGTGTGTATCACCAAACTGTCACAATACGATTTCAAAGTTGAAGTGAACCGCAAGAGTTTTAGGTAAAAATGAATAAACACGAATTCCGAATAATACTTGAATATATTGTTACAATTTAAAAGTTAGATTATTGAATGATTATTATTACACGAAAAATCTCTCACGATACAATCTTATATCGGTACTGCGACCGCCTGTCAGTGCAGGTTGTACGTGGCTCGATACAAATACGAAATTACTTGAAATATTACTAATTAAGGGTATAACTGACCCTTCCAAGCAAAGAGCAATGTATAAAGACTCGAGATGTAACTTTTCGCGGGAGTAACCGTTCAGCGAGACGATCAGTGACGAACTGACTCTGCTGGCTTGTTCACGACGACTCTGACTCTGCACTCTGTGCTCTGATATATATAGGTATATGCTCTGTGCTTGGAATGGGGTGAGTGACGCGCTATCGCTGTCTCTCTCTTACTGCGCGTGGCTTAGTATATAAGATTAAAATATAAGAATATCGAGTGTATGTAAATATCAAATTTCATACTGTGATATTTTGGAGTTCGTACTTTGAGTAACGCAATATGTACCGATGCATATCTGTTGGTGTCGATGAATAATTTCGGAGCCTGGCCGCTTTGTTTACAGTCCGATAGTCTTATCTACTTGTGACTCGAAAGTTTGAAAGTATATAAGGCTAATTGATTCTCGGTGTTCTTGTACTTTCACACTGCGTAGTTGTAATCTGTGTATGACTTTACTCGAATATTCTCGACTGTGAATAATACTGTATATATAATGCAATGGTGAAAATAAATGCTATGAAGGAAAAATACGTGCTGCTTGACTATGATTCATTTGTGTATATATGAATGTATATGTATATATTACTCCACGCTCTAAGCGTGAGGCGCAGTTATGACTTCATCATGCACTATAGGTCGGTCCAAAAGAAGCTTGCTACAGCAAGTTACAAAAGAATAATAATAATGTTGCTTTTGAATAAAATGATCGTATAGCTTCTTTTAAGAGATGATGAATATATATATATAGTGTATAAAGATATATGTATATGCTTATATTGCCTTTTTAGAACACATGTATATAATGGCACATGTGATTAATAGAATACGTATATATATAGCTATAATATAGGTGATTTTAATTATAGGTATGTTCGAGAAATATATATATTGAGTTCAAAGGTTGACCTGAGTAATATTACGTGTGTTGATCCCAGGACGTAACACCTCCCCCGTTTAGTCTGTTGAGATGCCGTTGCTTCGAGACAGACCGGCAGTAAGCCGCTCTACAAGTTCAGGATCAACACCTGAAAGTCTTGATGATGCCGGTGTATTTTGATGTTCCCTTGATGCTTCGATGACGAGTTGTCGCAAGGGTTCGTTGTTGCTGATTTGGGTTGGTTGTTGTAATTTCTTTTTGTGTGCGAGGGCAACTAGGAGTCCTGTTACCGAGTTCCATATTGCACCCAGCAAGGCAAAGCTCCATCCGTAAATAGAGTGTATGGTGAAGCCGTGAATGCAGGTGTCTACAATGATTTTAATGGTTTTTATTATTATGAATATTGCAATGAACCCAGCACTAGCTATGCCGAATTCATGGAATCCTTTCCAAAAGCGTTTTGCAGCGCTTTCAGCCAGATGATCGAGCGTTGCTTCATCGAGTAGGCCACGTATTGATACGCTACCAGATGGTATTTGGTAACCTGCTGTTCCTCTAGCAATATTATTGAGCAGGGCAGGTTTTTCGGCTTGAAACATAATCCGATTTCTTAATTCGCTTATTTCCTTGTCTGAGTAAATTCCGGCTGTTGCCAGATTTCCGATGTCTCCATATCTCCATGATGGTTGTGACGTGGGTGTTAAAGATTGTGGTGGTGGTATCGCGATTGGGTGTGGAGAAAATCGATACCACGTACCGTCAATTTGATATTGAGCCGGCAGTAGAGGATCGCATTCAATTTGATTTCCGGATTTCATTAATATTCTCGAAGTTGTAGATAAAAAGAATGACTGATTTTTATATGTGACTGGGAGCTCATTGTAGCATTCCTCAGTTTTTCTTAAGGAGCATTTTACAGGTATGCATTTTATGATGTGCGCAACCTCTCCGGCGACAACAGCCATGAATCCCGGGTTTTTGGTCACTGCTCGTGCAAATTTTTCCGGTAGAATTGCAGCTGTTGATAATGCGTTTTGTAAGACTTGACGCTCGAGATTACACCTTTGCGTCAAGGCATCTTTGTAAAGATTTCTCATTTGAGTTCTGAGATGTTTTTCAACGTAAATGAATTTTGAATTGATGTAGGTAAAAATGTCCAAATTATTGACGGAAATTTTCCGTTTGCTCGTGAATGACTGTCCTCGTTGTGTTTCTAGTATGTACAATTTTGGATGTTCGGTTTTTATTAGGGTGTAGCCACAAAGTGGTTGTTCCGAACGTGCTGCAAGAGCAAATGTCGTCTCTTGTGTTGTCAATGTGTAAACGTTTGGTGCATGAGCGCCATTTTCGGATGAAATTAATTTTGTTGCTTGTCCTTCATATAATACGTCATATCTATTGAAGTTACATGTGTCGGTAGGTTCAGTTTTCCAAAACGCGCTATTTCCCTCGATATCGATACAGTGGCCATCACTGAGCTGACATTGTGTTCCTGTACGAAGGACTATTCGTCCTGCCGAGAGATTGATTGCTGCGTCATAATTTGAGAGTGTTACCCTGACGGATGCTTGGACGACGACGTTGTCCCATGTTCCGTAAGGATCGCTGTATTGTGTGCCCGAACATTTTCCATCATTAGTGATAGATCCTGCCAGGGTGAGACTTCTTGTTGTAGTGCTGTTTTTCCGTAGTCCCAGGATTTGACCGGCGACGCTTAATTGTATGATTCCTGTTTCTTGCATTTTCAAACAAGATCTCTGGTCCATGTCTTGAAGATAGATTTGTCGTCCGTTGTGTACGATAGAATTATGGGAATGCATGCCGCAATAATAGATTGTTCTATCTATTTCGACCTTGCACTGAGTTATTTCTGTGTTACCGAATTCAGAAAGTTGTAATAATTGGACGTATATTGGAATTGGTGAAGGTTCCACAATTGGTATTTCACATTCCGCGACTTCGTTTAATGAAATTGTTGTTGAGTTGAGCGATGGACCACCGCAATCATATCCGATAAGAGACGATACTTCCTGGATTGAGAGGATCGAAATCCCAATAATGATGGCGAGGACGAACTTCATCCTGCAACCCAGAAGTATTGTTTACTTTTAATTTTTCTTGGCACATAGTTTCATGAATTTAAGTTTAAATTCGTAATAATTCTGGTATTCAATATGATTGAACCAGACTTCTGTAACATCTTCGTAATCGACATCTATTTTTTCTGTACGGCGAGTTTTATCATGAAAGTTTTTCACAATGAATCTATCGTTGTCGGGATCGTAGCGAAGCACATCCGTGTGAATGCTTCCTCCCCATACGTCCCTATATGCTATTCCGAGATTCCATGCTGTCTCGATGGGTGATACTCCCTCGAGGTAGTGGTAAGGTGTTTTGTCTTTTTCCGGGCTGTCCCATGCGTTGAGAAAGTCTGAGCATTCCTCAGGCATGTTGTATCGTATTCCATTAAAATAGATGCATTTAGTTTGAGATGCTGCAATTGTCTTGATTCGAATTGTTCTGCGTTGTTGAAGGTGTTCGACATAACGGATTTTCCTTGAATGGCTATTAAAATAGACGACCTTCCTTCTTGGTTGAAGGGGTCCTACGAGTCGGATGTAGAAATCGTCTTGACTCATCCTACAACAGACATTTATTAGGTTGGTAATCGTGTAGCTCGTAATTTATTGGTGTGAACAATTCGTGGTTTATCTCGATAAAGGATTTTCACGTTTCCTCCCGACAAAACCTCAACTATTTCACATGGTTCTGTATATTGGTCGCTAAATTTGCCCTTTGAAGGCTCCTTGAGCATCAAAACCTTATCTCCTACTTTGAAATTTTGAGGATTGATTTTCCTGTCATAGTATTCTTTTGATTTTTGTTTTGCGGCTTTAAGATTTGCTGCCGCTAATTCTTGGAGTCCATGTATTTTATTAAACAATTCTTCGAGATATTCTGTGTAGGTTGGATCTTGATGTTCTTCGATTCTGGTGTGACTAGATGGTTGACGAGCGAGTTTTCCAAATACAAGCTCGTGCGGAGTGAAGCCCGTGCCTTCGTGTTGACTGGTGTTATAGGAGAACATTGCAAGTTCGATGAATTCATCCCAGTCGTGATTCTTGTCGATATATTGTTTGATATATTCTACTAATACATGGTGCGATCTTTCTATGGATCCATTTGATTGAGGTCGGAACGCTGTAGTTCTTACTCTAGTGATTCTAAAATTTTTAGCAAGATTCTTCATAAGACTGCTACAAAAGTTTGAACCTTGGTCTGTTAATAAAGTTCTTGGTGCGCCAAAACGTGATATAAACGATTTAGTAAATGCTTCTGCAATATCTACGGCTGTAGTTTTTGCTAGCGGAATTGCTAATGAATATTTTGTAAGGAGGTCTTGAATTGTTAATATGTACATATTTCCGGTTTTTGTTACAGGGAGTGGCCCTACGACGTCCATGGAAATTTTATCGAATGCAGCCCCTGGGGTATCCGTGAGGACCATAGGCTGTTTGGTTTTAACTCGGACGAGTTTTTTAAGTTGACAACTACGGCAATGCTGAATATAATCCTGTATGTATGATTTCATGTTTTCCCAAAAATAATTTTCTCTGATACGTTTATAGGTTTTAGTTACACCTTTGTGTCCTCCTAAAGTGGAGTTATGATTTTCAGAGACAATGCCGAGTTTTTCTTCGTCTTGTGGGTAAGTTACTAATTGTTTACAAATTGTTACTTGAATCGGTAGTTCTCCTAAGATAGCCACCATTTGTTTCTGAATATCTATCCATGATATATTATCAATTTTTTCTGTTTTTGCAATACTGAAACTGTCCAAATTTAATTCTCGTATCGCTTCTCTGAGTGATTGAAAGGTATCAGAAAGATCTTCCATTGACAAATTTGCTTTCAGATCATTTTTAATGGGTAAGGCTATGATTTGTTTTGATCTGACTTCTTCAATTTTTACACGCGCAAATGCTATGTCGGTGAGTGTAGGAAACCGACTTACGGATTGGAGATCTTTAGCTCCTTTGTCGATTGGCTGACCTTTAGTAGTGATAAAAATTACAATATTATCTTTTTGCATCGTTAATCTATCCCTTGTTTCTCTGATACTTAACCTTTTTGGTTCTTGTAAATTTTCGTTATTTCTAGTTTCATATGGTACATTCGGGTCATCAAATATTTGACTGTTTGTGTCTGACGTACTTTCGTTATCCGATTCATCGCCTGACGAAAGTTCCTCGTTATTTATTTGTTCTATTTCTGTTTCTTTTATTCGTTCTGATTCTGACTCTTCATTATTTTCTTCAGCGTTTTGTTTTTCAGTGTCCATATTATATTGACTGGTCTCTGGGAGAGAGAGCTCGGTTTCGGTTGCTGGGTTTTCGAGTTGTTTATATTGGTCGATGCCTGATGGGCCCGCCTGTTTATCTGTTGCGTCATTCTCAGTCGCCTCTACCGATTTCTTTCTCTTACATGTACTTGGAGTTTCAAACATAATTTCTTCGTCGTCTGAATCTTCTGGTTCTTTTGTTTTTTCATAAATTGGTTTAACCATTAATACTGATTTTTCGATGTCTGGTGGATTCCTGGATAAGGCGTCAGCATTGCTGTTTTCCTTACCGGGTTTATAGATTATTTTGTATTGATAGTTCGCTAGTTTTAAACGCCAATGTACCAATCGGTTTGCCGGGTCTTTAACTGAGTGAAGCCATACTAAAGGCTTGTGATCGGTTACGAGAGTAAATTCTCTTCCATAGACATATGGTCGAAAATAATCTACTGCATAAACGATACCCAATAATTCCTTTTCAATAGTTGAATAATTTAGTTCTGCTGGGTTTAATGTTCGTGAGGCGTAGGCAATGGGTTTATCCTTGCCGATTTCGCCCTGACTCAAAATAGCGCCTATGGCAATATTTGAGGCATCTGTCGTAATGATAAATGGTTTTGTAAAATCTGCGTATTGTAATACGGGTTCTTTACATAAAGCATCAATGAGTTTAACAAAAGCTTCTTCCTGTGAATTTGTCCATTTAAAGGTTATGTTTTTCTTTAGTAGATTTGTGAGTGGCTTTGCAATGCCCGAGAAATTATGCACGAATCTACGATAGTAGCCTGCTAATCCCAAGAATTGCTTTATTTTTGTTGGATTGCTTGGTTTTGGATAATGCCTTAAGGCTTCAAGTTTCTTTGGATCGGGTTTTACCCCATTTTCGCTGATAATGTGTCCCAAGTAACCTACTTCTTTGCGTAAAAATTCGCATTTATCGGGCTGCAATTGTAAATTTGCGTCCCTCAATCTTTTTGCCAATCTTTCAAATTTTATTTCATGTTCCTTAAGGGATTTTGCATAGATGACAATATCATCAAGGTAGACAAAGAGTTCTATACCTTGAAGTCCAGTTAAAACACGATCCATTAACCTTTGGAAGGTTGCTGGAGCATTCTTTAGCCCGAATGGCATTCTATTAAATTGATAGTGACCAAACGGAGTTGAAAACGCTGTTTTGTGCGCATCCTCCGGATGGACCTTGATTTGATGAAAACCACTTGCGAGGTCAAAGACTGAGAAGTACTTTGCCCTCCCAAGCTGGTCCAATATTTCTGTGATATTAGGGAGCGGATATGCATCCCCTATTGTTTTCTCGTTTAAGTTGCGATAATCGATGACCATTCGCCACTTGGGTTTACCTTGTGAGTCGGCCTTTTTCGGAACGATCCACAATGGTGAGCCGTACGGTGAGGAGGATGGACGGATGATTTCGCCTTTAATTAATTCACTTACCTGTTTCGTGATCTCATCCTTGTGTATCGGTGGAAACCTATATTGTCTTGTAAATACAGGTTGATCGTCTGATGTTAATATACGATGTTCTATCGCATTTGTGCTTTCTAAAGGGGTACCTGGTATATGAAAGAGATCGGCGTTTCTTTCTATTAACCGATCGATACTGTCTCGTTCCTCCCCGTTTAGGTGGTCGAGTCTCAGCAAATTTTTGACCCCGGATACTTTGTCCGTGTCATCTAATTTTTTATGTGCCGTAAATACAAATTGGTCATGCTGCCGATCAACACCAGGTCGGCCCTGCTCGTTCTTTTCTAAGGGTGTCCTCGGATCACCGAACGAATAACAGGAACTCTCACCTGCCGAATTATTGGGATTGTAGGGCTCGAATGCCTCTAGGGTCACTACTGAATTAGTGAGCTCTACATCCTCTTCGGTCGTATTGAGTGCCATCAAACAAGCCATGCCATCTTTTACTGACACTACTGCCTCTCCGAGGAATAATCCATTCGGAAGGTCGATTCTTGGGATATATCCCTCTTTAATTTCCGGATTAGCAACACGCATGTGGAATACCGTGCGAGAGCGTGCCGGGATTTTTATTCCTTTAAAATTTTTGAATTGCAATACCTGGTTTCCCCATTTAAGTACGGAATTTTCATAATCGATTATTGTTCCGTGAAGCTCATGAAATTCTGATCCCAAAATAGCATCTTGAGATATTGGGAATGAATTATTTACGACGTGAAATTCCGATAATGTGTCTTTAATCAAAATTTTTGTTGAACCCATAGTATATACAGGATCCTCCGATATACCCTGCAATTTTAATATCTCGCCACTATTTATTTTTATGTCTGAGTTTAAAAATTCCTGTTTTATTAGATTTGGTTCAGAACCGGAATCGATCATAAATTCGCATTTTGTCGTTAAATCTGGTGATTCTATTTCAACCGAGGGAATAAATGAATTTTTCTTTAATTGGAGCCTGACGGTTCTGACATTTGCATCTCGGGGATTCCGATTACTTTCACTTGGCGCTCCGAAGTTTTCTCGTCCCGGCTCGCGCCTTTTCCAGCCGAACGAGTGATATCGTTTCCCGAATTTTTCTTTTCATCGTTTTGTTTTTTATAACAAGCGGCCTCAATGTGACCGGGTTTGTTGCAATAATTACAGATCGTACGTGGTCTGTCGTTACGTAAATCGTTTGTGTTATTTGAAATCGGGGGTCTTGAATTATTTTCAGTATTATTATTATTTCGTGGTTGAGAGGGTCGTTTTTCTGGATTTTTCGACCAACAGTTTGCGTCTGTATGACCTTTTCTTTTGCAGAACCCACATTCGAGAGGGTTACCGGATGAAATTGTTTTTACATTGCCGTTCGATTGACTTTTAAATTCTGCACGGCTTTCCTTGAAATATGACCGATCGCGTTCAATTTCTTTTTCGATTTTAATTGCTTTCGCGTAAGCATCTGATAATGATGTGTAATTTTCGAGTTTTAAACGTATTCGGAAATCAGGAGGTAACCCTTTGACAAAACAGTCTAGTGTGTCCATAGACAGGGATTCGGCCCGCGCTCGGGGAATCGCGCCTAAACTTTCTGTCTCGAGTTCCAATATAACTGTGTGTATATCTTTTACACGACTGATATAATCGACTATATGCTCTGATTTTCCTTTAGCGATGTTGCCTAATTCTCCGCGATACTGATTTATTGATTTTGACGAGGAGAAAATGCTCTTTAATTTTTCGCAAAATTCATTAACTGTATTGAATGTGTCGTCCTCGAGTGCCGTATAAGCATGACCCTTCAGTTTATTTCTTAATAATCGCGTAAGGTTTTGTTCTGCATTTGCAGGAAACATTTCTTTCACTCTCTTGCATGCTCTTGTGAATTTTAAAACGGGTATATTATCTCCGTTATAAATAGGTATTGACTCGAGAGCGTCTTTAAATGTGAGATTTGGTTGAGGTGGTTGATTCTCTTGAGGTGCACGAGGAAAGACAGGAGGAGCTGTGGCGGCACGCAGCTTGCTCGGCTAACTTCTCCCCTTTTCGCGACGAGGGGAGCAGCCAATGGACGACGACTGCGTTGCCAGCCAACGAGATCGCGCGACGACGCGAGGTTACGCCACTGCTGTGGCATCGTGATAAAAAGAGACTTTAGGTTATCCCGCGCACGGCGCGTCTAAAAAAAAGAGATTTTATATATCGTACAAACTATATCAATAAAGAGAATATATATATATGTGAGTCTAATTGTTTTCACGGACAAAACCCGATTCCCGCTGAGTGTGGCAGCGCAAACACCCACAGAGCTGCCCTACTCGATGTGCTGAGATTATAATCTTGATTTTGTCTTAAAATCGCGAGTTCTGATTTAAAATGATTAAATTCTGATAATATACTGGAAAGTGTGTGTTGCAAGGAGTCTGATTCTTCTGTTTTGTATTCATCGTTTTCATTGTCGTGAATTTGCTTACTTTTGTTTATTTGTGCTTCTAATTCTGCCAAAGAATCTGCTTTTTCTTGCATTTCGTATTCGCGTTCTTTGAGCGCTTGCTCTTGTTGTTGGATTTGTTCTCTTTTTCTTTCAATTTGGGCTTGTAAAATTTGTAATTCCTCAGGGGTGAGTGGAGGATTCGTTTTACTCCGAGTTTCCATTTTAAATTAAAATTTATTTATTTTGGGAATAATTGAAGTTGTTTTATTTTATATTTATTCAAAATAACTGAGACTTATTAATTTGTGAACCAACGTGGATCCCACCGCTGCCACCAAAAATTTTATTTCTGTTACGTCGTGGATTTTAAAGATCGAATTTTTAAAAAGAGAAATAAACGAAATATTCCTACAGTCTCGATTCGCGTAAAAAGACGTAGCAAGTATAAAATATATGCTCCGAGGTTTAGATCGTGAGGAAACGACCAGGGATTGGAGCTGTGTTGGTTCGTTTAATAAATGATATATATTGAAATATTTCTTACCTGATTCGAGCGTGAGGCGTAGAGGGTTGAAGTTTTAATCAAGCGTGATTATTTCAGGTACCGGATGCTGTTCGTATGTTAACTGCTGTACCCGATGATGATCCCCGACCGTCTTGTACGTAGGAGGTGATGTTCGATGATCGACGATGGTAACGCGTGTATTAATTCGCACGTTTGAAATTATTCGAATGTTTGGTTTTGATTTATCCGTTATTATTTTGATTGAATGGTTGTACCACCACTCGCGACAAAATGTTTGAAAGTCTGTTATTTTGAGATCGCGATTCTTAGGCTTATTGTGCCCGCGTTTAATAAAAGATTCTCCGTTCAATATAGCGTTGGTGACACGTTCGCGAAACTTTTTACCGCCGCGACGTCTGCCCATTAAAATAGAAATATAGGATTATGGCAATCCTTGAAATTTGTATTAAAACAGTTTCGAGATTTTAAATATTGGAATGGATCTTACAGTGCGTGCTACCGTGAGCACACTACCTCTGTAAGGGAACTTAAGGATGGTTGACCAATAGACGTGCAATGGGGTGCACACTATCTATCTTCGCGGTCGAAGGAAAGTATTAAGGTGGAATGGAGGAACACGTGTGTATCACCAAACTGTCACAATACGATTTCAAAGTTGAAGTGAACCGCAAGAGTTTTAGGTAAAAATGAATAAACACGAATTCAGAATAATACTTGAATATATTGTTACAATTTAAAAGTTAGATTATTGAATGATTATTATTACACGAAAAATCTCTCACGATACAATCTTATATCGGTACTGCGACCGCCTGTCAGTGCAGGTTGTACGTGGCTCGATACAAATACGAAATTACTTGAAATATTACTAATTAAGGGTATAACTGACCCTTCCAAGCAAAGAGCAATGTATAAAGACTCGAGATGTAACTTTTCGCGGGAGTAACCGTTCAGCGAGACGATCAGTGACGAACTGACTCTGCTGGCTTGTTCACGACGACTCTGACTCTGCACTCTGTGCTCTGATATATATAGGTATATGCTCTGTGCTTGGAATGGGGTGAGTGACGCGCTATCGCTGTCTCTCTCTTACTGCGCGTGGCTTAGTATATAAGATTAAAATATAAGAATATCGAGTGTATGTAAATATCAAATTTCATACTGTGATATTTTGGAGTTCGTACTTTGAGTAACGCAATATGTACCGATGCATATCTGTTGGTGTCGATGAATAATTTCGGAGCCTGGCCGCTTTGTTTACAGTCCGATAGTCTTATCTACTTGTGACTCGAAAGTTTGAAAGTATATAAGGCTAATTGATTCTCGGTGTTCTTGTACTTTCACACTGCGTAGTTGTAATCTGTGTATGACTTTACTCGAATATTCTCGACTGTGAATAATACTGTATATATAATGCAATGGTGAAAATAAATGCTATGAAGGAAAAATACGTGCTGCTTGACTATGATTCATTTGTGTATATATGAATGTATATGTATATATTACTCCACGCTCTAAGCGTGGGGCGCAGTTATGACTTCATCATGCACTATAGGTCGGTCCAAAAGAAGCTTGCTACAGCAAGTTACAAAAGAATAATAATAATGTTGCTTTTGAATAAAATGATCGTATAGCTTCTTTTAAGAGATGATGAATATATATATATAGTGTATAAAGATATATGTATATGCTTATATTGCCTTTTTAGAACACATGTATATAATGGCACATGTGATTAATAGAATACGTATATATATAGCTATAATATAGGTGATTTTAATTATAGGTATGTTCGAGAAATATATATATTGAGTTCAAAGGTTGACCTGAGTAATATTACGTGTGTTGATCCCAGGACGTAACACGGTACGTTCGACGATTCAAACGAGGATGGGAACAACATAACAAACAAGGATGATGCTGACCACGACCGGAATACGATACGAAAGACAATACAAGGATATAAAAGTTCATACGAATACCAACAACTAAACGAAGGATGTTACGTATGACAATTCAAAAGAATGTGCACTACGATACGAACGTTAATAGCAGAATGACACGAACATCGATACGATGAAGGATACGAACGACATTATGCACGATGATATAGCGATATTGATCGATATGAAATACGATCAACGATATTAACGATGCTACGATCGACGATACATATGACGATACAAAGAGACGATACTATCGACGATACGAACGAGCATGCGAACCAGCATACCAACAATATTACGCACGTTACGAACGTATAAACGACAATACGATGGACATTCCCGAACACCGATACGAGCAATGATACGTCCGACGACGGGAACGACATTATGATAGCCATACTAACGATGATAAAAAGATCGTAGAAACGGTTGTACAAACGACGATACGATCGACGATGTGAAACATGGTACACATGGCGATACGCTGGACGATACGAACGACGATCAAAACGACGATAGGATCAACCAAACGAACACCGATGATGCTAACGACAACTGGAACGATACGAACAATGGTGTCGTCGTAACGACGAAAACTACGATATAAACGCTATACTAACGACTATACAAAAGATGATCCAAACGTTGATAAAAGCAACGAAACGAAGGATGGCACGTATATCGATGCGAACGACGATACGACGGATGATCCGAACGATACGAACAATGAGCACTACGATACTGGCGACACTACAAGAATGACACGTACATCGATACGATAAAGAATTCATACCGCATATTACGCACGATGATATAAACGAATAAAAGATCGACATTACAAACGGGAACACAAAGAAAAATCCGATCAACGATATTAGCGATGATGAGATCAACGATACGAACGATGGTACAAAGCAAAGATACTATCGACGATACGAACGAGGATGTGAACGAACATGCGAACAATGATACGAACGTTCATTCACACGCCGTTACAAACGAATGAACGACGATACGAACGACGATATGCACGAAGATACGATTATACGATTACACGATGATACCATGAAACGAATATACGATCGACGATATAAACAAGGATACGAACAAAGATAAAATGGACGATATGAGCAACGATCCGAACGACGATACGAGGCGACGATGCGAACGAGCATACCAACACTGTTACGAACGTCCGTTCGCACGCCGATACGAACGTAGTAACGAAACGAACCACGATACGTTCGACAATCGACACGTCGATATTAGCAACGATACGAACGATGATGCTAACGACGATACGAACAACGTTATGAACGACGATACGAACGGCGTAACGTAGAACGGCACGAGGATACGAAAAACGATACGATCGATCATGCTAACGATTATACGAACAACGATAACAACGACGATTCGATCGACATTCCGTAGGATGTCACGAACGACATTCGGAAGTATTATACGAACAACGATAAGAACAACGATCCGAAGGATGATACGAACAACGATATCTATCGACGATATCTATAACGATATACTGACGACGATAGGAACGACGTAGCGCACAACTATGAAGCTAAGTACGACCGTAATTTGATACGAACGATGGCACGTACGACGACGAAAACTAACACATAAACGACATATTAACGAAGATAATGAAGATCATACGAACGATGATACCAAAAACGAAACGAAGAGTGTTACGTTTGACGATGCGAACGACTATACGATCGATGCTCCGATCGAATTGAAAGATTTGCACTACGATACAATGAATGATACGATCGTCGAAACGATGAAGGATACGTAAGGACGATACAAACGAAGATATGCAAAAAAATATGATCAACGATATCAGCGATGATACGATAAACGATACGAACGAAGATACGAAGCAACAATACTATCAACGATACGAACGAGCATGCAATCGGGCATACGAACAATGTTACGAACGTTACGAACGTATACGTTCGTAACGCTCAAAGTCAATACGAACGACGTTCCGAATAACAAAACGAGCGATGATGCGTCCAACGGTTGAAACGACGACAAAAGATCATAGAAACGATAAACATACGACGATACAAACAACGATCCGAACGACGATACGGACGGCGTTACGGAAAACGATGCGAACAGGGACAACGATACACACGACGATACAAACGACGATGCGAATGCAGATACGAAAAACGATACCACCGCCCGTGCAAACGATGAAACGAACAACAAAAATATCAACGATACGAAAGACGTTGCGTAGGATGATACGAAAGACGTTACGGAAGGACGATACGAACAACGATACGAACGACGTTCCGAAGGATAATACGAACAACGGTACGAACGACGTTCGAAAGGAAGATACGTACAATGATAATAACGTCGATTCGAAATAACGGTACGTTCGACGATTCAAACGAGGATGGGAACAACATAACAAACAAGGATGATGCTGACCACGACCGGAATACGATACGAAAGACAATACAAGGATATAAAAGTTCATACGAATACCAACAACTAAACGAAGGATGTTACGTATGACAATTTAAAAGAATGTGCACTACGATACGAACGTTAATACCAAAATGACACGAACATCGATACGATGAAGGATACGAACGACATTATGCACGATGATATAGCGATATTGATCGATATAAAATACGATCAACGATATTAACGATGCTACGATCGACGATACATATGACGATACAAAGAGACGATACTATCGACGATACGAACGAGCATGCGAACCAGCATACCAACAATATTACGCACGTTACGAACGTATAAACGACAATACGATGGACATTCCCGAACAACGATACGAGCAATGATACGTCCGACGACGGGAACGACATTATGATAGCCATACTAACGATGATAAAAAGATCGTAGAAACGGTTGTACAAACGACGATACGATCGACGATGTGAAACATGGTACACATGGCGATACGCTGGACGATACGAACGACGATCAAAACGACGATAGGATCAACCAAACGAACACCGATGATGCTAACGACAACTGGAACGATACGAAGAATGGTGTCGTCGTAACGACGAAAACTACGATATAAACGCTATACTAACGACTATACAAAAGATGATCCAAACGTTGATAAAAGCAACGAAACGAAGGATGGCACGTATATCGATGCGAACGACGATACGACGGATGATCCGAACGATACGAACAATGAGCACTACGATACGGGCGACACTACAAGAATGACACGTACATCGATACGATAAAGAATTCATACCGCATATTACGCACGATGATATAAACGAATAAAAGATCGACATTACAAACGGGAACACAAAGAAAAATCCGATCGACGATATTAGCGATGATGAGATCAACGATACGAACGATGGTACAAAGCAAAGATACTATCGACGATACGAACGAGGGTGTGAACGAACATGCGAACAATGATACGAACGTTCATTCACACGCCGTTACAAACGAATGAACGACGATACGAACGACGATATGCACGAAGATACGATTATACGATTACACGATGATACCATGAAACGAATATACGATCGACGATATAAACAAGGATACGAACAAAGATAAAATGGACGATATGAGCAACGATCCGAACAACGATACGAGGCGACGATGCGAACGAGCATACGAACACTGTTACGAACGTCCGTTCGCACGCCGATACGAACGTAGTAACGAAACGAACCACGATACGTTCGACAATAGACACGTCGATATTAGCAACGATACGAACGATGATGCTAACGACGATACGAACAACGTTATGAACGACGATACGAACGGCGTAACGTAGAACGGCACGAGGATACGAAAAACGATACGATCGATCATGCTAACGATTATACGAACAACGATAACAACGACAATTCGATCGACGTTCCGTAGGATGTCACGAACGACATTCGGAAGTATTATACGAACAACGATAAGAACAACGATCCGAAGGATGATACGAACAACGATATCTATCGACGATATCTATAACGATATACTGACGACGATAGGAACGACGTAGCGCACAACTATGAAGCTAAGTACGACCGTAATTTGATACGAACGATGGCACGTACGACGACGAAAACTAACACATAAACGACATATTAACGAAGATAATGAAGATCATACGAACGATGATACCAAAAACGAAACGAAGAGTGTTACGTTTGACGATGCGAACGACTATACGATCGATGCTCCGATCGAATTGAAAGATTTGCACTACGATACAATGAATGATACGATCGTCGAAACGATGAAGAATACGTAAGGACGATACAAACGAAGATATGCAAAAAAATATGATCAACGATATCAGCGATGATACGATAAACGATACGAACGAAGATACGAAGCAACAATACTATCAACGATACGAACGAGAATGCAAACAGGCATACGAACAATGTTACGAACGTTACGAACGTATACGTTCGTAACGCTCAAAGTCAATACGAACGACGTTCCGAATAACAAAACGAGCGATGATGCGTCCAACGGTTGAAACGACGACAAAAGATCATAGAAACGATAAACATACGACGATACAAACAACGATCCGAACGACGATACGGACGGCGTTACGGAAAACGATGCGAACAGGGACAACGATACACACGACGATACAAACGACGATGCGAATGCAGATACGAAAAACGATACCACCGCCCGTGCAAACGATGAAACGAACAACAAAAATATCAACGATACGAAAGACGTTGCGTAGGATGATACGAAAGACGTTACGGAAGGACGATACGAACAACGATACGAACGACGTTCCGAAGGATAATACGAACAACGGTACGAACGACGTTCGAAAGGAAGATACGTACAATGATAATAACGTCGATTGGAAATAACGGTACGTTCGACGATTCAAACGAGGATGGGAACAACATAACAAACAAGGATGATGCTGACCACGACCGGAATACGATACGAAAGACAATACAAGGATATAAAAGTTCATACGAATACCAACAACTAAACGAAGGATGTTACGTATGACAATTTAAAAGAATGTGCACTACGATACGAACGTTAATACCAGAATGACACGAACATCGATACGATGAAGGATACGAACGACATTATGCACGATGATATAGCGATATTGATCGATATGAAATACGATCAACGATATTAACGATGCTACGATCGACGATACATATGACGATACAAAGAGACGATACTATCGACGATACGAACGAGCATGCGAACCAGCATACCAACAATATTACGCACGTTACGAACGTATAAACGACAATACGATGGACATTCCCGAACAACGATACGAGCAATGATACGTCCGACGACGGGAACGACATTATGATAGCCATACTAACGATGATAAAAAGATCGTAGAAACGGTTGTACAAACGACGATACGATCGACGATGTGAAACATGGTACACATGGCGATACGCTGGACGATACGAACGACGATCAAAACGACGATAGGATCAACCAAACGAACACCGATGATGCTAACGACAACTGGAACGATACGAACAATGGTGTCGTCGTAACGACGAAAACTACGATATAAACGCTATACTAACGACTATACAAAAGATGATCCAAACGTTGATAAAAGCAACGAAACGAAGGATGGCACGTATATCGATGCGAACGACGATACGACGGATGATCCGAACGATACGAACAATGAGCACTACGATACGGGCGACACTACAAGATAACACGTACATCGATACGATAAAGAATTCAAACCGCATATTACGCACGATGATATAAACGAATAAAAGTTCGACATTACAAACGGGAATACAAAGAAAAATACGATCGACGATATTAGCGATGAAGAGATCAACGATACGAACGATGGTACAAAGCAAAGATACTATCGACGATACGAACGAGGGTGTGAACGAACATGCGAACATTGATACGAACGTTCATTCACACGCCGTTACAAACGAATGAAAGACGATACGAGGCGACGATGCAAACGAGCATACGAACACTGTTACGAACGTCCGTTCGCACGCCGATACGAACGTAGTAACGAAACGAACCACGATACGTTCGACAATCGAGACGTCGATATTAGCAACGATACGAACGATGATGCTAACGACGATACGAACAACATTATGAACGACGATACGAACGGCGTAACGTAGAACGGCACGAGGATACGAAAAACGATACGATCGATCATGCTAACGATTATACGAACAACGATAACAACGACGATTCGATCGACATTCCGTAGGATGTCACGAACGACATTCGGAAGTATTATACGAACAACGATAAGAACAACGATCCGAAGGATGATACGAACAACGATATCTATCGACGATATCTGTAACGATATACTGACGACGATAGGAACGACGTAGCGCACAACTATGAAGCTAAGTACGACCGTAATTTGATACGAACGATGGCACGTACGACGCCGAAAACTAACACATAAACGACATATTAACGAAGATAATGAAGACCATACGAACGATGATACCAAAAACAAAACGAAGAGTGTTACGTTTGACGATGCGAACGACTATACGATCGATGCTCCGATCGAATTGAAAGATTTGCACTACGATACAATGAATGATACGATCGTCGAAACGATGAAGGATACGTAAGGACGATACAAACGAAGATATGCAAAAAAATATGATCAACGATATCAGCGATGATACGATAAACGATACGAACGAAGATACGAAGCAACAATACTATCAACGATACGAACGAGAATGCAAACGGGCATACGAACAATGTTACGAACGTTACGAACGTATACGTTCGTAACGCTCAAAGTCAATACGAACGACGTTCCGAATAACAAAACGAGCGATGATGCGTCCAACGGTTGAAACGACGACAAAAGATCATAGAAACGATAAACATACGACGATACAAACAACGATCCGAACGACGATACGGACGGCGTTACGGAAAACGATGCGAACAGGGACAACGATACACACGACGATACAAACGACGATGCGAATGCAGATACGAAAAACGATACCACCGCCCGTGCAAACGATGAAACGAACAACAAAAATATCAACGATACGAAAGACGTTGCGTAGGATGATACGAAAGACGTTACGGAAGGACGATACGAACAACGATACGAACGACGTTCCGAAGGATAATACGAACAACGGTACGAACGACGTTCGGAAGGAAGATACGTACAATGATAATAACGTCGATTGGAAATAACGGTACGTTCGACGATTCAAACGAGGATGGGAACAACATAACAAACAAGGATGATGCTGACCACGACCGGAATACGATACGAAAGATAATACAAGGATATAAAAGTTCATACGAATACCAACAACTAAACGAAGGACGTTACGTATGACAATTCAAAAGAATGTGCACTGCGATACGAACGTTAATACCAGAATGACACGAACATCGATACGATGAAGGATACGAACGACATTATGCACGATGATATAGCGATATTGATCGATATAAAATACGATCAACGATATTAACGATGCTACAATCAACGATACATATGACGACACAAGAAGACGATACTATCGACGATACGAACGAGCATGCGAACCAGCATACCAACAATATTACGCACGTTACGAACGTATAAACGACAATACGATGGACATTCCCGAACACCGATACGAGCAATGATACGTCCGACGACGGGAACGACATTATGATAGCCATACTAACGATGATAAAAAGATCGTAGAAACGGTTGTACAAACGACGATACGATCGACGATGTGAAACATGGTACACATGGCGATACGCTGGACGATACGAACGACGATCAAAACGACGATAGGATCAACCAAACGAACACCGATGATGCTAACGACAACTGGAACGATACGAACAATGGTGTCGTCGTAACGACGAAAACTACGATATAAACGCTATACTAACGACTATACAAAAGATGATCCAAACGTTGATAAAAGCAACGAAACGAAGGATGGCACGTATATCGATGCGAACGACGATACGACGGATGATCCGAACGATACGAACAATGAGCACTACGATACTGGCGACACTACAAGAATGACACGTACATCGATACGATAAAGAATTCATACCGCATATTACGCACGATGATATAAACGAATAAAAGATCGACATTACAAACGGGAACACAAAGAAAAATCCGATCGACGATATTAGCGATGATGAGATCAACAATACGAACGATGGTACAAAGCAAAGATACTATCGACGATACGAACGAGGATGTGAACGAACATGCGAACAATGATACGAACGTTCATTCACACGCCGTTACAAACGAATAAACGACGATACGAACGACGATATGCACGAAGATACGATTATACGATTACACGATGATACCATGAAACGAATATACGATCGACGATATAAACAAGGATACGAACAAAGATAAAATGGACGATATGAGCAACGATCCGAACGACGATACGAGGCGACGATGCGAACGAGCATACGAACACTGTTACGAACGTCCGTTCGCACGCCGATACGAACGTAGTAACGAAACGAACCACGATACGTTCGACAATAGACACGTCGATATTAGCAACGATACGAACGATGATGCTAACGACGATACGAACAACGTTATGAACGACGATACGAACGGCGTAACGTAGAACGGCACGAGGATACGAAAAACGATACGATCGATCATGCTAACGATTATACGAACAACGATAACAACGACGATTCGATCGACGTTCCGTAAGATGTCACGAACGACATTCGGAAGTATTATACGAACAACGATAAGAACAACGATCCGAAGGATGATACGAACAACGATATCTATCGACGATATCTATAACGATATACTGACGACGATAGGAACGACGTAGCGCACAACTATGAAGCTAAGTACGACCGTAATTTGATACGAACGATGGCACGTACGACGACGAAAACTAACACATAAACGACATATTAACGAAGATAATGAAGATCATACGAACGATGATACCAAAAACGAAACGAAGAGTGTTACGTTTGACGATGCGAACGACTATACGATCGATGCTCCGATCGAATTGAAAGATTTGCACTACGATACAATGAATGATACGATCGTCGAAACGATGAAGGATACGTAAGGACGATACAAACGAAGATATGCAAAAAAATATGATCAACGATATCAGCGATGATACGATAAACGATACGAACGCAGATACGAAGCAACAATACTATCAACGATACGAACGAGAATGCAAACGGGCATACGAACAATGTTACGAACGTTACGAACGTATACGTTCGTAACGCTCAAAGTCAATACGAACGACGTTCCGAATAACAAAACGAGCGATGATGCGTCCAACGGTTGAAACGACGACAAAAGATCATAGAAACGATAAACATACGACGATACAGACAACGATCCGAACGACGATACGGACGGCGTTACGGAGAACGATGCGAACAGGGACAACGATACACACGACGATACAAACGACGATGCGAATGCAGATACGAAAAACGATACCACCGCCCGTGCAAACGATGAAACGAACAACAAAAATATCAACGATACGAAAGACGCTGCGTAGGATGATACGAAAGACGTTTCGGAAGGACGATACGAACAACGATACGAACGACGTTCCGAAGGATAATACGAACAACGGTACGAACGACGTTCGAAAGGAAGATACGTACAATGATAATAACGTCGATTGGAAATAACGGTACGTTCGACGATTCAAACGAGGATGGGAACAACATAACAAACAAGGATGATGCTGACCACGACCGGAATACGATACGAAAGATAATACAAGGATATAAAAGTTCATACGAATACCAACAACTAAACGAAGGACGTTACGTATGACAATTCAAAAGAATGTGCACTGCGATACGAACGTTAATACCAGAATGACACGAACATCGATACGATGAAGGATACGAACGACATTATGCACGATGATATAGCGATATTGATCGATATAAAATACGATCAACGATATTAACGTTGCTACAATCAACGATACATATGACGATACTATCGACGATACGAACGAGCATGCGAACCAGCATACCAACAATATTACGCACGTTACGAACGTATAAACGACAATACGATGGACATTCCCGAACAACGATACGAGCAATGATACGTCCGACGACGGGAACGACATTATGATAGCCATACTAACGATGATAAAAAGATCGTAGAAACGGTTGTACAAACGACGATACGATCGACGATGTGAAACATGGTACACATGGCGATACGCTGGACGATACGAACGACGATCAAAACGACGATAGGATCAACCAAACGAACACCGATGATGCTAACGACAACTGGAACGATACGAACAATGGTGTCGTCGTAACGACGAAAACTACGATATAAACGCTATACTAACGACTATACAAAAGATGATCCAAACGTTGATAAAAGCAACGAAACGAAGGATGGCACGTATATCGATGCGAACGACGATACGACGGATGATCCGAACGATACGAACAATGAGCACTACGATACTGGCGACACTACAAGAATGACACGTACATCGATACGATAAAGAATTCATACCGCATATTACGCACGATGATATAAACGAATAAAAGATCGACATTACAAACGGGAACACAAAGAAAAATCCGATCGACGATATTAGCGATGATGAGATCAACGATACGAACGATGGTACAAAGCAAAGATACTATCGACGATACGAACGAGGATGTGAACGAACATGCGAACAATGATACGAACGTTCATTCACACGCCGTTACAAACGAATGAACGACGATACGAACGACGATATGCACGAAGATACGATTATACGATTACACGATGATACCATGAAACGAATATACGATCGACGATATAAACAAGGATACGAACAAAGATAAAATGGACGATATGAGCAACGATCCGAACGACGATACGAGGCGACGATGCGAACGAGCATACGAACACTGTTACGAACGTCCGTTCGCACGCCGATACGAACGTAGTAACGAAACGAACCACGATACGTTCGACAATAGACACGTCGATATTAGCAACGATACGAACGATGATGCTAACGACGATACGAACAACGTTATGAACGACGATACGAACGGCGTAACGTAGAACGGCACGAGGATACGAAAAACGATACGATCGATCATGCTAACGATTATACGAACAACGATAACAACGACGATTCGATCGACGTTCCGTAGGATGTCACGAACGACATTCGGAAGTATTATACGAACAACGATAAGAACAACGATCCGAAGGATGATACGAACAACGATATCTATCGACGATATCTATAACGATATACTGACGACGATAGGAACGACGTAGCGCACAACTATGAAGCTAAGTACGACCGTAATTTGATACGAACGATGGCACGTACGACGACGAAAACTAACACATAAACGACATATTAACGAAGATAATGAAGATCATACGAACGATGATACCAAAAACGAAACGAAGAGTGTTACGTTTGACGATGCGAACGACTATACGATCGATGCTCCGATCGAATTGAAAGATTTGCACTACGATACAATGAATGATACGATCGTCGAAACGATGAAGGATACGTAAGGACGATACAAACGAAGATATGCAAAAAAATATGATCAACGATATCAGCGATGATACGATAAACGATACGAACGAAGATACGAAGCAACAATACTATCAACGATACGAACGAGAATGCAAACGGGCATACGAACGTTACGAACGTATACGTTCGTAACGCTCAAAGTCAATACGAACGACGTTCCGAATAACAAAACGAGCGATGATGCGTCCAACGGTTGAAACGACGACAAAAGATCATAGAAACGATAAACATACGACGATACAAACAACGATCCGAACGACGATACGGACGGCGTTACGGAAAACGATGCGAACAGGGACAACGATACACACGACGATACAAACGACGATGCGAATGCAGATACGAAAAACGATACCACCGCCCGTGCAAACGATGAAACGAACAACAAAAATATCAACGATACGAAAGACGTTGCGTAGGATGATACGAAAGACGTTACGGAAGGACGATACGAACAACGATACGAACGACGTTCCGAAGGATAATACGAACAACGGTACGAACGACGTTCGGAAGGAAGATACGTACAATGATAATAACGTCGATTGGAAATAACGGTACGTTCGACGATTCAAACGAGGATGGGAACAACATAACAAACAAGGATGATGCTGACCACGACCGGAATACGATACGAAAGATAATACAAGGATATAAAAGTTCATACGAATACCAACAACTAAACGAAGGACGTTACGTATGACAATTCAAAAGAATGTGCACTGCGATACGAACGTTAATACCAGAATGACACGAACATCGATACGATGAAGGATACGAACGACATTATGCACGATGATATAGCGATATTGATCGATATAAAATACGATCAACGATATTAACGATGCTACAATCAACGATACATATGACGACACAAGAAGACGATACTATCGACGATACGAACGAGCATGCGAACCAGCATACCAACAATATTACGCACGTTACGAACGTATAAACGACAATACGATGGACATTCCCGAACACCGATACGAGCAATGATACGTCCGACGACGGGAACGACATTATGATAGCCATACTAACGATGATAAAAAGATCGTAGAAACGGTTGTACAAACGACGATACGATCGACGATGTGAAACATGGTACACATGGCGATACGCTGGACGATACGAACGACGATCAAAACGACGATAGGATCAACCAAACGAACACCGATGATGCTAACGACAACTGGAACGATACGAACAATGGTGTCGTCGTAACGACGAAAACTACGATATAAACGCTATACTAACGACTATACAAAAGATGATCCAAACGTTGATAAAAGCAACGAAACGAAGGATGGCACGTATATCGATGCGAACGACGATACGACGGATGATCCGAACGATACGAACAATGAGCACTACGATACTGGCGACACTACAAGAATGACACGTACATCGATACGATAAAGAATTCATACCGCATATTACGCACGATGATATAAACGAATAAAAGATCGACATTACAAACGGGAACACAAAGAAAAATCCGATCGACGATATTAGCGATGATGAGATCAACGATACGAACGATGGTACAAAGCAAAGATACTATCGACGATACGAACGAGGATGTGAACGAACATGCGAACAATGATACGAACGTTCATTCACACGCCGTTACAAACGAATAAACGACGATACGAACGACGATATGCACGAAGATACGATTATACGATTACACGATGATACCATGAAACGAATATACGATCGACGATATAAACAAGGATACGAACAAAGATAAAATGGACGATATGAGCAACGATCCGAACGACGATACGAGGCGACGATGCGAACGAGCATACGAACACTGTTACGAACGTCCGTTCGCACGCCGATACGAACGTAGTAACGAAACGAACCACGATACGTTCGACAATAGACACGTCGATATTAGCAACGATACGAACGATGATGCTAACGACGATACGAACAACGTTATGAACGACGATACGAACGGCGTAACGTAGAACGGCACGAGGATACGAAAAACGATACGATCGATCATGCTAACGATTATACGAACAACGATAACAACGACGATTCGATCGACGTTCCGTAGGATGTCACGAACGACATTCGGAAGTATTATACGAACAACGATAAGAACAACGATCCGAAGGATGATACGAACAACGATATCTATCGACGATATCTATAACGATATACTGACGACGATAGGAACGACGTAGCGCACAACTATGAAGCTAAGTACGACCGTAATTTGATACGAACGATGGCACGTACGACGACGAAAACTAACACATAAACGACATATTAACGAAGATAATGAAGATCATACGAACGATGATACCAAAAACGAAACGAAGAGTGTTACGTTTGACGATGCGAACGACTATACGATCGATGCTCCGATCGAATTGAAAGATTTGCACTACGATACAATGAATGATACGATCGTCGAAACGATGAAGGATACGTAAGGACGATACAAACGAAGATATGCAAAAAAATATGATCAACGATATCAGCGATGATACGATAAACGATACGAACGCAGATACGAAGCAACAATACTATCAACGATACGAACGAGAATGCAAACGGGCATACGAACAATGTTACGAACGTTACGAACGTATACGTTCGTAACGCTCAAAGTCAATACGAACGACGTTCCGAATAACAAAACGAGCGATGATGCGTCCAACGGTTGAAACGACGACAAAAGATCATAGAAACGATAAACATACGACGATACAGACAACGATCCGAACGACGATACGGACGGCGTTACGGAGAACGATGCGAACAGGGACAACGATACACACGACGATACAAACGACGATGCGAATGCAGATACGAAAAACGATACCACCGCCCGTGCAAACGATGAAACGAACAACAAAAATATCAACGATACGAAAGACGCTGCGTAGGATGATACGAAAGACGTTTCGGAAGGACGATACGAACAACGATACGAACGACGTTCCGAAGGATAATACGAACAACGGTACGAACGACGTTCGAAAGGAAGATACGTACAATGATAATAACGTCGATTGGAAATAACGGTACGTTCGACGATTCAAACGAGGATGGGAACAACATAACAAACAAGGATGATGCTGACCACGACCGGAATACGATACGAAAGATAATACAAGGATATAAAAGTTCATACGAATACCAACAACTAAACGAAGGACGTTACGTATGACAATTCAAAAGAATGTGCACTGCGATACGAACGTTAATACCAGAATGACACGAACATCGATACGATGAAGGATACGAACGACATTATGCACGATGATATAGCGATATTGATCGATATAAAATACGATCAACGATATTAACGTTGCTACAATCAACGATACATATGACGATACAAGAAGACGATACTATCGACGATACGAACGAGCATGCGAACCAGCATACCAACAATATTACGCACGTTACGAACGTATAAACGACAATACGATGGACATTCCCGAACAACGATACGAGCAATGATACGTCCGACGACGGGAACGACATTATGATAGCCATACTAACGATGATAAAAAGATCGTAGAAACGGTTGTACAAACGACGATACGATCGACGATGTGAAACATGGTACACATGGCGATACGCTGGACGATACGAACGACGATCAAAACGACGATAGGATCAACCAAACGAACACCGATGATGCTAACGACAACTGGAACGATACGAACAATGGTGTCGTCGTAACGACGAAAACTACGATATAAACGCTATACTAACGACTATACAAAAGATGATCCAAACGTTGATAAAAGCAACGAAACGAAGGATGGCACGTATATCGATGCGAACGACGATACGACGGATGATCCGAACGATACGAACAATGAGCACTACGATACTGGCGACACTACAAGAATGACACGTACATCGATACGATAAAGAATTCATACCGCATATTACGCACGATGATATAAACGAATAAAAGATCGACATTACAAACGGGAACACAAAGAAAAATCCGATCGACGATATTAGCGATGATGAGATCAACGATACGAACGATGGTACAAAGCAAAGATACTATCGACGATACGAACGAGGATGTGAACGAACATGCGAACAATGATACGAACGTTCATTCACACGCCGTTACAAACGAATGAACGACGATACGAACGACGATATGCACGAAGATACGATTATACGATTACACGATGATACCATGAAACGAATATACGATCGACGATATAAACAAGGATACGAACAAAGATAAAATGGACGATATGAGCAACGATCCGAACGACGATACGAGGCGACGATGCGAACGAGCATACGAACACTGTTACGAACGTCCGTTCGCACGCCGATACGAACGTAGTAACGAAACGAACCACGATACGTTCGACAATAGACACGTCGATATTAGCAACGATACGAACGATGATGCTAACGACGATACGAACAACGTTATGAACGACGATACGAACGGCGTAACGTAGAACGGCACGAGGATACGAAAAACGATACGATCGATCATGCTAACGATTATACGAACAACGATAACAACGACGATTCGATCGACGTTCCGTAGGATGTCACGAACGACATTCGGAAGTATTATACGAACAACGATAAGAACAACGATCCGAAGGATGATACGAACAACGATATCTATCGACGATATCTATAACGATATACTGACGACGATAGGAACGACGTAGCGCACAACTATGAAGCTAAGTACGACCGTAATTTGATACGAACGATGGCACGTACGACGACGAAAACTAACACATAAACGACATATTAACGAAGATAATGAAGATCATACGAACGATGATACCAAAAACGAAACGAAGAGTGTTACGTTTGACGATGCGAACGACTATACGATCGATGCTCCGATCGAATTGAAAGATTTGCACTACGATACAATGAATGATACGATCGTCGAAACGATGAAGGATACGTAAGGACGATACAAACGAAGATATGCAAAAAAATATGATTAACGATATCAGCGATGATACGATAAACGATACGAACGCAGACACGAAGCAACAATACTATCAACGATACGAACGAGAATGCAAACGGGCATACGAACAATGTTACGAACGTTACGAACGTATACGTTCGTAACGCTCAAAGTCAATACGAACGACGTTCCGAATAACAAAACGAGCGATGATGCGTCCAACGGTTGAAACGACGACAAAAGATCATAGAAACGATAAACATACGACGATACAGACAACGATCCGAACGACGATACGGACGGCGTTACGGAGAACGATGCGAACAGGGACAACGATACACACGACGATACAAACGACGATGCGAATGCAGATACGAAAAACGATACCACCGCCCGTGCAAACGATGAAACGAACAACAAAAATATCAACGATACGAAAGACGCTGCGTAGGATGATACGAAAGACGTTTCGGAAGGACGATACGAACAACGATACGAACGACGTTCCGAAGGATAATACGAACAACGGTACGAACGACGTTCGAAAGGAAGATACGTACAATGATAATAACGTCGATTGGAAATAACGGTACGTTCGACGATTCAAACGAGGATGGGAACAACATAACAAACAAGGATGATGCTGACCACGACCGGAATACGATACGAAAGATAATACAAGGATATAAAAGTTCATACGAATACCAACAACTAAACGAAGGACGTTACGTATGACAATTCAAAAGAATGTGCACTGCGATACGAACGTTAATACCAGAATGACACGAACATCGATACGATGAAGGATACGAACGACATTATGCACGATGATATAGCGATATTGATCGATATAAAATACGATCAACGATATTAACGTTGCTACAATCAACGATACATATGACGATACAAGAAGACGATACTATCGACGATACGAACGAGCATGCGAACCAGCATACCAACAATATTACGCACGTTACGAACGTATAAACGACAATACGATGGACATTCCCGAACAACGATACGAGCAATGATACGTCCGACGACGGGAACGACATTATGATAGCCATACTAACGATGATAAAAAGATCGTAGAAACGGTTGTACAAACGACGATACGATCGACGATGTGAAACATGGTACACATGGCGATACGCTGGACGATACGAACGACGATCAAAACGACGATAGGATCAACCAAACGAACACCGATGATGCTAACGACAACTGGAACGATACGAACAATGGTGTCGCCGTAACGACGAAAACTACGATATAAACGCTATACTAACGACTATACAAAAGATGATCCAAACGTTGATAAAAGCAACGAAACGAAGGATGGCACGTATATCGATGCGAACGACGATACGACGGATGATCCGAACGATACGAACAATGAGCACTACGATACTGGCGACACTACAAGAATGACACGTACATCGATACGATAAAGAATTCATACCGCATATTACGCACGATGATATAAACGAATAAAAGATCGACATTACAAACGGGAACACAAAGAAAAATCCGATCGACGATATTAGCGATGATGAGATCAACGATACGAACGATGGTACAAAGCAAAGATACTATCGACGATACGAACGAGGATGTGAACGAACATGCGAACAATGATACGAACGTTCATTCACACGCCGTTACAAACGAATGAACGACGATACGAACGACGATATGCACGAAGATACGATTATACGATTACACGATGATACCATGAAACGAATATACGATCGACGATATAAACAAGGATACGAACAAAGATAAAATGGACGATATGAGCAACGATCCGAACGACGATACGAGGCGACGATGCGAACGAGCATACGAACACTGTTACGAACGTCCGTTCGCACGCCGATACGAACGTAGTAACGAAACGAACCACGATACGTTCGACAATAGACACGTCGATATTAGCAACGATACGAACGATGATGCTAACGACGATACGAACAACGTTATGAACGACGATACGAACGGCGTAACGTAGAACGGCACGAGGATACGAAAAACGATACGATCGATCATGCTAACGATTATACGAACAACGATAACAACGACGATTCGATCGACGTTCCGTAGGATGTCACGAACGACATTCGGAAGTATTATACGAACAACGATAAGAACAACGATCCGAAGGATGATACGAACAACGATATCTATCGACGATATCTATAACGATATACTGACGACGATAGGAACGACGTAGCGCACAACTATGAAGCTAAGTACGACCGTAATTTGATACGAACGATGGCACGTACGACGACGAAAACTAACACATAAACGACATATTAACGAAGATAATGAAGATCATACGAACGATGATACCAAAAACGAAACGAAGAGTGTTACGTTTGACGATGCGAACGACTATACGATCGATGCTCCGATCGAATTGAAAGATTTGCACTACGATACAATGAATGATACGATCGTCGAAACGATGAAGGATACGTAAGGACGATACAAACGAAGATATGCAAAAAAATATGATCAACGATACCAGCGATGATACGATAAACGATACGAACGAAGATACGAAGCAACAATACTATCAACGATACGAACGAGAATGCAAACGGGCATACGAACAATGTTACGAACGTTACGAACGTATACGTTCGTAACGCTCAAAGTCAATACGAACGACGTTCCGAATAACAAAACGAGCGATGATGCGTCCAACGGTTGAAACGACGACAAAAGATCATAGAAACGATAAACATACGACGATACAAACAACGATCCGAACGACGATACGGACGGCGTTACGGAAAACGATGCGAACAGGGACAACGATACACACGACGATACAAACGACGATGCGAATGCAGATACGAAAAACGATACCACCGCCCGTGCAAACGATGAAACGAACAACAAAAATATCAACGATACGAAAGACGCTGCGTAGGATGATACGAAAGACGTTTCGGAAGGACGATACGAACAACGATACGAACGACGTTCCGAAGGATAATACGAACAACGGTACGAACGACGTTCGAAAGGAAGATACGTACAATGATAATAACGTCGATTGGAAATAACGGTACGTTCGACGATTCAAACGAGGATGGGAACAACATAACAAACAAGGATGATGCTGACCACGACCGGAATACGATACGAAAGATAATACAAGGATATAAAAGTTCATACGAATACCAACAACTAAACGAAGGATGTTACGTATGACAATTTAAAAGAATGTGCACTACGATACGAACGTTAATACCAGAATGACACGAACATCGATACGATGAAGGATACGAACGACATTATGCACGATGATATAGCGATATTGATCGATATGAAATACGATCAACGATATTAACGATGCTACGATCGACGATACATATGACGATACAAAAAGACGATACTATCGACGATACGAACGAGCATGCGAACCAGCATACCAACAATATTACGCACGTTACGAACGTATAAACGACAATACGATGGACATTCCCGAACACCGATACGAGCAATAATACGTCCGACGACGGGAACGACATTATGATAGCCATACTAACGATGATAAAAAGATCGTAGAAACGGTTGCACAAACGACGATACGATCGACGATGTGAAACATGGTACACATGGCGATACGCTGGACGATACGAACGACGATCAAAACGACGATAGGATCAACCAAACGAACACCGATGATGCTAACGACAACTGGAACGATACGAACAATGGTGTCGTCGTAACGACGAAAACTACGATATAAACGCTATACTAACGACTATACAAAAGATGATCCAAACGTTGATAAAAGCAACGAAACGAAGGATGGCACGTATATCGATGCGAACGACGATACGACGGATGATCCGAACGATACGAACAATGAGCACTACGATACTGGCGACACTACAAGAATGACACGTACATCGATACGATAAAGAATTCATACCGCATATTACGCACGATGATATAAACGAATAAAAGATCGACATTACAAACGGGAACACAAAGAAAAATCCGATCGACGATATTAGCGATGATGAGATCAACGATACGAACGATGGTACAAAGCAAAGATACTATCGACGATACGAACGAGGATGTGAACGAACATGCGAACAATGATACGAACGTTCATTCACACGCCGTTACAAACGAATGAACGACGATACGAACGACGATATGCACGAAGATACGATTATACGATTACACGATGATACCATGAAACGAATATACGATCGACGATATAAACAAGGATACGAACAAAGATAAAATGGACGATATGAGCAACGATCCGAACAACGATACGAGGCGACGATGCGAACGAGCATACGAACACTGTTACGAACGTCCGTTCGCACGCCGATACGAACGTAGTAACGAAACGAACCACGATACGTTCGACAATAGACACGTCGATATTAGCAACGATACGAACGATGATGCTAACGACGATACGAACAACGTTATGAACGACGATACGAACGGCGTAACGTAGAACGGCACGAGGATACGAAAAACGATACGATCGATCATGCTAACGATTATACGAACAACGATAACAACGACGATTCGATCGACGTTCCGTAGGATGTCACGAACGACATTCGGAAGTATTATACGAACAACGATAAGAACAACGATCCGACGGATGATACGAACAACGATATCTATCGACGATATCTATAACGATATACTGACGACGATAGGAACGACGTAGCGCACAACTATGAAGCTAAGTACGACCGTAATTTGATACGAACGATGGCACGTACGACGACGAAAACTAACACATAAACGACATATTAACGAAGATAATGAAGATCATACGAACGATGATACCAAAAACGAAACGAAGAGTGTTACGTTTGACGATGCGAACGACTATACGATCGATGCTCCGATCGAATTGAAAGATTTGCACTACGATACAATGAATGATACGATCGTCGAAACGATGAAGGATACGTAAGGACGATACAAACGAAGATATGCAAAAAAATATGATCAACGATATCAGCGATGATACGATAAACGATACGAACGAAGATACGAAGCAACAATACTATCAACGATACGAACGAGAATGCAAACGGGCATACGAACAATGTTACGAACGTTACGAACGTATACGTTCGTAACGCTCAAAGTCAATACGAACGACGTTCCGAATAACAAAACGAGCGATGATGCGTCCAACGGTTGAAACGACGACAAAAGATCATAGAAACGATAAACATACGACGATACAGACAACGATCCGAACGACGATACGGACGGCGTTACGGAGAACGATGCGAACAGGGACAACGATACACACGACGATACAAACGACGATGCGAATGCAGATACGAAAAACGATACCACCGCCCGTGCAAACGATGAAACGAACAACAAAAATATCAACGATACGAAAGACGCTGCGTAGGATGATACGAAAGACGTTTCGGAAGGACGATACGAACAACGATACGAACGACGTTCCGAAGGATAATACGAACAACGGTACGAACGACGTTCGAAAGGAAGATACGTACAATGATAATAACGTCGATTGGAAATAACGGTACGTTCGACGATTCAAACGAGGATGGGAACAACATAACAAACAAGGATGATGCTGACCACGACCGGAATACGATACGAAAGATAATACAAGGATATAAAAGTTCATACGAATACCAACAACTAAACGAAGGACGTTACGTATGACAATTCAAAAGAATGTGCACTGCGATACGAACGTTAATACCAGAATGACACGAACATCGATACGATGAAGGATACGAACGACATTATGCACGATGATATAGCGATATTGATCGATATAAAATACGATCAACGATATTAACGATGCTACAATCAACGATACATATGACGACACAAGAAGACGATACTATCGACGATACGAACGAGCATGCGAACCAGCATACCAACAATGTTACGCACGTTACGAACGTATAAACGACAATACGATGGACATTCCCGAACAACGATACGAGCAATGATACGTCCGACGACGGGAACGACATTATGATAGCCATACTAACGATGATAAAAAGATCGTAGAAACGGTTGTACAAACGACGATACGATCGACTATGTGAAACATGGTACACATGGCGATACGCTGGACGATACGAACGACGATCAAAACGACGATAGGATCAACCAAACGAACACCGATGATGCTAACGACAACTGGAACGATACGAACAATGGTGTCGTCGTAACGACGAAAACTACGATATAAACGCTATACTAACGACTATACAAAAGATGATCCAAACGTTGATAAAAGCAATGAAACGAAGGATGGCACGTATATCGATGCGAACGACGATACGACGGATGATCCGAACGATACGAACAATGAGCACTACGATACGGGCGACACTACAAGATAACACGTACATCGATACGATAAAGAATTCAAACCGCATATTACGCACGATGATATAAACGAATAAAAGTTCGACATTACAAACGGGAATACAAAGAAAAATACGATCGACGATATTAGCGATGAAGAGATCAACGATACGAACGATGGTACAAAGCAAAGATACTATCGACGATACGAACGAGGGTGTGAACGAACATGCGAACATTGATACGAACGTTCATTCACACGCCGTTACAAACGAATGAAAGACGATACGAGGCGACGATGCGAACGAGCATACGAACACTGTTACGAACGTCCGTTCGCACGCCGATACGAACGTAGTAACGAAACGAACCACGATACGTTCGACAATCGAGACGTCGATATTAGCAACGATACGAACGATGATGCTAACGACGATACGAACAACGTTATGAACGACGATACGAACGGCGTAACGTAGAACGGCACGAGGATACGAAAAACGATACGATCGATCATGCTAACGATTATACGAACAACGATAACAACGACGATTCGATCGACATTCCGTAGGATGTCACGAACGACATTCGGAAGTATTATACGAACAACGATAAGAACAACGATCCGAAGGATGATACGAACAACGATATCTATCGACGATATCTGTAACGATATACTGACGACGATAGGAACGACGTAGCGCACAACTATGAAGCTAAGTACGACCGTAATTTGATACGAACGATGGCACGTACGACGCCGAAAACTAACACATAAACGACATATTAACGAAGATAATGAAGACCATACGAACGATGATACCAAAAACAAAACGAAGAGTGTTACGTTTGACGATGCGAACGACTATACGATCGATGCTCCGATCGAATTGAAAGATTTGCACTACGATACAATGAATGATACGATCGTCGAAACGATGAAGGATACGTAAGGACGATACAAACGAAGATATGCAAAAAAATATGATCAACGATATCAGCGATGATACGATAAACGATACGAACGAAGATACGAAGCAACAATACTATCAACGATACGAACGAGAATGCAAACGGGCATACGAACAATGTTACGAACGTTACGAACGTATACGTTCGTAACGCTCAAAGTCAATACGAACGACGTTCCGAATAACAAAACGAGCGATGATGCGTCCAACGGTTGAAACGACGACAAAAGATCATAGAAACGATAAACATACGACGATACAAACAACGATCCGAACGACGATACGGACGGCGTTACGGAAAACGATGCGAACAGGGACAACGATACACACGACGATACAAACGACGATGCGAATGCAGATACGAAAAACGATACCACCGCCCGTGCAAACGATGAAACGAACAACAAAAATATCAACGATACGAAAGACGTTGCGTAGGATGATACGAAAGACGTTACGGAAGGACGATACGAACAACGATACGAACGACGTTCCGAAGGATAATACGAACAACGGTACGAACGACGTTCGAAAGGAAGATACGTACAATGATAATAACGTCGATTGGAAATAACGGTACGTTCGACGATTCAAACGAGGATGGGAACAACATAACAAACAAGGATGATGCTGACCACGACCGGAATACGATACGGAAGATAATACAAGGATATAAAAGTTTATACGAATACCAACAACTAAACGAAGGATGTTACGTATGACAATTCAAAAGAATGTGCACTACGATACGAACGTTAATACCAGAATGACACGAACATCGATACGATGAAGGATACGAACGACATTATGCACGATGATATAGCGATATTGATCGATATAAAATACGATCAACGATATTAACGATGCTACGATCGACGATACATATGACGATACAAGAAGACGATACTATCGACGATACGAACGAGGATGCGAACCAGCATACCAACAATGTTACGCACGTTACGAACGTATAAACGACAATACGATGGACATTCCGAACAACGATACGTCCGACAACGGGAACGACATTATGATAGCCATACTAACGATGATAAAAAGATCGTAGAAACGGTTGTACAAACGACGATACGATCGACGATGTGAAACATGGTACACATGGCGATACGCTGGACGATACGAACGACGATCAAAACGACGATAGGATCAACCAAACGAACACCGATGATGCTAACGACAACTGGAACGATACAAACAATGGTATCGTCGTAACGACGAAAACTACGATATAAACGCTATACTAACGACTATACAAAAGATGATCCAAACGTTGATAAAAGAAACGAAACGAAGGATGGCACGTATATCGATGCGAACGACGATACGACGGATGATCCGAACGATACGAACAATGAGCACTACGATACGGGCGACACTACAAGAATGACACGTAAATCGATACGATAAAGAATTCAAACCGCATATTACGCACGATGATATAAACGAATAAAAGTTCGACATTACAAACGGGAATACAAAGAAAAATCCGATCGACGATATTAGCGATGATGAGATTGACGATACGAACGATGGTACAAAGCAAAGATACTATCGACGATACGAACGAGGATGTGAACGAACATGCGAACAATGATACAAACGTTAATTTACACGCCGTTACAAACGAATGAACGACGATACGAACGACGATATGCACGAAGATACGATTATACGATTACACGATGATACCATGAAACGAATATACGATCGAGGATATAAACAAGGATACGAACAAAGATAAAATGGACCATATGAGCAACGATCCGAACGACGATACGAGGCGACGATGCGAACGAGCATACGAACGTCCGTTCGCACGCCGATACGAACGTAGTAACGAAACGAACCACGATACGCTCGACAATCGACACGTCGATATAAGCAACGATACGAACGATGATGCTAACGACGATACGAACAACGTTATGAACGACGATACGAACGGCGTAACGTAGAACGGCACGAGGATACGAAAAACGATACGATCGATCATGCTAACGATTATACGAACAACGATAACAACGACGATTCGATCGACGTTCCGTAGGATGTCACGAACGACATTCGGAAGTATTATACGAACAACGATAAGAACAACGATCCGAAGGATGATACGAACAACGATATCTATCGACGATATCTATAACGATATACTGACGACGATAGGAACGACGTAGCGCACAACTATGAAGCTAAGTACGACCGTAATTTGATACGAACGATGGCACGTACGACGACGAAAACTAACACATAAACGACATATTAACGAAGATAATGAAGACCATACGAACGATGATACCAAAAACGAAACGAAGAGTGTTACGTTTGACGATGCGAACGACTATACGATCGATGCTCCGATCGAATTGAAAGATTTGCACTACGATACAATGAATGATACGATCGTCGAAACGATGAAGGATACGTAAGGACGATACAAACGAAGATATGCAAAAAAATATGATCAACGATATTAGCGATGATACGATAAACGATACGAACGAAGATACGAAGCAACAATACTATCAACGATACGAACGAGAATGCAGACGGGCATACGAACAATGTTACGAACGTTACGAACGTATACGTTCGTAACGCTCATAGTCAATACGAACGACGTTCCGAATAACAAAACGAGCGATGATGCGTCCAACGGTTGGAACGACGACAAAAGATCATAGAAACGATGAACATACGACGATACAGACAACGATCCGAACGACGATACGGACGGCGTTACGGAGAACGATGCGAACAGGGACAACGATACACACGACGACACAAACGACGATGCGAATGCAGATACGAAAAACGATACCACCGCCCGTGCAAACGATGAAACGAACAACAAAAATATCTACGATACGAAAGACGCTGCGTAGGATGATACGAAAGACGTTTCGGAAGGACGATACGAACGACAATACGAACGACGTTCCGAAGGATAATACGAACAACGGTACGAACGACGTTCGAAAGGAAGATACGTACAATGATAATAACGTCGATTGGAAATAACGGTACGTTCGACGATTCAAACGAGGATGGGAACAACATAACAAACAAGGATGATGCTGACCACGACCGGAATACGATACGAAAGATAATACAAGGATATAAAAGTTCATACGAATACCAACAACTAAACGAAGGACGTTACGTATGACAATTCAAAAGAATGTGCACTGCGATACGAACGTTAATACCAGAATGACACGAACATCGATACGATGAAGGATACGAACGACATTATGCACGATGTTACGTCCCAACGCACAGGTAGCGCCAGTTGTCGAGCGGCAATTTCAAATGAATGAACCTGAGGTGGGCTCGTTAGCCACTAAAGTCCATCCCCGAGGGTGGACACTCCAACGAAGTCGCTCGTCTCGATTTGATTTGATATTTTACAGAAAGAACTAGGAATTTAGGATGATTGACTGAAGGGTATGCAAATCAATGAAAAGGTTACTCATTTATAGGAGAGCACGTAAATATGTTTGTTTATTACTTATTTTATAAGGTATATGAAAAAGTGAACTGTACTACAAGACGGCTTGAATTTAAGTGACGAAGAGTTGAACGCGGACTTCTCGGTCTTCGGAAAAGTCCGCCCTCGCACGTACACACATACACATGCATACACACCGTTACATATATCGTCGAGCGCACCCCGCCAAGGGTGCGCGTGGATGCAGACATACAGGGGCCACCAGCCTAGACCCGCGGAGAGGGGGTTGTATATGCGAACGGGGCCTCATCATTGCATGAGCCCCTTTTGCCCCCCACCATGAGGATTGACCAGCTCACAAAGAGGCCCTTTGACGTAAAACAGTCCATGTGTTTCGCACCTACAAAGAACTATAAAATCCTCGCCTCGAGAAACTCTGTGTTTATGTATATATCCCAACCATAAATTCTAAGAGTTATATTCTAAACCACTTGGTTACGCTTTAATCTGAAACACGATTTTCGTCACAGGAAATATTAAACATATGACCCTTTGATTTCTATGACCCTTCTATGGAGGCATGAATGCCTCCATAGAATTCATCTAAGGAAATATATTTTCAATAAAAAGGGTAAATAAATGTAAATGTATCGATCCATGAGAGCTAAATATAAATGTCCGAATATCGTGCCTCAAATTTCTCGCGTTAATTTGCAACGACCTCTTGAATGTAACTAGCGACGTTACAACGATGATATATCGATATTGATCGATATAAAATACGATCAACGATATTAACGATGCTACGATCGACGATACATATGACGATACAAAGAGACGATACTATCGACGATACGAACGAGGATGCGAACCGGCATACCAACAATGTTACGCACGTTACGAATGTATAAACGAGAATACGATGGACATTCCGAACAACGATACGAGCAATGATACGTCCGATGACGGGAACGACATTATGATAGCCATACTAACGATGATAAAAAAGATCGTAGAAACGGTTATACAAACGACGATACGATCGACGATGTGAAACATGGTACATATGGCGATACGCTGGACGATACGAACGACGATCAAAACGTCGATAGGAACAACCAAACGAACACCGATGATGCTAACGACGACTGGAACGATACGAACAATGGTATCGTCGTAACGACGAAAACTACGATATAAACGCTATACTAACGACTATACAAAAGATAATCCAAACGTTGATAAAAGCAACGAAACGAAGGATGGCACGTATATCGATGCGAACGACGATACGACGGATGATCCGAACGATTGTTACGTCGTGGATTTTAAAGATCGAATTTTTAAAAAGAGAAATAAACGAAATATTCCTACAGTCTCGATTCGCGTAAAAAGACGTAGCAAGTATAAAATATATGCTCCGAGGTTTAGATCGTGAGGAAACGACCAGGGATTGGAGCTGTGTTGGTTCGTTTAATAAATGATATATATTGAAATATTTCTTACCTGATTCGAGCGTGAGGCGTAGAGGGTTGAAGTTTTAATCAAGCGTGATTATTTCAGGTACCGGATGCTGTTCGTCTGTTGACTGCTGTACCCGATGATGATCCCCGACCGTCTTGTACGTAGGAGGTGACGTTCGATGATCGACGATGGTAACGCGTGTATTAATTCGCACGTTTGAAATTATTCGAATGTTTGGTTATGATTTATCCGTTATTATTTCGATTGAATGGTTGTACCACCACTCGCGACAAAATGTTTGAAAGTCTGTTATTTTGAGATCGCGATTCTTAGGCTTATTGTGCCCGCGTTTAATAAAAGATTCTCAGTTCAATATGGCGTTGGTGACACGTTCGCGAAACTTTTTACCGCCGCGACGTCTGCCCATTAAAATAGAAATATAGGATTATGGCAATCCTTGAAATTCGCATTAAAACAGTTTCGAGATTTTAATTATTGGAATGGATCTTACAGTGCGTGCTACCGTGAGCACACTACCTCTGTAAGGGAACTTAAGGATGGTTGACCAATAGACGTGCAATGGGGTGCACACTATCTATCTTCGCGATCGAAGGAAAGTATTAAGGTGGAATGGAGGAACACGTGTGTATCACCAAACTGTCACAATACGATTTCAAAGTTGAAGTGAACCGCAAGAGTTTTAGGTAAAAATGAATAAACACGAATTCAGAATAATACTTGAATATATTGTTACAATTTAAAACTTAGATTATTGAATGATTATTATTACACGAAAAATCTCTCACGATACAATCTTATATCGGTACTGCGACCGCCTGTCAGTGCAGGTTGTACGTGGCTCGATACAAATACGAAATTACTTGAAATATTACTAATTAAGGGTATAACTGACCCTTCCAAGCAAAGAGCAATGTATAAAGACTCGAGATGTAACTTTTCGCGGGAGTAACCGTTCAGCGAGACGATCAGTGACGAACTGACTCTGCTGACTTGTTCACGACGACTCTGACTCTGCACTCTGTGCTCTGGTATATATAGGTATATGCTCTGTGCTTGGAATGGGGCGAGTGACGCGCTATCGCTGTCTCTCTCTTACTGCGCGTGGCTTAGTATATAAGATTAAAATATAAGAATATCGAGTGTATGTAAATATCAAATTTCATACTGTGATATTTTGGAGTTCGTTACTCAAAAGTAACGCAATATGTACCGATGCATATCTGTTGGTGTCGATGAATAATTTCGGAGCCTGGCCGCTTTGTTTACAGTCCGATAGTCTTATCTATTTGTGACTCGAAAGTTTGAAAGTATATAAGGCTAATTGATTCTCGGTGTTCTTGTACTTTCACACTGCGTAGTTGTAATCTGTGTATGACTTTACTTGAATATTCTCGACTATGAATAATACTGTATATAATGCAATGGTGAGAATAAATGCTATGAAAGAAAAAATACGTGCTGCTTGGCTATGATTCGTTTGTGCATATATGTATGTATATGTATATATGATTATATTACTCCACGCTCAAGCGTGAGGCGCAGTTATGACTTCATCATGCACTATAGGTCGGTTCAAAAGAAGCTTGCTACAGCAAGTTACAAAAGAATAATAATAATGTTGCTTTTGAATAAAATGATCGTATAGCTTCTTTTAAGAGATGATGAATATATATATATATAGTGAATAAAGATATATGTATATGCTTATAGTGCCTTTTTAGAACACATGTATATAATGGCACATGTGATTAATAGAATACGTATATATAGCTATAATATAGGTGATTTTAATTATAGGTATGTTTGAGAAATATATATATTGAGTTCAAAGGTTGACCTGAGTAATATTGCGTGTGTTGATCCCAGGACGTAACATAGATGCCTTTTAATTTGTAAATTGCTATCTGTTTTGATTTTAATCTGCTAATTCGAAAATTGCTAGTTGTTTTTATAGTATGTATCTGAATTATGTGTAGATGCCATTTAATTTGTAAATTGCTATCTATTTTTATTTTAATTTGCTAATACGAAAATTGCTATCTCTTTTGATTTTTTGTATCGGATTTTTTGTATTGTATGCATAGATGCCATTTAATTTGTAAATTGCTATCTGTTTTGATTTTAATTTGCTAATACGAAAATTGCTATACATTTTTAATCCAAATTGCTAATTCGAAAATTGCTATCTGTTTTGATAGTATGTATCGGAATTATGCATAGATGGCATTTAATTTGTAAAGTGCTATCTATTTTTATTCTAATTTGCTAATACGAAAATTGCTATCTTTTTTGATTGTATGTATCAAAATTATGCATAGATACCTTTTAATTTGTAAATTGATATCTGTTTTGATTTTAATTTGCTAATACCAAAATTGCTATCTCTTTTGATTGTATGTATTTGAATTATGCACAGATGCCTTTTACTTTGTAAATTGCTTTCTGTTTTGATTTTAATTTGCTAACTAGAAAATTGCTAGCTGTTCTGATTTCATGTATCAAAATTATGCATAAATGCCTTTTAGTTTGTAAATTGCCATCTGTTTTGATTTTATGTATCGGAATTATGTGTAGATGCCATTTAATTTGTAAATTCCTATCTATTTTTAATTCAATTTGCTAATTTGAAAATTGCTATCTCTTTTGATAGTATGTATTGGAATTATGCATAAATGCCTTTTAATTTGTAAATTGCTATCTGTTTTGATTTTAACTTGCTAATACCAAAATTGCTATCTCTTTTGATTTTATGTATCGGAATTATGCATAAATGTTATTTATGTATGTATCGAATTATCATATTATGAATGTATTGGAATTATGCATAAATGTCATTAAGTATGTATCGGAATTATGTGTAGATGCCATTTAATTTGTAAATTCCTATCTATTTTTAATTCAATTTGCTAATTTGAAAATTGCTATCTGTTTTGATTTTAACTTGCTAATACCAAAATTGCTATCTCTTTTGATTTTGAGCGTGTTCGGAAATTGGCTGACAGTACTGTAAGTACTAGATGTCCGTTCTAAAATGCTTTTCAGTACGGCTGATGCGACTAAAACTTATCACCATTTCGTTGAACGTTGGTCCTAGGGAATTGCTGACTTCCGGCTGTCGAGACTGTCAGCAGCGAGGTAGTGCAGAGCCAGTATTGCATATGGCGGCGCCCATAGTTATGTTTGCTTGTGTTTTTCATGTAAATTGTGTTTAAAAAAAAAAGAGTATTTAAAAAAAAAAGAAGAATTATGGAGTCCCATAGTGTGGAGGTAATTGACGAGGAGACCGGCATTATATATGCGGTAAATTTAACAACCGAAGCGTATGAAAAAGCAATCACCGGTGAGTTAACCTCCTTTTCACTTGTTCAATAACTAACAACATAGCTTTATCATGTAATTATTAAGGTTGTTATGACGATACTACAAAATGATGCCGCGCAGACCAAATTTTTCCACAATGTATATAATCCTTTTACCTACGTTCCTGTAAAACTTGAATACGATTCACAGTACCGTTTTTGAGAAAAAAATTCTGAAAGTTAATGTGTTTCGTAGGTTAACTGCACCTATGATAGATAAATTCTGCCAATTTTTTCAGTATTTACGTAATATCTGACAAGAAAATGGTGCCAATAAGCTGAAAAATATCGATACGTTTCAAAAGACATTACCTGGATATTCTGTAAAAATTTCAGAATTTTTGACAGTACCGTTTTTAGAATATTTACAATGAAAGAAAAAAAGGACCTGCTCGCCGTGAGCGGCGCAACATTGGTGGTTTTTCAATTAGAGCACAGAAGCGCACGGTGTGGCTCGGTGCGCAGCGCGGTGTGTTCTAATTATCGCAATGCGTCGCACTATCGAGCATTCAACAAAGCTGTGCTGGTATCGTTGCCGTGCTTCATAGTAAAGGTTGCTCCAATTGGTCTCGCCAGTCTCGCACAATGCGACACAGTGCGGCTCTGTGATCTGTTAATTGGAAAACCACCCATGTATCGTTGATGCATGCCCCGCGCGCACCGCGCACCAACTCCGCTCTTTCCGCTGGCTGAGTAACCAGCATAACAATCTTAAAAAATTTCAGATCCATCGTATGTAAATACGCTTCTGGTTATGGCGAAAGGTGGGGCACTTCTCTCAACAAGCAGTGCAGTCGATCAACCGATCCTCGAAGAAAGTGAACGTACATCCAGTGCAGAGGAACCTATAGGTAAATTCTTATCATTTTTGTAATTGTAGTTATCTTGAAGATTTATCTGAGACAATCTGATGAATCAAAATATAGCTTAATTGCTCAAGCAGACCTAAGATCAGAATCGACCATGAACATGGCTGTACAAATTATCTTTCGACGATAACTTAGACATCATACTTCAGAGACCGAAAAAAGATGTTTTTCAAGAGACATGATATATCTTGAAGGGTTATATTTCTCAAAAGGACACTTTTTTAATAAAAGCAAAAAAAAAAACAGGTTTAAATTTTTCTTTCAGATTCTTGATATTTTGTAAACGATAAGAAGTACACTTTTTAAAATATATATTACAGGAGAATCGAGACTATTCTTTCTTTATAAATTCAATTTATGGGAGAAAACTGTAAAATAATATGTTTACTGATTCACTATCTACCATCTAAATATTATTCTTGCTAAAATTACAGATGCTTGGACAACCGAAGGGACGCTCAGTTTCATTACTGAGTACGAAAACCTGCAGGAGGCTATAGATAAGGGGAAAATGAAGCAAAAGGATGCCTTCGAGAAAATATCCATCCATCTTCGCGAAAAAAATATTAACTTTAACGCGAAGCAGTGTGCAACGAAACTTGCGTCACTGAAAAGAACGTACAATAAAATAAAAGATCATAATCAAAAATCCGGTAATGATCGTCAAACTTGGCAATATTTCGAGGTATGATTATCATTTATTTTCACCCAAATAAATGAAAACTTTTTTGTTAAGTACTTTTAGTTTATTTACAGAGGATGGAAACCATTTTTTCAAAAAAGCCATGGATCAATCCTGTTGCTTTATGCAGCTCGAGATCGGATACAAACGAGCCGCTTAGTGAAGAAATTGCCGAGGAAGTGCCTGCATCTCGTAAGTATGATTTATATATGCGAAAAAGAACCCAAATTGACAGTTTGCCTCATTTTTTTTTATCTTAAATGTTATAAAACTTTTTAAAGAGAAAATTGAAAAACAGTCATTAATAGAAATTACTTTTTGTAATGAATTTGGTGAAATTTAGTCTTTATATTTTTGCCTTGAATTTGTATATTTTTTTCCTTTTGTAATATCAATTGACGAAAATACACTTTCAAAACTATTTCCACAATTAGCAGGATTTAAACAGTGAAAAATTGAATATGAAGTAAAACGTCTTAAAATTTGTAACTTGTAATCAAAACTGTATGTTGAGGTAGTACCTCTATAGGATAGCTGAATTAGGAAATAGTCAAAATTTGGCATACAGGTGATTTAATATGTTATCTGAACATCTGTGAAATTTAAACAAGCTTGACCATCCCGAACCCGAGATATTTCCACTCAAAGTTGGCTTGATTTACGCGTAACATATGCGCCATGCATGCACGAAAAGTTAGTTTTAATTCTACCGTCAAAACTAAAATTAAGAAGTTGAAGAAAAGAAGCTAGAGAAGGATGTCACGAATGATGTGAAAAAAATTCAGGAAGATATACGATTTAGTTTTTGAGATATTTTAAGTGAAAGAAGTACACGCGAGCCTGTGGGCGGTCCGAGTCTCTCTTGTTTCGTGCGTGCCCGCTCACCATGCTTCGCCTTGTCTACGTTTCCGCTTATTCCTCGCTGCCGGTCGCAGAGGTTCTACCTTAAATGTACGAAAAAATTTGACAATAACCTTACCATTTTTTAAAAATATTTAGAACAAAAATACGAATATTTCATGAGAAACAGTGTTAAGATTTTGTCAATTCAAAGTTTGATAACTCTGAAACCGTTTAGTTTTTTAACTATTATCAAATTGGCATAATTTTTTATCCATTGCGAGACAATATATGCGAAGTTAATAACCACTTCTTACCGACTCGAAAATATCTCCTATTTACTCAAAAAAATTTGAGGTTAACAAACCATTAGTTAATCTAATAAAATCTATACAAGTGCTCTATCATTTTTTTTCTTTTTTTGTTGCAGAATCAAAACGGAAACGTCGAATCTCGTCAACTGGTAACATATTAAACGAAGTGCTGGAGGAAACGAAAAAATGCCGAGAAGATCGTGCGAGGCAGCACGCAGAAAAAATGGAGCGACTTGATAAACTATTCGGCATTCTTCAACAAAACTCTGGAACATAGTTTCGATTAATAGTTTTAAGTTGACCTATGTTTTTATTGCGAGCTGTGATTATAATATCTATATCAAAGCGTTGGAATACATTAAACTTTCTTGCTGCAACAGTTTTATGTGGTTATCAGTATCAAGTTGATTATTATGGTTATTTTAAGTTTTGTTCTTAAAAATATTAATTGGTATAGATAAATCTTTCTCGTCAATAATTTTTTATGATGATAAAAATAATAATAATAATAATAATAATAATAAGAGTAAAAACAAGAGACAAAAGAACTAGGAATACTAATAACTTTTAGATATCTTATATTTTATTATGTACAAAACGTATTTGACATTGGGAAATTTATAATATAAAGTGTATAATGAAAAAATAATACAATGGTAAATTATGGCAAATTGTCTTTTATTGTATTGCGCTTGATTGTTCCTTCATTTCGTAAGTTTACATTAGCTTCAATGTTTTCATTGATATTTTCGTTATCATTACGTGCAAGTAAGGGTATTTCAATGTAATCCCCGTTCAACAAACAAAAATTGTGTAAAACACAACATGCTATTATATAACTTGGTACGAGATCCATTCGTTTAACCGGAAGTCTATCAAGTAAAATACGAAATCTGCCTTTTAGTAAACCTATACTTCGTTCCACAGCCATTCTTGTCGAAGATAATCGAGTGTTGTAATTCACCTCTCGTTCTGTCAAACGGCCATTATTCTTGTATGGTACAAGTAAATGTTTTTGGTTAGCGTAGGCTGCATCGCCGAGAAGATGGGTATTATTGGGGAAATATCTTTCTGTATTGCAAATCGTTTGCACGCCTGAGAGTTGAAACACTCTATTGTCGTGAACTGAGCCGGGATATCTCGCGAAGCAATCGATAAACTTCAAGTTTTGCTGGCATATAACCTGTGGAATAGAGATTTTTTATGCATACACAGCATTAAACTTTATGCACAATTCAACAATAATCAGAACATACCTGTAAATGAATCGAGTAGTAACCCTTTCGATTTATATATGCTTCGGGATCTTCATGTGGTGCATCGATCTTTATATGTGTACCATCTATCATTCCGATGACTCCGGGAAAACCATATTTTCGCTCAAAATGTCTTGCACTTCCCAGAGCTTCTTGTTCACTTGGCCACTCTATGATGCTTGACCGGATACAGATTAAAGCCCTGACCACTCTTCGGACAATGGCTAATCCAGTGGCTTTTCCAACTCCGAAGCGTTCACATATGGACCTATATTTGTACAAACATTTGTATATATATATATATACACATATATATTAGAGTGGTTTCTTTTTTTAATTTTTTTTCAGCTCCTACCACTTTTTCGGTCATTTTTTGACATAAACATAAACATCGCGAAGGCAGGGCACAATCCGTCAAGATTTAGAGGTCGCGCTTTCATCGTTAACCTAAGTAAACAGCGAGAAAAACTGGTAAACTTCGAGAATTTTTATCTCAAAAACTAATGTTTGGATTGGATCCTGGGTTTTTGTTTTGAAAATATGTACATTGAGGTATGCTTAGGAATTTTTTAAAATAAATTCGTTGACTGGAAGCGCCATTGTTGTGGTCAGCGTCAGACGTGTTGGTCGTTGACATGGCTTGTGGTGCCAAGGATTCCGGGTTGATCTGAAGCATGAAAACGCAACGGATTCTTAAAGTATAATATACCAAGGAGGATGAAATTTTCATTTTTGACGAAATTGCAACCGTTTTAATTTAACTTTCGTTTTTCGTTCGCAATTTCTGACGATTTTGTTTGCATAAAAAAGCAATGGTTAAATCAAATGAAAAAATCCTACGAGGCGAACTCCTTTGTATATTCAAAAATCCGTTGCGTTTTCATGTTTCAGATCAACCGACTGTCCGGAATCCTTGGCACCACAAGCCATGTCAACAAACAACACGTCTGACACTGACCACAACAATGGCGCTTCCAGCCAACGAATTTATTTTAAAAAGTTTCTAAACATACCTCAATGTACATATTTTTCAATAAATAAAAACAGGATCAAATCGAAACATTAGTTAATGAGATAAAAATTTCCGAAGTTTACCTGTTTTTCTCGCCGTTTACTTAGGTTAACGATGAGAGCGCGACCTCTAAATCTTAATGGATTGTGCCCTGACTTTGCGATGTTTATTTTTATGTCAAAACATGACCAAAAAAGTGGTAGGAGCTGAGAAATAACCAGTGTAACATATATATATATGATAAGTATGCAGTTTCATGTATTATCAGAATTACAAAATCATACAAAGTGGAAGTTATACAACTATTTGCTCAATGCAAACTAATAAACTCGCACCAACGTGAGAATATGTAGTCATGTGTAAACATACATTTGCTTTACACAACGTGTTCATTCTGGACTTTAGTATACATGAATGCAACTAGTATGCTTGTACACACGACTGCACATTCTGACTTGTAAGAGTATCAGGGTACAGAACGCAAATACAGAAACATGAAAAGTACATGCATGGTATAAACTCTTACCTGTACGAATCAGGAGTTGCAAGTGTCCAAATTGCAATCATTAATTGCTTCCTCGGTTCAATGGGATGACGGCCAACTCTTAAACGATGTTCATGAACCCTCGCTGGAGCTAATTTGGGCCCCAAGATGTTTAATAGGGCCTCAAATGTAATTTTTGTCATTCTATAAACTCATAAAGTTACAATGTAGTCCAATTTTTATTAAAATTTTAATGTAATTATATAGATCAGGATATAATTTACTTAAACTTAATGAAATTGTATCTTATACTTACCGAAAATGAGATTTAAAGTCTGCGCCGGACAGCAATTGGACTAGGACTTCACTGTATCCCTGGATGCGAGGTCTTCTTTCTCGTCGTCGCAATGCTATTCTATTTATTTCATTGAATAGCTGTTCATCCTCCGAAGAGTCACTATTTTCGTCATCCACAATTTCTTGTAAAATGATATTAACGATAGCTCGATCCATCGCGTTCATTTCGTAGCTCCGATTTTCACTTGTCGCAAACAAATTAGGTTATGATAAAGGTTATGATGCACAAATATGGACACCACTACAGTTGCTGAAAGGACTGAAAGATGCGTTCGGATTTAACAGTGATGGCAGCACTAGCAGTAAAACAGAACGCGTATTTTCCAGTACAACCAGCATCAGTACTGACAGTACTGTCAGCCAATTTCCGAACACGGCCTTTATGTATCGGAATTATGCATAAATGTTATTTATGTATGTATCGAATTATCATATTATGAATGTATTGGAATTATGCATAAATGTCATTAAGTATGTATCGGAATTATGTGTAGATGCCATTCAATTTGTAAATTCCTATCTTTTTTTGATTCAATTTGCTAATTCGAAAATTGCTAGCTGTTTTGATGGTATGTATCTGAATTATGTGTAGATGCCATTTAATTTTTAAATTGCTATCTATTTTTATTCTAATTTATCATCAAATGTATCAAAATGTGTATATGTATCAAAATTATGCATAGATTCCTTTTAATTTGTAAATTGCTATCTGTTCTGATCTTAATTTGCTAATTCGAAAATTGCTATCTCTTTTGATTTTATGTATCGGAATTATGCAAAAATGTCATTTAATTTGTAAATTGCTATGTATTTTTATTTTAATTTGCTAATACGAAAACTGCTATCTCTTTTGATTTTATGTATCGGAATTATGCATAAATTTCATTTAATTTGTAAATTGCTATCTATTTTTATTTTAATTTGCTAATACGAAAATTGCTATCTCTTTTGATTTTATGTACCTGAATTATACAAAGATGTTTTGTAATCTGTAAATTTCTATCCATTTTCATTTTAATTTGCTAATTCGAAAATTGATATCTGTTTTGATTTTATGTATCGGAATTATGCATATATGTCTTTTAATTTGTAAATTGCTATCTGTTTTAATTTTAATTTGCTAATACAAAAATTGCTATCTCTTTTGATCTTATGTACCTGAATTATGCATAGATGCCTTCTAATTTGTAAATTGCTATCTGTTTTGATTTTAATTTGCTAATTCGAAAATTGCTATCTCTTTTGATTTTATGTATCGGAATTATGCATAAAAACCATTCAATTTGTAAATTACTATCTATTTTTATTTTAATTTGCTAATAAGAAAATTGCTATCTCTTTTGATTTTATCTACATGAATTATGCATAGATGCTTTTGAAATTGTAAATTGCTATCTATTTTGATTTTAATTTGTTAATTCGAAAATGTTATCTGTTTTGATTGTAATTTCCTAATTCGAAAATTGCTATATCTTTTGATTTTATGTATCTGAATTACGCATAGATGCCTTTTAATTTGTAAATTGCTATCTGTTTTGATTTTAATTTGCTAATTCGAAAATTGCTATCTCTTTTGATTTTATGTATAGGAATTATGCATAAAAACCATTTAATTTGTAAATTGCTATTTATTTCATTTTAATTTGCTAATAAGAAAATTGCTATCTCTTTTGGTTTTATTTACCGGAATTATGCATAGATGCTTTTTAATTTGTAAATTGCTATCTATTTTGATTTTAATTCGCTGATTCGAAAATTGCTATCGCGGAATTATGCATAAATGCCATTTAATTTGTAAATTGCTATCTTTTTTAATTTGAATTTGCTAACACGAAAATTGTTATCTCTAGATGCCTTCTAATTTGTAAGTTGCTATCTATTTCGATTTTAATTTGCTAATTCGAAAATTAAATTGAAACAAAAATTGATTGAAGTAATTATTGATAAAATTGACGAAGTAATTATGAAAAATGAGACTTACTTGTGAGTAAAGGATTCACAGTTGATCGTTACAATCTGATCACGAAATCGAATCAAGAATCCTGATCAGAATTATTCCGATGCGTATTGATGAAATGAACAAATAACCAATCAGATTTCGGCTAAATGTAATAATGTTGCCGGAACCTGATAAATAAATTATCGAGTGATTTATTTATCGGTGATATAAATAAAATACTACTGATGTATTTATTTGCGGTGATGCACGTCCGATCAATCTGAGGTCTTAAATAAGACTGTTGCTCTGTTATTATTCTCGTTGCTACCTTATCCCAAGTCATGGTAACCGTCGTCAAGCGTCAGTCATCGTAGTTATCTGTGTCTCTTGAGTATCTATGTTCAGTCCGGTGACTGTCGAATGTCTTATCGTCTCATCTCCCTTTAATAATAATAAAAATATAATAGTATCAATTATGATTTTGAACATCATAAAAATCAATGTTTACTACTAATAAAAAAAAAAATTTCGATTAAAAAAAATTTTTTAATTTAAATTTTTAGTTTTATTACATTCGTAAAACACCTTCGTACTAAAAAAGTTCATGTGATATACCATGTAAGAAAGTACATGATTAATCACATGGTAAATTGTAGTATTTTATGAAAAATATCATTGCACAATTTATTGTGTAATTTATTTTGTGATTTGTTACATCATTTATTGTATAGTTCGAATCCATATCATTTATTTTGTAATTCGTCATATGATTTCTCGGATGGTCCAGGTTTATAAAAAAAAAAAAAAAAAAAAACAATCACAACGTGCGGGCTCGAACCCACGTTCATGAGATTATGAAGCAGTCTCGCTACCGCCTGGGCTACGCCACTTACTTGCATGAAACAACAGTTTGATGATCACGAAGTCGATATATGACAAGAATTTATTTTATTTTCTCCCACCGAGTTTAGCTTTATTTTGATCCAACTATGATTTGTATGTAATAAGTAGCGTGGGCGAGGTGGTAGCGAGACCCTGACCATATGAAAAATCATATGATAAATTACAAAATAAATTATATGGATTCGAACTATACAATAAATCATGTAACAAATCACAAAATAAAGTACACAATAAATTGTAATGTAATAAATTGTAAGTGTAAATTTATTTTTAAATAGACAATTTCGATGGCCTGTAATTCGTATGTTAATATTATAATTATTAATTAATTATTTTAATAATTATAACCGAAACCTCAAAATCTGAGACGAATAATAAAAAAATATGAATCCGTCGAGAAAAAAATTGCGCATGCGCTATGGCTTCTGCATTTTGTCTCATGGCCTCTGTAATTTTATGTGCCTCGGCCTTTAAAAACAAAACTGTTTGTGCCATTCGATCTGTCATAATTGATATATGAAAATTTTTTGTGTCATAACTTATATATGAAAATTTATCTGTCCTAATATAATACGTATAATTTATATGTAAAAATTATATGTGATAATTTATGTGTGAAAATTTATATATAATAATTTAAATGTGAAAATTTACGTGTCATAATTTAAATGTGAAAAAGTTTTATCTGTCATAATTTATATGTGAAAATCTATGTGTCATAATTTATATGTGAAAATCTATGTGTCATAATTTATATGTGAAAATCTATGTGTCATAATTTATATGTGAAAATCTATGTGTCATAATTTATATTTCAAAAATATTTATACGTAATAATTTATGCATGAAAATTTATCTGTCTGATTTATATGTGATATTTAAATAGTGTCTAATTAATGTGTGTAATTTAAATAGTGTAATAGTGGAATAGTGTAATAGTGGAATTATTATCATCATGTCGAACCGAAAGAATCCGTCCTCTGATAGTGAAAATTGCAGCACTCAACCACCATCGAAGAAGCCTAAAATCAGCTACGAACCATCAACAACTCTTCCATTCACAACAAATGATTTGTTAAATAACGAAATTCACATTGGAGATAAATTTGTGTAAGTAATAGATATATTCAATATATTAAATTTTATATATGAATAAAAAAAATTAATAATCGGCAAAATTTTGGCTTCACTATCGAAGATATTTTTATAAATTTGATAGCTTTGTGTTTGTGTCGAAAAACACGTGCCATAACTTTTTCAAATTTTTTCCTCCATTTTTTTTGTATCATTTGGTATCGAATTCTTTCATTTAAAATTTTTCAATTTTTTAAATAATTTTAACGTATTGAATAAAAAAAATCAATCTGAACTTTCGAAAAAAAAAAAATATACCCCAATTAATATTCAGAAGACTCACAAAATCAAAATAAAACAAATTTATTAAAAAAAAAAAAAAAATAAAGAGTTAATACCGAGGCACATAAAATTACAAAAACCATAAGCAGAATCAGAGATGTCCAAATTTGCAACTGTTCGATACACGTTACTAGCTACATATGTAACGAGTAACGAAAATTTTCTAGTTACTTCGATCCAAATGTAACGACATGCCTCTCGTGGTCGCTACTTTTTGTATCGAGTAACGAAATTTTTTTCGCTACCCGCTACATTTGTATCGAGTATCGAAAAATTTTTCGCTACCCGCTACTTTTGTATCGAGTATCGAAAATTTTTTCGCTACCCGCTACTTTTGTATCGAGTAACGAAATTTTTTCGCTACCCGCTACATTTGTATCGAGTATCGAAAATTTTTTCGCTACCCGCTACTTTTGTATCGAGTCTTTTGGATTGAGTCTGTCCTTCACGGCTAATGTACCCGGTGTAAGTGCTTGTGATGACACTAAATTGACTATCGATGTTTCACGGGGTCGTGCTGGCGATAAAAAGCAATACTGTTGTGTTTATTGCCACAAAATACTTTTCAAAATAGCTCGACATTTTGAAGACGTACACTGCACTGAAGCAGACGTCATAAAATTCATGAACATGGCAAAAGGCAGTATTGAGCGCCGCAAACAGATTGGTGAATTGAGAAAACAAGGCAATTTCCTTTTCAACACAAACCACGAATTAAATACCGGAAAACGAATCGTAGAAAGACGACCCGGCAAAAAATTCACAAGAACTGGATCGGATTACGCTTACTGCGCGGAATGTAAAGGATCGTATTCCAAAAACACTTTTCGAATGCATTTTGCCGCTTGTACCAAAACCAGCAGCAAAAAAACCCGATCGGCCATGTTGTCAGCAAAGCAAGTGGCCGGGATGGTCTATTCTTTAGCGAATGAGGTAGTTCAAAGACGAATTATTCCTGTTTTACGTGAAGACGACGTATCGAGAGCCGTCCGTTACGACGAGTTGCTTATCACTTTCACAAACAAACAATGTAAAAAGTATAGGTCTGAACATCACGACAAAATGATAAGGCAACGCTTGCGTATGCTCGGTCGCTTGCTTCTCACTGTACAAAACATTAACGAGAAAGTTACGGATTTTGCATCTATCTTTGACCCTGAGGTATACGACGATTTCATTTCCGCTGTAAACCATGTTGCCGGACTCGATGAATCTACAAACTCTTATAAGGCGCCATCGACTGCATCGATGTTAGGTACTCTCATCAAGCAAATTGGCAAGAAGCACATCAGTGACTGCATAAAGAAAAAACAAAACGATTCATTAAAGGATACTGAAAATTTTCTTAAATTACTAGACGAAGACTATACCGTCAGTGTGAATAGTACAGTTGCAGAAAATCAAGCAGAACAGAGACGTAAGAAAGTAATTGAAATCCCGTTAATGGAGGATATTCAGAAACTTCATGATTACCTTGCACGTGAACGAAAGGAAGCTCTCGAAAGCGTGAAAACCTCTTTTTCGCTGGAGTCTTGGCGCCATTTAGCAGAAACTTCGTTAACCTCAATTCGATTGTTTAATCGCCGACGAGCCGGAGAATTTGAGAGGATAAGAATCACCGATTTCGAGACTTGCAAAGGAGTTGATGAGAACATTGATAAGGACTCGTGGAACGAGTTATCGGAAGCCGGGAAAGCTGCAGCACGTAAATACGTCCGTTTTGAGGTACGAGGGAAAAAACGTCGACCAGTTCCTGTTCTTTTGAGCTCTGAAATGTTGGAGTGTCTGAGAGTCGTTCTTAAATATCGAAAAAAAGCCAAGGTACAATCGTCGAACCCATACGTTTTTGGAATTCCTGCATCATTCAAAGTGGTTCATAAACATCTTGATTCTTGTATCCCGATGCGCAAGTTTTCGAATGCCTGTGGCGCCAGTGATCCTGAAAGTCTTCGAGGTACGGAACTGCGTAAACATATGGCCACAAAGTGCTTGGCATTGAATTTGAATGAACAAGATGTTGGAGAAATAGCCGATTTCATGGGTCACTCGACTGACATCCATAAGCAGGTTTACCGTCAAACGATAATTGCGCGAGAAATTCCCAAGATGTCCAAACTGTTGGAAAAAGGGCAGGGTGATGAAAGTGAGAGTGACGAAGACGATGAACAACCAGAAAACGACCCTAGTGAGCATCTTGAGGACGGTGAAAACGTACAGCATACTGAAGATGTTACTGCAGAATCGAGTGCCGACGAGTCTCTTCCAATGCCGAAAAAAAAAGAGTACCTCGTTTATCAACAGTAAGGACCGAACGAGATTATACCGAATCGACCGAACAAGCTCCACAACCACCAACAAAGAAACGACGCTCCAGTACGTGTGCCTATTTTGAATTTACCTTCGTAAATTATTACAGAGATATTTATTTGTTGTTCCTTTATTGAAAATTTCTTTTACGCCATTCTTATGTTATGACAGAAACTTTTTGACATATGTAAAGTCATTCCGCTGCATGATACTAACTCTATCGTGTACATCAATTATTGTCTTGTCATTTATAAATATCAATTATATACTGATGCATTTGATTTCCAGGTTCTCCGCGTGGACCAGTAAAGAGAGTTAAGTGGACTCAGCTTGAACAAGATACGCTGCTCAATCAGTATGGGCATCACATCAACGCAGACAGCAAAACGTTTCCTTCTTTGAAAAACATTACGAACTTCATTCAGAAGAGTTCAAATCTACAAGCACGAACTCCTCAACAAGTAAAATCTTGGTTGAGTAATAGAAAACAGCATAATAGAAAATTGACGTATGGATAAAGTGCACAGCTGGCTATTGGTAAGTGCCAATAAATGTGCAGTAAGGTTAAAAAAGTTCCTATACAATTACTTAGAGGTCTGAGACTGGAAGTAATGATTAAGGGTTGAGTCAATACGAGCTATCAATGCTTTCAAACTGAAAGAATAAATAATGAGTTCTGTTTCAAGACTTAAGGTTGTTGTGACGATACTTCAAAATGATGCCATGCAGACCAAATTTTTCCACAATGTATATAATCCTTTTGCCAACATTCCTGTAAAACTTGGGTACAATTCACAGTACCGTTTTTGAGAAAAAAATTCGGAAAGTTAATGTGTTTCGTAGGTCTACTGCACCTATGATATATAAATTCTTCCAATTTCTTCAGTATTTACGTAATATCTGACAAAAAAATGGTGCCAATGAGCTGGAAAATATTAATATTTTTTAAGAGACATTACCTGGATATTCTGTAAAAATTTCAGAATTTTGACAGTACCGTTTTTAGAATATTTATAATGAAAGAGAAAAAGGACCCGCTCGCCCGTGAGCGGCGCAACATTTTATCGTCGATGCATGCCCCGCGCTCACCGCGCACCGCCCTCGCTCTACCCCCTGACTGAGTAACCAGCACAACAACCTTAAACGAAACGATAAGATAATAACTTAATATATATTATTAGAGAAGTAATCAAGTTTTTTAATTCTATAGATTTCAATCCTGGGTTTCAATAACCAGGAATAAATCTAAATTCTTATTATTTTTTGCCTATTAAGACAAAATTAGCGTTATTGAGTACTTTTTCGAGATTGAGGCCTCAAAATAAAATAGCAACGTGCCACATTCATTATACAGATGTCCTGTAAAAATTTGGGTCACTGGCCGGTACCTGGTGTGATTGGAGGAACAGTAGAGAGTTTATATTGTGTCGCAAATCTAAACACCTGTTGGAAAATATTTCTAAGTTGCAGCTCTTGAGATTTTTCGGTAAATTATTTCATTGTCGTTACGTAGTATTTATATAGTAGTTACATTAGTTTTATATAGTAGTTTCGCTCGGAAAAAAATTTTTTTGCGTTTTAAAATTGAGTTATCGTTTGTAGAATGAAAAAAAGAAAAAATTACAGTGTGCGTATGTGAGCGAGTGTGTGCGAATGTTTGCAAGTATGTGTAACTGTGTGGGCGTATGTGTGTGCGAGTATGTGAGTATGTGTGTACACATGTGTGCGAGTGTGTGCGTGTATGTGCGAATGTGCCCGAGTGTATGCGAGTGTGTACGAGTGTGTGCGTGTGTGTGCGAGTATGTGCGAGTGTGTTCGAGTGTGTGTGAATGTGTGCGTGTGTGAGTGAGTATGTGCGAGTGTGTTCAAGTTATGCAAGTGTGTGCGTAAGTATGTGCGAGTGTGTTCGAGTGTGTGCGAATGTGTGCGTGTGTGAGTGAGTATGTGCGAGTGTGTTCAATTATGCGAGTGTATGCGTAAGTATGTGCGAGTGTGTCGAGTGTGTGCGAATGTGTGCGTGTGTGAGTGAGTATGTGCGCGTGTGTCCGAGCGTATGCGAGTGTGTGCGAACGTTTGCTAGTGTGTGCAAGTGTGTTCGTGTGTTTGTGCCCGAGTGTGTACGAGTATGTGCAAGTGTGTTCCCATACCGAGTGTGTATGAGTGTGTGCAAGTGTGTGCAAATATTTTTTAGTGTTTGCACGTGCGTTCGTGTGTGTGCGCGAGTGTGTCCGAGTATATAAGAGTGTGCGTGTGTACGGAAATGTTTGCTAGTGCGCGAGTGTATGCTGGTGTGTGCGAGCGTGTGCAGGTGTGATCATGTAAAGCCTACATACCACAATGACCCGAAATATTATGTGGTTTTTTGAGACATAAAGAGCTTTCGAGACGAGACGAGACGAAACATTGGTCTCGTCTCGCATTGCGGCATCACTACTCTTCTCGTCTCAAAAACTCATCTCTCTCAAGAAATCTCGTTTGCATAATATTACGGGTTATTGTGGCTCGTAGGCTTTACTCGAACACACCTGCACATGCTTGCACACACTTGCATACACTCGCACACACTGGTAAACATTCGCACACACTCACACACTCTTATATACTCGGACACACTCGAGCACACACACGAACACACTTGCAAACTCTGGTAAACATTCGCACACGCTGGCAAAAATTCGCACACACTCACACATACTCGTACACACTCGGGCAAAAACACACGAACACATTTTTACACACTGGCAAACATTCGCGCATATTCGCAAACGCACACACACACTCGGGCACAGACACACGAACACACTGGCAAACAGCCGCACATACTCGCGCACACTCGGACACACTCGCACATAATCACTCACACACGCACACACTCGAATACACTCGCCCATACTTACGCACACACTCGCATACACTGGCGAACAATCTCACATATTCGCACACACACGCATGCATTCGGATACACTCGGACACACACGCACACAGTCGCATATACTCGCAAACGCTCACACATACACTAGGACACACGCACACGCTCGGACACATTTGCACACACTGGAAAACACTCGCACACACTCGCACATATTTGCACACGCACGTACTTGCATACACTCCCACACACTTGCTCACACACACGCACACACTGGCAAACACTTGTACATATTTGCACACACTCGCTCACACCAGCAAACATTCGCACACACTCACGTACACTCGGGCACAAACACACAAACACACTGGCAAACAGTCGCACACTCGGAAACACTCGCACATACGCGCACATTTGCATACACTTGAACACACTCGCGCATAATCATTCACACACGCACACATTCGCACATGCTGGAACACACTCGCCCATACTTACGCCCACACTCGCATATACTTGAACACATTCGCCCATACTCACTCACACACGCACACATTCACATACACTTGGACACACTCGCGCATACTCGCACACATACGCACACACTCGTACACACTCGCATACACTTGGGCACACTCGCACAAACACGCACACACTCGCACACACTTGTACACACACACTCACACACTCGTACACACACATACGCACACACAGTTGCACATACTTGCAACCATTCACACACACTTGCTCACATACGCACACTGTAGTTTTTTTTTTTCTTTTTTTCATTCGAAAAATGATAATTCAATTTTAAAATAACGTTGAAATTTGCATCATTGGAATACAACGAAAATACGTTTTTTTGTTATAAAAAAATCATTTCCAGTATTGTCTCGAAGTAGCAAATCGGTTGAACCTTTTTTTTCAGTTTTTTTTCGCAACCCGAGGCCCTAAATATGCCAGAAAAACGTTACCAATACTGGAAATGATTTTTTTTCTATTTGAAAAAAAAACCTATTTTCGTTGCATTCCAACGATGAAAATTTCAACATCATATTTTAAAAAACGTAAACAAATTTTTTTCCGAGCGAAACTACCATATAAAACTAATGTAACTACTATACGTAACAACATGAAATAATTTAACGAGAAATCTCGAATATCTCGAAGAAATTCTCGTCTCGGTGTCATCACTTATTTCAACTGCACTATATCCTCATGTAAACCATTAAGGAGTGAGGAAAATTATATGCACGCTATACACAAATTTATTATTTTAGTAATATTTTAAATCTATACACAAAAATAGGAATGAGCTTACAGGTCTGCGTACACTATGCCGCGGCGATGGGCGGCGTGGCGAAACGTAGGGATGCGCAGCGCGGTGAACCGATGCGATTTTGGTTAATTCTATTTCACGATTTTTTATTTACTTTTTTCGTATCGACACGTGCGATTGAAAAAATTTATATATTGCTGTAGTGTCCACACAATCCAAAAACTTCCGAGGGCTTTGTAACGATTTTCATAGATTCACCGCGCTGCGCATCGCCGCGACTCGACGCGATTCAACGCGATTCGCCGCGGCATAGTGTACGCAGACTTTAACTTTACCGATTAGCCGATTAGCCGGTCAACCGGTTCAGCCAGTTAATCGGCTAAGCCGTTCTAGCCGGCCAATTTTTTATCGGCTAAGCCGGTTAAGCTACTATAGCTGGCTTAGTTTTAACCAGCTAAATGGCTTAGTCGATGAAATCTTTTTAACCGGCTTAGCTGCCATAGCCGGCTAAGCCGGTACAGCACTAGTGTAGATCTAAGGCACGATAGAAACTTTCTACTACTCCAATTACATAAGGTACCGCCCAGCGACTAAAATTTTTACACGGCATCTGAATCATGAATACGATACATTGCTACTTTATTTTGAGGCCTTAATATCGTAAAGATACTCAATAATGCCAATTTTGTCTTGCTAGGCAAAAAGTAATAAGAATTGAGATTTTTTCCTGGTGGTTCAAACTCAGGATCGAAAGCTTTAAAATTAAGTCATTTTTGCACGAAGAACGTAGTTTAATATACTTAAAACTTGAACAGAACCAACATTTATTTTTTTTCTGCGTACTTATGCACAAAGTTTACGAAAAAAAAAAAATGATAACGCAATTTCAAACAGAGAACAAAATTTATTTAGTTTTTATGCGCTTTGATAATGCGCAGAAAGTTCATCGAGGGATGGATGTAAAAAAATATTGTGTTGCGATGTGGTGCTTTGCATCTACCAATGTACCTGTTCTACTAAGCGATGTTATGTTCTCCAGAAGTCACTGGAATAGTATAAAGAGAACAATAGTGACTGGTTAAATTTACTTCATATGTTTGCTACGCGAATTGTCGTTTGATATATCTAAAACCCAAACAGTACTAGCTTTTAGTTTGTTTTGTTACGTTTTTTTTTTTTTTTTTTATGCGTAAACAATAGACGAAAAGTTATTGACCAAATTTTTTTATGCGTACCTATAATGGAAGAAAAGTTATTGAATTATTTTTTTTATTTTTTTTTATGCGTACATATAATGGACGAAAAGTTATTGACTGCATTTTTTTAATTTTTTTTTTATGCGTACCTATAAAGGACGGCAAGTTAATGACTACATTTTTTTTTCATGTGTTCCTACAATCCACGAAAAGTTATTGACTACATTTTTTTTGTGCGTACCTATAAAGGACGGAAAGTTATTGACTATTTTTTTTATGCGTACCTATAATACATTAAAATATTAATGTATTTCCAAAAAAAAAGAACTATACGATACTCATACAGAAAAAAAAATTTATTCAGTTTTTTATGCGTGATAATGCGCAGAAGGTTTATCGAGGGATGAATATGAAAAAGTATTGCGTTGCGATGTGGTGCTTTGCATCTGCCAATGTACCTGTTCTACTAAGCGATATTACGATCTCCAGAAGTCACTGGAATAATATAAAGAGAACAATAGTGACTGGTTAAATTTACTTTATGTGTTTGATACGCAAATTGTCGTTTGATATACCTAAAACCCAATGAGTATGAGCTTTTGGTTTGTTTTGTTACTTTTTTTTTTTTCATGCGTACCTACCATGGACGAAAAGTTATTGACTACATTTTTTTAATTTTTTTTTATGCGTGCCAAAAAAGGACGGAAAGTTAATGACTAAGTTTTTTTTTCATGTGTTCCTACAATGGACGAAAAGTTTATGACTAAAATATTCATGTATTTCCAAAAAAAAAGCAGTACACGATACTTAAACAGAAAAAAAAATGTATTAATTTTTTAATGCGTGATGATAATGCGCAAAAAGTTTATCTGAAAACTATTGATGTATGCAAAAAAGTATTATGTTGAAATACATTTGTAGCATTACTGAAGTCCTGTTTCACTCTGGAATCTAATTTCGTTGACGAGTCATTAGAGTAGTATATTGAGCCAATAGTGACTATTAGAATGTTCAATTTATTTTTCACATTTTTTCACGTAAATCATACTAAGATACAGTCCGGAGTCTAGCAGGACAATTTTGTCTTTATGTACCAGCTGGTACCAATGTAGTTTTGTAGTGAAGCAGAGAAGGTTCAACGGAATAAATATAGCATAACAAGTGAAACAATTATAAGTTATCTGGCAAAGATATGGAATCCTTCGTTTATTGTACAATATGTATTTATACAGGGTTGTTCTGAGACACAAATGTTTAACGATATTAATGATTCTTGAGATGAATCGATGTAAACAGGTGATATTATGATAAGGTCTGTTGGAATATGAATTTATTTCGAAAAAATATATATGTTTTTATCACCGTAATGGTACCTGCCTCATACTTTTATTTCGACACATAATATAGTACCAAAAACAAATATGAACAAGTCCCATAAGTTTTCTTGGCAACATAATTGATAGACCAATCTAGTTCGATTTGGACCCAGTCTCCAAGATAACTTGCTGCTGCGTTTAATCATCAAACCATGGACGAATGTGAATTCTTAGTATCATGATGCTGTCATGTCTCTCCATACTATTAAATTTCGTAGCCAATGAATGTCTTCAGATTCACAATACAAGTGCTTTGTATGGAATACTTCCAAGACCTCTGGGTCCCGGAAGCGTACTAATCGAAACATGTTGTCTGGGTTCGGTTATTAAAGTCTAAGCAGCCCTGGAATCAAACATTTTAGATGTTCAAACAACGTGGAATCACTCTAACTATAACAATTCAACCTCAAACACGTACGTGTTCCATAGTGTATGCAAAAAAAAAATCCATTGGAAAAGAGTCGGATTGTCGAATTCGCATTTTTGTTGCAGTGACTCGTCTGGGAAGTATGCATTCGACTTTTAAAGCGTCCGTATGAACATCATACAGTTTTTATCTCAATTTCATGATCAACTTTCTATTCTATACGGGTTCAATACAATTATATGGCTGTCATATAATCACACGACGTTGAATCGCTGCAATTGCCATCCGTGCCATAATAAAGTACGCCATGTGCATGTCTTATCAATTTACACAGTATATGCTTCGTTTAGTATAATTCCGGGACCTACGTACTGGAATCATGCAAAGCTGGAACTCGAAATGAACGTTAGTACAAGCGTTAGTCCTCCATTGAGACCGAAATTTCGTCTCATCTCCGGTCTGCATTCAACAGGACTCGCGATAGAATTTAAGTTCAAACATTCACTTATCAGGACGATTTTGGATTGGGGCAATCATCAGTTATATTTCGGATTTCATGCGAAAGACCAAATCTTATGTTTCAGCCGTCCTGGAACTAAACGTTCTACGTACAAATTACCCAAAACCGAATTCATTTGGCAGTGTTTCTTGACACGATACACTTTTAATATCATAATGAAAAAAAATATTAAGTTATTCATTACTGCGTGGAATGTTATTGAATATACTTTTTTCGTAAGCACCCACCGTAGAAATATATATTTTTCATAGAAGATATCCATGCGAATATTACACAAGTTGTTATCAATTGCATTATGTACCATTCTTTTTATACGAGTCGATAAACTTACTGCAGTCAATAAATTACTTAGCGCCAAGACGCTCCTTTAAATATCTCTTCGTATCGTGAGGTTGTATAGGAAAAAAATATTATTGAAATTTCCGAGAAAATGTTTTGTTTAGTATACTCCGGGCCCTAGAACCTTGAAGAATGCTAAGCGAAGCATTGTCTACGTTTTGTATTTTATGATTTTGGCAACTCGGTAATTGGACACCCGGCCTACGAAGGACAAAGAATAATTTTGAATATAATTTTTCAGTCGTTTAGACGCGATACATCCTAATTATGGTAGTTTCGAAAATATATGATCTACATATTGGTCAGCTTTCACATGAAATTTTGGATTCCCTTTTTTTCAGAGTCCTTTCTGAGAAAGATACATTTTAATTCAGAAGTATCTATGCACCGGCGTAATTTCTTTTTTTATTCATTTATAGTATATACTTTTTGGTTTATACGAGGAAAAATATAATTTGCAGTCATACAGTTACCAAGTGTTAGGACGGTGTTATAACTCTTTATTTCATACACTTTTGTAGATAGTGGGATTTAGTCAAAAATGACTTGTTTAGTATACTTCCAAGACTTTTAGGTCCTGGAAGAATACGAAACAACTTTTCATATTTTGTGTTGAAATTTAAGGTTCACCAAGTCGTGGAATTAATTATTCTACAGCCAAAGGACTTGGATTCATTTGAATCACAGTACCCAGACTCTGACACGATACATCGGTTAATTAAATTGCGAATACAGTAATTAGTCGTATTTAAACCCTTAAAGATATCAATTCACGTTGATCTCGTAGAGAGACTTATATAAGTAGTGTATATTGTACTCCACACGGTTTCATGCAAAGTATATCATACGAGGATTTTTTATTCAACTTTATAGTGTACTTTGAATTCTGTACGAGGATCATGCAACGATTGCGGTTATGTGAATTATTAGCACCATGATGATGTCATGTCTCTCCATACTATTAAATTTCGTAGGCAATGAATGTCTTCAGATTCATTACAAAAGTGCTTTATATGGAATACTTCCAAGACCTGGGTCCCGGAAGCGTACTAATGAAAACATGTTGTCTTGGTTCGGATATCAAAGTCCATGCAGCCCTGGAATAGAACATTTTACATGTCCAAAGAACGCGAATGACTCAAATTATAATAACAACTCAGCCCCAAACATGATACGTGTTCCATAGTGTATGCAAAAAATAAAAGCTATTGAAAAAGATTCGGATTGTCGAATTTGCGTTTTTGTCGTAGTGACTCGTCTGGGAAGTATGCATTTTACTTTGGAAGCATCCGTATGAACATCATACAGTTTTTATTTCAATTTCATGATCAACTTTGTATTTTGTACGGGGTCAATACAATTATATGGCTGCCATATAATCACACGACGTTGAATCGCTGCCATTCTTATCTGTGCCATAATAAAGTACGCGTAGTGCATGTCTTATCATTTACACAGTATATGCTTCGTTTGGTATAATTCCGGGACCTACGTACTGAAATCATCCAAAGGTGGAACTCGAAAACGTTAGCATAAGCGTTAGCACAACGTGGAATCACTCTAATTATAACAATTCAGCCTCAAACATGATGCGTGTTCCATAGTGTATGCAAAAAAGAAAATCCATTGGAAAAGACTCGGATTGTTGAATTCGCGTTTTTGTCGTAGTGACTCGTCTGGGAAGTATGCATTTGACTTTGGATGCGTCCATGTGAACATCATACTGTTTTTCTCCAATTTCATGATCAACTGTCTATTCTGTACGGGGTGAATATAATTGAAGCTGTCATATCATCACACGGCGTTGAATCGCTGCCATTGCCATCCGTGCCATAATAAAGTACGCACTGTGCATGTCTTATCATTTATGCAGTATATGCTTCGTTTAGTATGATTCCGGGACCTACGTACTGGAATAATGCAAAGGTTAAACTCGAAAACGTTAGACCAAGCGTTAGTTCTTAGTTCGTTTTGGCTCTACATTGAGCCAAAAATTTCGTCTCAACTTCAGTCTGCACTCATCTGGACTCGCTATACAATTTAAGTTCAAACCTAAATTCGAACATTTACTAATTAGGACGATTTCGGATTGGGGCAATCATCAGTTATATCTCGGATTTCATGCAAAAATCCAAATTTGCAGGTTTAGCCGTCCTGGAAGTAAATGTTCTACGTACAAAGTACTGAAAACCGAACTCTACTGACAGAATTCTTGACAGCACACACATCTTCAATATTATATTGAAACGAAAATATTAACCCTCAAACGCTAACGATGGGTCATTCGAGTCCAGGCCAAATGCCTGCCCATCTTCATATTTTGCATGAAATTGTTATTAAAAATTTTTTTTTTCGGGTGGGACAAATTATTATCATTCAGTTAAGGGTTAAAAAAAGGCCCATGAATTTTTTCAAATTTTTTCAAAAGTTTTAAAATTGGGAAAGAAGCAAAGACCCATCGTTAGCTTTAACGGTTGCTTAAAACATCGTTAGCTGACGAAGGTTAATTCATTCATTATATATCGCTTGGAATGTTTAGTATACTACTTTTCGTAGACACACCCGTCCTGTAAATAAGAATTTCACATAAGAGGTATCTATGCATATATCATATAGATCCTTTTTGCAATTCGATGTGTCCTTTTTGTTTTATACAAGGGTGAGCGCAATTATTTCAGTGGTTAAATCACTTACGCCCATTCCCTCTGACACAGTTGAAACAGCGTGCAATTTTTTCTGTATAGTTTAGAGATAGCTGCAAGGAAAGAGGCGTACTTCGGGATAATGGATTCAGTTCAAACTCCTTGAAGTTACTTCTTGGGGCGAAAGATGAAACCTATGCTGTTCAATTCAATCTCATAGGCCTTTCTACTCTGTACGATCCCAAATTTGTGATATTACTGAGCGGTTCATCGTTTGTCTGCAGTGATCCAATATAGTTCATCCTGATTGAACTTAATCTCTTATGTTGATCAAAAGCAGCTGATTTACAATAAAAACATATGATCCTGTTTTACGCAATGAAATTACCGCAAGTCTCATCTTTAAAATTCACAATTTCTAGCGAAAGATGACGCTGTTGAGTCTTCGTCACTGCATCAGATTATCAGGCTCCTTGACTGGCTTGTCATTATGCCTTCTTTGTGTAAAATATTTATACAATATGCAGTAAGCTCATTTGATTAATATTCATGGCTTACAAATTTTAAATAAAAGTGCATAACGTGTCGCAAGACCCATCTGACACTTACGGACCAGCGATATATACAAAATCAGTTTCACTATCACTTTATTTACAGCATTGCAGATCCTGCACATTACTATACATAAAATATGACGCTTTGGGAAATTATCAAATTTTAGAAAAAATTACACTTTTCTGTTTTAAAAGTTTTCTCAGGTTAAGTTGGCTCTTCATAGTAAATTATTTATATCGCATATGTATATATGTGAGAAAATCAACATTCTGTAATTTCAGAAGTAAACATTGCTGTTCATTTCATGTTTCATAAATCACATTTCATCATTGGTATTTGGTTCACGATTCACGAATTGCTTTAGATCCACAAATATATCCCCAATTTGCTGAAAAAGGTTATAGCAGGTTATAGCAGCAGACAGCTGACAGCTGGCCGAAACATGACAGATCTTAATTTTTAATCCGAACACCAATTTGCCCGGTCACCCGGATTTCGCAAATTGGGGTTATATTTTGGGATCTAAATAAGCAATTCGTGAATCGTGAACCAAAATACCAATGATGAAATGTGATATCTGAAACATGAAATGAACAGCAATGTTTACTTCTGAAATTATAGAATGTTGATTTTCTCACATATATACATATGCGATATAAATAATTTATTACTTAACCTGAAAAAACTTGTAAAACAGAAAAGTGTAATTTTTTGTGAAATTTGATAATTTCCCAAAGCGTCATATTTTATGTGCAGAATCTGCAATGCTGTAAATAAAGTGATAGTGAAACTGCTGTTGGATATCGCTGGTCCGTAAGTGTCAGATGGGTCTTGCGACACGTTACACTTATTTTAAATTTGTAAGCCATGAATATTAATCAAATGAGCTTACTGCATATTGTATAAATATGTTACATAAAGAAGGCATAATGACAAGCCAGTCAAGAAGCCTGATAATCTGATGCAGTGACGAAGACTCAACAGCGTCGTCTTTCGCCAGAAATTGTGAATTTTAAAGATGAGACTTGCAATAATTTCATTGCGTAAATCAGGAACATATGTTTTCATTGTAAATCAGCTGCTTTTTAACAACATGAGTGATTAAGTTCAATCAGAATGAACTATATTGGATTACCGCAGGTAATCGATGAACCGCTCAATAATATCATAAAATTGGGCTCGTACAGAAAATAAAGACATATGAGATTGAATTGTTGATTTACACTTAGGCATAGGTTTCATCTTTTGCCCTAAGAAGTAACTTCTAGGAGTTCAAACTGAACCATCGTCCGGATGTAAGCTTTCTCTCCTTTGAGATACAGTCCGGAGTCTAACGAGACACATTGTCTTCTCAAATTTTGTCTTTATGTACCAGCCGGTACTAATGTAGTTTCATAATGAAACAGAAAAGGTTCAGCGTAATAAACATAGTATAACAAGTAAAACAATTATAAGTGATATGGCAAAGATATGGAATCCTTTGTTTATTATTTGAGTAGAATATATATTCATACAGGGTTGTTCTTAATCGCAAAGGTTTAATTATAATAATGATTCTTGAGGTGAATCGATGTCAACTGGTGATATTATGATAATTATTATTATGGAAAGCAAGATGTATCGCTTTCAGCTAATACGTTTGTGCTGTAATTATATATTTCCAAGTGATTTCCGATAGGAACCCGAATGATACGAAGAGTCCTGATTAATACAATTATTGTGTACTATTGGTATGATTTTTCACGTTCTACAATCAATAATACTCTTATGGACACAGGCCACAGCTTCGAAAAACTTGGGTAATCTGCAGGCTCCGATATTCGGATGTTCCGTCTGTCAGCGCATCAATCAATGAGTTCCAGAACATTTCTAATATGAATCGCATATTTCCAGAACTGAAGTCGCAGAACTATAGATGTCCTAAAGCTTAAAGATAATTGATCAATTGAATGTTGATTGCAGCATGTAACCTATCAGTTAGCATCGAGCATTTTTTCAGCTTCTTATCAATCACTAACTATTATTACATTATACATCGTCATTATTACGAATGTTTCGACTATTAAGACTTGGAATTTTCCAGAATAGTCTTCTCGGGCGCATAAACATGCCGCATCTGTCAACTAGCACTTGACCCGATTTCTTAGACTGTGATTAATCAGAAAGCCACAAGTTTTGTATACCGGCATATAAATTATTGTACTGTAATAAATATACTTTCCGTATCGCTTATCCAGATTCTAGAATCGAACCAACTGTTAGATAATCTGCTCGTACTTTAATCTTGGCGTTTCAAGTAATTAAAAAAAAGTAATTATCGATTAAAACCATTTGTATATATTATTACTACTACTGGCGTTTGCGTCATAGAACAAATTCCAGCCTTGAAGGCTTATGCCAGACGTCTGACACACTAGCAATTTCATAGATACGATATTTCCATGTCTTGTCTGTGCTTGCACATTAACCCTTCGAGTGCACACTACCGCCGCCAACCTATAAGTGCATTCAAGGGGAGCAGTAGCGCAGTGGGTAGCGTGCTCGGCTCGCACGCAGTGGCGCGCGATGTGGCCGGGTTCGATTCCCACTGTCGGCACCAATGGAAAAATTTTCTAAGTGCTTTTTCTGTGACCCGGTGGTTCGGAATCCACCTAAAAAAGTAGGTCCAAAGGAAACCAGCGCCTTGGTGTGGTGACCGAAAGGCTGGGAAGATGTCTCGGGTTCGATTCCCGATGCCGTAGCACGGCTGATGAAAACACAACGGGCTCGGACGTAGCTCCAGAAACAGGACGTACGAACTACGACTGCTTCTGTCCCAATGTGCTGACATCTAGCGTGTGCGAGACGAGCTCCGGCAGCGAGAAGCTGCCGTAGCACAGCAGATGGTAAAAGCACAAACGGGCTCGGACGTAGCTCCAGAGGCAAGGCGTACGAACTACGACTGTTTCTGTCCCAGGTGTTTAAATCTAGCGAGTGCGCGACAAGCTCCGGCAGCGGGGATCGAACCGGGGACAAACGGATACGAGAGGAGACCAAGGGTAGATGGTATTGGGAGCCCGCAACCCTCAGGGGAGTCGGTGTAAGAACTCATACCTATAAGTGCATTCTGGGTCAATCTGACCCAAGGCGTTTTTCAAATCGTTGTATCTCGGTAAAAATGCATTTTTTTGTTTTTTTTTTTTTTTTGTGGAGACGTTTTTTATAGTAAGGTATGCATATTTTATGGCCCTAAATTAATTTTTTGACGAAAACGAACATTAAATGCCAAAACATTCGCGCAAAGTGGGGCATGCATTTTTCGGTGAAATAAAATGTTCAGGGTCAAAACGACCCAGTGTGCACTCGAAGGGTTAATAGCAAAGTTCGGGGACGTTATCACTTCCAAGAGCCAAGTTAAGGAGCTGTATGGTTCCTGAAGCCGGATGTTTACGATTTCTTAAAGTACCTTCTGGTACCTTTTGGTAGCACGTTTTCGCTGCTGTGATGCATTGTTTTCATAAAATTTATATTATCAACAGAAAGGTCGCATATTTATAAGTCGATCGGATATTCCAGGATATTATTGACAGGATCTGAATTCAAGAAAACTACATGACCCGAGAAGTGCAACAGTGTCTCGGCATCACGTATTAGCAGCAAGAATTTTTACCCGGCCGATTACTACATTTCCGCATAATTAATAGCAGCACAGTGATAATAAGATTTGATCCATTTTGCGTTTTGTGGGAACAAAATAACAAGCTATGATTTCACCAGAAGACAGAACGAGTTACACTGATCTGATCTCTCTAATAGTGCCTTTCGTTCCTTCTTGGTGGTATGCCTCAGTTGCTAAATTATTTTTCAAACCTACATTAAGAGACGGGGCAGCGTCTTAATGCCAGGTTCTTAAACAAAACTGCAAAACATTATCTTGACAAGAGTTCTGTACTTCATCAATCGCATATTTCCAGGACATAATAGAAAACAATGTATACTTCCAGGACCCGAAACACGGAAACGGGTTGTATGGACAACTCATTTTATAGTGTGATCAGTGTCAAAATTTCTTGATTACGTTTTTTTCCATCCAATACATCTAATAAAAATTAAAATTAGGTTGTTAAAACTTTTCAGCGAAGGGGCATAGTATATCCCACGTGCATAGTTTATCTGCATATCAAATATATACATGATTGTATAGTATGCCCATCAGGATTAGATATTTGGACACTTTTTATTATGTGTTTAATTCCGGGACGGTCTGGAACAATGCTATTTACATATATGTATTTTCCAGGACCGTCCCGGAAGTATACTATTAGCATATAAAACTTCCAGGACCGTCTCGGAAACATACAAATGTCTTGGAAGTATCGGATAGGTGCTAAAAAAAGTCTTGGTAACATACGAATTATATAACATATATACAGTATATATATACAAGTATATATAAACCGGGGCTTTGGTCTGGTGGCTAGCGTGCTGGCCTCTTAGAGTGTGTTCGGAAATTGACTGACAGTACTGTCAGTACTGGTGCTGGTTTTACTCACAAATTGCTGTCCTGTTTTACTGACAGTGCTGACCAGCGCTGTTAAATCCGAACGCTGTTTTCAGCACTTTCAGCAGCGTCTATATATATTACACGTGTACAAGTTTGAAGATCGTGAAAATCGGAGCAAGAATGGCGAATTGTATAAATCACATTGTTATTCAAGAATTCATAAACGAATTTAACGAAGAGAATGATTCTTCTGATGACGAAATGTTTTTTGATCTGATGCGAATTGAATTTCGACGTCGAATAAAACGGACGAGACCTCGAGTTGAAGGTTATTCAGAAAATTTAATACCTTTATTATCGGATGCGGGCTTCAAATCACATTTTCGGTAATTATAAAAATGATTTTATTGATATTTTACTCACTTTTACTCATGAACAATAATGTAAATTAATGTAAATTAATTAATAATGTAAATTATGTCCTAACCGAAATTGTACCCTAACCTATAAATCGAATAACAGAATGACAAGAACCACATTCCAAGTACTTCTTAACACCCTTGGACCAAAACTGGCTTCAGCAAGGATTCGCCATGATTTGACAGTCGGTCGTCATCCAACGGAACCTATGAAGCAGTTATTGGTTACACTCTGGACACTCGCAACCCCTGATTCATACAGGTAATATTTTTTGTTGAGGAGTTACCCACAGAAAAAAAATTCATAAAAAAAACACCTTATTCGAGTATAAATTATAAACTTATATAATGTGTGTATATAGATACAAAAGTAACGGCATGGGGTCCTCACGGTGGCTGTACGTGTGCGGCTCGCGTACCGCCACCGTGACGTCCCCGTGCCGTTAGCCTCCATTTCAACTGCACGATTTTCTATCTGGGTATTAACAATAAAAAATGTCACATGAAGGTCAATATGCGAACGCTTCGGTATTGGAAAGGCGACTGGACTGAGCATCGTCAGACGATTCATTAAGGCATTGATCTGTATTCGATCTACTGTCATTAAATGGCCAAGTGATGAAGAAGCTGCACAATCCGCAATAAATTTCAGGCAGAAATATAGTTTCCCTGGCGTCATTGGCGCCATAGATCGCACACACGTGAAAATCGATGCTCCCCATGAGAATCCAGAAGCTTACATTAACCGAAAGGGTTATTACTCAATACACTTACAGGTAAGTTTTGATTATTATTGAGTTGAAGTACAGAAATAATATAAATAACATCTTTTTCACAGGTTGTATGTCAAGAAAACCTCAAATTCATACATTGCTTCGCGGGATTTCCTGGCTCTGTTCACGACAGCAGAGTATTTAAACTGTCAGGTATGCAAGCGATTTGGAGTACGGAAGCACGCTTCCCGAATGACAATCATCTTCTCGGGGATGCAGCTTATACAAATCAAACACATTTACTGGTACCCTACAAAAACAACGGCCACTTAAGTGAACGAGAGGTCAATTATAACACCAGATTGTCATCGACACGCATGGTCGTGGAACGAAGTATTGGTTTACTGAAAAACCGATTTCGTATCTTACTCGACAGACTTCCTGTTCGACGAACAGATCTTATTCCAAGCTACATCATTGCATGTTGTGTTCTGCACAACTTTTGTCTCATAAACGCAGATTACGTGGAAATTCCTTTGGTTATACCGAATCATATTCAAGACGTCAATGCTAATGTTGAGGTTAATGTTAATTTACGTAATGAGGGAAGGATGAAACGTGATATAATAAAAAACGGTTTACCATGATTTTCGATTATATGACGTTTTTGTGCAGTTAATATTTTGTCATAATTTGATTTCGTAACAAAGGTGAGGCAAAAACATATATACTCATATCGTAATCATGTAATTTATTGACATTTATATATTGCACTTAATTGTACATTATAAAATTATAAATTTGTATATTAATATAAAATTATACTTTTGAACATTATAAAATAAAAATACTTAAAGAATTATCAGTTTTTGGTATTTTTTTCAAGAAATTCCAGCAGCCGGTCCATTCTTTGAATTTTTTCGGCATGTTGAGCCGCTTGGTCTTCTCGTCGTTTCGTGACCTCTTCTATATATTTATCAAATTTGTCCTCGACCGACGATCTCGTGCGTTTTCTTGATGGTTCTACAACACAAAAAAAAAATACAAATAAAGGCTAATTAATAGAGTTTCAAGTTTTGTTTATTTTGCATATTAGGTTATTAAAAAAGAAACGTTTGAATTAATTATACTCACGACGCGCAGTTTGCGGCTCCAAATTATCCTTTCCATCGTCTACCGCTGGCTCGGAACTGCAGGTAGCTACCGGTTCAATCCATGGTTTTTTTAAATAAATGTTGTCCATCCTCTGCAAAAAACTCGTTTATAATTAATCAAAATATTTTTTTTCGTTCGAGATTTATGTGCATTAGGCCGGTTTTTTTTTAACATTTTTTTTCTTCTTACGTATCTTTCTAAAAGTTAGTTTTTAGCCTCAAACGAAGCCTCGTGAAACCGGAACTCGGTAGAAAAATTCTAAAAGGTGACTCATTCGATTTGAATTTTTCAAACACTCAAATCGAAATATCTCGTAAACTAACAAGTTAAGAAGCTGTTTTTGGTTTCTGTAGATGACGAAATTTTCTTCAAAAATGGTCGTGACTACTATACACCCAAATGTTCATCTTGTACTCTATACGAACGTTGGAAGTTCAGTTGATTGAATAAATGAATGAAGATGCTTATTACCTCGTAAATTTTAATTTCACCCGTGTTCTATGCTGATACAAATTGTGTCACGCAAACTATTTCATGGAAAATTAAACTATCTACATAGTCTGTCTCTTCATTTTCTCTCTATTATTTACCGCTCACTGTACAGTTCAAAATATAAATTTCAAAATTAATAAATTTCTCGGTAGAATTTTCCCATTTTAGCTCACAAAAAGTTTTCTAATTTGAGTTCCACTATTTTGAAACGTAGTGAAAAACACTAAAAGAAGGCTATCGGAGAATAATCTCTTTCTACCAGAATCATAAAACTTTACCACCAGCGCAACTGTACATTGTATTGCTAATAAATGGAATATTGAATTTTCGTACCCTATGGCTACGCCACGTGATCTATAATTTTTTCAATACTTCTCCCTGTACCCAGAGAGGAGTCGTCGCGTTGGTCCAAGAGTCCAATTCTCTATTAACTAAAAATGAGGAACAAAATTAGTTCGTCATGCAAGTCGTTTACAATCATTACAAAGAATTTCCGAATTACAATAAAATTAATTTCTATGAATAAACTCTAGAGCAGATTAAAATGATGACCGCGTTTTTTCAATTTTTGTTTCAAACTATATTATAAGCAGTAGATGATATAGAGATAATCGTAACACGTATCGTGTAAACAATTTAATTTTCTATGAAATAGTTTGCGTGACATAATTTTCATCAGCTTAAAACACGGGTCAGATAAAAAATTACAAGTTAATAAGCATCTTCATTGATGTATGCAATGCACTCATCTTTAAACGTTCGTATCGAATACAAGATGAACATTTAGGTGCATAGTAGTTTCGACCTTTTTTTTTTTATGGAAAATTTGATTATCTACAAAATGAAACCAACAGCTTCTTAACTTGTATAGTTTTCGAGATATTTCGGTTAGTGTTTGAAAAATTCAAACCGGATGAGTAACTTTTTATAATTTTTCTACCGAGTTCCGGTTCCACGAGGCTTTGTTTTAGGCTAAAAACTAACTTATAGAAAGGTACGTAAGAAAAACAAAAAGTTAAAAAAAAAATCGGCCTAATGTGCATTATATTTATAACCAAACCTCGAAGTATTGCCACGTTTGACGATCGTTCCCCGATTTCGAATTGTGGTCTTTGATCTTTTTGTATGTACGTTTCAGTGACGCCAATTTTGTTGCGCACTGTTTGGCGCTGACCTGGATTGATTTTTTTTTTAAATTTGATGCAATATTTTCAAAGGCATCTTTTTGCTTCAATTTCCCTTTTTCGATCAATTTTTGGAATGATTCGAATTCGGAAATAAACGACAGTGTTCCCGCTACTGTCCAAGAGTCTAAAATGTAAATATACAAATAATAATATTTCCATAGCAATCGGTCAAGTAAAAATTGGACTTTTTTTGGAAATAAAGTTTTTAATAGAAGAAAAATGATAAGTTCTCTAATTAACACAGAACAAAGTAAGCCTCTTGTTTTTTCGAAAATTTTAAGCACCCCACATAAAAACTTAAATGCTTATTTCATTTTACATGTGCAATCATCAAAATTAACGACATCCTGAGGGTTTTCTTGAGGCTGCTGGTGCGATCCTTCATCTTCAGTAGTCGATTTATTGGTGCTCTTGCGTTGTGAGGTCCTCTCCGAAACGATTTTCAGCATGAACGATTCATCTGCAATTTTCAAATTATTGCGTGTTATTTTTTATCAGCAGCGGATACATATGGGGGCCGCTCGGCCCCCCCCCCCCCCCCCATGCGACGCCAATTGGGAGTTTGCATCAAATTTTTTTTATTTCATAGTCTGGTAGTTTAGGAAAAAATATTTAGTACGTATTTTTTTTTTTTAATTTGAATCAAAATTGCCGCTAATATAAGGAATTGAAAACTAAAACAATATGACGTCACACATGTTACGCCTATACATATCGACTCGACTATTCACGCTTTACCACACGAACTTACGAATAGTCAATGACAGAGAAATAGGATAATTCAAATAATTCGGCACTCAAACTATTCATCCGTACGAATAAATGTTATTATTAAATGGGGGCCAATAACGTATTTGAACGAATAATGTACAATTATTTGCATGGATAGAAGTCGTTGTATGATTGAACACTGCAACCACATGAATAAGACACATTATTCGTATGGATAAATGGTTAAATATAGGCCATGAGCACGAATTATTTGAGATTCCCTATTTCTCTTTCGTTGACAATTCGTCAGTTCGTGCGCTAAAGCGTGAATTTGAGCTATCTGTTTCTAATGGTCAGCGGTTGTACAGTAACATTATGGCTGTGGATAGCTGGGCAATGATGATACGCCACATTTATCCGGACAAGTCTACTTATAAATCGTTTGGCCTTCGGACGAGTGGCCACTTCGATTTTTTTTTCTGTGGCTGCTCGTACGGTAACGGTACGAGTAATGCAAAATTATTCGTACGGATATAAGTCCCGGTATAATTGAACACCATATCCGGACGAATAATGCACAATTATTCGTACGGATATAAGTCTCGGTAAAGCGCGAATTATTCGAGTTGTCTGTTCTCTTCCACGGACCATATTGGTCAGTTCGTGCGGTAAAGCGCGAATCATTCGACGAAAAATCCGCTATCAACGTATAACCACTTATGTACCTATACTGATGAATTGTCAATGAAAGAGAAATAGGACAACTCATCGTCAAATAATTCGCGTTTTACTGCACGATTTAGTCATTTAACTACTTATCCGTACGAACAGTTATGCATTATTCGTCCGGATATGGTGTTCAATCATACCGAGACTTATATCTGTACGAATAATTTTGCATTATTCGTCCGGATACGTTATTGGCCTACATTTAATTAGATATCCGTACGAATAATTTTGCATTATTCGTACGGTTACCGTACGAGCAGACACTTCGTTTTTTTTAATCCCTTGACATGTACAAATAAGAGAGGTTAGGAGAACTTACCGGCGAGAGTTTTTTCATATTCCTCCATCATCAATGGTACATGAAACAGTTCCCCCGTTTCTTCGTCGATGACCGGGATTGACATTTTTTTACTCGCCGTATCCATTTTAATTGAAAACCTTGTTAGGTCTATGTGAGAACAAAGCGAATAAAGCCAGAGACAACAAAACAATGGACGCCGCCATATGCATTACTGGCTCTGCACTACCTCGCTGCTGACAGTCTCGACAGCCGGAAGTCAGTAATTCCCTATGACCAATGTCCAACGAAATGGTGATACGTTTCAGTCGCGTCAGCCGTGCTGGAAAGCATTTTAGAACGGAAAACCAGTACTGACAGTACTGTCAGTCAATTTCCGAACACACTCTTAGCCAGAGCCTCGGGAGGTCCCGGGTTCGATTCCCGGTGTCGTAATCTTGTCAGGAGAAAATAAAATATGGGCGTGACTAGCTCCAGATATATGTATGGGGCATACACAAGTACATTTACTGGTGTGTGTCACGTATATATAGCTGTAGTCCGTGTTTACGTTCTCCTGTCAAGATGTGACGTAGCTCCGACGCCGTGAGGCGAGCACGGGACCGACTGTAGTGGCCCAGGTTTTCCGCAGTTTCCCGGGGCCCATGATACGTGCTAATACGCGTGCCATGGTGAATGCGCTACAGAATAGGAAGTCGGCTGCGGCCGCACGGGCCCTGGGTGTCTGGTTACTGACCCGGACCAGATACCCAGGGTGGAGGTGGATGTGAGGGAAGGATGGAAAGGGAGGTGAGGGAAGGAGCGCCGTCTTGAAAACCCCGAAAGGGAAGAAGGCGTGAGGACATAAATTAATTTAAAAAAAAAAAATATATATACAAGTATATATATACAGTATATACAGTATATATATTTGTATATGTACAAATATATTAGGATGTGCGGAAAAAAAACAATTTTATTTTTTCGGTTGCATCCACCAAAAAAAGGTGAAGTAATGTAAAAAAAGAAGAATCCTAAAACGTGAGGTCAAAAAAAAATTATTTCGAACGGCGCATTGCATTTGAATATTTTCCATAAGAATAACACACGTAAATATTGGGATTTCTGAATGTGGTAGTGCAACTCGTCAGAAAAAAATTACGCAAAGATGTCATTAAAATATTCTCACGGAGAATCGAATTCCCTACAAATAAAAAATTCTTACGAAAAATTAGCTCAGAACAATCGTTCAAGTGGAATATAACGCGAATGAATATAGTGAAAATAACGCTGTCTGAAATTGAATTGATAGAAAAAAAATAATTCAAAAGGCTGTAAAAATCGATTTTGTCGCATTACGAAAAAACTATTTGGGGGTTTTTTGTAGAGAATGTTCTGCTCTAACATACTTGCATGAAATTGTTCTCAAAATATTTATCTAATAAAAAAAAAATCAAGTACAACAAGAAATACAAAAAAAACGACGTTCATCATTGATCGTGTTTCGAAAAGCTTTATTCAATGAATTTGGTTTAATAAGATAGAATAAGTATTTTTTACATTATGATGCTTAATAATCATCGTTTCTTTTTTTAAGAGTCTGTTTGTTGCAATTAGGGTATTTCTATCGATAATTTTGCACTATGCCCAATAAATAAGCTGCTCTTCGTTTTTTGTTAATGAACCGTTATATGCTTCCATCAAAGCGACACCACGTTCGGCTACGTCTTTTTTAAAAAAATATCAGATTTTTGAAAAAATCTAAAAGTCGTTAATGACGTAGCCTTTTTACGTACATTTTTTAAAAAATCTGAAAGTCGTTAATGACATTCCTTTGAAAAAATAGAAAAAACAAAAGTTGCACTCCCATTGTGGTCTTAAAATTATCATTTGAGATCAGTAAATTCACCTAATTCTTAAAAAAAAAAACGGCGGTTTTGAGATAATTTGAATGCTGTGTAAACAAAAATTTTAAATAAAATTTTTTTTAACATTTTTTTGTCTTTTGTAGGTTGAGATCATAAAAAAATCAGAATAATATAAAATGGATAATTTTATTGATAAATAATACTACAGTAATGAATAAGGAGTAAGTGTGTGGGTGTAAAACGTACCTGTATTTCTTGCTCGTTCGACGTGAACGAGGACGATTTGTTTTCAAATTATATTTATTCCCCATTTCTTTCACGTCACTTAGCAATCATCCGGTAGGTATAAAATACCACACTTCACTAATTTTCGATTGCAAAATGTTTTATTTGTACACTATTTTTTTTATACACATATATAATACTACTTATAAAAATTTATAAAGTTCACGTTACGCGCAGTCTTCTGTAATCTTCTGTAAAATCGCTTTGTCACGTGAAAAGGCGACGTTGTACGACGAAGCTGGCAAAACGCGTATTGACGGGTTTTGACATTGGGCGGTTGTTTTTTTTCCCCCTTGCCTCTCTCGTCTTCAGCGAAATCATGGTAACTGCTCCTTACAATGTAATAAAACGCGGAGTTGATGAAACTGATGTGCTTATGCAAAGGAGACAAAAATTGTAAAAGGCCTAGCGTTTCACGAAACGAACATTTCTGCACCACCGAGCAGTGTGCATATGAAATATACTAGTTTTTTTTAAGTGAAACTTCTTCATACATTAGGATTTTTTCTATTACGAAAAAGCGATACGGCCGCGTGGAGGGGATATGCACGAAAAAGCATTGTAAATAAAGGGCCCCGGAAATACCTGTGCAAACTTCGATCCATTCAATTTGATAGTTTGGAGTGATAACTGTTTGAAATTTGATTATAATAATACACGCGTATATACAGATATACATATCGTTCGCTCCCTCTCTCTCTCTCTCTCATTTTTCATCTCTCTCCCACAATTACTCAAATCTAATATTTTGTGGTGATTTAAATTGCAACCTACTCACAGATAACTTTGAATCCGTCTATCTTCGTGAACATATCTCTACTCATGCCTTACACTTAGTTGACTCCTCCTCCACCCACCACACAGCAACATCCGACACATGGCTGGACATTTTTGTTGTCGACTCAGCTGACAAGGTCATCAAATTCGTCAAATCTCAAGAGCCCTTCATCGCTGGCCACGATCTTATCAAACTTGTATTTTCCCTGCCCTCTCGCCCTTCGCTCCACGCACCGTGATGCGTCGCTGTATTAAAAATTTCAATTCCGATATGTTCCGTCAAACGCTTACGACTGATCTCCAATCGCTTATTCTTGCACTCTCGTCACCATCTATAAATTCTGAGCAAGTAGACGAATTTTTTGCCCTCTTTTTCGTCCTCACTCGTGAACTGGCTCAACAATCACGCTCCTCTTATTACATTCTGCACCAACCCCAAACATCCCGCTTGGTTTAATCCCGAACTCAAATCTCAGATATCCTTAAAAAAACTCGCTCTACAACAAATATAAAAAATATGACTGTGCTCTTGACCTTCTCGTGTACAGGGCCCACCGAGACAGGCTAAAAAAAAGATATATTTCAAGCCAAAACCGCTCACTACACAAATAGATCTTCAATCACTGATGTTTCTAAACTATGGCGCGAATTATCGAACCTAGGCCTAACTCGGTCACACCCTCTTTCACCGTTCTCTTTTTTTACATGCGCAGAATTAAGCGAGCACTTCGCTGCTATTTCCGGAGATGCGCGGCCATGCGATTGGCCGACTCTGTCTACTACCTTCGACAACCCACTTTCTGATGTTAATTTCGAGTTTACAGCGATTTCTCCCAGCGCGGTATCTGCTCTATTATCAGCCTCCGATCATCCCTCTCTCCTGGAAAGACCCGATGGACTATGTATATTCTCTCTCTATCACAGCCTTCCGCTCTCCGCTGATATCCTTGCCACTCTCTTCAATATATGCCTTCGAATAGATTACTTTCCGTCATCCGGTCGACAAGCCCTCATACGACCTCTCCTCAAGAAGAATCCACCAACGTCATTAGGAGACACACGTCCCATTGCTAACCTTAGCGATGTATCAAAAATCTTTGAAAAATTTTTATCTTGCCAAATAAAACAATATCTCGCTGCCAACAATCTTCTTGAGCCCTTTCAGTCTGGCTTCCGTCAGGGATACAGCACCCAGAATGCTCTTTTAAAAATCTCTCAGGATATCAGACAGGCGGTCAATGACAGGAAACTCACGATCCTCATACTGTCCGACTTTAGTAAGGCATTCGACACGGTTCCCCACCATATTCTTCTCCAAAAACTTCATATCCTCGGCTTCTCCAAACTGACTTTACAATTTTTATACCATTATCTCTCAGGGCGATCCCAATCCGTCATTGATCTAAACAGAAATACATCCACCGGCGTCCCTATCACTCGCGGTGTTCACAAGGATCCGTCCTAGGGCCCCTTCTATTCTCTCTCTTTATCAATGATATCGGATCCTCGCTGTCTCACACTAGATACATGCTGTTTGCAGACGATCTTCAAATATATCTGTCCTGTTCCCCTCGTGATCTCATCTCGTCCCTTCACTCAGTATCCCAAGACGTCAATGCCATCTCAAATTATTCAAATAATCACGGTCTCACTCTAAACCTTTCTAAATCTAACATCCTGATCCTCGGCAGTAGCGCCCACATAAATAAATTCAGCCTAAACGCTCTTCCTCCTATTACGCTTAATAACGTCACCCTTCCCTATGTCACCGAAGCCCGTAACCTTGGCGTCATTATGAATTCCTCACTCTCCTGGAAGGGTCACATACAGCATGTATCTAAAAAAAGTTCATTTCACACTCTTCATGCTCAAATATAATCGTAGCGCCTTATCTGTCGATCTTAGAATTACGCTTGTCAAATCTTTAGTCCTTCCTGTCATCGACTATTGCTGCCTGGTCTACAATGACCTCACCTCAGAGCTTGATCTCAAGATCGATCGTCTCTTAAACAGTGCTATCCGTTTTGTTTACAACCTTAGACTTGACGATCATCTCACCCCCTATCGCCGACGTCTTCGATGGCTTAAAGCCAGATCAAGACGACTCTTTTTTCTAGGAATGTTCATTTTTGACATCGTCCATGGTCACCAACCTGATTACCTCCTCCACCTTTTTCCCCTTCGAGAGACTCCATCTAGACAACCGAGGTCATCTAACCCTGAAACCTTCGTTATTCCTCCCTACAGAACCGCTGCTCTCGGAAATTCGTTTGCCTATTCGGCAAAATATTTTTGGCATAGTCTACCACCTGGGCTAAAGGGTATTTAGTGTCGTGCCGCTTTCAGGCTGCGCATCTTCGAATATCTCTTCGATTTAGAGGGTCAACCAACCCACGAGTAACCTTAAGTTTAGTTTTAAATTTACTACTTAGTCTTAGTTTAGTTTTTAAGATCGTTTGTCAAAAAAAAAAAAAAAGAAAGAAAAAAAACTATGTACAGTGCCTATGGCATACCACGGCAGATAATAAAACTCAACTCAACTCAACTCAACTCTCTCTCCTTCGGGCTGGCCACAGACCGTTCGGACCTCGCGCTCGCTGTAAATCTTCTCATCGACAAGTATCACATGCAATTTTGCGGACAAAGACTGCTCCGTCAATTTTGGACGTACAGCAATAAACAAAGACTCGTTGTTTAGAGTTTCCATATGTCTAGTAGGTGTTGACCGAATTTTTTGGAAAATCTTTTAATCTCGTCAACTTTCACTAAAAACTTTCATTTCTAGTTCGAATTTTAAAATTTTTGGGTCTTTGCATTATAAATAAAGGTCCCCGGAAATACCTGTGCAAACTTCAATCCATTCAATTTTATAGTTTAGGAGTGATAACTGTTTGAAATTTGAATATAATAATACACGCGTACATACAGATATACATATCGTTCGCTCCCTCTCTCTCTCCCTCTCTCTCTCTCTCTCCTTCGGGCTGGCCACAGACCGTTCGGACCTCGCGCTCGCTGTGAATCTTCTCATCGACAAGTTTCACATGCAATTTTGCGGACAAATACTGCTCCGTCAATTTTGGACGTACAGCAATAAACAAAGACTCGTTGTTTAGAGTTTTCATATGTCTAGTAGGTGTTGACCCAATTTTTTGGAAAATCTTTTAAATTCGTCAATTTTCACTAAAAACTTTCGTTTCTAGTTCGAATTTTAAAATTTTAGGGTCTTTGCATTATAAATAAAGGTCCCCGGAAATACCTGTGCAAACTTCAATCCATCAATTTGATAGTTTAGGAGTGATAACTGTTTGAAATTTGAATTAAGAGGCGCGGTAGAGCCTCGAGACAAGTACATTTCCTCACATACCGACATGTCGAGAGGTACTACAGCCTCTTATACGCCACACATCGAGCTTATACATGGGAGTATATCTATATAACGAAACTTATTTTTCTAATTATCAATTAATTATACAGACTTCGGCAATGATATTAATACGAATATTTTTTATTTTTTTTCTCTTTCGATTGGTACCCAAATGAATGCTATTGACATATGGGAGATATCGCATTTTATTTTTTATTTTCGACGTACAACGATCATCATTTTTTCGCTCCGCAAATTTTTCGCTCCGCAAATTTTTCGCTCCGTTAATTTTTCGCACCACCAACATAACCACACTAACCGTCTTGAGTCCCGTGTCACGCTGAAAGGCCGAAAAGACGATACCGGCGCATCTTGAAAACATATTTATTTCTAGATAAATATTTTTTTCATTCAATGTGGTTCTGTGTTAAAAAAGAAAAGTTTCGTCCAGGCTGATCGCACCATAATTTTTGGTGTCTAAGTTAATCGCGTCATAAGTTTTTGGCGTCCAGGTCGATCGCTCCATATTTCTTCGTGTCTAGAGGTCAATCGCGTCGTAGTTTTAGGTGTCTAGGTCAATCGCGTCATAGTTATTGGAATCCAGGTTGATGGCACATTAGTTCTTGGCGTTCAGGTCGATCGCGTCATAGTTCTTGGCGTTCAGGTCGATCGCACCATTGTTCTTCGTGTCCAGGTCGATCGCACCATAGTTCTTGGCGTCCAGGTCGATCGCGTCATAGTTCTTGGCGTCCAGGTTGATCGCGCGGTAGTTATTGGCGTCCAGGTTGACCAAGCCATAGTTATTGGTGCCTAAGTCAATCGCGTCATAGTTCTAGGGGTCCAGGTCGATCACGCAATAGTTCTTGGTGTCAAGATTAATCGCGCCATAGTTCTTGGCGTCCAGGTCGATCGTGTCATAGTTCTTGGCGTCCAGGTCGATCGCACCATAGTTCTTCGCGTCCAGGTCGATCGCACCGTAGTTTTTGGCGTCCAGGTCGATCGCGTCATAGTTCTTGGCGTCCAGGTCGATCGCACCATAGTTCTTCGCGTCCAGGTCGATCGCATCGTAGTTTTTGGCGTCCAGGTCGATCGCGTCATAGTTCTTGGCGTCCAGGTTGATCGCGCGGTAGTTATTGGCGTTCAGGTTGACCAAGCCATAGTTATTGGTGCCCAAGTCAATCGCGTCATAGTTCTTGGCGTCCAGGTCGATCGCGCCATACTTCTTGATGTCTAGGTTAATCGCGTCATAGTTCTTGGTGTCTAGGTCAATCACGTCATAGTTTTTAGCATCCAGGTTGATCGCGCGTTACTTCTTGGCGTCCAGCTTGATCGCACCATAGTGCTTGGCGTCCGGGTCTTACGCGCCATTTATATGCGTAATGCCTTGCCGTTGACCTGGAACTTAAGAACTACAGAGCGCGAGGCCTGGACAGCGTAAAACGCATTCCCATCAACTTGGAACTCGAGGACAATCGAGCGGTAGACCTGGACGGTGGAAAACGCAATCCCGTTGACCTGGAACTCAAGCACTACGAAGCGTGAGACCTGGATGACGGAAAACTCATTCCCGTCGACCTGGTTCTCAAGAACAACGGAGCGCAGAGCCTGGACGGCAAATAACGCCTTCCCGACTACCTGGTGCTCAAAGATTACGAAGCGCGGGGCCATTCCAGGACGGTAGGTGACGGATGCCCGTCGACCTGTGCTCAAGAACTACCGAAAGTGATACCTGGACGGCAGGAAAAAAGATCCCATGACCTGGGGATCTGGTGCTACGGAGCGCACCACCACATGTCCATCGGGAGCAAAACATAAAAATAATCAAACGTAAAAATTAATTGAAAAATGATAACTCTGGGTGACAAATGATGTTCCGGAGGAATGATGTTTATTGCGAATTTGTACTCGTCTAATCGATTACAAATAATTGATTGAATATATTACTTTCATAATTTATAATTAAACGTTGTTCAATTACAATTTTAATTTGTAATTAAATTCTTGTCGATTTCAAATTACATTTATAATTTGTAGTTACACAGAAGTTTAATTACAAATTACATTTGTAATTTGAAATTAAAAGAAGTGTAATTAGAAATTTTATTTGTAATGGGTAATTGAAAAGAGTGAAAATTTTAATTACAGATTATATTTTTAATTTTTAATTACAAAATGTTCAATTACAGATCACATTTTCAATAGTCCATTGAAAAAAGTTTAATTTCAAATTACATTTGTGATTTGTAAGTAAACAAAGTTTAATTACAATTTCACAACTCGGTTCGGTACAGACAATTCAAATTTCAAAGGACCTGCGCATACGGACAACACGCTTCATTTTTCTGTACCAATTCGGTTATAGACTGCGTTTGTCTGGATCAAATCGCTTCATGGGATTTTTTTTTTTGTAGTGCAATGATTTGTCGAATTTTCCCTTGTTCAGTTGACTATGATGGCTTTTATGAGTAGAATTACGTGGGTCGCGGTCGGGTTGAGTCTGCGTTTCATTGATATTGTTACGTCCCGCGACTTTCGGGACTTTTGCATCGATTTGAGATTACTCATATCTTGTAATTCTCAATAAAATTCAATACGAGGAAAGGGACCCGGTCATACGAGAGCAACGTTTTTTTTCTCTGGAGAACTCGGATAGTTCGGGCTGTCTTCAAATCAAGCCGTCGACACGAATATGGTCTCAAGTGAGCATAAATTATCGAGAGGTGACGCCATGGCGGCGTCAATATCGCAGCTCTTTATAACAAAACTTCCATCGTCGGGCGTGAAGAAAAACATCCGTTGATGCTGAAGAACTCTTTGGCCATGGCATCAGATTACTCTGAAGTGGTGGGCCTTTGTGCACAACGAAAAGCAATGTGCATGGGACACTAATACAGGCTGAGTGCAAAGTCTTTGACTTCGTGAGAACCACAGGCGGTCTCTTTGGGTGAGTGTGAGAAGGAAAGCAGGAGAGACAGAGCGTGTATGACTCATCTAAAGCTAAGTGACCGGTGATCTTCTTTTTCCTTATCCCCGAATGAAGACTTTATGAACTGAATTCCCGAAAGTACGTGAGTGAACGGATGTAAAAAAGTAAAATCAAGAATGAGCATGGGTACCTGGGTCAGGTCATCGGTGATGGTAAAGGTGGCGTTAGATTATAGATAATTGCATTTAAATGTTCAATTTTATTTTAAACTAGGTCGGGATTTCCATGAATCGAAATTGGTCGAAGAGAAGAGAATTCTTCTTTGAATCTTTGTTGTTTTTCTTTTTTTCTCTTGCTCCGAAATTATGGGAGGTTTTAGCCTTGTTACGACTTTTTGGGAACGGCGTCTGGAAAAAGTCATCGGATAACTCTCATGGGTGGTCTACATGAGCTCTGCACGTGATCGATAAATTAACGCATTGGTCGAGTCGAGGAGACTCGATGGAAGAAAGATTTCGGCGAAACACCCAATCATCGACGACCAAAATTAAACAAACTTTTGAGAATATCTGTTTATGCTTGGACTGTTATTGGACTCCAATTTAATGAGCACTGAATGTTTATGCTGCACGAAGAGAACGCCGAGTCTATAGCCAAAGAAAGAGAGCAAGCAGCGCTTTGTCCCAAGTCTTGGGATTCAGAAGGCGTATGTCCCATCGACATACGAATCCAAGCTCTTGCCTACGAAGGAGGGGCGACACCAAAATTCGGCATCGAATCCAACAAAGACTCCAGAAGCGTAGCAAGCGCATTATTTAATTAACGTTTTCCTTTGTAATTAACAACGACCAAATTCAAAGATTCCAGGAGATTTCGTAATGCATGGGTAAAGGTTTATGTGGAAATGAAATTTGTGAACGAATCCTTTTCCTATAATAATTACAAGTATAGAACGACGTTCGAAAGGAAGATACGTACAATGATAATAACATCGATTCGAAATAACGGTACGTTCGACGATTCAAACGAGGATGGGAACAACATAACAAACAAGGATGATGCTGACCACGACCGGAATACGATACGAAAGATAATACAAGGATATAAAAGTTCATACGAATACCAAAAACTAAACGAAGGATGTTACGTATGACAATTGTTACGTCCTGGGATCAACACACGTAATATTACTCAGTTCAACCTTTGAACTCAATATATATATTTCTCAAACATACCTATAACTAAAATCACCTATATTATAACTATATATACTTATTCTATATTATAACTATATATACGTATTCATTCACATGTGCCATTATATACATGTGTTCTAAAAAGACACTATATGCATATACATATATCTTTATTCACTATATATCGTTCTATATTATATAAAGATATCGCCGCCGCCGCCGCCGCCGCCGTGTCAAGAATACACCCTGACCTATACAAACCTAAACCCAAATCCCAAACCCAAAACCCAAACCCAAACCCAAGACAAAAACCCAAACCCAAAATAAACTCGAAAATTCTTATCGTACCATGGTAACCATGGTAACCATGGTAACCAAGATAACCCGGGTAACCATGGTAACATATATAATCCACGGAACCTAGGTAACCTGGGTAAGGTTAGGTTTGGTTTACGTTGGGTTGGGGATGGTCATCTTTTTCAAATTGGACACCTGTTATGAGCTTGATTCTTGGTCATCCTTTCTCAATTGGATAACCGTTATAAGCTCTGACACAGCGGCGGCGGCGATATCTTTATATAATTTAGAATGATATATAAATATAATATTTGTCATATACATAAACCCTGAGCCATTCAATCGATATATCGATAAACTCAGACCCAGCCCAAACATATACAGGGTGGCCCAAAATTAGATGCGGAAAATGATAGGGCTAATAAAGGGCGTCGAGCTGAGTAAATTGATCCCAATAACATGTGGTCTGCGAAGTCGCGTTCGCGAGATACGGCCGATTAAAAAATCCCGCTAACCGCCGGCATGTAGGCAACCGAGTACACAGGAATCATCGGTTCTGAGTCTTGTTGACAAGCGCGCGCGTACGCTGATGCGGAACATAACACTTTCAAATTTACGAATTTCAAACGAAAACACTCTTGGCATTGAATTTTCGCCAAACACAACGACAAGGATGGGTAATGGAAGTGAATAACGCTTTCAACATTGAGAATTCCGAACGTAATTTTTCCTTATCTAATTTTATTAGGAAAACGAATCGCTACAAGAGATGCTCGAAGTTTCGACCTCCAACTTGAATGCATAGTCGAGCTCGACGAAGCAAAGACTGACGCATTGAAGCAAAAATGTCTTCTTTTTGCTGAAGTTCATATGCCGCCACTTGAATCCTCGCTATAAGCTCTTCTTCAGTATCGACTGGCGTTTCATACACAAGACTTTTTGAAAATCCCCAGACGCCAAAATCCAACGGCTGCCTCTGCATTCCCTCCCACAGCTCCATAGGCAAGGTGCATATCCGCTTGCTCAATAAACGTGAATCGTGGCATTTTAATAACACAATCGGAACAAACGGCAAAACTGAATGATCAACAATCAAACTGAATGATAACGATCGACTGTCGACACAGTCTAGCATGGATGGATGATAACAGGCCATTTCCATCGCTGTTGTTCCATCCATCCTTGTTTGGCGAAAATTCAATGCCAAGAGTGTTTTCGTTTGAAATTCGTAAATTTGAAAGTGTTATGTTCCGCATCAGCGTACGCGCGCGCTTGTCAACAAGACTCAGAACCGATGATTCCTGTGTACTCGGTTGCCTACATGCCGGCGGTTAGCGGGATTTTTTAATCGGCCGTATCTCGCGAACGCGACTTCGCAGACCACATGTTATTGGGATCAATTTACTCAGCTCGACGCCCTTTATTAGCCCTATCATTTTCCGCATCTAATTTTGGGCCACCCTGTATAAATTTTCGTATATAAATTATGACAGAAATTTTCATGTATAATTTTTGACACGAAAAATTCAAATCAAGAGAATTCAAAAGAAAACTTGAAATAAAATTTAAAAATTTCAATTCCAAAAAAACCTATCAATCAAAATGTCGATATATCAATTCATGTCAAGAAAAAATATATCGAACTGAGGCAAGAATCGATATATCGAAGCACGTCAGTAATCGGTATATCGATATATTGAATCATGTCAAGTATCGATAAATTGATAAATCCATATCTCGAATCGTGTCAAGAATCGATAAATTGATATATCGATACATCGAATCGTGTCGATAATCGATAAATTGATATATCGATATATCAAATCGTGTCTAAAATCGATAAATTGAAATATTGTACTGCGTCAAGCATTGATACAAACCGAACCTTATTGATATAATCGAACCGTGTCAATATAAATATTCACACATAAATATAATATTCAATATAAATGTTACACTTATAAATATACCCAATTCAACGGAAATGCAAGAATCAATACATCGATATATTGAACCGTGTCAAGAAACAATATATTGATACATCTAATCGTGTCAAGAATCGATATATCGATATATCGAATCATGTCAAGAATCGATACATCGAATCATGTCTAAAATCGATAAATTGATATATTAATATATCCATTTAAAGATTTCGAACACGATTTACAATTAATTGTAGTGCGTCAAGCAACAATATATTGATACATCTAATCGTGTCAAGAATCGATATATCGATACATTTAAGCGTTTTAAGAATCGATCTATCGATAGATCAACATGTGTCAAGAATCGATATATCGATACATCGAAGCGTTTTAAGAAGCGATGTATCGATATATCAAAATGTGTCAAGAATCGATATTTCGATACATCGAATCGTGTCAAGAATCGATATGTCGATATTTCAATCGAACCCAAACTCAACCCAAACATATCCCAAACCCAAAAAATACGAATATAATTAATTTTTTATCAAAACATCTTTCCAGAATATTTTTCTCTAACCACTGACACAAACACAATACGGGGGGTTGGCGCGCGGAGCGCGCAGGGGGGCGAAGCCCCCCTAGTATATATATATATATATATATATATATATATATATATATATATATATACCGTGCTCAAAACCTCGTCCTCAAAACCGCCACGGTATATATATATATATATATATATATATATACCGTGGCGGTTTTGAGGACAATATTTTTTTGTTTAAAAAAAAGGTCTATTTGATGACGGTTCATTGATAGATACTTCGAATTTTCCTATGTACCTTTTATTTTTTGATATATAAGAGATAAACTAATTCATATATGTAATTGTCACTTTGAGGACATTATTGAACCTATATAAAACGGCGTCATCGAGGACCGTGTATTATACATGTAAGGTGTCCTCGAAACAACTATACAATATATGCATTCCCTAGCAAACACAAGAACCGTCGTTGGTAATCGCATAAAGAACCATACGAGAACCCGTTGCTTTTGGAAAAAAAAAACTGTAATTAACCGTCAAAAGATCGGTTGCTTTTATGGTTCGTGTAACAGTTTCAAGTGGTTCGGTTCCTTTTGGTACGGTTTAAAGGATGTTGCTAAAATAAAGATGTATTTTTGGGCTCGTATTCTCCGTTCATTATCTCAAGGGTAAAGTCCTTAAGAGCTAATACTAAATGAATGGCATGACTGATGCAATGGGTGGTTTGAGGACACTTTGTAGAAACGTCATAGGAAAGATAGAAATTGCATTGGGATTCTTCTATTGTTATAGCGCACGTAGCGATTACTCCGCGAGTCGTTTAGTAACCTGTGAGTGAGCACCTACTCCGATAGCTTTAATTCACGTTTTGCGGTAATTCAACAGGTCTCCAGTGCCTTTCGTCACAGTATGGTGTGAGCACAGAGAAATTCTGGGAATTGTAGAAAATTCTGTGTACATTGATGCAATTTTAATTTATCATATTACTACTGGTGATATTGGGTAAGGAACTGTAATTCCGCAGGTCAAACCATCCTTCGATACTTAAAAAAAACTGGTCTATTGACAGATTTGAACCAACGTTTAATAATTAATTTGTGTTCCAATTGTCACAAATTATTACGATGTTCTTCTGAAAATATTTAAGATGAAACGTAGTCCTCGAAATTACCAACCCAGAAATGATAAAATATACTCTGTGGATCCTTAGAGGACATTTTTCATGGCGAGGGATTTTTACTGCGAACATAGTTTTTATTTACGAATGGAAAATTTCTCAGTTACTTCAATGACGTGATCTCGAATATTGTTGCAGGTTGTTCGACGCGCGTCGAAATTCTTTCACGACAAGATCAACATTTCAATAACTCGCACATTCCACAAAAACAAGAAATTATTTATTTATACATTCCTTCTTTTGACGATATTTTTTCGTGTGTCACCTACTTTTTTAAGAAACAAAGTATAATCACGGAACATTACCTTTAATATTATGGTACTATGGCAATATTGACTCTTCAATCTAGTGCATCATTGTGTAATATCAATTTATCAATCAAGTTCAACCTAGGTCCTCAAAACTAACGTTTCTTATACGAAATTACATCCCCATTGGTTGTTTCGAGGACCAACCTACCTACCTAAGCAAATCAAATCCTGAATATGTTTGAAAAGCATGACCCGCTTGTATCTTGTGGAGATTGCATTTAATTTCAGAGGTAGAAGATCATAGCATAAAATTATTATTGCGCACAACTCATAAGGATTTCGCTCATCAAATCACCATCTGCAAAAGTTGGTCCTCAAAACCACCAATAGGCATTCAACTTCGTGAACGGAGTGTAATTTTTGAGGACCTAGGTTTATACTTGATTGATGAATTGATATTACAAAAAGATGCACTAGTTTCAAGAGCCTGCATTGTCACAGTACGATATCATTGATGGTAATGTTACGTAATTGTAGTTTGGTTATCAGAAAATTAGGTGTCACACGAAAAAATGTCTTTAAAAAATCAGTATATATGTGTAAATTATTCCTCATATTTTTAGAATGTGCGCGTTTCTGAAACGTTGATCTTGTCTTGGAGAAATTTCACCATTCATGGATGGACCTTAAAGCTGCCACGAAATTCTCGATCACGTCAAAGTTATGGAGAAATTTCTCATTATTTGTAAATGAAAACTCGCATTGGCAGTCAAAATTCCTCACTATGGAAAAAGTCCTTGAACGATCCATAGAGCACATGTAATCATTTCTGCGTTGGTAATTTCGAGGACTGTGTTGTCATCCTGTAACCGTTGAAACGTGAATTAACTGTTTATCGCTGTTGCAAAACTGTCAATCGACTAGTTCTTTTAATTTTCGAAAGTCGGGCTTAACTGCAAGGTTATAGTGAATTTCTTATTCTCACCAGTAATCATAATATGAATTAAAATTGCATAAACATAGACAGAATTTTCTATGAATTCAATCATTTCTCTCTGCTCACAGCATGCTGTGACAAAGTGCATTGGGGACGTGTTGAATTGCCGTAAGACGCGAATTGAAATAAATAGAGCGAGTGCTTACCCACACATTATTTGACGACTCGTGCACTAATTGCTCCATGCGCAACCGCAACAAAAAGTTTCTGATTCAATTTCTATCTATCGCCTATTACATTTCTATATCAACAAAGTGACCTCGGACCACCCATTGCATCCTGGATACCCTTTATTTCATACTGCCTTTTAATGTAAGTCCTAAAATAGACTACTTGGTGAACTCATACATTTTAACTGGATAGTATTCGCTTGAAATCATATGTGAAAGCAAATCGAACGCTGTATATGTTTGAAAAGCACGGCCCGCTTGTATCTTGTAAAGATGGCATTTAATTGCAATGGTGTCATAGCGTAATATCATTATTGCACGCACAACTGATAATGATTACGCTCATCAAATCACCATCTGCAAAGGTTGTCCTCAAAACTACCAATAGGTATTTAATTTCGTGAAAAGAGTGTCAGTTATTTTGAGGACCTAGGTTTATACACTTGATTGATGAATCGATATTACAGAACGATGCAGTGTCAAGAGCTTGCATTGTCACAGTACGATGATATTAAGTGATTGTACCGTAGTTATAAAAAAAAAGTAGGTGTCACACGAAAAAACATCCTCAAAAGGATTAATATATGAGTAAATGATTCCTCTTTTTTGTGGAATGTGGGTTCTTGAAACGTTGATCTTATCGTGGAAGAATTCCCACGTGCGTTGATGGATCATAATCCTGCAACAAAATGCTCGATCGAGAGATTTTAGTTATTTACCTATCCTCACCATAGTAATCGTAATATAAATTAAAATTGCACAAATATAGACATAATTTTCTATGGATCCGAGAATTTCTTCTTATTCTCAGCATACTGTGTCAAAGTTCACTGGAGACGTATTGAATTTTCGTAAGACGCGAATTAAAATAACCAGAGTGAGTGCTCACGCACAGGTTATTTAACGACTCCTGGAGTAATTCCTCAACGCGTTATCGCAACAGAAAGTTCGGAATGGAATTTCTGTTCATCCTATTACTTTCTATATCAACAAAGAGACCTTGGACCACTTATTATTGCCTCAAGAATACTATTTATTCTATATTGGCCTTTGAGGACTTTACTCTTAGGATAATGGACGAAAAGTACGAGTCCTCAAATATACCACTTGGTCGAGTCATTTGCTGTATCTAGAGAGTTCTTACTTTTATCGCTTGAAATCATCATCTGAAAGTAAAAGAAGCCGTAGATATTTTTGGAAACATGGCTCGCTTATTTGTCGTGACGATAACAGTATCATCCAATGGTAGCGGCTCATCGTATAAATACAAATATACCATAAATGATGTACAAAAACTTGATACAAGAACATTTCCTTGCTTCGCCTTCGTTTTGTTATCTTTACAAAAAGATGTCAAACACAAAAAGTTGTCAAATAAATTCATTCATCCAACTTACAGTTGCCAAGTACTTTGTAGCATTGTTATTGTTTAACACTACAAGTTGTTATACAAATTCAAATCATTTACCTAGCAGTTGCCAAGTACATCTGGAATTATTATTATTTATATTGTTTACTATCCCTTTATGAGTCACAACGCCCAAAAACATCCTGAAACGGTACTTACGACGCTACGGAGGAGGCAATATGTGTTTGCACGCTAAACAGACAAGTTAGGGATATTGCTTACTTGAAAGGGTTAATTTTTATGAGAATATGTTAAATATAAATTCTAGCTATTGCTCATGATCTATAAATTTCGATAGAAAATAAATTCACAGTAAAAATAAAAATTCGAACGAAGTACTGGGCGAATTATGTACAATGACTGTATGGACTACCTGTCATGAATTCGCCAAGTACTTCATTCGATTTTTTTTTTTTTTTCAATGTAATTTTTTTCAAACAATACATTTTTATATTATGAGCAATAGCTAGAATTTATATTTAACATATTCACGTAATTATATTCATAAAAGCCATACCTAATCAAAAATACAGAAAAATTCGACATATTATTGCACTATCAGGAAAAAAAATTCCCATGAAGCAACTTGACCCAGACAAACTCAGCCCATAACCAAATTGGCATAGAAAAACTCAATGCACCATCGGCTTGCTTATATAAAACTGGATACACTGCCAACTCGGCATGAGAAAACTTAATGCATCACCAATTTGGTATGTGAAAACTACCGGGGCATTCTGGAACATAAGAACTGTCCCTTGGCGCAACTCACCACAGGGAAACTCTTCCGAGGCGCAGCTCAGCTCGCTCCAACTCCACACAGTCTAACGGACTATGGTTGCCTCCGTTACGTCTGTTGAGAGTTGCAGTGAACCAAGTTGTGTGGCATGAGAGTTTTCACTGTGTGAATGAGCTGTACCGTGGAAGAGTATTTCTTGTCGAGATACCCTGTAGGAGAGTTTTTGTGCATCGAGTCGGTGATGCGTCCAATTTTTCTATTCCAAGTTGGTGGTGTGTCGAGTTTTATTATAGCAAATTGATGACACAATGAGTTTATTTTTACCAAGCTTGTTGTGGGCCAAATTTTACTGGGTATTATGTCCCTATATGGAAAAGTTTTTTTGTGACGGCTTAGCGATATGACGAATATTTCTGCGACGTATACTACTTTTATGGGGAGAAATGCATGAGTTTGTTGGGTTCGCATTCCAATGGAATCTGTGAAAAAAGGCGGTGTAGCTGGAACTTTGTATGACAAATCGAATCCTTGGAGTTGATTATATTGATCATGTGAGGATGAAAAAAGGTTAGATCTCCGGCTTATTGATAACAAGCGATGCTTGCGGAACCTTTCAAAGCCTTGATAATCCTGTCAAAAGTCGAATCATGTTACACCGATCTTAATCATCTTTAGCGTGTACAAGTTATTTGATCTCGCATACGACGAATTACGACCATGAAAAACTGCTGAATCGTGGGGAAAAAACACAATTCTCATAAATATACTCTAAACACTTTAATAACTATCGAAACAGTTTTTGTTTCGAAATACACAAATATAATCTCTTGATTGGGGAGTAATACCACTACGAGAGCGCACATGTAAATAAAACACTATTTAATAACTCTTTAATCAGTATTTACTTCGGAATACACAAACATAACCTCTGGATCGGGGAGTGATACCACTACGAGAGAACACACATGTCATAAGTATACAATTTTTTTTTCATTATAACAGAAAGAGAAAATTATAACAGAAAGAGAAAACTGGATTCATTACGCTAATTAATAAATTACTTATTTATTAACGATTATTCTCTTTTCGTGAATCTAACACAACACTACACGCGCGATTTATTCAAAGTAACATTGCCTATCGCATTTTAGCAATTCGGCAACTTTTGATTTTGAGGTTATTTTTTTTTATTATTAACAGTATTACGAAAACTACCGTATAACGAGAAATTAGCAGTTTGATAACGTAATTGATTGTGCGAAAAAAAAGGATGACGACGACAATCCCTACCTACGAAGCGTTTGTTGCTCCGTAAAAAAAAAAATGTTATCACCGATTCGCTTATAGCGACGGCATTGATTTTTAACCCAATCAAAAGAGGAAAAAAAAATTAAAAAACATTCGTCTCATAGCATTGCCGAAGTCCGTATAATTTATCAATAATTAGAAAAATAACGGGTTATGATTTCGCTCGTCAAGTAACCATCTGTATTGAGGAGGGCGGGCGGGTCCTCAAAACCACCAATGAGCACGTAATTTTGTGATAATAGTGTAAGTTTTGAGAAACTAGGTTTGTTCTTGATTATTGAATCGATACGACAAAACGATGCCCTAGCTTTCAGCGCATACATTGTCTCAGTACTATATACTATGTTTCTGGTGATGATATAAATTACCTAGTTTCCACCGCGACTGCGATCGGTCTTAAACGAGTCTGAACTAGTGTCGATTTTCCGGTAAACGTCAAATTCTCTAGGTGCCAGATAATTGCTTCCGCCGCCAGCCAAAGTTTTGAGTTTCCTAAGATTTGGACACCAGTTCAGACTCTGATATTAATTTCCCGAGAAAACTCGGTCATTATATTTTTTTTTATACAGGGGTCACTTGAAAAATTGTCCTCATAAAATCTATGAATAATGAAATTATTCCTCATTGTCGTGTCTCAAGTTCATCGTGATTTTGAATGAGATAAGGAACCGAACATTTGCATTCCATGCAGACACAATGCCTTATTAACACGGTATTATTGTATATCAATTAATCAGCTTCTGAAAATATTCTGTAAATATTGATCCTAGTGTCGAACCAGTAATAACCAAAGTTGCAGTAATTCCCTACTTGATTATCGATTAAAATTTCTACGTTAAACTTGATAATAAAGGAGAATTTCAAAAAAAAAAGTTTTTACCCCTGTTTGCAGTCTAACACTGTAGATATCGATCCTAGGACAAATATGATTAAGACCAAACTTGTGAGGAATGAGATTTTCCACAATTTTGTATCCTATCATTTTCACTCTAAAATAAAAAATAAGCGAGTTATTAAAAAAAAAAAAAAATCGCCCTTTAAATCAATATAGCGGTGAACGCAGTGGGGGATTTTCCTAAAAATCGGCTTTAAACTCCTCCCCCCCCCCCCCCCCCAAGTCTAAAAAAAAGAAAATTGTTCCCCGAAATTAATTCCAGGTGAGCCAATTTTTAGACATATCTCGTCTGCGCTAATGGCAAACGTTGAGACATGAAATGCAGTGGCTGGAAAAAGTATCGGCATAACAAAATTCTTGATATGTTGATATATATTATAGCAGCGTCCAAAAGCCGAGAATTTTATTAGGCTGATATTTTCAAGCCATGGCGGTATTTTGGTATGCATCTCGAGACACATACCGTAGCAGTAAACGTCGGGGCTTGTAGGGCAGTGGCAAACGTTGAGACACGTAGCGCAGTGACTGAAAAAGTATTGATGCGCATAAAAAATTCTTGATTTTATGATTTATATATGTATGATGGGAGCATTCAAACCAAGAACTTTGTTAGGCTTACCGACAGCTACTGCGGCACATGACTCGACACACGTACCCCACCGTGGCTGGAACAAGTATCGGTTACAAAATTCTCGGTTTGATGATGTATATTATCAAACCAAAAATTTTGGAAGAGAAGAGATGCAATGACAGCTGCTGTGATATCGAATAGAAATAAGGAAAATACTCATACTCGACCATTCACGCATTCTCAAAGTAACGATAATAATTATATGGACCATTTGTACGATTCATACGTCATTTTTTCATAGAATAATAAGCAATAACTAATAACAATTTCTATAAATTTGTACAATTTATTCTTTATTTATTGTCTTTTAATCAAATAATATTCCAAAAAATGCAACAAAGTTCCGATGTTACTGTAATAAACATATGCAAGTGAGAGATAACCATAGTTACGTACATCGTACGTCACGTGATTTCAGAGTGACGTCACAAGTATGCAAAATTGAAGAACTTTGTGGTGAACGGAGACGAAAATCTCAGCGTTTAACGTTTAGGGCCGGTTTCTTCACCTCTGGTTATGTTCCGGTTAGAGTTATCTACCAGAAAACCCATGCATAGGATATCTGGTGGATAACTCCGGCCATTAGTCATAACTCCGCCCCCTTGCACATAGACTATGTGTAAGGGGGTGGAGTTATGACTAAATGTGACGTGAGCGCTTGCGGTGGACATAATTGTAAGTTTTTGAGACCTCATTCTCCACGTTTTTTCAGCGCAAAATTATGGCCGGCATTGCTGTGGGCTGTGTTGTTAGGTTATGGTGTGCTGTCACTGTCAAGAAATTGGGCATTTATTTCTTCATTTACTTCAAATTTAGAAGTGAAAAAAAGTCCAGACGAATAATTTTTACGTACCTTTCAAAATATTACATTTAGTTAATATAAATTCAACACTATAAAATAATATATGTTATTTTATCACTTACGCTGCATACATCCAATAAAATTCTAGGCGACATTTTATTATACTTTTGCCCGCGAGCGGCGCTAGTAGAATATCTGCACATAGCCTATAGTCTATAGACTATGGCCGGTATTCATAGTCGGGTCTTATTTCTAAGACGGTCTTAAGCACGGCCAACGACCAATCAAGTCGTCCTAAACGACGACTTAAGACCGTCTTAGAAATAAGACCCGACTATGAATACCGCCCTATGGCTACGTTTCCACCGTAGGGTCAGAGTTGGGTTGGGTTGAAATTTAAGCCAATGAGAAATGAGATTAGAGAGGAAGGAAATAATTTCTCGTGAAATATCATTTATCATTGGCTCAAATATGGACCCAACCCGACTCTGACCATACGGTGGAAACGTAGTCAATGTGCAAGGGGGCGGAGTAATGACTAAATGCGACGCGAGCGCTTGCGCTGGACATAATTGTAAGTTTTTAAGACCTCATTCGGACACACACACAAACACAAAAACACACACACACGTGCAAAATTATGGCCGCCATTGCTGTGGGCTGTGTTTTTAGGTTATGGTGTGCTATCACTGTAAAGAAATTGGACATTTATTTCTTCATTTACTTCAAATTTAGAAATGAAAAAAAGTCTAGATGAATAATTTTTACGTACCTTTCGAAATATTATATTTAGTTAATATAAATACGACACTATAAAAAAATATATGTTTTTCTATCACTTTCACTGCATAACATCCATACAATTCTAGCACACAATTTATTATACTTTTGCCCGCGAGCGGCGCTAGTAGAACATCTGCACATAGCCTATAGGGACTGCGCCCTTAGAGCATGGGGCATCATAGGGAACCGTTGTAAACATTGGATTTTTCAGCAAAATGCGATTTATTGTAGTAAGATTTGACAATGAGGCTTATTACCGTTGAGGATTATGCGTGAACAGAATCCCCTGCGCAAATTGGATTCGGATCAAGTGATTATCGCCATGAGGATACAATGAACCTACATGACATCCCATGTTTAACCTCAAAATTAAAAAAAAAAAATCCCTGTCACTTTTCGGCTAAATACATACTTTCGAACAATAAATTATTACTTAAAATATCAAACTATCGCATGATATAAATGTTTTATTTAGAAATTATTGTTCACATTTCAGGAGTTATGAAATTGAATGTCACGTCGCTTGTGTTTACACGACATAAATACAACAATTATTCATATACTGCGTGTGCTGAAAATCTCATGCCCTCGCACCAAATATCGACTATGTCTTCTCGATCATTATTTATTATTTATTTTTTGTAATAAAGCAGCAGATTTTAAATTATTATAAAAAAGTGACAAATTTGCATGGTAATCATCGGCCAGCGACTGCGAAAGAGCAGTTAGGCATTTGGCCACCAGAGGTCAGGGCGACATTTGCGAGTTCCCAATCGCTCATCGCTCATCGCGCGCGGTGTGAATTGGCATAATGGTGGGTTTCGATGTACGCGGCGGCGCACAGCGCGGTCGGGAGTAAACTAATCAGGATGCCCAAATCCGACCGCGCTCTGGATTTCGGGCATGCTGATTGGCTCAGCACGACCGCGCTATGCACCACCGCGCGCATGTTAACTCTGCGTCATACATTGCATATCGTAAGCAAACCATAAAAGACTTTTGTACTTTCAATTAATTCGATTTATTTTTATTTTACCGAGAAATACAGAACTGTTTTACGTTTCAATTTTTTTTTTAATTACCGGATTATTGATGAGTAAATGTCCATATACCGGAAATACCAACCAAGTCAATGAGGCGAGATCAACCTAGTGATTTCCCTTCCGATTGGCTATACATGCTTGCTTCCATTACTTCTGTTCGACTGTAGACTGTAGCTGGGTCGAATGCGAATGCGTCCGAGCGAGTTTTATCTTGTACGACAAAGCGCAGAATACGTATTTATTTGAAGTGAGTGAGCCGGATTTTAACTTGAACTATTTTCAAAAAATATCATACGTAAAGTTTTCGTGTCATCGGAGCGATGAGGAGAAAAAAGAAAACGTCGTTCGTACTAGTTTGGTGCCCGACCAGTCAACAGTATTATGTACATGAAGTGGTTAAATCTGCACGATTGAAGCTGAATGGCCGTACAATAGCGTTCCACGGTAACTGACTTTTTCATAATTCTCCCAACGCTATTCTTTTATCGACAATATTACATTTCTCTAAAACTCCCTTAGTTTACATTAGAGAAAATGTACCTGTAAGTTTTTGGAATCTCCAGAACTGATTTCATGTTACAATGACAATGAAAAAAAGCGGATCGAAAATACAGAACAATGACACGTTTCTCTCACAATTTCCAGTCGATTTATGTTAAGATTGTGGAAAAAAAGTATCATTTTCTGGAAAATTTTGGTTTTTTTTTTTACTTTACTGTTAGAGCAATCGAATCGCGAAAATAAAACTGCAATGTAATATTGTACACATACAATCTTGGAACGTTGTAAAAATGAAGTACTCGAAGAAAACCTATAATAATGAACCATTTATATAACTGAATAATATATTTTATACACCTCAGGGAAATAAACCGTGGTTATTGCCCTGCACCAGCAGGGAAAACCACTTTATTTCCCTTGGTGTATAAAATATCGTATTCACTACAGGGCAAAAATTTTTATTGACGAATGCGAGGATTGTATCCCGAGGCAAAGCTGAGGGATACAATCCTCGCATTCGTCAAAAAAAATTTTTGCCCTGTAGTGAATAATATACTATTTCCAGCCCAAATCATCGGTATGAATATAATTCTATCTTTTTTAACTTGTTGCAAAAATGAGGCTGCACCGATTAACTAAATCGCTTCGCTAAGTCTCATTTTCTGTGTTTAAAAAATATTCCTATCTGAGAGGCGAGCTGTCCATTCAAAGCTCATGTGTAGAAAATACATCCACTTTTGCAGTAAATTTCTCTTCGCGCAATGGTATGTCAATAAATTTAATGTGTAACTACTGATGCGCAAGAGCTTCCAATGGAAATTTGTATGCTGGGACTTTAATGAAACTTCTAACAAGGCAAGCCAGTTTCATTCTTAGGTGCGACCTAACGGGCGGCAAGTGATCAATTTTTCTTCCCTCTGATCAAAAATTGATCACTTTTCGCATGCGCTGTAGATGCATGAAACATGGACATTTTATCAGCGGGTAAAAGATAGTATATGCCATACGGGAGGAGCGGATTTTAACCTCGTGCTCGTGCTGCCCGAGCTTCGCTTGGGCAGCAAACCTTGCACTCGGCGAAAATCGCGCACTTTCCTCCCTAGTAGCATAATGTACTATTTTAATGTTGAACTCAGCTTTCGACAAAATAATATTGATAATAAATAACTTTATAATGATAAAATACTTGAATAACGCCGATAATGATAGTATTTTCATATTAAAATAATTGTTTTGCAGTTCATTTCATCGGTTTAAACATTATTCCATCATTTTAACTTTTTGCGAGAATGAGGCTGCACCAATAAGCCTCACTAACTTTCATTCTATTTGTAAAAAAATTTTTTCCGGTCCGAGAGGAACGGTCATGTTCATTCAAAGCTCCGGGAAGAAGATATATTCACTTTTGCAGCAAATTTCTCTTTGTGCAATGGAATTTTAATAAATTTACTGTGTAACTACGGCGCAAGAGTTTCACTTTGAAATTCGTACCTTGGGATCAAAACAAATCTTCTAACAAAGCAAATGAAACCATGCAAAGCCAGTTTGATTTTTTGGTGCAACCAGAATCTTATGACAAGTCGAACAGGGAAACATATTTTTACTGGGCTGCTAGCAAAATAATATTGATGACAAATAATTCTGTTACGAAACATACTAAAGAACTCCCGCATGAATCAAATATTTTTATTAATGAATCATTTTTTTTCAACTTCACTAAGTTTCATTATTTATGTGAGAAATTTTTTTTTTTGTTTAAATGGAGCGTTAAAGGTCATACGTAGAAAAAAATCCACTTTAGCAGAAAATTTTCTATTATGCAATGGCGTTTTAGCAAATTTGTACTATAATCACTGTAAAAGAACATCAAAGGATATTCATACACCGGAACTATAGAAAGAATTTATAACAAAGATAATGTAACCAAGTGACCCAGTTCGGTTTTTTAGCTCAACTAGAACCTTTTAGCAAATTAAAAAAAGGACTATAATTTTACTTATAAACTGGATTTTACAAAAATAATAATTTCGATAATAAATAACTTTATAAAAAAAGAAATACTCAAAGAACACTGTAACGATGAAACATTTTCATAACTGAATTTTTTTCAACATAATTGATTAGTGCAAAATTCATCCATAATTGACTTGTCGTAAGTTTGCTTCAATGAATCTTCTCTATAAGTTTTATTCTCTTCGAAGGTATAAAAGTATTTTCCAATTTTTGGGTTTAGAATTAGGTTTTTTTATGTCCAGATTTTCATCACCCAGAAGAAAGATTTGGTTGACCCTTTGAATCTGCTTAATGTCTATTTGCTGCAACCGCTTCAATTAAAATATTTGTTAGATTTGAAGATACGAATGGATAGCAGATGAAGAAACTAGCTTCGTATAAACGTTTCTTTGAAATTGACTATCAACCAAACGCCCTATTTGGTTCAAATAAATGTGATATTAGAAATAATTAACTGTTTTTCAATCCTTTAGAGTGTAATATTTTTATAAAACATCCTACCTAAGAGGTTTTGGAGGTAACGTAACCTGTTAATAAGGCTCGCGTGCATAGTTGTAACTTCGTGGCTCGCGTGTGAAAGCTTCCCGAAACTAAATGCTACTAAAACTGATTATTTTCAATATTATTTTTATAGGATAGATGCATCGGAGACTATTTATAATAACGGTGTAAGCTCGAGCTTATTTTCAATGAAAAATAGCGGTTTTTATTATTTTTTAAGAACGTGTCAACCTCACAGTTACTTGCACGGCGAGTATGTGAGAGGTTAAGCCTTACTTTTCAGTGACCCGTATTTGTCAAGAAGTTTCCTTATTAAGTGTGGATGTGATACTATTTTCCCACCATATAAGTATCGCATAGGGTTGCGACCGAAGGTAGGTTCCCTGGCTGAGGAACCCCACAACAACTTTAATACAAATTCAACATAAAAATGCCCTAACTCAAAATGGTAGGTCCAATGTGGTGGATCAAAAATTCCTAAACTTCTATAATTTGTCACATTTTAATCAAACTTTGCATCTGAAGGTTTTATGGTCGTTCAATGCGATGAATTTAGCGTCAGAATTGCAAAATTCAATTTCGTGAGTCCAATAGGGTGGGTCAAAAATTCTAAAAATTGCATAACTTGTCAAGTTTTAATTAAATTTTGTATATTTAGATTTACTGGGTCGCTTAATCCAAATTTAAAGCAAAAATAATAAAATTCGATATGGCTGATCCAACTTAGGGCATCACAAATTCTCGAGATTTTATGACTTGTCAGATTTTTGTGGAAGTTATTTAGACGCAGCGTGTCTGAATGACTGAATTTGAATTTGAGGTTGATATTACAAAACACAATATGGCGGGTCAAGAATTCTAAACATCTCTCAATTCGTCGGATTTTTATGGAACTTTCTATCTTTAGGTTTTTTTGGGTCACTAAATACGAATTTCAGGTTAAAGTTACACAGTCCATGTGCTATGTCGAAAATTCGGAAAATCCGATCACCGGTTGAATTTTCATGGAATTATTCTACCCAGTCACTAACCAGTTCATTACAAACTAGTTATATTGACTAACTACTTTCTCGATAAAAGTATGTCAGGTTATAGGATTAACATTTTTGTTCATCATTCATTTTGAATTTTGACGTCAAATTCATGTTTAGTGACTAAAAAAATCTCTAAATATAAAATTAATTCAAACCTAATAGCTTATGGCATTTTTATAATTTACGATGTACCATATTGGATCCGCGATATTCAATTTTAAAATTTCGATCTCAAATTCGTGTTTCGTGGTCTAAAAAACTTCTTCGGTCAAAGATCGATCAAAATCTCACAAATTATGATATTTTCAATTGTTAATCCACTACATTGGATTCGTTATATTGTATTTCTTACTCTATTTCAAAACTGATATGGTTATACAACCACAACAACCAAAAAAATCCGCTGGGTTAAATAAAATGTGTTTGAGGTAAATAAAATTATATTAAAGTCGAATTCTTGACGGCCTATTTTTTCACGGCCTGTCGCAAAAATGTAGTTAAATAAATATATATAGTTTCAGTGAAATCGAATAAAAATCTAGTAGAGTGAGATTCACACGACATTTGTCTGTTTCCAAGAATTTTTCTTTTCTGGGTGCAGATCTACAATTGCAACGCATGTCTATATTCATTACTTCTAGGGGAATTATCCCCCTTATTTGGAGGTTTCAAGATTTTTAAAATGTCAATGTATATTCGGTGTATGTGATAAGTATTGCTTAGTACTGTCTCCTAGCCGGCCTTATTCGCAGGCCATACCCTTTTCCTCTCCCGTAACTTTCACTTTTTCGAAAAAATTGAAACCCCTATAAAATCTATTCAAGTACTTAAAAAATTGCAAAACTGAAAATTATACCGAATAGAGGGGATGGCACTTCTGTTGTGTGCAAAATTTAAGTTTGATCGCACAAATGATTCTGAAGTTATAGGAATTTAATTTTTACCACTCAATGCACATGCGCACGATTACATATACACACGTTCGCGCGCGCAAACACCCACACCCCTTTTGCAATCCTGACATAAAATTTGAATTAATTTATATTTTCCCGAAAACAAAGCTTCCTCTAAAACAAAGCAGAAACCATTGAAATTGGTGACACCGTAGATGCTCTTGTCTTTATATTGTAATATCCAGTATGGGTAAAAACCTCTCATAGACCTAATTTATATCTTATGGATTGGTGCAGTAAATGAGTTTGCAAATTTCAACTTAGCTTGCAACCATAAATTCTCTGTACACCGGTCCCTTCAGGTTAACTGGTTCTTCCTACTACATTTCTTCCCTTTTTCTCTTTGTTGTGTCCTCGGGGTCACTCTCACGATACCGGAGCTAGTCTAAGTGTTGCTCATTATAAACAATGGATAAACACACTATAAACACAGCTACAGTCGTAGTTCGTACGTCCTATGTCCTGCCGGTGCTGAATAATATTGGCATCGGTACTCGAACTCGAGAACCTTAAGGTAGTTTGCTCGCGACCGGTGGTGGGGAATGAGGAAACGTTGGCGCGACGTTGCTGATTTCAATAGAAATTATCTCAAGTTTGGAACGTTCAATCCCTTTGAAATTGTGCACACGTTCAGATAAGATCGTAATCAAGAGGTATGAAAAGTTAAAAAAAATCTATCCGAAGAGTCGGGGTAAGCGAACTACCTTAACGATGCCTATGCCAATCCAATAGTAGACCTATATAAATATAGGTCTACTAATGCATTAGCGTTGGCACTAGTTCCGAATCACTGGAGAACTTGAAATTAGACACAACGCGTGTGAGCCAAGTATGATAACACTACGCCATTGTCTCCGTTTTTTTGTACTCTACTTAAAATATCATTTATTTTATTTCTATTTACAGATAATTACAACGATCTTTTGCAAATAAAAAAGAATCTAAATGCTCAGCTTCCAAGAGTGCAGTTGAGAGATTACAGATTATGTGTCGATGAAGATACATCAAAATCCTCAAATCATGTAGCATCGGATTTCCCCACGGCTGAGATAGAGATAAGAAATGGCATCATGACCGAGACAGAACTTGCTTTTCATTCGGGTAAATCTTTCGAAAACCATCAAACTAAGTTGCAATATCGTGCACGAAAATAATGCGTCCTTTTATACTTTCCTCCATTACCCTGATATTATTACCTGAAAATCATTCTCGGTTCCCGCCTAAGAAGGCGTAATCAAAGTAGAAAAGCGATTTCATAACGCGAACTGGCATATTTTCAAACAAGTACAAGTTCCTGCCTACTGAACTTATTAATTCGGTTCATTAGTTTCATATTTAAAAATATGGAATAATTACGTTTCATTCTAAAATTGCTCTGCTGTTCGCATTTGTTCGGCAAACTCCGAGGACTCTGATACCGGAATTATTCGATCCGAAAATATCAGAAGAAATGATGATATGACGATGGTTGAGTCAATGTCACAAACTGATATCGAGAGATTAAATTCGTCAAGTTCTGTGCCACGTAAAAATCTGTTACCTGCTGGTAATTTTATCCATGCCTAAATAGAGATTTTTATTGCTGTTGATTAATTTCATATCAATACGTACGAAATAAGGTTATTCCATTATGAAACTTCATTTTTGAACAAAGCAGTAGTTCTGCAGCATATACTGCTACGGACAATATGAATACCCACACGGCACAATACATTTCAGAAATGTTTCCAAAATATCCAAAATGTTATATTGCAATGGACATGTTTCGGAAAAATTTCAGAAATATCAAAAACGTTATATTGTAATTGTCATATTTCAGGTACATTTTAGAAATATTTCTGTTATGTTATGAATCTGAAACGTTGAAACATTTCTGACATACTTCGTGCCGTGTGGGTACTATCGTCAATGGATCAGAATCGCATGTAGATTATTTTGCCCCTCAAATTCCTTTGGGAACCTCGAAGGGGTCCGGTACTGAAATCCTTTGAGCCAAGAATATTCGAAAAAATTAAGATATCGAGGGCTAAAATCTGCCACCCAACAGTACATTTATCTGTGCCCCTTAAAACCTTCATTCTGTTGATTAATTTGATATGCAAAGATGTAGAATAATTTCGTTTCATTCTGAAACTTTTTACTTTGATTATAGCAGCAGTTATGCAGAACACGGGTACGGACAGTACGACCAACACTGTAAATACATCACAATCGTGTACTGATTGCGTCTCTCAAATTTCTTCGGAAACTTCCGACGAGTTTGATACCGAAACTTTTCGCCCCGATAATAAAAAAGACGATGATAAGACGATGATTGAGCCAATGACACAAACTAATATCGACGGACCAAACTCTGTGCCGGACGGTACTTTTATTGATACTTATTGAATTTTTTTATTTTTTTGACCAATTCATATTAAAATATATGGAATAACTTTTTTTTTTCTTTTGACCATAGCAGAAATTTTGCAGAGTACTATCACGGGCAGTACAAATGCTACCGTTAGCACATCGGATTCGCTTACGGATCGATCTGCCTCTCAAACTCCTTCGGAAAACTCTGACGAATATGACACTGAAATTATTCGAACAGAGAATATCAAAGAAAATAATGATTAGACGACGCTTGAGCGACCTAATATCGATGGATTAAATCTGTCAAGCTCTGCACCAGATAAAAATCTGGTACCTTATGGTAAATTTATCCGTGCGTTTTGAAATGATTAATTCTGTTGATGAATTGAATATTGAAACATATAGATGGTCTTGAGTCAAAGTGGTGTATAAGCTATGCTTACATGCGTTTGATACACCCTTGTGAAATTAAACCATCAGTATGAAATAAGTTGATTTTATTCTGAAACCTTTTGTTCCTAATGGCAGTACTGGATGTCGAGAAGACTGCTACTGACTGTACAAATGATAACGTGAACGCCGAGCAAGGTCACACTGGTAGGTCTGCTGCTATTATACATTACGAACCATTAATAATATATCATACGCATGTACTTCGCAATGATTTCAACATAATTAATCGTTTATTTTTAATACTACAAACAGAAATTGAGCTTATGGATTTGGGACACTCTACCCCGCTCTCGGTTGAATCTAAAAATCGACTAGAAACGAAGAACGCTCTCCTTGATCCAATGATTTGGGAGCAAAACTCTATCATGGAAAATGCGATCGACGATACGAATAACAACGTTGTGATATCACCTTTTATTGACAAATATCCGATGTCAAAATCAATAACTTCATCTTCCGAATATCAGCACAGCCAGCGATCAGTTGTACTGCATCAAGGTGGAGCTGTTGGTGCAGGAATTGAAAGTACCGCATCACAAGGAGTATGGAAGAATGCAGATAGCAAGAAAGAAAAAATGGAACGCGCGACGCATGACTCATGGTGTGCGATTCTTGCTAGAGCACAGATTCTAATCAAACCATCTCTTAGTTCGGTAACAAGATCACGAAGCGAATCGATCGATGGACAAGCTGAAATCTGGGTTTCTGAAAAACCGCGTGACGAATCTGCTGTAGTAGTACACGATGCGGATAAAACCAGATTGGCCTTTACAGAGGATATCGGAGGGACAGATCTTGTCGAGTCTCTGGCACCAAGTAACAAAGACGTTGGACCTTCTGATAACGTTCCATCGGAGATTGATCTTATTCGTGGTGTAAAATCTGGACGGTTGAGCAATGTCGAGTTTCATTTACCAATATTGCAAGTGCTGGAAAAAGATATTACTCAATTCGACTCGAGCAACTTGTCACTCGACTTGAGTAGTTTTCCTGCGGTGGCTGACGAAGAACTCCCTTCAGACATCGAAGAGGAGGTAAAAATGTTCATCTGGGCCAGAGTTATGAAAGTAATAATGTATGAATAATGCATCATCCACTGAAGAAAAAAAAAAAAAAAAAAAAAAAACAATTGATAGAGAATCATAAATCCATTTTCGATTGCCAAAGTCATGAATGATGATCCAAAGTCCATTTCTCGTAAGCAAAACAATAAATAATCGATCTGAGATCCACTACTAATTGACCTCAAATGAATGATGGTTCCAAAATCTGTGACTTATTGCCAAAAAAACATAAACAATGAATTGGAGATGCATTACTCAATGGTAAAATATAGATTATATATTAGAGATCCATTATCCGTTATCCATTAATCCTTTTTGTACTATTATGGATCTCCAATTCGTTACTCATTTTTTGACAATGGGGTATCTTTTTTAGCAATAGGTAATGGATCTCCAATCCACTATTCATTGCTTTTGAACGGGTAATAGATCTGCAATCCATTCTTTATTTCTTTGTGCCAATGAGTAATGGATCTTCTGTACATTATCTTTTTTTTTGCCAATGCGTAATGGATATCCAGTATATCATCCTTTTTTTGTTAATGAGTAATGGATCATCAATAAATTTTCCATGTTTTGGCAATGGATAATGGATTCAAAATCCGTAATTCATTTAATGCAAATGGGCAATGGTCGTCAGATCGTATATTAATTTTAAGCCCACGGATAATAGATCTTGTATGTATTATTTACTGTTTCGCTAATAGTTCCATTGCCGTGAGTATACTTAATGAGATTCATGATGTATTATTTTCGGCTCTGATCTCGACTGTGCTTCCTCAACTTATAAACAGTAAAGAGATTTACCAATGTATTTTATTTCCAGATATCCCCACTTCTACAAAAAATATTGACAGAAGAGGTGCCATGCTCAAACAATTCTTCGGATCGAAGCCCCGAAGCTGATGAAAACGGAGCGAAGGAAGTTTTCCGTGACATTGAAGAAAAGTCTGATCTTCAAATCTTATCTCCTATTCTACGACACTATCAGTCTCGAAACAGTTCAACGAATGAACCAGAAACTTCAAGACAAAGTTGCAGTAAATATCGATAATTTTCAAACTCTTATAATAAGTAGTCAGTTAAAACAGTGGAGTCGTTGAGAAATTGCATTGTTGAATTCTCAAATATTAAGTGAGCATATTTAGTGAGTGAAATTTTGTAAATGTACCAAATTCATAAGGAAGCAATCTACAAGTTTTAATTTGCACGTGTTTTTTTTATAGAAAGTATAGAATGTATAGAAAAATTCGTTGGTTTCTAGCCAAATGCATTTGCTATATTTAAACTTATTTGTTGTATGCGATACTGTGAATGCCTTGTTCAATAGGTTTCGTCGAACCAGAGAACAATACCGAAAATCACAGCAGTGAAGATGAAGATAATACTGACGATGATGAGGATTTCAATCCACTGGATTATTCATCACCGTCGAACGACGAAGATGAACAGGAATACGTAAACGTCAGTGTGAATTCTCGTGGGTCCAAACGTCATAGTGTGTCACCGGGTACATCACGGCCACTGACAAAAAACCTCAATTTGTCGGCAAGGTCATGTGTATATGGTTTGGACGCAGCAGAAATGACGGTTACAGCATCGGATGAATCGAAAGAAAAAAAAGTGCATTACTGCATGTATTGTAAAAAACCACAAAAAAAAATCGCGCGTCACCTCGCTACGATCCACAAAGATGAAAAAGACGTCAAATTATTCACGGCACTCCCACCAAGTAATTATACTGTCATTTAATGTAGTAAGTACAACTAAAGCCTTAAGAAGTACAATCCTTGTGATTTGAAAGGGAAATGTGGTTCGTTATCATGTAGATATGACTCTAAAATTAAGTATAAGCTTATATTGTTTGCAGCCAAGCTATCTTACTTCCACAAAAAAAGAATTTAAAAAATGTCTCCCTACGCAGGTTGCATCGAACGGAAAGAGATAATCGATATACTGAGGAAATACGGTGACTATCTCATTACAAGCTCTGATCAAAATGTCGGCGAATTAGTACCTTGTCGTCGCCCGAGCAAAAGGCTGAACAAAACACCTGCGAATTTTAAAGTTTGCGCTAATTGCAGAGGAATATTCAGTGAAAATAATCTCCGACATCATTTCGCAAAATGCGTGAAAAATCCTGACTATAAAGGTGCCCGTAACATCAAGGTTCTTAGCAGAACGGTTGAAGGAAAAATAAGCAAATTAGCGAACGATACTCTACGGTTAGTCGTTTTTCCCGTATTGAGAGAAGACGAAATCGTTCGTCTCATCAGGTACGATCGCCTCCTGATCATATACGGCAATAAATTGTGCCTCAAGTACAAGCCTCAGTACCAACACAAGATGATTCGTGGACGATTGCGCTTACTGGGTCGCTTCTTAAGTAATATTAAGCAATTGAATGGAGACGTGACGGATTTTGCATCAGTGTACAGTCCGAAATTTTTCGATGACGTACTTAAAGCTGTAAATATTACTGCTAGTTATGACGATACCGCCAAAATGTACGGTGCACCCGCGGTTGCATTTAATTTAGGAACATTCCTGAAACAAGTCGGGGAATTTCTAACCAGCGAATATATAAAAAGTGAAGAACTCGACAAGGAAAAATCTGTCAAGCGCTTTTTAAAGCTCATGAAGTCAGAGTATAATGTTTATGTCAATACCATCGCGAAAGAAACGCAAAGTATTCGTCGGAGGCAGAAAAAAGTATGTCTTCCCTCACAAGACGATATACGAAAGTTGTCCTTATACGCAAAAACAAAAATGCAAGAAGCCTATGAATCAGTGATGGAAGAACTAGCGAATAACGATCGGGAGAAGGAGAAACGTCAGGACGAGGAACAAAGGTGCAAGGAACGTCAGAACGAGGAACAAGTGCACAATCAACGAGAGAACAAATAACAAGGAAACAAAACATGCAGGAACGCAGAACGAGGGAACGAGGCACAGGAGAACGAGACACGAGAAAACGAGACGCGAGAAAACGAGACGCGAGAAAACGAGACACGAGAAAACGAGACGCGAGAAAACGAGACGCGAGAAAACGAGACGCGAGAAAACGAGACGCGAGAAAACGAGACGCGAGAAAACGAGACGCGAGAAAACGAGACGCGAGAAAACGAGACGCGAGAAAACGAGACGCGAGAAAACGAGACGCGAGAAAACGAGACGCGAGAAAACGAGACGCGAGAAAACGAGACGCGAGAAAACGAGACGCGAGAAAACGAGACGCGAGAAAACGAGACGCGAGAAAACGAGACGCGAGAAAACGAGACGCGAGAAAACGAGACGCGAGAAAACGAGACGCGAGAAAACGAGACGCGAGAAAACGAGACGCGAGAAAACGAGACGCGAGAAAACGAGACGCGAGAAAACGAGACGCGAGAAAACGAGACGCGAGAAAACGAGACGCGAGAAAACGAGACGCGAGAAATCGAGACACGAGAAAACGAGAAGCAAAAAAAGAAAAAAATTTCGTATCAAAAGTGGCACAAGCTCGCAGAGTCAACGATTATCGCTCTACAAGTTTTCAATCGACGTCGCCCCGGTGATGTCCAAAATATTCTCGTGAGTGATTTCGAATGTCGGCAAGCTATCGACGAAACAGTGGACAAAGAGACATTCGCCACATTGTCAGAAGAGAGTAAAAATATAGCTATGAAATATGTTCGTTTCGGTATACGAGGTAAAAAAATTCGTGATGTATCAATTTTGCTTGATCTTCAAATGCAGAAGAATCTGGAGCTTCTTGTTAGCAGCCGCGCTACTGTAGGCGTTCACGCAGATAATCCTTATCTATTCGGACTGCCATGTACTGATACACGAATTCATAAAGTATTGAATGCCTATGAAATCATGCGCAAGTTTTCGACAAAATGCGGTGCCGAACAACCCGAAAGACTACGAGCGACGAAGCTAAGAAAACATATTGCTACGAAAGCTGTCGAGTTAAATTTATCTGATCGGCAAATTTCGGATTTGGCTAACTTCATGGGCCATGCCGAAAACATCCATAAGGAAATTTATAGGCAGCCAATCATACAGCGTGAAGTTTTTGGAATATCCAAAATACTAATCGCTGCGATGGGTAAATATGATGAGGCTTCGGATGAGGAAAATGACAACGATGTAGATGCGAATCATGTAACCATGGCTGCAATCGAAAATCGTGACGTATTGCCCCAAGCCTCAACTTCGAAAGCGCATATACCTTCGAACGTCGAAGGGAAGACACAGAGCAAGAATAGTCTCACGTCACGGAAACGGCCTGTACTCGTCTCGCAAAAAAATTTATCGGAATCAGAAGATGATGAGATAATGAGCTCTGAGAGGAGGAAAGTCAAATCGAAAATGACCCGCCATAGTTCCCAAAATTCGGGGCAAATGGGTGGTAGGTTCCAGTTTTTTTTATTGCTTTATTTAGTTGCAATTATACAATGTACAGGGCACATTTTTAATTGAACTATTAGGTTGACTGAAAACTTTGGATGCTAGTATATTATGATGTACATACTGTTTCATTTAAGGCAAATCTACAGAATTAGTAACAACAGAGTGTCCAGAATCAACCGATGCGGATGGCACTCAACGTGAACACATCTACGAGAGCGATTCTTCAGATTCTCAGGACGGCGAGCCAGTATACGCTAAGCGTCGCAAAACCACATTAAAAGCGTCTAAGGACGATAGAGCAACACTCCAGATTTCTCAAAATATGAAACGAACCCCAGAGTCGAAAGAAGTCAAAAGTAAGTAACGCTTGCCATTATATCACTAAAAAATACAGTTTTGACGTTACCTAAATAAAGTTAACGCAAGATGCATAAAAATATGATTATTATAACATTACGTAGTTGTCAAACATAAAGCTGATCCTTAGGCATATTTTAGCACGGAAAATTATTTTTCCGAATAACACAATGAATGCTATTATTGTGCAGAGAATACGAAACGTCGTTGGACTACTGATGAAGTAAATGCAGGGAAAACAGAGTTTCAGCAACACATTATGGAGAAACGTCTACCATCGAATGCAGAAATAAGACAATCGCAGAGCACCAACTCGAATCTAACTAACCGAAGCGTCGCCCAGATCAAATCTTGGGTTGACAACTTTATAAGAAAAAGAAAGCATGATTAAATCACGAAAGACGGAGATGTTATTCTTACCAAAGTAAAAGGTAACTGGGGGACAGAATACCGAGTATTCTATAAAACATGACAATTTTTATACTTCCATTAAATAAGACGATGAGAAAAGCGTGTTCTCATTATTTTGTGATTTCTGTTAACAGTGCAAGTAATTCTAATATGGGATATTGAGTTAATAAAAGCCCTGAAGCTGATAGAGTAAGAAATAACTCAGAAATACTTCGCATTAATGCGAGGTTTCCTTCAAAATAGAAGAACGGTGTGATAATTAACTGTGGTAATAAAGATTCATTGATAATAAACATTAATCGATAAATAATCGAATGATGATAAATTATTATAAAAAGTGTGAAAATTCCTATTACTCACAGATGACATTCTATTTTATACTAAATACTAAATTATATCTATTATGTAACACTGAGGAACGGTTTATTGTAACGAATAGATAATTATATGCATATCTATGAGTACCATAATGATGATAAGCTAATAACAGAAAAATTGTGGTACTATCTATTCGCCAATGAAGAGCGCAAACGTTGTCCTTTGAATATTAATAAACTGATTTTAAGTACAATATTATATCTCACTTGATTTGATTCGAAGGACTAAACTCATATGAATTATTTCATACATGTGATTATCACCTGAAATGTTACATAAATTAAAATAACTGACAATAAAATAATATAATCATTTCTCGACACTGAATTCTACTACTACTATCACTATTGATAACCTTCTACTGTTTGTTGAATAAACAAATGTTAAGGGGAGAAAATTAATTATTGCCTATTTTATCTGTTTTCCAAAACGTTATGGTATTGGAGCACGCAGGATAAATAAAAAATTCACAATCTTTTCTATAGACATATGTTTTCAATGCTTTTTTTTGGTGCTGGCACTGAAATACGGGAAAAGGAACCGCAAATGAGTAGTGAAGTTGTGCTGTGAATTAAGCATTTTCAAACCGTTCAACAGTACTGTGCAATTGATTCTCCCGGTGAATCCTTTCTTGAAAAATACGTAGCACATTAAAGTGCGACCAGCGGATGTAAGATATCGTATCGCGAAATTCTGATGCCACTTCTGATAGCCAAATAGAAATTCTGATAGCCACTCTAAATGGCTATCATACATAACATCACCAGAAATGATATGGTAGTGTGACAATGAATGCACAAACAACTAGTCGATCGTTATATCGACTGTTATATCGATTCAACAATCAAGAATAAACCTACTTTCTCAAAGCTGACGCCTCTCACGAAATCACGTGCTTATTGGTGTTTTTGAGGACCCACGGACACAGAAAGTTGAAACCACCGATACAGGTCAGCGAAATAGTTATCGGTTGTAAAGTCCTTAAAAGCTAGTATTGAATGAATGGTATCCCTTTCGCAATGGGTAGTGTGAGGACACTTTGTAGATATAGAGATGTAATAAAAGTATTAGGTAATGCATTCAGCGTCTTCGACTGTGAAACGGCATAAAGCATTTACTCCATGTGTCGTTAAATAACCTGTGAGTGAACACGCACTCTAATAATTTTAATTCACCTCTTACAGTAAATCAATAGTTCTCCAGTGCCCTGCGTCAAAGTATGGTGGGAGCAGAGAGAAATTCTAGGAATTATAGGAAATTCTTTGTAGATTGATGCAATTTAAATTTATCGTATGATTACTGGTGATAATGGGTAATGAACTATTACAATCTCGCAGGTCAAACCATCCTTTGATATTAAAAAAAAAAAAAACTGGTCTACTGACAGATTTGAAGCAACAATTAATAATTCATTTGTGTTCCAATTGTCAAAAATTATTACGACGTTCTTCTGAAAATATTTAAGACGACACGAAGTCCTCGAAATTACCAACCCAGAAATGATAAAATACACTCTGTGGTTCCTTTGAGGACTTTTTCCATGGCGAGGGATTTTTACTGCAAACTTAGTTTTCATTTACGAATGGGAAACTTCTCAGTTACTCCATTGGCGTGATCTAGATTATTGTGGCAGGTTTATCGTCCTTCAGCGCGTGTCGAAATTCTTTCACGTCAATATCAACATTTCTATAACTCGCACATTTCACAAGGACATAAAATTATTTATTTATACATTCCTTGTTTTGAAGATATTTTTTCGTGTGACACCTACTTTTTTAAGAAACAAAGTATAATCACGGAACATAACAATTAATATTATAGTACTATGGCAATAAAGACTCTTAAATCTAGTGCATCATTTTATAATATCAGTTGATCAATCAAGTATCAACCTAGGTCCTCAAAACTGACGTTTCTTATACAAAATTACATCCACATTGGTTGTTTCGAGGACCAACCTATGCGGATGGAGTTTTGCTGGGTTAACGCATAATCAGTTATACGAGAAATAATGATTTTTCCCTGAGATCCTTCTAAGTGGGCCATGCTTTTCCAAGATATTCGTGGTTCGATCTGCTATACGATAATAATCACAAGTCTTCGAAGCGAGAACTCTCCAGCTACGAGAAATAAGTTTACCGAATGGTGTATGGAAAGACTCGTTTCTCCGTCCGTCATTCTAAAATGATGTTCTCAAAACCAAGAATCAAATGAATGGTATCCCTGATGCCATGGATGATTCGAGGACATTTTGTAGGGATTTCAATGGAATAGGACATAGGAATGGCATTGAGAATCTTCTGTTACGTTTCACCTGCTTTTTGAGAAACAAAGTATAAGCACGGAACATATTACCATTAATATTATAGTACTATGGCAATAAAGACTCTTAAATCTAGTGCATCATTTTGTAATGTCAGTTTATCAATCAAGTATTAACCTAGGTCCTCAAAACTGACGTTTCGTATACGAAATTACATCCCTATTGGTTGTTTCGAGGACCAACCTATGTGGATGGAGATTTGCTGATGAGCGAGGTTATAATCAGTTGTACGAGAAATAATGATTCTTCCCTGAGATCCTTCTGAGTGGGCCATGCTTTTTAAAGATATTCGTGGTTCGATCGGCTATACGATAATGATCACAAGTCTTGAAAGCGAGAACTCTTCAGGTACGAGGAATGAGTGTACTGAATGGTCTATATGGAAAGACTCGTTTCTCCATCCGTCGCATTAAAAAAAAAAAGTTCTCAAATCCCAGAATCAAATGAATGGTATCCCTGATGCAATGGGTGATTCGAGGACTCTTTGTAGGCATTGCAATGGAATAGGACATAGGAATAACATTGAGAATCTTCTGTTACGTTTTTTTTTTTAAAGGGATTTAAGTCACACTCAGTACTGAAAGTTTCCAAAGCAACTATTATTACACGTACTATGCGGATTGTTTGAGGATTTTTTCTACAGCGTGGAACTTTTACTGGAAATTTAGTTTTCATTCACGAATTCGAAATTTCTCAGTCAATTACGTAATGTAATCTAGAATATTGTGGCAGGTTTATGATCCATCAACGCGAGTTGAAATTCTATCACGATATGAAACCTATAAAAACTCGCACATTCCACAAAAAAAAAAGAATTATTTACTCGTACATTCCTTCGCTTGAAGATATTTTTTCGTGTGACACCTATTTTTTTAGCAAACAAAATATAACCATTATCATTAATACTACGCTACTATGACAATGAATTCTCTCAATCCTACTGCATCTTTTTGTAATATCAGTTTATCAATCGAGTTTCAATCGAATCTGAATCTGAATTGAATCGAGAATCGATCGAAAACTGACATGTCCCTTACGAAATTACATCGCTATTGGTGGTTTTGAGGACCACCTTATGCAGATGGGGATTTTCTGATCGAAATAATAATCAGTTTCACGCGCAACGATGATTTTAAAGTGAGATCCTCTACCTATACAATAAACTGCCACTTTCACAAGCGGGCCAGCTTTCAAGACTGTCCTCAAAACTGACATGTCCCTTACGAAATTACATCGCTATTGGTGGTTTTGAGGACCACCTTATGCAGATGGGGATTTCCTGAGCGAAATAATAATCAGTTTCACGCGCAACAATGATTTTGAAGTGAGATCCTCTACCTATACAATAAACTGCCACTTTCACAAGCAGGCCAGCTTTCAAGCATATTCAGGGTTCAATCTCAAGAGTGAAGTCCTCAAAAGCTAGTATTTAATAAATGGTATCCCTTGTGCAATGGCTGGTTTGAGGACACAGTGTATGTATAGAAACGTCATAGGAAGGCTAGCCATTACACATTAGGTACCGCCTATTTTGATAGGCCATGTAGCAATTACTCCAGGAGCCGTAAAAAAATTTGTGGGTGAGCACTTACTCTGATAATTTTAATTCCCGTTTTACGGAAATTTGACAGGCCCCCAGTGATCTTCGTCACAGTATGGTGGGAGCAGAGAAAAATTCGAGGAATTGTAGAAAATTCTGTGTATGTTAATGCAATTTCAATTTGTCATATGATTACGGATAATATCGGGTGATTATAATGTCGTAGCTCAAACCATCCGTCTACATTGGAAAAAAACCGGTTGTTTGACAGATATTAAGCAACGGTGAATTATTCATTTATGTTCCAAGTGTCCCAAACTATTACGACGATCTTCTGAAAATAGTTAAGATGTCACGTTGTCCTCGAAATTACGAACGTCGAAATTGATAAGAATGTTAATTCGCGTGTATTTTCTATGTCGGCTGTACGTTCATACATTTGTTGTACGACTGTACCATGCTACACTCATGCTGGAGTATTTTTACAAAACCCCATTCGGGTATCTTCGGTTACCTTCGACACACGCGAGGACTCGAGCGTTGACGCACCCGAGCGTCAGTTTGTCTCGCCTGGTCTCGCCACGCCAAGCGTCACGTACTGAGAACTGAGAACGCGTACTGAATCAGCTGAGAAATTTTACATTCGTAAATAGACACACAGTTTGTCTCGCATGGTCTCGCCACGCCAAGCGTCGCGTACTCCATATATACCAAAAATTACGTATCTCTCGACAGCGGAACCTGTTGTATTCTCGTATCCACGTTTTTTTTTAACCTGTCTTTCTCCCGTTCCCCTTTTTACACAGATACCTCGCTTTATCAGAAATGATAAAATGTACTTTGTGGATCCTTCGAGGACTTTTTCTTCGGCGAGAAATTTTTAGTGCGAGCTTAGTGTTTTTTTACGAATGTAAATTTTCTCAGTTACTTTAATGACGTGATATAGAATATTGTGGCAGGTTTATCGTCTATCAACGCGTGTTGGAATTCATTCCCGACATCATCAACCTTTCAATAACTTGCACATTCCACGAAAACGGAATTATTCACTATACATTTATTTTTTTAAAGATATTTTTCCGTGTAACCTACTTTTTCGACAAACGAAATATAATCACGGAACATCACAATTAATAGTGAGGTACTATATTAATAAAGGCTCTTAAAGTTAGTGCGTCGTTTTATAATATCAGTCTATCAATCAAGTATATACGTAGGCCCTCAAAACTGAAGTTTTTTTTACGAAATTATATCCCTATTGGTGGTTTCGAGGATCAATCTATGCGGATGAAGATTTGCGGAGTGAATTCATAATTAGTTGTACGAGCAATAATGATTATTCCCTGAGATCCTCTACCATTGAAATGAACTGATATCTGAACAAGACACAATCGGGAGATGCTTTTTAAAGACTTTCCTGGTTCGATCAACTGTACGATAATAATGACAAGTCATAAAAGCGAGTACTTTCCAGTTACGAGGAATAAGTCCACCTAGTCGTCTATTAAAATCGTCGTTTCTCCGTCCATTATCCCAAGAATACGGTTCTCAAAACGCAGAATCAAATGAATACTATCGCTGATGCGATGGGTGATTCGAGGACACTTTGCAGGCACCTTAATGTGATGGGTCATAGGAATGGCATTGAAAACTGTCTGTTATGCCCTTTTTTTAAATAGGAATTGGGGTTACACTTAGCCCTCAAAATTTTCAGAGTAACAATTCACGACTGAGAAATTTCGTAGTTAATTAAATGACATGATCTAGAATATTGTGGCAGATTTATGATCCATCGACACGAGTTGAAATTATTTAACGACAGAATCAACCTTACAAAAACTCGCACATTCCACAAAAACAAGGAATTCTTTACTTGTACATTCCTCCTTTTAAAAATATTTTTTCGTGCGACACCTACGTTTTTAGCAAACGAAATATAATTACAGAGCATTATCGTTGATATTGTGGGACTATAACAATAAATGCTCTTAAAACTAGTATATCGTTTTGTAATATCTGCTGATCAATCAAGTATAAACCTATAGGTCCTCAAAACTGACAATTCTCTTACGTAATTACATCCCTATTAGTTGCTTCGAGGACCAACCTATGCGGATGAAGATTTTCTGAGCGAAACCATAACCAGTTGTGCGCGCAATAATGAATTTACACTGAGGTTTTCTCTACCTATACAATAAACTGCCATTTTCACAAGCTGGCCAACTTTCAAACATATTCTGGGTTTGAATTGCTTCCAGACGCTTATTCCAAGTCTTAATAGCGAGAACTGTCCAGTTACAACCTGTGGGTTTACCGAAAAGTGTATTTTTGGGCTCGTATTCTCCGTACATCATCTCAACAGTGAAGTCCTAAAAAGCTAATATTAAATGAATGGCATGACTATAATGCAATGAGTGGTTTGAGGACACTTTGTAGGTATATAAACGTCATAGGAAAGATAGCAATGGCTATGGGAATCTTCTATTGTTATAGCACTGAGCTAGTTTACACCCTAGAAAAAATAGTAGCCTGACCTAAAATGATGGTCTGACTATGCCCTGACCTAAAATAGGTATCCTACCAAACGTTTACACTGGTGATTGTTTTTGAGGTGTACCAATAATTTCGGGAGACTGTTGGTCGAATTTAGTTCATCTGGTTTGACGCCGTGAAAGTAAACAATTTAAGGTTACGTATATTTTCGAATGAATCTTTTATCCACTAATATTAGAATTGATGAAACCAGTAAGGAATATTCGGTAAGAAATATTCGCTTAGGGTAGGAATCATACGCTTCTTCACCTAATATGCATCACGCAAATAGCGGTTGCCCGTTTGGTTAGGTTAGGTTAGGTTCAGTGATCGGAGTGTCAGAATGCCGCCAAGTATATGAGATAGTCCACCGCTGTTTACACGCCTATTGACAAAGGGCCCAGTTAAGGTCAGGGATTACGAAAAAGAATCCTGATTCTACACCGGATAGGCCGTCTTAAAAGTGTTTACAGCATGTAACTCATATGTAACCTAAATGATTCAGGTTGAATTTGAGGTATAGGTCGCGGCCTAAACGGTGGTTGTAACCGATTACTCCGCGAGTCGTTACGTCGCCCGTGAGTGGGCACTCTGATAATTTTCATTCACGTTTTGCGGCTCCGCGAGTCGTTAAGTAACCTCTGTGGCTGAGCACTCACTCTGATAATAATTTTAATTCACGTTTTGCGGTAATTCAACAGGACCCCAGTGCTTTTCGTCGCAGTACGGTGTGAGCACAGATAAATTTTGTGAATTGTTGGAAATTCTGTGCACGTTAATGCAATTTCAATTTATCATATTATTACTGGTGATATTGGGTAATGAACTATAATTCCGCAGGTCACACCATCCCTCGATACTTAAAAAAAACGATCAATAATTTATTTGTGTTCCGAGTGTCACGCATTATTACGACGTTCTTCTTAAAATATTTGAGATGACACGTAGTCCTCGACATTACCAACCCAGAAATGATAAAATATACTCTGTGGATCCTTCGAGGACTTTTTTCATGGCGAGGGATTTTTACTGCAAACTTAGTTTTCATTTGCGAATTGGAATCGGAAATTTCTCAGTTACTTCAATGACGTGATCTAGAATATTGTGGCAGGCTTACCGAGCTTCAACACGTGTCAAAATTCTTTCACGACAAGATCAACATTTCAATAACTCGCACATTCCACAAAAACGAGAAATTATTTATCCATTCCTCCTTTTGAAGATATTTTTTCGTGTGACACCTACTTTTTAAGAAACAAAGTATAAGCACGGAACATTACCATTAACCTTTTCGGTCCGGGGATTTTTCCTTTGAAATTGACCTCGAGTTTTTGCTGAATTTCATGACTTAAATGAATGAACTTCTTATGACAAGTCACCACTCGGAGTGCTGGTCCATATATGGACCAGTCCCGGAGCGAAAAGGTTAATATTATGGTACTATGGCAATAAAGACTCTTAAATCTAGTGCATCATTTTGTAATGTCAGTTTATCAATCAAGTATTAACCTAGGTCCTCAAAACTGACGTTTCGTATACGAAATTACATCCCTATTGGTTGTTTCGAGGACCAACCTATGTGGATGGAGATTTGCTGATGAGCGAGGTTATAATCAGTTGTACGAGAAATAATGATTCTTCCCTGAGATCCTTCTGAGTGGGCCATGCTTTTTAAAGATATTCGTGGTTCGATCGGCTATACGATAATGATCACAAGTCTTGAAAGCGAGAACTCTTCAGGTACGAGGAATGAGTTTACCGAATGGTCTATGGAAAGACTCGTTTCTCCATCTGGCGCATTAAAAAAAAAAGTTCTCAAATCCCAGAATCAAATGAATGGTATCCCTGATGCAATGGGTGATTCAAGGACTCTTTGTATACATTGCAATGGAATAGGACATAGGAATAATATTGAGAATCTTCTGTTACGTTTTTTTTTTTTAAGGGATTTAAGTCACACTCAGTACTGAAAGTTTCCAAAGCAACTATTATTAAGCGTACTTGCGGATTGTTTGAGGATTTTTTCTACAACGTGGAACTTTTACTGGAAATTTAGTTTTCATTCACGGATTCGAAATTTCTCAGTCAATTAAGTAATGTAATCTAGAATATTGTAGCAGGTTTATGATCCATCAACGCGAGTTGAAATTCTATCACGAGATCAAACCTATAAAAACTCGCACATTCAAGAAAAAAAAAGGAATTATTTACTCGTACATTCCTTCGCTTGAAGATATTTTTTCGTGTGACACCTATTTTTTTAGCAAACAAAATATAACCACGGAACAATATCATTAATATTACGCTACTATGACAATGAAGTCTCTCAATTCTACTGCATCTTTTTGTAATATCAGTTTATCAATCAAGTATATACCTAGGTCCTCAAAACTGACATGTCCCTTACGAAATTACATCGCTATTGGTGGTTTTGAGGACCACCTTATTCAGATGGGGATTTCCTGTGCGAAATAATAAACAGTTTCACGCGCAACAATGATTTTGAAGTGAGATCCTCTACCTGTACAATAAACTGCCACTTTCACAAGCGGGCCAGCTTTCAAGCATATTCAGGGTTCGATCTCAAGAGTGAAGTCCTCAAAAGCTCGTATTGAATAAACGGTATCCCTTATGCAATGGCTGGTTTGAGGACACAGTGTATGTATAGAAACGTCATAGGAAGGATAGCCATCACATTAGGTACCGCCTATTTGATAGGCCGTGTAGCAAATACTCCAGGAGCCGTTAAAAAACTTGTGGGTGAGCACTCACTCTAATAATTTTAATTCCCGTTTTACGGAAATTTAACAGGTCCCCAGTGATCTTCGTCACAGTATGGTGGGAGCAGAGAAAAATTCGAGGAATTGTAGAAAATTCCGTGTACGTTAATGCAATTTCAATTTGTCATATGATTACGGATAATATCGGGTAATTATAATGTCGTAGTTCAAACGATCCTTCTACATTGGAAAAAAAACCGGTCGTTTGACAGATATTAAGCAACGATGAATTATTCATTCATGTTCCAAGTGTCCCAAACTGTTACGACGATCTTCTGAAAATAGTTAAGATGTCACGTTGTCCTCGAAATTACGAACGTCGAAATTGATAAGAATGTTAATTCGCGTGTATTTTCTATGTCGGCTGTACGTTCATACATTTGTTGTACGACTGTACCATGCTACACTCATGCTGGAGTATTTTTACGAAGCCCTATTCGGGTATCTTCGGTTACCTTCGACACCCGCGAGGACTCGAGCGTTGACGCACCCGAGCGTCAGTTTGTCTCGCCTGGTCTCGCCACGTCAAGCGTCGCGTACTGAGAACTGAGAACGCGTACTGAATTAACTGAGAAATTTTACATTCGTAAATAGACACTAAGCTCGTACTAAAAATTTCTCGTCAAAGAAAAAGTCCTCGAAGAATTATATTTTATCAGAAATGATAAAATTTACTCTGTGGATCCTTCGAGGACTTTTTCTTTGACGAGAAATTTTTAGTACGAGCTTGTATCTGTCTTTTAGTTGAGCTGGTGTCGAGCTTGTATCTGTATTTTGTAGTGTAGTGAGCTGGTGTAGCTTGTATCTGGTGACGAGCTTGTATCTGTATTTAGTTGAGCTGGTGTCTATTTACGAATGTAAAATTTCTCAGTTACTTCAATGACATGATACAGAATATTGTAGTAGGTTTATGGTGCATCAAGGCGTGTTGAAATTCTTACACGACGAGATCAACGTTTTAATAACTCGCACATTCCACGAATACAAGGAATTATTTACTTATACACTTCTTTTTTTGAAGAAATTTTTTCGTGTCACACCAACTTTTTTGACAAACAAAATATCATCACGGAACCTCACTATTAATATTATGGTACTATAGCATTAATGGCTCTTAAAATTAGTGCATCGTTTTAGAATATCAGTTTATCAATCAAGTATATACGTAGGCCCTCAAAACTGATGTTTCTCTCATGAAATTATATCCTTATTGGTGGTTTCGAGGACCAATCTATGCAGGTAGTAATTTTCTCAGCGAAATCGTAATCAGTTGTACGAGCAATAAAGAATTTTCCCTGAGATCCTCTACTATTACAATAAACTAACATCTTTACACAACACAAGCGGGCCATGCTTTTTAAATTCATCCCTGGTTTCGATCAGCTGTACGATAAAAATTACAAGTCTTAAAAGCGAGAACCTTCCAGTTACGAGGAATGAGTTCACCGAGTCGTGTATTGAAAAACTTGTTTCTCGGTTCATCGTCCTAAGAATAAGGTTCTCAAAATCCAGAAACAAATTAATGGTTTCCCTGATGCGATAGGTGATTCGGGGAGACTTTGTAGGCATCTCAATGCGATGGGTCATAGGATTGGCATTGAAAACTGTCTGTGATCCCGTTTTTTTTCCAGGAATTCGGGTTACACTTAGTCCACAAAATTACCAAAGTAACAATTTACGATTGAGAAATTTCGCAGTTAATAAAATGACGTGATCTAGAATATTGTGGCAAGTTTATGATCCATCGACGCGAGTTGAAACTATTTAACGACAGAACCAACCTTACAAAAACTTGCACATTCCACAAAAACAAGTAATTCTTTACTTGTACTTTCCTTTTTTTAAAGTATTTTTTTGCGTGATACCTAATTTTTTAGCAAACAAAATATAATCACGGAGCATTATCATTTACATTGTGGGACCATAACAATAAATTCTCTTAAAAGTAGTGTATCGTTTTGGTATATCAGCTTATCCATCAAGTATTTACCTAGGTCCTCAAAGCTGACATTTCTCTTAGGAAATTTCATCCCTATCGGTTGTTTCGAGGACCAACCTATGCGTATGGAGATTTGCCGAGCGAAATCGTAACCAGTCGTACGCGCAATAATGATTTTACTTTGAGATTTTCTACCTATACGATAAACTGCCCTTTTCACAAGCTGGCCAGCTTTCAAACATATTCTGGTTTAGATCTTCTTTCAGACGCCGATTTCAAGTCTTAATAGCGAGAATTCTCTAGTTACAACCAGTGGGTTTACCGAGTGGTGTATTTTTGGGCTCTTATTCTCTGTACATTATCTCAAGAGTAAAGTCCTCAAAAGCTTACATTAAATGAATGGCATGACTGATGCAAACGGTGGTTTGAGGACACTTTGTAGGTACAGAAACGTCATAGGAAAGATAGAAATTGCATTGGGAAGCTTCTATTGTTATAGCGCACGTAGCAATTACTCCGCGAGTCTTTTAGTAACCTGTGTGTGAGCACGTACTCCGATAGCTTTAATTCACGTTTTGCGGTAATTCAACAGGTCCCCAGTGCTTTTCGTCATAGCATGGTGTGAGCCCAGAAAAATTCTGACAATTGTAAAAAATTATGTGTACGATGACGCAATTTTAATTTATCATATTATTACTGGTGATAATGGGTAATGAACTATAATTCCGCGGGTCAAACCATCCTTCGACACTTAAATAAAACTGGTCTATTGACAGATTTGAATCAACGATTAATAATCCATTTGTGTTCCAATTGACACAAATTATTACGACGCTCTTCTGAAAATATTTGAGCTGACACGTAGTCCTCGAAATTATCAACGCAGAAATGAGAGAATATACTCTGTGAATCCTCCGAGGACTTTTTATATGGCGAGGGATTTTTACTGCGAACTGAGTTTTCATTTAGGAGTGGGAAATTTCTCAGTTACTTTAATGACGTAATTTAGAATATTGTGGCAGGTTTATCTTCCATCAACGCGTGTCGAAATTCTTTCATGACAAGATCAACATTCCAATAATTCGCCAGTTCTACAAAAACAAGAATATATTTATTTATAAATTCATTCCGTCGAAGATATTTTATCGAGTGACACCTTCTTTTCTGGTAAATAAAATATAATCCATGAATACCATGAATATTGTGGTACTTCGACAGTGCATGCTTTTAAAACTAGTCCATCGTTTTGTAATATTGGTTTATCAATCAAGTATAATCCATGGTCCTAAAAACTGACATTTCCCTTACGAATTTACATCGCTGTTGGGGGTTTCGAGGACCAACCTATGCAGGTGGTGATTAGCTCAGCGGAAATAATAATTATTTCGGATCCTATATTCCACAACCATTAGAAGAGCTTTTATTCCGTAAAGCCGTAAATTCCGTTTATATATTGTTTTAATTCCATAGTGCTTTGAAAATTACTAGTTGTTATCAATTCATATATAGTCGTTCGTCCAAGAACTACCATTTGTATTTCAACGATTTACGACCAAATTCCTGCGTCCTCAAAAGGAGCGAATTATATAATGTCGGTGTATATAGTATTATTACTTCGAGGACAGTCCTCAAAAGACCCAATTCTATGACAGTTTTTTCGAGGACCGTCCTCGAAACTGCCAAATGTCCTCGAAGGAAACATTGTGTGTGAAAAAATGTCCTCATAACAGCCACCGCGCATACATATATATATATATATATATATATATATATATATATATATATATATATATATATATGGCTCATTCCACCATTCCTCGAACAGCATTTCGGGTTCAAAATTTTGATTCCTTTGCCATTCTCACATCTTATTATATGTTATAAGAAGTGATGATTCGCAAAATTATCTTTTGAGAAAAAAAATATTCAATTCAGTATTTCCATGTTTAGGAAAAATTTGTTACCTCATTGCTCAGACCTTACGACCAGTTGAAAAAAAAAATTTTAATATATTGTTCTACATAAAAAAGTCCAAATTTTCATAATAAAATATAAGTTTTCCCCTGGGGGTAGAGTGTACCCCACAAAAACGTGTTCAAATAAAAAAATCTGTGTTTTCAAGGCGAGCACCAGAGAAAAAATGTATTTTCATTTTTTCTCCGGGAAGTTTATGTCATTTTCTGTACATGAAAAAATCTGCAGAGTGGGATGAGCAGATGATCATCATCGAATACATGATGCAATTTTTTTTAGGTTTTTTCTCAAACATTTTTTCCAAAACTAAATCCAATTTCATGTAAGAAAAGTCCTGTAGTTATTTCAGCTACTGCTAATACGTTCCGAGTTATGTTTCTTATATTCGACATTTTTTCCACAATTCATGCATTCATAAAATTCATATCTCGGAAACTACCGGTTGTAGCCAGCATCATTATATGACCTTTGATATGTCAAATTGGCTCAAACTTCTGAAAAAAATACTGTAATTGAAAGGATGATGATTCGCTCTTATAATTTGCATCACCGTTCCATTTTTTTCAAAAATTGTTTTTTTTCGTAACTTTAGCTAATCAGACGTAAGAAAAGTCTGAATATAGTTTGAGTTACTGTTTATACATTCCAAAATATGAATTTTCGAATATTCGTCATTTTTATATTTCTTAAAATTAATTGAAGATAGAACAATGGTATTCAAGGAAATATTTTTATTTTTTATACTCGGCACAACCGCTGTATCTTTTACAGTTGAGTAGCTTATCTCCTGTTAGAATTACAAATCTTGGAATCTATAGGCAGTAGCTGAATCTACATCGGAACTTTTCTCAAGTATGATTAGCTGAAATTTAAAAAAAAGACAAGTTTAGAAATGCAAAAAAAAAAATTGAATAAAATGCTGATGAAAATGATGAGAGCGAATCATCGTTTTTTCAATTGCATTATTTTTTTTTCGGAAGTATGAGCCAATTTCAGATACTAAAGGTCCTGTAATAATGCTGACTACAACCAGTAGTTTCCGAGATATGAATTTTATGAATACATAATTGTGGAAAAAACGTCCAATATAAAAAAATTCATATCTCGGAATGTATTAGCAGCAGCTGAAATAACTATGGGACTTTTCTTACGTCAAATTGGATTTAGTTTTGGGAAAAAAATATATGTTTGAGAAAAAACCTGAAAAAAAATTGCATAATTTATTTGATGATGATCATCTGCTCATCCCACTCTGAAAATTTTTTTCATCTACAGAAAATGACATAAACTTTCAGGAGAAAAAAAAAAAAAATTACTTCACGGTGCTTGCCTTCAAAACACCGATTTTTTATTTAAACACGTTTTTGTGGGGTAGATACTACTTCCAGGGGGAAACTGATATTTTTTATGAAAATTTGGACTTTTGTACATAGAACAATATATTACAAATTTTTTTTTTTCAACTGGTCGTAAGGTCTGAGCAATGATGTAACAAAGTTATTTTTCCTAAGCACGGAAATACTAAGGGCTAATTTCTTCACCTACGGTTAAAGTTGTCTGACAGATATCCTATGCTTTTAGCATGGATTATCTGCTGGATAACTCTAACCGGAAGATAACCCGAGGTGAAGAAACTGAGCCTAAATATTTTTTTTTCTCAAAACCCTATAGAGTAATGAGGCTATAACTTTGCAATTCATCACTTCTTATAACATGTAATAAGATGTGAAAATGGCAAAGGAATCATCATTTTGAACCCGAAACGCTGTTCGAGGAACGGTGGAATGAGTAATTGACTGCCTCAAAAAATAAAATTAATTTTTTTTCGATCTCCCACTTCATGAAACCGTAGTTGATAACATAATATTGAACCTCGTGAAAGGAAATAGTCGTTCGATTTTTGATGCGGTGACGCATTGACTTTTTGTATTCGCGATTTGATTAACACGTCAGAAATCCAATTCTAACGGTTGGAGGAAGATAATAATTTTTCTATGCAACAGACGGAACTCTGCACGGTAGTGTTTGACAACTTATATGGTTTCTTCGAATCGGCGCGTCGTAAAAAATTTTTAACCGCACGATCTTCGAGATATTCAAGATTGCGTAAAACATGGTTTTTCACCTTTTAAAAAAATTGGTACCAGGATAAACGCCCAGTTTCCTCGATTGGGCCGCAGTAAAATGTTGAATAATATCTGTAAAATACATGAAATATATAAAATTGATTCAATTTAACCGAACTCGATGTGCCTGTCGATCGGGAAAATAAAATTATCAAACATTTGAATAGAAACTTTTTCGCGTAGAAAAAAATATCTTGTTTTGATAAATACAACTTTTATATTGACAGTTTCTATGCGTCAGGTTTTGATCCTTTAAAATAGTATTTATTCATTGAAGACTTTGCTTTTTTTAACAATAATTTTCTATGTACATTTTTAAGAGTCTGTGAAGGTACGATAACTGACATATGAGTGCGAGAGAGATAACTTAAATTTCCGGACAGAGATTTCTCAGAAATTAATCATGTATAGGGCAAATTTTTTTTGGAATTTTCTGCTTCTCACTGAAATGTCTTTCTCTCTCGTAGATATTACGCCAACGCTCCACCAGCGGCTCAGAATGGGTAAGAATAATTTATGTACCTAACGTCGTCAACTAATTCTTTTTTGTCGGCACGAATAGTCAGATTTCCTGTAATCACTGATTTCGTATTTTTTCAGAGAATGCGTGAGCATCGCAGTACATAGAAGGGAGATGGAGAAATTGAAAAAAGTGAGTAGTAAAATCCGTCATTGATATACCGAAACCGAATTGATATATCGAATGGTTATGTCAATTGATATGCCGCGAATTTTATATATCGAATGCTTATACCGAAACCCTCGTCATCTTGAAACGTTTTCAGAAAATAAGAAATGATCGGCGCTTCATAAAAAAATTAAAAGAAGATCTGGCGTATTATCGCCGACAAAGCCAAAATCGACCAAGGGTCATCGCTTGGCCGATTTAAGAATTATTCTCCATATAATTCTTGGCCGATGTAAGAATCATTCTTCATGTACATTAATCAAATACCAAAAAAAAGCATCAATTGATAATAACTTACCGTAATATTGTTCGACTGTTACAGAAAGCATGGCGCTACCAAAGGCAATGCTGCTACCACTGATAATTTATAATGAAATGTAAAATCAATAAAAACAGACAAAATTATTTCACAATCAATAATCATGCCTCAATTAATTTCCAAAAATAGCGGATGCAATTTCGAAAACCCAAAACCTCCGCTGTCAAGCACTCATAAACATACTTTGTCCCACTCTCAACCATCCCGCTTAACGCTCCAGTAGATATACAATGAGAGTTCTGGATCAAATGTGGGCGAGGGGGTGAAGGGGCGAGAGGGGAAGCCGCGAGGGGGGTAGCAGAGGGGGGAAGCCGAGGGGGAAGCTGAGGGGGCATCCTTCTCGAATAATATATACATTCTAACAATGATACAATATAATACATTGTAAACAATAATACATTATAATACATTGGAAACAATAATACATTATAATACATTGTAAACAATAATACATTGTAAACAATAATACATTGTAAACAATAATACATTGTAAACAATAATACATTGTAAACAATAATACATTATAATACATTGTAAACAACATTAATACATTATAAAAATAATATATACAATATATTCGGATAATATACAGGATGATTGTGAGAGAGAGATAGTTGGGTCACGTCATCCTTCTAGAAGCTTCGAATAATAATAATCACAATCTACGCAGTTATGATGACGTCATCCTCGTAGAATGGCGAGAGGGGAAGCCGAGGGGGCATCCTTCTAGAAGCTTCGAATAATCTACGCAGTTACGATGATTATAATCTATGCTAACTACACAGTTACGATGACGTCATCTTTTTTCGAACCTTCTCGAACCTTCTGGAAGATTCGATGATAATAATAATAATAAACTACGCAGTTACGATGACGTCATCCTTATAGAAGGGGGAGAAGGGAAGCCGAGGGGGGTAACGTCATCGTTCTCGAACCTTCTGGAAGCTTCAAATAATATATATACATCATGACGTCATCCTTATTAGAAGCTTCTGGAAGCTTCGATTTTAAAAAAAACTACGCAGTTACGATTACGTCATCCTTCCCGAACCTTCTGGAAGATTCGATAATAATAATAATCTATGCAGTTACGATAACGTCATCGTTGTAGAAGGGCGAGGGGAAGCCGCGATGGGGCATCCTTCTCGAACCTTCAAATAATAATAACAATGTACATAGTTATGATGGCGTCATCCTTCTCGAAGCTTCGAACAATCTATGCAGTTACGATCAGTATATGCATGGATATATACATACATATAGATATACAAAGTCTTAAAGAAACGAGCCTACTGGAAGTTTGGATGATCTACAGTGTATATACATTGTAACTCCTTCAACCGTCTTTTACTGGAAGTTTGGATGATCTACAGTGTATATACATTGTAACTCCTTTAACCGTCTTTTACTGGAAGTTTGGATGATCTACAGTGTATATACATTGTAACTCCTTTAACCGTCTTTTACTGGAAGTTTGGATGATCTACAGTGTAATACATTGTAACTCCTTTAACCGTCTTTTACTGGAAGTTTGGATGATCTACAGTGTATATACATTGTAACTCCTATAACCGTCTTTTACTGGAAGTTTGGATGATCTACAGTGTATATACATTGTAACTCCTTCAACCGTCTTTTACTGGAAGTTTGGATGATATACAGTGTATATACATTGTAACTCCTTCAAACGTCTTTTACTGGAAGTTTGGATGATCTACAGTGTATATACACTGTAACTCCTTTAAGCTTCCAGAAGAATGACGTCACCCAACTATCTCCCTCTCTCTCTCACCCTGTATATAAAGGCCACCAATGGTGTGACTTTACCATTGAATATCTAACTGCGAACAATTGAACATCAGTGTACAAAATGGAATCAGAACAGTGTTTGAAGCTTATAGGCATCATGGAAGATGCTTATAAATCTTTGAAAAGTGCATCGAGTGAACAAATTGAGAAATGGAAAAACTTTGGTATTCGGAATATTAAATTATTCAACAAAATATTAAAAACACCGAACTTATCTCCGGGTGAAAAAACAAGAATTCAAACGACGATTTCCCTGCTCAAATCCCTGAGTGAAAAATTCAAGGTTCGTCAACGAGCAGGTGGAAACATTGGTGCGCGAAAGAACACATCCGATCGCGTTCGTTGGGTGCATTTGGAGTCCGCTTTTGAGAACCGTATTCGAACTGGTGCAGTGGTGAATCTCATCCACAAGGATCTACGATCATTCTTGTACGATGCTAAAGTCACCACTGTCAAGCGGCTCGCAAATGTCCTAAAAAAGGATGGAAATTTGAAAGCGAATGTTGTGCTGGCGTGTAAATTTTCCACGATGAAAAACGGTGAAGTGATCGAAGAAACAAAATACTTCAACACGAGAAACGAAGCGATTCTCGCAGCAACGGACATTAAGATTTGGTTCGATGAGAACGTAACGGACCGTCTGTTGGAAAAAGTGGAAGAATTTCAAGAACGTGATTCGGGCTGGTCATTGCGCGAAATCGTCAACTTGACAGTTAACATGAATCACTTCGTACCGCTACGCGGAGGTCTGTCAACATTCGTCGAGTTGCCCCGAGAAATACAAAACAAAAAGGCTGTGGTGAATGTGGAAAACAATGACCAATTCTGTTTTCTGTGGTCGGTCGTGGCAGCACTACATCCAGTTGCAACAAATGCAAATCGACTTAGCTCGTATCCCACCTACAAGCAAGTGCTAAAATATGACGGTATCAATTTCCCGATCGCCTTAAAAGATATTTGTAAATTTGAAAAAATGAACAATTTAACGATTAATGTATACGGTATAGACAAATGTGGCAGAAAAAATGAAATAGTACCGTTATACATGAGTAAAATCGAGTCAGATAAGCCCACTATACATCTCCTCATGGTGGAGGGGAATATCGGTATGGACGTAGATGGGGAAGACAATTTCCAACCAGTTTACCATTTTGCTTGGATCCGTAATCTGTCACGATTACTAACTAAGCAACTCTCAAATCATAATGGTAATACATGGATTTGCGACAATTGCTTAAACCATTTTTATCTTAAAGAATCTTTTGAAAATCACAAACAAGATTGCATGAGCATAAACAAGACGAAAATGATTTTACCGACTGAACAAAACAAAATTTTGAATTTCAAAAATTATCGATACAAAGAAGATGTACCGTTCGTTGTGTACGCCGACCTCGAATGCCTTCTCGAACCAACGGGGAGCGATTGTCAAAAGCATGTTCCGTACAGTGCCGCATATTACTTGAAATGTGCCTTCGACGATTCTCAATCAAAATTCGAACTGAAACGGGGGCCCGATTGTATCGAGTGGCTTATCAAACAATTACACGAAATTGCTCAAACGGTCGATTCTCATTTGAATAATATTATATCGATGAAACCACTCACTCCGGATGAGAAAAAAGAATATTATAATGCCACGAAATGCCATATATGTGAAAAACCTTTTATTTCGACTGACGTAAAGATCCGCGATCACTGCCATTTCACAGGCAAGTATCGTGGCCCCGCACATCAAGGATGCAATTTGAATTATACGAAATCTCACGGTATCCCGATAGTTTTTCACAATCTTTCGGGCTACGACTCACATTTCTTAATTAAAGAGTTGGCTACACAATTTGATGGTACGGTAAAACTACTTCCCGTTAACAAAGAAAAATATATTTCATTCACAAAGTACGTCGAAGGTACAAATGTCAATTTACGCTGTATCGATTCTTTCCGTTTCATGGCGAGCAGTCTCGAGAAACTCGCGTCTTACTTGAACGATAATGATAAATCAATCACACGCAAGCACTGCAGTAGTGCAGAGGAATTCCAGTTGCTCACGAGAAAGGGAGTTTTCCCTTACGAGTACGTGGACTCGTGGGACAAACTCGACGAAGAGCAGTTGCCATCGAGAGAAAATTTTTATTCAAAATTGACGGGTGAAAATATTTCAGAACAAGACTACGAACACGCAATAAAAGTTTGGGAAAAATTCAACATAACCTCATTGGGTCAATATTCCGATTTGTATTTGAAAACCGATGTTCTACTATTGGCGGATATATATGAGAATTTTCGACGCAACTGCTCTTCGACGTACGATTTGGATCCTCTGCATTATTTCACAGCTCCGGGACTTGCTTTTGATGCGATGCTCAAATGCACCGGTGTACAGCTTGAGCTCCTCACCGATCCCGAAATGCTCTTGTATGTCGAGAAAGGCATTCGAGGTGGTGTTTCACAGTGCTCAAATAGATATGCTCATGCAAACAACAGATACATGGGTGCAGATTATGATCCAAGCAAAGAGGAATCGTACTTAATGTACTATGACGTTAACAATTTGTACGGTGCGGCTATGAGCCAATATCTACCAGTTGGATCTTTTGAGTGGGAGTCTGAGCCGATAAATGTGCTCAATGTTCCTGACGATTCTCCTGTGGGATATATCCTGGAGGTGGACTTGGAATATCCCCAGGAACTTTTTGAGCTACATAAACGTACCACCTCACAGCAAGCAATCGAAATTAATGACGACATTATTGCCGAAAAACAGATACATTATTCATTATGGAAATCTGAAACAATGTTTAAATCTGGGTATGAAACTGATAAAAATTCACAGAATTTTGAAATTCCAACAAGCTCCATGGTTAAAAAAATATATCGATCTGAACACCGAATTGCGAAAAAAATCAAACAACGAATTCGAAAAAAACTTTTTTAAATTAATGAACAACGCCGTATTCGGAAAAACAATGGAAAATGTAAGAAAACAGAAAGATGTTAAGCTCGTGACAAAGTGGGAAGGTCGATACGGTGCAAAGGCTCTCATTGCAAAACCAAACTTCCATAGCTGCACCGTTTTCGAGGATGACATGGTAATTATTGAACTGAATCGCGTCAAAGTACATTTTAACAAACCCATATACGTTGGATTTTCCATACTCGATTTGTCGAAAATTTTCATTTACGACTTTCATTATAATTACATAAAACCAACATTTGGCGATCGAGCGAAGTTGATGTATACCGACACCGACAGCCTCTTGTACCACTTCACCGTACCTGACATTTATGATTATATTAAGCAAGACTTACATCGATTTGATACTTCCGACTACCCGGTTAATAACATTTATGGAATTCCACAAGCTAATAAGAAAGTTCTAGGTTTAATGAAAGATGAGATGAATGGTAAAATTATGGAGGAGTTCATAGGACTCCGAGCAAAATTGTACGCGTTTAAAGTTTATGACGATGACAAGGCAAAGAAAAAAGCCAAAGGTATCAAGGGATCCACATTGAAAACTATCGAATTTCAAGATTATAAGAATTGTTTGTTTGAGCAACAAGACTTGGTGAAATATCAATACTTAATTCGGAGTAAGAAACATGAAGTACACACGATAAAACAAAAAAAATTAGCATGAAGTTGGTTAGATGATAAGAGGATACTGTTACCTAATACGACGGATACCGTACCATATGGTTATAAAAAATAAAAAGTCCATTGTGTACATTTTTTTTTTCTCTTTATTAAAAAAACCTTTACATATCCTTTACATATCCTTTTCGTCGATCCAACTATTGTGCGAATTATCGAAACCTAACCACTTTACAAGCAATTTATTTCCACGTTTTCGTACGATTTTCTCTACAAGATAAATATCCGGATATTTGACTTTGGTGATTTCTTCCTCATAGAAACCACCTTCGATCGGTTGATCCTGATAGTCTACAAGTTTATATGTTACCGGATTGGTATTTCGCACCTCACTTATCGTAAATATTTCAGTCGTCCAGTTGGGTGTGTAACCTTTTTCGAAAACGTGTTTGTACTTGTTGATTCGAACTTTATCACCGACTTTGAATTTTATTTTCCGCGTACGATTGACTTCAAAATTCCCATAAATATTGCGCAGGATCTTTTTCTCATTCTTAGCGGTAACATCTTTTGGTTTCATTTTAATTGTACGATGTTTGCTATCATTATAGTTTGATATTAAATCAGATAAAATATCTATCCACTTATACGTGCCTCGTAGACTGAATTTCTTCCACATTTTATTTTCTAATGTGCGATTAAAACGTTCACATATCGATGCTTTCATATTACTAAACGTGGAATATAGTTCAATGTGGTAACGTTGCAATAGATTCTTGAAGTCGCTATTATAAAATTCTTTGCCACGATCAACATGCAATTTTTTCGGTATACGGCCTTTCGCGAGTACAGATTTCATAGCGTTCGTTACATCTTTGCCGTTTTTACTCTGTATCGGTACAGCCCAAGCAAATTTGGAAAATACATCGATAATCGTCAGTAGGAATTTGTAGCCATTGTTGTATCGTGAGTATGCTGACATGTCCACAAGATCAGCCTGCCAGGTTTCATCCAATCCACGAATATTCACGTGACGACGGGGATAATTTCTTCTCGCAGTTCTGTGGAGCTCCTCCACTACAGCTATCTTCCGCTCATTCATTTTTTCTCGTCTGCCAGCTTCAATTGTCCTTATGCTCCAATGTTCTCAGTCTGTTTTCCAGATCGCTAATGAGCTCAGAGTTGTGCTTTATGAGATCTTGTAGGTTCTCATAATTTATTCGTCCATTTTTTAAATTATTGCCAAATTCGGACTGAAGACCTCGAATCATTATATCAACATCGTCAATATTATTTCGCAAAGAAGACGTAATTTCATATACGAGATGAACTTCTTGCTGTACAATATTTTTCATGACTCGAACAGTCACTGCATCATTTGTATTTACAGGATCAGCAAGATTACACAATCTTTTATTGTTCATATCATATTGACCATCGGTAGTAATTTTGAATCCATCTCCAGGAGGACCGCGGCTGCCTGGGAGACTACCTTTTCTCGATAACTGTCGTCCAAACACGTCGACGCTCATGGCTCAAATGAATCCGTGTAGTCCACGTACCGTCTAATAAATAATTCCAGCTTCACGCAATTCCTCAATGATGGAGATTATTTCATTGTTATGATTTGTGTTGCCGGCTGCCTGCGATGCCATAAGCAATCTTAGTCGATCCACCAGTTCATTTGGATCATCCCAATAAACGTAGTCCATTTTATTATTCTTCCTAGCAATCATATACAACGGTAAGCCCTTTCCTGATGGTTGTGACCGCCTCTTCGGTGTCCTCCTTGCTGATTTCATCGGAGAATCAACCAGCTTTGCAATAATATTTTTGAATTTATCGTTATCTGTACGAATGGGTTTGTTCGGTTTATAGTATTTGTGATGCGCATTCGTGCTTGTGATAATTGCACCATAATTATCCATATCTGTTGCAGTTATGATCTCTCTGTTTGGTGACTTTTTGAATATCAATTCGAGCAAACCGGGGGAGAGATCGTAAGTATTGTTCTGCACTGAGATGCGCTTGTCATCAAAATTCACCGGTGAATCACCGATCTTCAAAACACCGCCCGTGAGTTTGCGAACACCGTATACGGTATCAAGCTCTTTTCCTTCAGTCGTTTCAAACATATGTAGATACTGCTGAACAAGTGATTCACTGGGTGTTTCATGTATAACAGATGAATCCTTCTCGAATGTCGCATCTGGTACTTGTCGATAATCTTCTTTGTTGGATGTTTCATGCATAACAGAAGAATCCTTCTCGTATGATGAATCTGATACTTGTTGATAATCATCATCATCATCATCATCATCATCATCATCATCATCATTATACGCAGTTCTAAAAGAGCTATTAAGATCCCTTTCTATCTTCAAGGCAGGTTCTTCCTTTTTTTTTTAATATTTTTTTAAATATTTTTTTTTTTTTTTTTAATATTCTCCAGTTTTTTCTTAATATTCTCCAGTGTTTTCGATTGATCGACAATTTTCTGAAGAGGAGTCACCACGGGTCTGAAAACTTCATCCATGACCCGTTCCGTGGTCTCTCTACCCGATTTTATAAGTTTATGCTTTCGTCGAATCGCATCACTCGCGGTTGTGATTTTTCGTAAAACGTCTTTTTCCTTGTTGAATGTTGCGCTCCGTATGTTGATGCCTTTCCGTTGAAACGTTGACTGTTCTTATTTCTCTGATGCGCTTATATTTATAAAGCAATCAAATCCTCGGCGATATCGACCATCATTCATGTCTCCATCTTTATCAATCACTACGAAAGAATATTTACTATCGTTCCAGCATGCTGAACACAAATCTTTAAACTGTGTATACGACATGTCGGTGTTCACATGATCATCATAGATATGCCGTAAATTCATTTCATCTTGACGAAAAAGTACCAGCAAATTAGTATTGTCACGAACTAGGTGTTTTGGGATACGAGCGTACGTTTGACAGAGATAGAAGAGTCAACATCGCAGTGTCGACCCATCCAAAAGAAAGCTCTCATATTATCCTGCTTCTCACAGGCTACATCATCGAAAATCATGATTGAATTTGGTCGGGCATCTTCAAGCTTAATTACTTGCTCATGATCGTCAAAAGGAAAATATCCCACTCCTTTTACAGTTCCGAGTAAACGCTTGAGAAGTTTGTACTTTGGTTGGTTCAACGATTTAGAGTATACATAAACGTTTTCAAATCTCAACCCGTTAGGGTGGGTTATGAGGGTAAACAGTGCATTCGTTTTGCCACAATTTGACGGTCCACAAATCACAGCACGCACACTGTTTGGCAGCAGAGGTCCATGGCGTCGCTTCTTCGCTTCTCGCCGTGCAAGTTCATCAAAATTCATGACAGACAATTTGTCAGGTTGTGTCTTGAACTTCATCATGATAACGACTGATGGAAATAGGTATAAGTAGGGTGCTTATAAAGATCAGTATCTCAGTAACGAATGTTCTCTCTTCCGATACACATGTAAAAAAAAAAAAAAAAAAAAAAATGAATAAACGATACGATTCAAAAAATCCCATAACTGACAGTTTGATGAAATTTCACGCAAGAACAACATAGACAGTTTCCTCCTCCTTCCACCAATGACAAACTGAAAGCTGAAAAGATTCGAGAAAGTCAAAGATTTACGGGTGAAGTTGATTCAGGACGATACGGCGCTGTTGGTGACAAGCGGAAAAAGTATTAAAAATGTAGAGTGAAAAAAGTATAAATAGGGCATTCGTAACCTGTAACTGCTTAGTCAAAAACATTTCGTGCTATGGTGATGATCATTCGGGAGCGTACGAAAAAACGTGGAAGAGGATTTGTCAATAATTTGATCAATAAGCTCCCCTTTGAGTTACATATACCGGGATATCAGTACTGTGGTCCCGGTACGAAATTAACAGAGAGACTTGCTCGAGGTGATCCTGGTATTAATCCTCTGGACGCTGCTTGCAAAGAACACGATATCGCATACTCGGAAAATCGTGAAAACCTTTCGGCACGACACGAGGCAGATCAAGTGCTTGCGAAAAAAGCCTGGCAAAGAGTTTTTGCAAAAGAGGCGAGTATTAGAGAAAAAGCAGCAGCTTGGGGTGTCGCAAACACAATGAAAGCCAAAACCAAGCTAGGTATGGGTGTGAAGAGAGCACAGAGAAAAAAAAATAACACGAGGAAGATGACGCTGAGGCAGGTAGTCAATGCGGCTAAAGCATCAATGGGCGGTGCGAATTCTATAAAATCGGCTCTCAAAGGCGCACGTGACGCCGTGAAGAAGGCAGGTGGAAGGAGAAAAGTTAAATCACCACGTATCCTGCCTGTACCCACGAAAATTGGTGGTTTTCTACCATTTCTCATACCGATTTTTGCTGGATTGAGTGCCACTGGAGCTCTAGCTGGTGGTGCAGCGGGTATAGCAAAAGCCATAAACGATGCTAGCGCCGCTAAAAGACAATTGGAGGAAAGTAAACGTCACAATGAGACGATCGAAGCTATCGCGTTGGGTAAAGGACTTTACCTGAAACCCCACAGGAAGGGTATGGGCTTGCACTTGAAACCCTACTCGGCAAAAAACGGGTAAGGCTACCGCACCGAGCTCTCACCGATGCTGATTTGATAAAGTACGCCGAAGCTATGAAAATTCCATATTTCCGTGGAGTTTACATGAGAAACGAATTACCCGAGAATGGACCTCGAAAATATGAATCGGCTATTGTGAATCTCGATGATAAGGATGGTCCTGGTACACATTGGGTTGCGTACAAAAAAATCAACCATGAAGTCATTTACTTTGACAGCTTCGGTAATCTTCAACCACCTCAAGATCTGATAAACTATTTCGGTGTTGGTAGCATTATCAAATATAATCATGAAAGATACCAGAACTATGACACTGTTGTGTGCGGACATTTGTGTCTGAAATTTTTGAGTGGTTATCTATAAAGTGGATACTCATGTCCTAGGAAGCATCAGTTGAACGTTAACCACCATGAGTGATTCTTTCACATTGACGCTTTCGGGAACGAGCTCCATACTGGAAGCTTACTATTTTCCATCGATCGAACTATCGCCATTCAAAAATTATACTCTCGGACTCGTTGAATTGCTGACATTCAACTCAATACCAAACATTTATGTGGGAAATAATAAGTTTCATGTGGGAGAGGAAACAGTAACCGTACCCACTGGAAGCTATGAAATCGAGGATATCGAGCGATACTTACAGAGCGTACTCTCCAGCAAAAATATCTCCATCGATCTGAGACCGAACAACAATACTCTATGCATCGAGATCAAGTGCAATCGAGAGATCAATTTTATGCCTGGCGATTCCATCGGTCGTCTATTGGGATTCACACCACGTGTATTAGCAGCTAATATAATTCATGAATCCGAGCTGCCAGTAGCCATTCTCAAGATCAACTCTCTGCGAGTCGAGTGCAACATTACCACGGGCGCTTATATCAACGAGCAAAGAGTCCACACCATCCATGAATTTTTCCCAGTCGTTCCACCAGGATATAAGATCGTTGAAGTACCCTCACACATCATTTACCTTCCGATCGCCACACAGTCAATAGATCATCTTCAGCTCAAACTTGTGGATCAAGACGGACAGTTGGTAAATTTTCGTGGAGAAATCATAACCGTACGATTACATGTTAAATCAGCATAATGGGTATTGTGTTTGACACGAAAGTTGGACGAAGCTATAAGACTGAATCAAGATGCCGAGAAACAATCAGTCGTCGAGCACCCCTCAAGGAGCTAACACGTCGAAACATTCAGTTTTTGAAGACTCTGAGATTGAAAATCAAACCCCGAGCAGGAAGAAAAAGTGGACAATAAAAATTCGCTTCTGCTGTATTGCTTGCATCGTACCATGGAGAAGATCTTGACACTACAAAAACCAATTATCTTCGATGAGTCTATCGCGCACTATGAGATTCATGCGCATCAACCGTTTGCATCGGCAACCTTCAATAACAACGATGAAATCCGAATTGCCGTTCAACATCAAGACTTGTGTTTGCTACCCAGCAGAAGCTCATTGCACGTACATGGTCGACTAACGATGATTAATGGAACTGCAGTTCAAAATACGAAGCTAATCAATAATGCTATCTGCCATTTGTTTGAAGAAATACGATATGAGCTAAATGCCATTGAGATCGATCGAAGCAAAAATGTAGGCCTCACGACTCTCATGAAGAATTATGTATCCCAGAGCCCTGGACAAATGACTCTGATGGAAAATGCTGGTTGGCTCAACGATGATGATGAGGCTACGTTGACGGATGAGAATGGATACTTTGATCTTTCTATACCGCTAAATCTAATACTCGGATTCGCTGAAGATTACAATCGAATTATCGTTAATGCCAAACACGAGTTAATCCTGACAAGATCGAATAATGATACGAACGCCATTGTACAAACACCTCCCGAAGGTCAGGCTGCTGCTGAACAATTCAAGATTTCATTGAATAAAATCGAATGGATGGTGCCGTACATCAAAGTTTCCGATCAGCGAAAAATCCAGCTGCTCAGCTTTATTGCCAAGGATCCATCGATTGCCATGAGTTTCCGTACGTGGGAATTGTACGAGTATCCACTACTACCGGCTACCTCGAAACACGTGTGGGTCGTTAAAACATCGACGCAACTCGAAAAACCTCGATATGTAATAGTGGGATTTTAAACTGCGAGGAAAAATAATGCAAATACGAATGCGAGTCACTTTGATCACTGCAACATTCGCGATATTAAGCTGTTTTTGAACTCTCAATGCTATCCTTATGCGCATTTGAATCTTGATATTCCTCGCAACCAATATGCTCTTCTGTATGATATGTATGCAAACTTCCAAGCGTCATATTACGGCAAAGAATCTGAACCATTGTTGAGCAAAGCCGATTTCCTCAAATACGCACCATTAATTGTTATCGATTGTTCGAAACAAAACGAATTTTTGAAATCGGGGCCAGTCGATATTCGCTTGGAATTCGAGTCAGCGAATTCTTTCCCACCTCAAACATCAGCATATTGTTTGATTTTGCATGATCGAATCGTTGAATACAATCCAATTAGTGGTAATGTTAAGAAATCAGTATAATTTTTTTTTGCTTAAAACTATGATGTATTGGTTTTTTTTAATAAAAAAACATGATATATTTTCGAGAGTATTTTATTTCTTTCCATTATCCCTTTCCTTACAAATCATCACAAATTCTTTCATTTTTTTCACAAGATCGTATAGATTTTGAGTATGATCTATTACAAGGTTAACGGGTTCATCCTCGAAAAATACATACTCATTCGCCTGTATTTCACGTTTAAGTTGAAACAATTTCATGCTCAAATAGCCGACAAAGTGATATAAATCTTTAATGTGTGTATCAATAACATCGATTGAATCACGCATGACGTTGCACTCGGAACACGATATTCGATCTTCAGTATTACACTTTTTGTCACACTTCAAAGTTTTCACATTTTTTTCGAAGTCAAATAAGTCACAGATGAAATCTTGAATATTTTCCGGTGCAACATCCCCGAAATGTCTCTCGACAACTTCATCGTAACTGCTGGCGTATGGTGGAATTGAAAGCAAATGCTGCTCTTCGTTCGGCGATAATTCGTCCATGATGACTGATTGGCTGGTTGGAGAAGTCTTCCTTTATATAGCTCTTCTCCCCCACCCTCTGTTTCGAGATCGTTATTAAAAAAGTTTTATTACGCCCTATCATTTTTTCGATTGGACTTGAAATGCGTTTATTTTTTTATTTTTTTATACATAGCATGTCTACACGTGGAACAATTTTTTATTAGTGGTATGGGTCCATCAAAATCATCTTCGCTTATTGCTTGATGGTGTTTTTCACATCGGCGATACCTTATAATAGCTTCATCCATTTTCATTTGTCTAGGTAGTCTATCCCATACATCATCGATATCGTTCCATGCCCAACTGAGAATGAACTCTTTCGAGAGATGAGCAATATCTTCAGTCCTCATGTCTCGCAAATTTCCCAATTTAGAAAATAATTTCACCGATCTTGAAAATGATGGAGTCCCATACTCCAAATACCATTTTCTCAACCTTAGGACATTTTCGAAGGCGCAGTTGTATCGGCGCACCCCATTATGATATTTGTGATGCCAGCATGTTGGTACTTTCAATTCTTGCAATGCGGGACACCCCAAATCTTCCATGTTCACAATTGGTTTCCAGTGTCCTATGATATCCTCGATCCACTGTTTTTTTTCAAGGCCTTTTACGTAAATCGAACGTACATCCCTCAAAATGATGTCGAATACGTCTTTTAATTTAGCGTAAGGAATATCTCCAACGTTCCAGGGAATACCGGGATAATTCCGTTCACACCACAAGTTCATGCATTTATATTTGGCTGGCAACTCATCCCATTTACAAGGTGGTTTAATGAGTAAACACCCAATCTCCTCATAACCCTCTTTATTTGGATGAATTTTAGCTGCTGCTAGCTCCTTCACGATAAACTCATTGATGGGTTTCTTGAAACCTTGTACATCCAAAATTATTTCCATGTCAATGCTATTTTTTTCCGTACAACGAACCAGAACAAACTGATCGATTATAACGCAAAAATCGGCTTTTATAGAACATACCCCCACCATTTGTATTCGAGATCAATGCTCCTGAATATTCGAGAAGGATGACTTCTCGAAGCTTCTAGAATATTCGAGAAGGATGACATCATCTTTCTCGAAGCTTTGGTGATATAACGCCTCTCGGCATTCTACAAGGATGACGCCATCTTAACTGTGTAGATTATGATTATTATTCGAAGCTTCTAGAAGGATGCCCCTCGGCTTCCCCTCTCCCCCTTCTATAAGGATGACGTCATCGTAACTGCGTAGTTTATTATTATTATCGAATCTTCCAGAAGGTTCGAAAAAAGATGACGTCATCGTAACTGTGTAGTTAGCATAGATTATTATTATCGTAACTGCGTAGATTATTCGAAGCTTCTAGAAGGATGACGCCATCATAACTATGTACATTATTATCATTTGAAGAATGCCCCCTCGGTTCCCCCTCGGCTTCCCCTCTCGCCCCTTCATTCCTCACCCTTGATCCAGAACCGGTATTTTTTTTTTTTTTTTTTTTTTTTTTTTTAATCGAAGCTTCCAGAAGCTTCTAGAAGGATGACGTCACCCAACTATCTCTCTCTCTCACAATCATTCTGTATATTATCCAAATATATTGTATATATGTTGCATTAAATGTTGTTTACAATGTATTATAATGTATTATTGTTTACAATGTATTATATTGTATTATTGTTACAATGTATATATTATTCGAGAAGGATTCCCCCTCAGCTTCCCCCTCGGCTTCCCCCCTCTGCTACCCCCCTCGTGGCTTCCCCTCTCGCCCCTTCACCCCCTCGCCCACATTTGATCCAGAACTCTCATTGTATATCTACTCGCTCCTCGTCTATTCACGGCTTGCAGTAATTCCCTCTCACGCATACTCGTACACTGCTCATGTTGCCCACTCTCTTTTAGTCAGTATCTTTTAAAATTCGTACCGACCTTTCTCTCACATAGTTACCTCACCGTATATTCGTATAAGCTTTTATACCCAAATAATACTTCTATGTACCGTACACACTAAACACTGTCACCAAAGTGAGAATGTGCATTCGTGTATATACATACATTCTCCACCAACAAAGTGTTCGTGTGGACTGTAGATGACTAGTATGCATGTACACGACTATCATTCTCACTTTGATTACAGTGCATTAGCGTGTACGGTCCCTCTTAGAAATTCGATGCGGTTGCCAAAGTTTATAGTCCAGTCAATAGAGAATCTAACTTCGCATAAGTCGCTCGACGCAATTTTATTCTTGAGATCATTAAGTAGGCTTATAAATAGCTTACATTCAAAAATGATGGGTATGAAATCTGCTGCGTCAGTCGCAATCTTGGAAAACGCGTTTCATATTATATCTCGAAAACGGCAGACTTTAGGACGAAAAATGTAGAGACCTTTTTTATAGATAATTACATTTACCATCTTTTTTGTTTAAACCTTTTTTTTTTATTAAACTCGCTGTTTTTTTAATTACAGCCCGTTGAATGTTGCAAATCTTCTTTTATCCGCCGTAGCTCCCTTCAAATTTAATTTACCGATGAAATGCTCCGTATATTTTTTATTCATTATTGAATTTTCTACAAATTTTGTACACAACTTTTTTTCGTAGGACCGATAGTTTAATAGTTATGAACGGTTGAATATGGTGGTATGTGAATGAACGCATGAAAATAGATCCCATTATCGTATATACTTTCTATCATTGACTGTTGATACATTTCTAGCAGTTTTTTCTTTCATTAAACATTAATATCGTTGTTCGAAGAGTCTATAAAAAATTCGAAATCAGGGAATAGGGTTACAATAAAGTAATTTGTTGGTGTTACAAGCTAAAAATATACCAAACAAAATTTATTTTAATCCAAACAATAAGTTAGAAAACTGGGTTACAATATAAAAATAAACTCACTTATTGCTATTGTAATCTCAAATTGTGTACAAAAAAAGATTTTATAAAATTAATGAAGTTTAAAGAAAAAAAAAAATAGTTTGCCCTTCTACATTTTCCAGATGTAGATGGACCTTCGTGTACATCTGAACTATTTTGTGAATCGTCAAGCTGTGAACCAATTTCCTTGTCTGGCGGTTGTATCATTTGCCATGCATTCGTGAAGCACTCGCGTTCGTCTTTATCATCGTCATCTTCGGCCGGAAATTGGAAATTTGTTTCGAAATCGTCCGGGTCGCTGATTTCAATACTAACGTTATTTGTACAATTCTCCTCATTACAGGAGCGCAAAACGGAACATTTTATTCCGGCCTTCCTACAGCCACAAGCTTTGACAAAATTTGTGGATTTTGTGTATCTATTCAGATAGTTCAGATGTAGACGAAGGTCCATCTATATCTGGAAAACGTAGAAGGCTGAACTATTTTTTTTTTCTTTAAACTTCATTAATTTTATAAAATCTTATATTGTATACAATTTTAGATTACAATAGCAATAAGTGAGTTTATTTTTATATTGTAACCCACTTTTCCAACTTATTGTTTGGATTAAAATAAATTTTGTTTGATAAATTTTTAGCTTGTAACAACAACAGATCAGTTTATTGTAACCCTATTTCCTGATTTCGAATTTTTTATAGACTACGAACAATCATATTAAAGTTAAATGAAAGAAAAATTGCTAGAAATTTATCAACAGTCAATGATAGAAAATATATACGATAATCGGACCTATTTCCATGCGTTCATTCACATACCGCCATATTCAACCGTTCATAACTTTTAAACTATCGGTCCTACGAAAAAACTTTTGTACAAAATTTGTAGGGAATTCAATAATTAATTAATAAGATAAGGAGCATTTCATCTGTACATTGATTTTGAAGCGAGTTACGGCCGATAAAAGAAGATTTGCGACATTCAATGGGCTGTAATTAAAAAACGGTGAGTGTAATCAAAAAAAGTTTCAAACAAAAAAGATGGGAAATTTAATTACCTATCTACAAACAAGGCTGACATTAGGACAAAAAACATTTCGTCCTAATGTCAGCCGTTTTCGAGATATGATATGAAACGCGTTTTCCAAGATGGCGGCTAACGCAGCAGGTTTCATAACCCTCATTTTTTAATTTAAGGTTTTTATAAGCCTACACGAGAAAAAATGCGAGCTCAGTGGCGCCTCACCGCGAGAATCTTTCCTCCCCACCATTTTGATATCCTCTTGACACCGTTTTGGGTGCGCTAGCTTCCCAAAGTTGCGGGAAGACCGAATTCCCCATCAATCGAGCAAAGGGCGTAACCAAACAAATGCAATGTGGTGCGCTTGCTCGCCCGTGCGGGCAGCTAGGCTGCCCAAAACTCTGGTGAGAAAGTTTGCTCATGTGTGAGGACTGTACGGCACCGGCGGGGAGCTAGGCTCCCCGCATTTTTTACCGTGTACTTAATTATCCCAACAGTAAAATTGCGTCGAGCGAATTATGCGAAGTTCGAAAGTATAACGCGAGTCTCTATTGACTGGACTATTACCATTTTCTTGAGCTGCAGGATAGACGAAGAGTGGGGAATGATCGTTATGCGCGCGGTGGTGCGTGGGTTACGGGGGGGATCGTGGAATGGAGAGGTCCGTCTTCACAAGGTCCCACAGATTTATGATACAGCGCGAGCACACCAGTTATTTTCCGAAACAAGTATGCAATAAAAATTGTTCCCGTCGATGACTGAATAATCTTAAGTATGCACTGAACTCAATGGATATTTTTTCGTAGATTTCGTGTATCTCTATCTGTCATAAGGAATCGAAAAGCAGACTCTAAGTTGATCTTGCTACAAGAGCCTGTGTTGAAGGAAATAGTCCAGGCAGAGCAAAATGTACAGAAAAATCTCAAATTTTCATTACATATTCACTACTACTGCAGAGAAGTGCCAGAATCATTTGAGAATTTTCACATACACCATTCACGTGTAAATGAAGTATCGAATGCGGCTCCTTCAAGGATGTATGAGCCGTACAATCCCAATCAAAAATAGTTTTGGTGAGAATTTCAAGCACAGTGCAACCTCCGAATAAGACTGGGCTCGGGCTTGTAGGGGAATATAATTCCGAGAAATGAGTTTCCCCCACCCGCGGTCCGAACTTGTCACGAAAAATTCTCGGCGCTACCTGCAAATAGGACCGCTCTACGATGCGCGAAATAATAGGGGCATCTTTCGAACGAAGATTAGGGAAAGCGGTCTTATTTGGAGAGGACTTATTCAGAGGTTGCACTGTACATCGCGTTATTTTTTGAATAACTGTCAAAAAATTGTTTAAACAATAAATTGTTGCAGAGATTTCTTGAAGCAATGATTTTCGATTATATGTAACAAATTTCTCAATTTTTCTGAATACATACGAATTTTTCAAGAATTTTTTTATGATTTTGTAATTTTGTTTGTTAGATTTTTGAAAAATTGTATTTATAAAAGTATCCGTTTGATGATTCGGATACTTTGTGAAGTTAATATAGAACCTTTGCACGAGAATATATCCAAAATTTACCACTTTTCATGCAATTTTTGAAATAAAAAATTTTCAAAAAGATAAGTAAAAAAATCATAACAAAATTTTTGAAAAATTCATATTTATTCCGAAAAATCGAGGAATTTCTTACATATAATCGAAAAACTTTTTTACAGGGAATTTCTGAAACAATTTATTGTTTAAACAATTTTTTTAAAATTTTTCGGCATTGTGATTATTGAAAATCGATATTATTATCATCTTCAATATGGTTGATTTTTTTCAAATTTTTGCTTCAACGCGAAGTACTTGAAATTCTCGCCATAACTCCTTTTGGTTGGGATTGTACGACTCGTACATTCTTAAGGCGATCCGATGTATCACACCCTCCGACCACCTCGAAAACGCGAATTCTACTTTCTCCGAGATGATACAAGCAATTAGGATGAAATAAGCTTAGCCACTGCAGTATGTTGGCAAAAAGTGGCTAAGCTTTTTTTATAGCGATCAGTTGCGTCGTTTGGGAGAAAAAAAAACCTTTAAAGATTTTCAGCGATCTATCTCGCACTCATGTGTTACGCGATACATGTGCGACTTCGCCTTAACACGCGTTCTTATGAAGTAAACGGCAATGGCAATTTTTGACCCTTTGTAACTCCGAAGAAAATGTAGAGAAAATTTAAAATATATATTATTTCAATACAGTACAGGTTTTCAAAATTGATTTCAGCTTTTAATGTGCGGAGTATTTTTTTCTATTTTAAGCTGTTCCAATCCGCGTAGCTAATTGTCATGGTGGAATTGTCATGCAGTGTAAATTATATTTTCTTGTACATGGAAAATCCTCGTTTGCAGGTTGAATGTCAATCGTTCTCTTGGAATTATGTAAGATTACATAGGCGCATTACATGGAGTGCTTAATGTTGATAATCGGTGCAATAATTTAAAATTGGTGGTTTAAGGTAAGCTGGGAAGTAGTCGATAATAAATGACTGGAATTATCAATAATTATAAACATATACAAGTGGTGCATCGAGAGTTGAGGATTGATAAACTGTATAATGTTTTTACGAAATCTTCACCTTTGGTTTTTGAAGTGAAACTTTTTTCGCGAGACTGAATTCAAAATTATGAAACGAAAAAGCGACAGTAATAAGAAACAAGCTTATATGTGTAGCCAACAAGTGAATGAGATAGAACACAGTTTCATACGGTATGCCCTATTCTCTTAGTTTCTTCTTTATCCGATGCTTCGTGTGCTCCTAACTCTTTTCCTGAAGCATGCGGCAGCTAAGACCCTATGTCATACATATAGTATAGTATAACGCTTGCTTGGGTCCAAACTGCAAACACTATTGACTGAAGATGGCTTTGTACTTATGTATGGATGCATGTATGTATGCGCGCTCGCCTGAGTGTCTGCGTGTATAACCAAGCGTTGGGAGAAGGCGTCTTAAAGTCGTAGCGACTAGGCGTGTTGTGCTGTACCTGTATACGTTTACTACATCGTGTGCGATCGAGTTACATTTTTCTTGCACTTTGTAAAATTATTGTTCAATCATGCTGAAAATAAATTCTGTTAAGCGCTGAGGGAATTTTTTTCATAAATATTTCTTGATATTTTGTTTCAGGGAAAAAATTCGATAAGAATATGTCTTTTATGTAAAACAATGTCTACTTTTAGAACAGCGACGATATATCTTTATACAGATTATAGAAAGATATTATATGTATGCATGTAGGCATACATCGACTGCCCGATTCGACGAGTCATACAATTTATCTATCAAACCTTGCCGGCGTACACATCAAGGGTTCTGATTTATTCGGATCAGATCTGCATAAAATTCCAATGATCCCAAGAAGAGATCTTAACGTAAATGTCGCTGTAGGTGACGCACAATTGACGCTTTAGGTGATGCATAGTTGATTGATTTTCTTGACCAAAAATATAACGAGAATAAGCCACATACCGAATTTAATCCGAGATATGGAGCTACGTTGATGCACACTTCTCACGTTATTTAAAAACATTGGAATCCAGAGCTTCCATAGTATATTTCAGTTCTCATAAGCCTGTTATATTGTTTTTTGGATTTTTAAGATCCTGAAAGCACCGAGTAATATAACAAACCATATGAGTATTTGTATATCCATGCGTATTTGGTTACACATGTAACCAAAGTGTGGCATCTCTCGTCAAACAGAAAATCAAAAGTTTCTTTGACATGCCTACCCAACAAGTTTCACTTCTATCGCGCGGAGTATGCACGCATGATTTTTTAAAATTTTTTTATTTCATTGCTAATTGTTCATTCCATTGCTCACAATCGAATGACGATTGTTAAATGTGTTCAAATTTTTATCTCACACTTTTCTAAAAATAAATGTTTGAATTATGAATTTTGTAAATAGAATTTTTTAATTTTCAAATTTAAGAGGGGGGGGGGGGGGCGGCGGCTGAAGGGCTGGTTTCCAGGATTAACAGGGTGTCGAAAAAATTATTAAACATTATTTTAAGATTCCCGGTATTGATTGAGCAAGTCTTTGCGTGGTATTTCTATTTCTTGCTACTAAAACAAATGATTACAGTCCGAACGAATGCTTTGTCGGGTGGAAAATGTGTGCGTTTATATAGGTATATATGCTACCTTTAGGAGAATGTGTAGTGTGGACGGTCCGTAGATGTAGTATTTCGATATGGAAGTAGGGTCCGTAGATGTAGTAATTCGATATGGAGTACGAGGCAGAAAGGTCGCCACGAATTTTGAAAGAAAGTTAGAGAGAGAGTTGCAACATGAGCATTGCACGAATGTGAATGAGAGGGGATACCTGCAATTTTGAATGAAACAAGGAGCGTAAAGCGTATGGTTTAGAGTGGGACGGAGTATGTTTATGAGTCATGAGAGTAAGGTTTGTGGATTTCGAAATTGCACCTGCTATTTATTGATTTTTTCGGATTTTCTTTCATGCAGTACAGCGTATTTTTTTTTCGACAGTGTTGATACACATCCGGAAAATAATGGAGGAACGATTCTTGATTTAAAAAATATTTGATCATTTTGGGAAAAAAAATTTTCGGGATCGAAACCGAAACGCGAGCGTTGCTCATTTCCCTTCTCGGCTGTGGTGAAATGTGTGTTTGTAAGGTTTCGTGGGTATCGTAGAACACTTTCTGTACCGGCAACAGGGTGCTATTTTGTCTTGATGAATGAATGTATTACATGTAAATTCCCGTGGCATAGACCACGTACCGATGTACCTGCGAACGTCCGTATTACACTCTTTTCTCCTATCCTCGGCTATTGTGGACAGCGTGTGCCACCAGCACTATACTATTCTTGCCTCGGCAACGAAGCTTACGGGGACACCGGACCCGCGTACGTATGTGTGTGTCCGTACAAACTCACTCCACTGCAAAGCACGAGATGCTATAGGCCGGTATAATACTCGAACGATGAGACGGGGTTTTATGAATAAGGGTAATAAAAAATGATCCTTCTTTTGTGGTTGTAAGTCACCCTACTATTTCATGTTTCGCATTTTAAATGAATGCAGTGAAAATGTTATTTTCTTTTCCATGGAAAATCCTCACTTACAGGTTCAAGGTAAACCGTTCTCTTAAAACTATGTAATATAACATAGGTACATTACATGAAGTGCTTCATGTTAGTAATCGTTGCGACAATTTGAAATTGGCCGCTTGAGGTTAGCTGAAAATGAGTCGATAAAAAATGGCTGAAATGAATATTTCAGCTTATATTGGTTTTTTTACTTGTATTGTAATATTATAATATTTATTATAATATATATTATATATATATATAAAATAATTATATATATATTACAATAATTATATATATATGAAAAAATATAATATTTATATTATAATATTATAATATAAATAATATTTAAGAGCGAGCAGTGGCCCAGTTGGTCCGACTCTGGACTGCCACGCAGGCGGCCAGGGTTCGATCCCGCGGCCGGCACCAATGGATTTTTCCAGATGCTTTTTCTGCGAGCTCGGTGGTTCGAAACCCACCTTAAATTGTAGGTTCTCACAAATACACTGGGCCAATAGCAATGAGGTTGCAAAAATCGAGAGAGAAAAATAGTTCCGTAAATGAACAGAAAAACTAGAAAATAGTGGGCCCAGTGTAACAGTGATGTAATAGTGTATGAGAACGTTTTAAAAAGCCGAAAAGGCTATGCAAGTAAAACTTACTACTATAAATAATATTTGTAAAATTTTTCAATTATATTTTCTTCGTTAAAAATATATACTTTTGGAACAATGTAGAACAAACCTAGAACAATCTGGAACAATCGTCAAAACAATAATTTTTCAAAAGTGGGGGGCCAACTTCACGTAGGTTATTAACCATTACTTATACAAATAAGTAATGTATCGAGAGTTGCGGACGGATAATGTGTACGATGTTTTTACCAAATCTTCACCTTTGGCTTCATAATCTTTTTCAATTTAATTGCTAATAGTGTATTACATTCCTCAAAATGGAATGAGGATTAGCAAATATATTCAAATTTTTATGTCACAAAGTTTTCGAGAAACAAATGTTTGCATTATGAATTTTGTAAATAGAATTTCATTAAGAGTGAACCTTACGCACCAACACATGTACACACGTACAAGTAATTTCGCGGGATGAATTCTCGAAGACGAGAGAATATTTTAGGAATGCTTTGTGATGAAATTGGTAGTTGAAGGGGTGGTTTCCGGAATTCGCAGGGTGTCGAAAAATTTCTGAAAAATTCTTTTATTATTTTTCCTAACAATTTAGAAAAAAGTGGCGTGGTATTTCGATTTTTTCCTAAAAAAAAATATAATTGATTTTTAGGGGTGGTTGAAGGGGTAGTCTCCGGGACGTGCAGGGTGTCGAAAAATTTCTCAAAAATTCATTTATCATTTTTCCTAACGATGGACATAGAATTGGCGTGGTCTTTTCATTTCTTGAAATCGAAATATCGAATATTAGGGGTAGTTGGGGGTGGGGGTGGTTTCCGGGATTCTCAGGGGGTTGAAAAAATTCTCGAAAATCGTTATTTAATCATCATAAACGATTCAGAAAGAATTGGCGTGGTCATTTGATATTTAGTCACGAAAACGAAATATCGAATATTAGGGGTAGTTGAGGGGGTGGCTTCCGGGATTCTCAGGGGGTCGAAAAAATTCTTAAAAATCGTTATTTAATCATCATAAACGATTCAGAAAGAATTGACGTGGTCATTTGATATTTACTCACGAAAACGAAATATCGAATATTAGGGGTAGTTGGGGGGGGTGGTTTCCGGGATTCTCAGGAGGTCGAAAAAATTCTTAAAAATCGTTATTTAATCATCATAAACAATTCAGAAAGAATTGGCGTGGTCTTTTGATATTTAGTCACGAAAACGAAATATCGAATATTAGGGGTAGTTGAGGGGGTCACTTCCGGGATTCTCAGGGGGTCGAAAAAATTCTTAAAAATCGTTATTTAATCATCGTAAACAATTCAAAAAGAATTGGCGTGGTCTTTTGATATTTAATCACGAAAACGAAATATCGAATATAAGGGGTAGTTGGGGGGGTGGTTTCCGGGATTCTCAGGGGGTCGAAAAAATTATTAAAAATCGTTATTTAATCATCATAAACGATTCAGAAAGAATTGGCGTGGTCTTTCGATATTTAGTCACGAAAACGAAATATCGAATATAGGGGGTAGTTGGGGGGGGGTGGTTTCTGGGATTCTCAGGGGGTCGAAAAAATTCTTAAAAATCGTTATTTAATCATCATAAATGATGCAGAAGGAATTGGCGTGGTCTTTCGATATTTAGTCACGAAAACAAAATATCGAATATTAGGGGTAGTTGGGGGGGTGGTTTCCGGGATTCTCAGGAGGTCGAAAAAATTCTCGAAAATCGTTATTTAATCATCATAAACGATTCAGAAAGAATTGGCGTGGTCATTTGATATTTAGTCACGAAAACGAAATATCGAATATTAGGGGTAGTTGAGGGGGTGGCTTCCGGGATTCTCAGGGGGTCGAAAAAATTCTTAAAAATCGTTATTTAATCATCGTAAACAATTCAAAAAGAATTGGCGTGGTCTTTTGATATTTAGTCACGAAAACGAAATATCGAATATAAGGGGTAGTTGGGGGGGTGGTTTCCGGGATTCTCAGGGGGTCGAAAAAATTCTTAAAAATCGTTATGTAATCATCATAAGCGATTCAGAAAAAATTGGCGTGGTCTTTCGATATTTAGTCACGAAAACGAAATATCGAATATAAGGGGTAGTTGGGGGGGTGGTTTCCGGGATTCTCAGGGGGTCGAAAAAATTCTTAAAAATCGTTATTGAATCATCGTAAACAATTCAAAAAGAATCGGCGTGGTCTTTTGATATTTAGTCACGAAAACGAAATATCGAATATAAGGGGTAGTTGGGGGGGGTGGTTTCCGGGATTCTCAGGGGGTCGAAAAAATTCTTAAAAATCGTTATTTAATCATCATTAACGATTCAGAAAGAATTGGCGTGGTCATTTGATATTTAGTTACAAAAACGAAATATCGAATATTAGGGGTAGTTGAGGGGGTGGCTTCCGGGATTCTCAGGGGGTTGAAAAAATTCTCGAAAATCGTTATTTAATCATCATAAACGATTCAGAAAGAATTGGCGTGGTCATTTGATATTTAGTCACAAAAACGAAATATCGAATATTAGGGGTAGTTGAGGGAGTGGCTTCCGGGATTCTTAGGGGGTCGAAAAAATTCTTAAAAATCGTTATTTCATCATCATAAACGATTCAGAAATAATTGGCGTGGTCATTTGATATTTAGTCACGAAAACGAAATATCGAATATTAGGGGTAGTTGAGGGGGTGGCTTCCGGGATTCTCAGGGGGTCGAAAAAGTTCTTAGAAATCGTTATTTAATCATTATAAACGATTCAGAAAGAGTTGGCGTGGTCTTTCGATATTTAGTCACGAAAACGAAATATCGAATATAAGGGGTAGTTGGGGGGGTGGCTTCCGGGATTCTTAGGGGGTCGAAAAAATTCTTAAAAATCGTTGTTTAATTATTAAAAACGATTCAGAAAGAATTGGCGTGGTCTTTTGATTTTTAGTCACGAAAACAAAATATCGAATATTAGGGGTAGTTGGGGGGGTAGTGACCGGGATTTTTGGGGTGCTTATCGGAGCATTCGTAGAACTCTAAAAAACCTTAAAATATAAGAATATAATAATAATTAAACATTTGCGTTGAAATGGGCGCTTCATCGCAAGTAATTTTTTTTTTATGTTTTTTCGTTCAAATGAACGTTCGGAACTTCAACTACATATAAAAACATGCAGTCGTCAATATTATAAATGATGATCCTTATTGTTTCTTATGGTCTGTGACGGCAGCTCTTTACCCTGCAGCTGAAAATGGTAAGCGAAAATCGTCGTACCCGTCGTTCATTGAAGTGCTTCAGTACATTGGACTCAATTTTCCTATGAGTCTAAAGGACGTACCGAAATTTGAAAAAATAAATGTTTTGTCAATTAACGTATATGGCATAGAAGATCATCGTCGTGGAAAGCTTGAAATAGTGCCAGTATATTTGAGCGCTCAAAGGTCCGATAAATCTACCATACACCTACTTATGCAGGAAGCTGCAAGCGAAGAAGAAGCAGAAGAAGAAGGAAAAAAAGACAGCAATCCGGTGTATCACTTTTCATGGATCAAAAATATTTATCGGCTGGTCAGCTCGCAAATTTCAAAATATGCACATCAAACTTGGCTCTGCGACAGGTGTTTGTGTCATTTTAAAACAGAAAATTTGCTGATAAAACACACAGATGACTGTGTAAAAATTAATAAATGTCGAACGGTCTTTCCGGAGGGTGAGGAGAGAATATTAAAATTCAAAAATTTCCAATTCAAAGAAATGTTCCATTCGTTGTGTATGCCAATCTCGAGTGCTTATTAGAGCCAATAACATCGGTACGAAAGAACACAATGGGATATCAAAATCACGTGCCCTACAGTATCGGTTATTATCTGCGCTGTAGTTATGACGATGCACTTTCCGAGTACAAATCATACCATGGTAAAGACTCCAGTGGTTTATGGTGAAGTTGAAAACCCTATCAAAATCGCTGCATTCGCGTCTAACACATATTACACCGAAGGAGATCCTGAACACGGCACAAAATCATCAATTCACGACGTCTACAACCTGCCACATTTGCGTGGAAGAATTTCATCCAAGTGATCTAAAGGTTCGAGACAACTGTCATTTTACGAGTCGTTATCGCGCTACTGCACTACAAGAATCCAATTTGAATTTTAAGAATTCTCATGTAGTTCCCGTTGTATTCCACAATTTACCGGGTATGATTCTCATTTTTTAATAAGGTCTTTAGCGGATGCATTCGAAGGCTCTTTATATCTTTTGCCTATATTAGTATAAATTCGGGAGGAGGATCGTGGAGGATATAACCGACGAATTCTCTGTATTCTATCCTGCAGGATTCGTGAAGGCGTTCGACGAGAATAAGAAAATATTTAAAGAGATGATTGACGCTGCGCATACAAATCAACTCTACATGAATTACTTTGGTGGGAAGTACAACAGAGTAGAATTCAAACGCATCTGACGCCATCAATCCAGCGCGCCTACTGTGGGGTCATGACTCCACGCGAACGATAGTGGCAATGAAAAAACTATTTAAATCCATAAGTGCACATTGTTGAAAAAGTAAAAAAAAAACACCATAGATGACGTGTGGTGAAAAATGTATAAGTTGGATTGAAACCAATTATGTAAAACAATTTCTTATGGTTTATTTCATTAAAAAACACACATCTATTTTTCGATAAAATGTTTTTATTTATTTCAAAAATTCTGCGTTTACACAATGCCTGATGTCCCAGCCCTTTAAAGATTTCACGTTTGCGTTGGCTCAATTATATTTTGAGTCATGGGGATGATGACAACCTCCTTTGTTGTTTGATATTTTCGGTAATTTCTGCAATGATGGACTATCGAGAGTTTCCATATCGACAATATGTGCCGACGAATCCGTGAATTGCGCTAACCATGTCCTCTTCCCCAATCCCTTCACGTAGATGGCTCTATCTTTTTTCAAGATAGCTCGAATTACTGTTTCGGCGGCATCATATGGTGTATCACCTGCATTCCATCGTATTTCATGAAAATTTTATTTGAGCCATGAATTCATCGTTTTGTACTTCGCTGGTAAAGAGTTACATAGCGTTGGAGATTCGAAGATAACGAGGCCGAATGCAATCTATTGACAGGAAAAGGTGTTTTCCCGTACGACTATGACAATAGTTGGGACCAAGAGGCTATATACTTGGATTTTGGGTGTACAGTTGACTTACAACTTCCAATAACTTCAAAAAACTTACGAAGTTTTCTAAAGACTTCCGAAGAATTCAAAAAAAAACTTTGAAGGACTTCCATAGACTTCTTAAAACTTCCGAAAACTCACAAAGCCTCCAAAGGACTTTCAAAGACTTCCGAAGACTTCCGAAGACTTCCAAAAACTTCCAAAGATTTTCAAAGACTTCTAAAGACTATCAATTGCGTACTATGAGGAATTCTTTGAAGGCTTCCAGAGACTCCCAGAGCCTCCAAAAGACTTCCAAAGACTTCCGAAGAATTCCAAAAACTTCGAAAGACTTTCATAGAATTCTGAAAACTTTTAAAGCTTTTCAAAGTCTTCTAAAGACTTCCGAAGACATTCAATGACTTCGGAAGACTTCTGAAACCTTCCGAAGACTCCCAAACCCTCCAAAAGACTTCTTAAGACTTCCGAAGATTTTAAAGACTTCCAAAAACTTCCAAAGATTTTCAAAGACTTTCAAAGACTTCCGAAGAATTCCAAAAACTTCTAAAGACTTCCATAGATTTCTGAAAACCTTCAAAGCTTTTCAAAGTCTTCTAAAGACTTCCGAAGACATCTAATGACTTCCGAAGACTTCTGAAACCTTCCGAAGACTGCCAAAGCCTCCAAAAGACTTCCAAAGATTTCCAACGACTTCCAAAAACATCTAAAAACTTCCAAAGATTTTTAAAGACTTTCAAAGATTTCTGAAGACCATCAATTGCGTATTATGAGGAATTCGTTGAAGACTTCCAGAGACTCTCAGAGCCTCCCAAAGACTTCCGAAGACTTCCAAAGACTTCTAAAGGCTTCCGAACACTTCCAGAGAATTTTAGACTCCTGAAGACTATCAATTGCGTATTATGAGGAGTTTATCGAAGACTGCCAGAGACTCTCAGAGCCTCCCAAAGGCTTTCAAAGACTGCCGAAGAATTCAAAAAACTTCCAAAGACTTCCGAAGACTTCCATAGACTCCCAAAGACTTCTAAAGACTATCAATTGCGTATTATGAGGAATTCTTCGAAGACTTCCAGAGACTCTCAGAGACTTCCAAAGACTTCCAAAGACTTCCAAAGAATTCCAAAAATTTCCAAAGACTTCTATAGACTTCTGAAGACTTCTAAAGACTTCCGAAGACTTCCAAAGATTTTCAAAGACTTCCAAAGACTTCCACAGACTTCTGAAAACTTTCAAAAATTTCCAAAGACTTCTAAAGACTTCCGAATACTTCCAAAGACTTTTAATGACTATCAATTGCGTATTATGAGGAATTCTTCGAAGACATCCAGAGACTCCCAGAGCCTCTCAAAGACTACCAATGACTTCCGAAAAATACAAAAAACTTCCAAAGACTTTCGAAGACTTCCAAAGACTTTCAAAGACTTCTAAAGATTATCAATTGCGTATTATGAGGAATTCTTCGAAGACTTCCAGAGACTCCTAGAGCCTCCCAAAGACTTCCAAAGCCTTCTAAAGACTATCAATCGCATATTATGATGAATTCTTCGAAGACACGTACCATTTAAATCCTCTTCATTGCTACACAGCCCCCAGGTATTTCGTTCGATGCAATGTTCAAGTGCACGCAAATCGAACTCGAACTCCTCACCGACGTGGATATGTTACTTTTTATTGAAAAAGGCATCCGAGGCGGAGTCGCGCAATGTACCAACAGGTATGCGAAAGCAAACAATCGATTCACGGAAACGAATTTCGATCCAAACACCGCCGAGTCATATCTGATGTACTATGATGTCAATGACTTATACGGTGCAGCTGTGAGTGAATCATTACCATGCAGCTCATTCGAATGGACGGAAATTTTATTGAAAATATTGAAAATATTCCCGAAGACTCGCCGATCAGGTATATACTGGAGGTCGACTTGCAGTATCCCAATGAGCTCCACAGATCTCACAAAGACTTGCCGCTTTGTCCAGAACACTATCGAGCCCCGCAATCTAAAAATTCAGAATTGATGACGACATTGCCACCGAAAGGAAAGCACATTTTTCACCATCGTAATTTACAGGAGTCTCCGGGTAATTTCCGGGGTCGGGGGAGGGGGGCGTTGCGCAGGGAGATTACGCTTTGGCATTTTCCAGACAAGCACCGATGCTCAAGCAGCCATGAGAGCAAAGAAGGCTTCAGCATAGGCGCCACCTGCCCGAGCGAAGAAGGCCGAGAAAGATTGCTAAAAGAATATCATAATGCCCCCCCCCCCTTAGGTGGGCACGAAGGCATGTCACGGACACTCCGCCGTATACAACTTAAATATCGGTGGATGAATATGCAGAAAGACATCGAAAGTTATATAAAAAGGTGCGAAAAATTAAAAAATAAAATGAAAGGAGGAGAGAAAGGACACCGATGGTCATAACTGAGACACCAAGCCGAGCATTTTGAAAATTCCCTGTGGTTTCGTGAGGCCAGTGGCCGAGACATTCTCGGAAACGGATCCACTCTTACCTTCCAGGATGCTCTCACTAAGTACAGCGTAGCCTGTGCTAACCTATGAAGCCAACGAGGTGGCCGGAGTCTTCGTTACCGAGATTATCTGCCGATTTGGAAAGCCATAAATCTTGCTCTCCGACCAAGGAACAAATTTCCCGAGCAAAAATTTTGGAGAAACACGCAAACTGCTCAAAATTACGAAGATTCAAACGATAGCGTACCATTCCGAATCTAATAGAGCATTGGAACGGCTCCATCGAACACTCGCAGAGTATTAAAAAATTATATCGATGAGCATCAGGAAAATTGAGATATATGGTTACCGTACGCAATGTTCATGGCCGGAGTCGTTGGTGTTCCCCGCCATAAAACTCGACGGGTCTTACCCCTCACGGACTGTGATGGTTTTTAATGTCGCACCTCTGACACCCTTTGCACGTTTATTTCCAAGCTCATTACTTAAACTGTATACGAGTACAACTTTTCCCTAAGGCCTATCAACTCTGTCATAATTTTACCATTATTTTCATCTTTCATAAGACCCAGCACTTTTTTGTTTGCAAGAGGCATTCCATAGGGATTATTTATCGGGTATTCGGATGTATCAAATTGGTGTATGTCAATTCTCATGGATTCATAGATATTTGGACCAGTCACATGGAAGATTAGGCTGTCCGTATCTGTGTACAATAATTTTGCTTGCTCGCCGAATGGTATCTTCATATAGTCATAGTGTAAACGGTATAAATAGATTTTATACAAGTCAAGAATTACAAATCCACTATATATTAGTTTGATGAATTTTACTTTAGATGAATTTTACTCAATTCTATTATAACCATATCGTCGTCGAACATGGTGCAGCTATTTAAGGCCGCTTGAGCGATGACAGCTCTTGCACCATATCGCTCATGCCAGCGTGTAACGAGCTTTACTTTACGATGATTACGTACATTTTCCATCGTTTTCCCAAACACCGCGTTATTCATTAGTTTGTAGAAAATTTTCTCAAAATCGTCATTGGACTGCTTTCTCAAATTCATATTGAGATCAACGTATTTTTTCGCCCAAGGAGATTGTTTGAATTATAGCTTGCGAAGAATTTTCGTTAATTTTAAGCCCAATCTCAAAGACTCCTGTAAATTACGATAGTGAATAATGTGCTTTTCCTTCGGTGGCAATGTCGTCATCAATTTCGAATTTTTTGATTGCAGGGCTCATTAGTGTTCTTGGACATAGCGGTAAGTCTTTGTGAGATTTGTGGGGTTCATTGGAATACTGCAAGTCGACCTCGAGTATATACCTGATCAGCGAGTCTTCGGGAATATTTTCAATATTTTCAGTAAAATTGTCCTCCCATTGAATGAGCTGCATGTTAATGACTCACTCATAGCTTCACCGTAAATGTTATTACCATGTCTGACTTAGCGGTGCTTGGATCGAAATTCGTTTCCATGAATCGATTGTTTGCTTTCGCATACCTGTTGGTACATTGCGCGACTCCGCCTCGGATGCCTTTTTCAATAAAAAGTAACATATCCACGTCAGTGAATAGTTCAAGTTTAATTTGCGTGCACTTAAACATTGCATCGAATGAAACACCTGGGGGCTGTGTGGTAATGGAGAGGATCTAAATTGTACGTGTCTTCGAACAAGTCCTCATAATACGCAATTGATAGTCTTTGGAAGTCTTTGGAAGTCTTTGGTAGGCTTTGGGAGTCTCTGGAAGTCTTCGAGGAATTCCTTATGATGAATTCCTATCAATTGCGACTATCAATTGCGTATTATGATACGCAATTGATAGTCTTTAGAAGTCTTTGAAAGTCTTGTGAAGTCTTCGAAAGTCTTTGGAAGTTTTTGGAATTTTCCGGGAGTCTTTGGTAGTCTTTGAGAGAATCTGGGAGTCTCTGGAAGTCTTCGAAGAATTCCTCATAATACGCAATTGATAGTCTTCAGATGTCTTTGGAAGTTTTTGGAAGTATTCGGAAGTCTTTAGAAGTCGTTGGAAATCTTTAAAAGTTTTCAGAAGTCTGTGGAAGTCTTTGAAAGTCTTTGAAAATCTTTGGAAGTATTTGGAAGTCTTAGGAAGTCTTTAGAAGTCTTCAGAAGTCTGTGGAAGTCTTTGGAATTTTTTGGAATTCTTCGAAAATCTTTGGAAGTCTTTGGAAGTCTTTGGAAGGCTCTGAGAGTCTGTGGTAGTCTTCGAAGAATTCCTCATAATACGCAATTGATAGTCTTTAGAAGTCTTTGTGAGTCTATGGAAGTCTTCGGAAGTTTTTGGAAGTTTTTTGAATTCTTCGGTAGTCTTTGGAAGTCTTTGGGAGGCTCTGAGAGTGTCTAGAAGTCTTCGAAAAACTCCTCATAATACGCAATTGATAGTCTTCAGGAGTCTAAAATTCTCTGGAAGTGTTCGGAAGTCTTTAGAAGTCTTTGGAAGTCTTCGGAAGTCTTTGGGAGGCTCTGAGAGTCTCTGGAAGTCTTCAACGAATTCCTCATAATACGCAATTGATGGTCTTCAGAAATCTTTGAAAGTCTTTACAAAATCTTTGGAAGTTTTTGGAAGTTTTTGGAATTCGTTGGAAATCTTTGGAAGTCTTTTGTAGGCTTTGGGAGACTTCGAAAGGTTTCAGAAGTCTTCGGAAGTCATTAGATGTCTTCGGAAGTCTTTAGAAGACTTTGGAAAGCTTTGAAAGTTTTCAGAATTCTATGGAAGTCTCTAGATGTTTTTGGAATTCTTCGGAAGTCTTTGAAAGTCTTTGAAAATCTTTGGAAGTTTTTGGAAGTCTTTGGAAATCTTCATAAGTCTTTCGAAGTCTTTTGGAGGCTTCGGGAGTCTTCAAAAGGTTTCAGAAGTCTTCGGAAGTCATTGGATGTCTTCGGAAGTCTTTAGAAGACTTTGGAAAGCTTTCAAAGTTTTCAGAATTGTATGGAAGTCTTTCGACGTTTATAGAATTCTTCAGAAGTCTTTGGAAGTCTTTTGGAGGCTCTGGGAGTCTCTGGAAGCCTTCAAAGAATTCTTCATAGTCCGCAATTAATAGTCTTTAAAAGTCTTTGGAAGTCTTTGAAAATCTTTGGAAGTTTTTGGAAGTCTTCGGAAGTCTTCGGAAGTCTTTGAAAGTCTTTTGGAGGCTTTGTGAGTTTTCGGAAGTTTTCAGAAGTCTGTGGAAGACCTTCAAAGTTTTTTTTGAATTCTTCGGAAGTCTTTAGAAAACTTCGTAAGTTTTTTGAAATTATTGGAAGTTGTAAGTCAACTGTACACCCAAAATCCAAGTATATAGCCCCTTGATCCCAACTATTGTCATAGTCGTACGGGAAAACACCTTTTCCTGTTAATAGATTGCATTCGGCCTCGCTATCTTCGAATCTCCAACGCTATGTAACTCTTTACCGGCGAAGTACAAAACGATGAATTCATGGCTCGAATAAAATTTTCATGAAATACGATGGAATGCAGGTGATACACCATATGATGCTGCCGGAACAATAATTCGAGCTATCTTGAAAAAAGCTAGAGCCATCTACATGAAGGGATTGGAGAAGAGGTTATGGTTAGCGCAATTCACGGATTCGTCGGCACATATTGTCGATATGGAAACTCTCGATAGTCCATCATTGCAGAAGTTACCGTAAATATCAAACAACAGAGGATGTTGTCATCATCCCCATGACTCAAAATATAATTGTGCCAATGCAAACGTGAAATCTTCAAAGAGCTGGGACATCAGGCATTGTGTAAACGCAGGATTTTTTAAATGAATACAAACATTTCATCGAAAAATAGATGTGTGTTTTTTAATGAAATAAACTATAAGAAATTGTTTTACATATTTGGTTTCAATCCAACTTATACATTTTCCACCACACGTCATCTATGATGTTTTTTTTTTTTACTTTTCCAACAACGTGCACTTATGGATTTTAATACTTTTTTCATTGCCACCATCGTTCGCGTAGAGTCATGACCCCACAGTAGGTGCGCTGGATTGATGACGTCAGATGCGTTTGAATTCTGCGCTGTTATACTTCCTACCAAAGTAATTCATGTAAAGTTGATTTGGATGCGCAGCGTTAATCATCTCGTTGAATATTTTCTTATTCTCGTCGAAAGCCTTTACGAATCTTGCAGGTAAGAATACAGAGAATTCGTTGGTTATATCCGCCACGATCCTTCCCCGAATTTCGTTTCGACTTTTCTCAGGTCGGAGATCGGATGATCTACCTGAACGGAGAGTTCAGCTAATTTTTTTGTAGGCAAAAATTCCGCCATTATGCTCACATTGTTGATACTTGCGAAATCCATTTCTACTTATTCATGTATTTTTCAGTCTGTTTGTGATGAATCCCAGATCCTGTCTCCAACGTATAAGATTTTTCACTTGTTTAATATTTTTCAAAAGCAGGAGCAACCGTTTTTTCAGCTCACGTTGCTTGTCATGCTTGTAAACGGTCGCAGTTCAGGTGTGCATCTTGAGCTTATATAGGCCTTCTTAATTCCCAACCCCCACCAACCCTTAAAACTAGGACCCAATAGGATTTTTCACATTTTTCTCCACCCACACTTTGGGGCGACACATTTCACAATTCCGTACAGTGGCTGCAGGGCCATCGATATGAGTCATGATGTAGGGCGCATTCCAATGTTCCATACAAGGCAGATAAGACATAATTTTACTGTCGGCACGAAGATTTTCGCGTAAACGATCAGAAAGCATATGAATTGATCGACTAAAATATTTTAAAAGCATAGGCTTCGTTATATTCTTGAAATCACCACTTGATAATTCTCACAGATATTTGGCCTCAAGAACGCCGTTAGGATATCCATCCACGCTGATAGCCAGAAAGCGACTGAGCGCGTCATAGCGGCATTCCATGAACATCCCAGCCTTATTTTCCGACGGTTTGTGAAAATATCTGGCGTCATAGTCAGCACTTTGGACGTATATCCACCACTGTGCAGGCTCAAGCATGTTCAGACATGCAATATGGCATCATCTGCTCTCGAAGGCTCGAGGGTTCGAAACATGTCGAAACACGTCGATGATGCATCTTCAATCAGTATTGCATTTTCCGTGAAATTTTTTCTCCATCAATACAGATTCAATCAGTTTGTCGTATTTTTCAATTCTTAATCTAAATTGCTCACGATCACGTGCAACTTTTTTCCACCAGCCTCGGCGAGTGGCTCTGTACGAATAATGCCATGCATACATTACAAGAATTTTAGCTCGAGTATTTCGATACTCGAGCTAAAATTCTTGAACGTGCTTTTCCATATTTTTAATCTGCTCTTCATCCCAGTTTCTTTGTGGTTTGACAAAGGATCCAGCGTGACACCCTAGCTACTCACGCACCAGTCAGTGATGGGGAAACGCTTATATACATGCAGCCTGAAGAATAGCTGTAAGGGACACTTGATCGCTTTTCTTTCAGGTATCAAGGAGCAGCCATGCCCTATCAGACGCCTCTAAGATTTTATGAACTTATGATTCGGCCTTTTCGAGACTGTGGTCGGACACTTAGCACGTGACCAGTAGTGATTTATGACAGTTAATGAGAGCGCAACAGACAGACGCGCCAGTTAAGTGACATTCCAATGCCATCGTAAGATTACGCAAAGTGCACTCTGCCGATAGAATTGACAACATTCCAATGCTATCTTAAAAGGTATGGTGAAAATGATATCCCTCTTTTACGCTAACAAGGGTAGCACTGCAGGGGATAGCGTCACGGTGGGCTTTTATGACCTCACGATTCGGCCATTTCCAGGCTGCGGTTGGACACTTAGCACGTGACCAGCAGTGATTTATGACAGGAAATGAGGATGCGACAGAGAGACGCGCCAGTTAAGTGATATTCCAATGCCTTTGTAAAGATTACGTAAAGTGCGCGCTGTCGATAGAATTGACAACATTCCAATGCTATCTTAAAAGGTACGGTGCAAAATAATACACTAAGATTAACGTGTCTCAACAAGTATATCCCCTTTCTTAAATTTACAAGGGTAGCCCTGCAGGGAGTAGCGTCGTGGGCGGTTGAAAAATGTAATGCTCCAGTCTGCTATTTACCTGTTAGAGATGGCGGCATTCCAATGCAACCCTTAAAAGAAGCCCCCCCCCCCCTCTTCACCCGCAAAATATTAGGTGCACTTCGGTTGTTAGAGATATCCCCCCCCCCCTGTGTATGGGCTAAGTGCATTCCGGCTCTTCGAGATCGCCCCGCCCCCCGGGTTTGTGTCTCGGCTGAGTGGTTCATGTCTGAGCTAAAAATTGTCGGTAAATGTCGGGTTAGGGATCTTGAGTTAGAACTCTCCATGTAACACTACTAACATGCTAAGCATGGATACTCGTAGGTTTTTCGCATCAGCATTCAGAGTTTTGGGACTTTCTTTTATCTCGGTTGTAAGATCTTCAGTTATTTGCGCACTAATTCTCTCTATTTTATTCTGTAAGTCGGTATTCAACGTGTTGACTTTATCTTATATAGTAGTTTCAAAACCTTAAACCAATAGCGTTCTACTTTCATTTATTTCCTCACGTAAGTTCTTAGTTACGTTTCGGGATTTAGCATTCAGCACTTTTAAGCTGATAGAATCGTGGTCCGCATCAGGAATTCCAACGTTGCAGAGTCGTTTGTTCACCAAATCGCAATGTCCGTCTTTTGTAATCTTGAATCCAATGCTCGGAGGGCCACGATTGAGCGCACTTTTATTATCCAGCTGTCGTCCAAACACGTCGACACTCATTTTGTAATGCGCGAAATTGCGATGATGAATGTATTAATGAATAATTTGAGCCTCACGCAATTCTTCGATAATCGATATGATTTTATTCGAGTGAGATAAGTTTCCGGCTGCTTGAGATGCGAGGAGTAAACGTGGACGGCCCATTAGTTCTTTGGGATCGTCCCAATAAATATGATCGAATCTCGCGTCTTTTCTAGCCACTTTATACTTTGGCATACCTTCACCCGTGTGCGTATCAACTATTTTCGCGATATAAGTGTGACGTGCAGGGCGTTATTGCACGACTAACAAAGTAAATCTCTTGTGCGAAACACAAGGGTTTATATTTAATTTTGTTTAGGATAAGTTTTCCGACAACGTCCCATACGGGCCCGTTCCTTTAGATAGTTGAAAGAGGAAATTATGGCGAGGATAAATAATTGTAAGTAACTTCTTTCCCATCAAGAGTCCAATATTTATTTAACTAACAGAATTTATAAAAGCCCCAAATATTATGTTCCAAGAATACAAGTTAATGCTTCATAATTTAAAAGGGCTCGAATGAATAGCTGAATCGCAAGACAACAAACTCTCACAATCATACGTACAAACACACACGCGACTCACTCAGTTATCGGCACAGCTGACAATATAGGCTGCCGACCTTTATGCTACCTCACTCACTCGCTCTCCCGTGGTATATCGATGCTTGCTCTCTCCTATCTGTACAGGCCCGGTCGTTGGCATACGCGGCAACCACGGCAGTTCTTGGCGCTCACGTTACACACCTGATACTCTGTCCTCGATTGCTTGACAGCTCTTGCACTCACTTGTACATTGAACACTTAAAACTACAGGACAGAATGTTTGTGGCGGCGGTTGATTGTAATTCTTTAATCCTAGCACAAATCGACTTATAAACACGACGCGCGCAACTCGTAGGCTTCGATACGATTCTTGTCGACTTACAAACGGTGACTTTATGTGTGAATCGCGGAACTACACCATGAGAATCATTGCCGCTATGTGAAGCAATTTGTGGAGTTACTCCGGAATCAAGCTTTGCGCTATCGTGTACATCCGGAGACTAATTTGTCCCAGCTCGCTCAACTGGCGGTCTGTCGATGGCCAGGTGAAAGAGCGGGGGCAAATTTTGTCAATTCAACAATCCTGCACGCGCAAGCATCGACTCGCACTCTGAGGACGTTGTACCGGAATTCCAACTGTGCTATGTTGAAATATTGCAATTATAGGATATAAGCACTTTTAGAAACAGCTTCGGCTAATCCCCAACGGTAATCGCCCCGTGTTGCCAAGCCGCCAAAATGGTTACTCAGAAACACGGCACGTGACATAAGTCTTGAATTTCAAACTTTTATCCGTTCGTATTGCTACATCTGCTTTATAATATTTTTTATGGGCATTCGTGGCAATTACAATATTCTCATAATTTTTCGAACCGTTGGATGTCAGATCCTCAACGTGGGGCACTTTTTGAAACAACAGCTCTGCTAATCTAACAGTTTTTGGATAATTTTTATCTCATACACGAATATGCTGAGAATCAAAAAATATTGGAGATTCTCCAATCATTAATTTATTGTTAGCGAGGTTTCATATTCCGTATGAGACATCCAAGAATGATTTTCTATTTGTCTGCAGCAATACTTCATACTCATTTATCAATTCATCAACATTGACAGCTGTATCCTTAACCTCTTCCTGCTCTTCCTCTTCATCACCGTATGCAGACTGGAAAGACAAATCATCCAATATTGGATCATCTTAAACTTCATGGTCGCTATCCTCAATATGTTCTTCTCCTCTTTCTTCTTCAATACGATCTTCGACTTCCTCCTTAAGTTCCTGTTTCAGCTCTGGCGGCTCGTTTTTCCGCATCACCAATTTTTCCAATGGTGTAACTATTGGCTTAACGACATTTTGCATTGCCTGTTCAGCATTGTCTTTGCCGATTTTTATCATCCGATGTTTTCGTCGGATTGCATCGCTCGCTTTGACAATTTGACACAATACGTCTTTCTTCTCCTCCAAAAGTTTATTCATGTTGCTACCCTCGAGTCAGAGATGATACTGTCTCCAATGAGCGTTTACTTCTGACTGAAAAAAAAATCGAACCCTCGTCTATATCTACCCCCATTTATTTGACTATCCTTGTCGATCGTGATGAATCGACACTTGTCGTCATTCCAGCATTCTGAGCACATATTTTCAAACTGTGTATATGACATATCTGTATTGACATAATTAGTGTACATATGTTCAAGGTTCATCTCATCTTGCTTAAATAGAATCACAAAATTCGTATTGTCACGCACGAGGTTTTTAGGAATACGAGCATAGGTCTGGCAAAGATAGAAACAATCGACATTTTTGTGTCGCCCCATGGCGAAAAAGGCTCTAATGTTATCCTGTTTTTCACATGCCACGTCATCGTAGATAAATATTAAGTTGGGGTGTGCATCGCTTTGTGTCACCACCTGTTCGTGCTTATTAAATGGAAAATATTCAACCCCACTCACGGGCTCGAGTAATCGGGCGAGCAATGTATATTTTGGCTGATTGAGGGATTTAGAATAATAGTAAACGTTCTGGAATCTGAGACCATTAGAATGTGTTATGAGGGAGAGTAAAGCGTTCGTTTTACCACAGTTCGAGGGGCCACAGAATACTGCGCAAATGCTATTAGGCAACAAATCGCCATCACGTTTTTCGCGCGGTTCGTCTCCCCGCATAAATTCATCGAAATTCATTACATGCAGTTCATCCGCCCCTATCCTGAGCACGACTAATAGAGAAAAAAAATATAAATAGGGATTTATAGGGATTATTTACCAGTCGAGCAGTCGTCCCCGATATGATCGGTTCTGCTTTTGTTAACAGTCTGATTGACAAGCTCCCTGTTAAGCTGCATCTAGCTGGGTATCAGTATTGCAGACCTGGTACAAAGTTATCTAAACGTCTGCACGAGGCGATCGAGGTATTAATCCATTGGATGCAGCCTGCAAGCAGCACGATATTGCATATTCAAAAGAAACTAGCCTCGAAGCGAGAACTTTGGCCGATAAATTACTGACCGAGCAGGCTTGGAAACGAGTATACGCCAAAGACGCGGGTATTGCGGAGAGAGCAAGTGCTTGGGGCGTGGCAAACATGATGAAGGTCAAAACTAAACTAGGCATGGGGCATTGCCTGAAAACAACAAAATTAGGCATGGGACTGAATAAAATCGTTGATGAGAAAAGCCGCGGTCGAAAGGGTGCTCGGAAAGGTAGCAATAAGGCTAAAAGTAAATTGCGCATTTTACCGGCATCTCGTAAAATTGGGGGGTTTTTGCTGCTCTTGCTGCCGATATTTGCCAATCTAAGTGCTGCTGGAGCACTGTCAGGTGGCGCTGCTTCTATCGCTAAGGCTGTAAATGCGGCTGAAGCTGCTAAGCGGGAATTGGATAAGAGAAGAGACATAATAAGATGATGGAAGCTGCTGCTTTGGATAAAGGTCTGCATCTAAAACCGTACATGAGGGGGACGGGTCCTGGTTCAAAAAAACGGAAAGTCGCGCTGCCACCCCAAGCCTTAACTGATACTGATCTGCTCAAATGTGCGACAATCATGGAAATTCCACACTTTCGCGGAGTTTTTATGAGAAATTAATTACCGAAAAGTGGATAGGCAAAATACGAATCAGCAATTATCAATTTAGATGAGGATATGGGACCTGGTACACACTGGGTTGCATACAAAAAGAGGGGGGAGAATGTCATGTACTTTGATAGTTTCGGCAATCTTCAGCCTCCAGTCGAGTTGATGGAATATTTTGGTGTTGGTAGCGTGAATTCTATCGGCTCTCTCTTGGGTTTCACACCACGTATTCTTGTAGCCAATAAAAGGCATACATCTGATCTCCCAGTAGCCATTCTCAAAGTGAACGCATTGCGTATAGAGTGTAGCATTACCGCCGGTACCTATATTAATGAGCGAAAAGCTCATACGATTTACGAGTTTTTCCCGTTCGTACTATCTGGATATACAATCATTGAAGTTCAATCGCACGTCATTTATCTGCCAATCACGAGCAAGACAATAGATAACATCCAGCTTCGGATAGAAGACCAAGACGGAGATTTAGTAAATTTTCGCGGTGAAGTCATAACCATACGATTACATATAAAATCATGGGTATAGTCTTCAATAAAACCCACAATATTAAGTCATCATGGATGAGCGTGACCAGTCGCCGATCGACACTCAAAGTGCTAACACCTCAGAACGTAAAACTTCTAAAGAATTTGGGTCTGACAGTGCGCGGAAAAAGCGTATAAGGTATTATTTATTCTGTGCCCTCCGCATCTGCTGCGTAAAATGGAGAAGGAAATAGTAAATATACAAAGCCCCATCATCTTCAATAAATCTATAATACACTGCGAGATTCACGCTCATAAGCCGTATGCATCGTCAACTTTCAATAACAGCGATGAGATACGTATTTCCATCCAACATCAGGATCTATGTTTTCTACCAAGCAAAAATTTTATACGTATATGGGGAAAACTGACTAAAGCCGATGGTGCAGCGCTTGCCTCCACAAACCTCGTCAATAATGCTATTTGCTTTTTGTTGGAAGAAGTACGATATAAGCTCAACGATATTGAAATTGATCGAAACAAAAATGTACATCTTACGAGTGTTATGAAGGGATATTCATCTCCGAGTCCCGGTAAGAGATCTATGCTCGAGAACACGGGCAGGGTTATTGTTGAAGAAACGATGCAAATCATGGATCCAGCGGGCAACTCTGACGTATGTATACCGCTAAGTATGCTGCTTAGTTTTGCCGAAGATTTTTGAAAAATCGTCGTAAACGCCAAGCATGAGCTGATTCTATCGAGATCGAAGACTGATGATAATGCTTTTGTGCAGACGGCTGACGAGGAGGTCAAACTTGTATTGCAAAAAGTAGAATGGCTTGTACCATACGTGACAGTCTCCGATCAGCGTGAAATACAACTTTTGAATCTTATCGGCAGAGATGCGCCAATCTCCATGAGCTATTGTGCGTAGGAACTGTATGAATATCCGCTGCTCCCCGCAACCTTGAAGCACGTTTGGACCGTCAAGACTTCAACTCAGCTGGAAAAACCGCGATATGTCATTCTCGCTTTCCAGACTGATCGGAAAATAAGAAAAAGAAGAACGCGAGTAACATCGACCATTGTAATCCCGCCGATGTTGAACTATATTTGAATTCGCAATGCTATCCATATGGAAATTTAAACCTAAACATACAGCAAAACCAGTACGCCCTACTATACAAGATGTATGCAAACTTTCAGAATACTTGATGCAACAGAGAAGCGGAGCCGTGGTTAAAAAAATCCGAGTTTCTAAAGTATGCCCCTTTAATCGTCATCGACTGTTCAAAGCAGAACGATTCTCTCAAGTCAGGCCCCGTTGACATTCGTCTTGAATTTGGAGCAAGAAATAATATTCCTGCTAATACATCCGCGTATTGCTTGATTCTACATGATCGTATTGTTGAGTACAATCCAATAAGTGGTGGGGTAAAAAAATTAGTATAAAACCTTCAAAGATGAACCGACTCTCTTCAGTCAGTGCCATGGACTTTACGTCGATCTTCAAGGCTTCAGGAGACCCATAAACGAATTTGTGCCCAAAGAAATAGCTGGTGTGGAAATCTCTGACAACACCGAACCCCTGACGTTTTTTTTTCAAACCTCCAACGCCATGGAACTCTCTACCAGCGAAGTATAAAACGACCCCTAAAAAACACCATAAATGGTGTACAAAAAGTTGAGACAAGTACATTTCCTTGCATCGTTTTGTCTATCCTTACAAAAATATGTCAAACATAAATAGTTGTAAAATAAATCCTCACAAAAAGTTCTCAAATAAATTCAAATCATCCAACTCACAGTTGCCAAGTACATCCAGCATTTTTATTGTTTACATTGTTTATTAACCGTTTATAAGTAAGTCACAACGCCCAAAAACGTCTTGAAACGGGACAAAGGGACTTAATCTAAAAATGGATTGTTTGAAAAATTTTTATTGAAAAAAAAATTCGCATTGAAAAAAAAAATCGAACGAAGTACTTGGCGAGTTATGTAAAATTACTGTACGGACTACCTGTTACGAACTCGCCAAGTACTTCGTTCGATTTTTTTTTTCAATGCGAATTTTTTTTTCAATAAAAATTTTTCAAACAATCCATTTTTAGATTAAGTCCCTTTGTCCCGTTTCAAGACGTTTTTGGGCGTTGTGACTTACTTATAAACGGTTAATAAACAATGTAAACAATAAAAATGCTGGATGTACTTGGCAACTGTGAGTTGGATGATTTGAATTTATTTGAGAACTTTTTGTGAGGATTTATTTTACAACTATTTATGTTTGACATATTTTTGTAAGGATAGACAAAACGATGCAAGGAAATGTACTTGTCTCAACTTTTTGTACACCATTTATGGTGTTTTTTAGGGGGATTTGGCTTCTTTTTGCAAAGCATTATACATATGTACATACATTTTTACCATGTAACTTCTATGTCAAAGCTTAGAATGCATGGTCACTGCTATGCTCAGGCTAGAATTAAACAACTTTTGACGGGATGAATTTCGTCTTGCCAAAACATTTTGTACAATTACGCGATGGTTTTATTATTTTACAAATTCAGGGGCCCCAATCTAGCAACTAAGACATGAAATATCATTTGCATTTCTTTTATTAGATCCTTAAGGGGGTCAGGTACAGAAAATTTCACATCCAGAACCGCTAACGGTAGAGACTCGCTAATTTTGGTCTTGATATCATTTCTCGTATCAAAATACCTCACATTGATAAGATTTCGAAAAATTAATTTTTTCCCCGTGTTCAAAATAATTTTTTTCGAATCCGTTGAGATATGTATCGAAAATTCCATCTGCTAGATTGTTCATTGTGACCCAAAGAATGTGTGAAAAATCTATAACCTTCAAAGTTCAAAATTGTAGGAGGAGATACCATTTAAAGGCACAAAAATTGTCTATATGTATGATAAATTAATTGGTAGAATAAAATAAATAAGAATAAAATGGATTCCATGGCCTGAATATAAAAAATTCTATGATATGATCAAGTAATAAAACTTTTCCTGGACGAAATTATATAACACTTATCACAATTAATGATCTAGCAGATGGGATTTTCGATATCTCAACGGTTTCGAAAAAAATTATTTTGAAAACAGGGAAAAAATTAATTTTTCAAAATTTCATCAATGTGAGGTATTTTGATATGAGAAATGATATCAAGACAAAAATCAGCGAGTCTTTACCGTTAGAGGTTCTGCATGTGGAATTTTCGGTACCTGACCCCCTTAATAAGCTTAGCAAACTTCAAAATGTTACATGCATACAACATGTTATTAATGAAATATCCCGCTTTTTGAGAATGCTCGCATGACCTATCCGAACAACTTTGAGTATTTTGTCCTTGATACAATGCACCATCGCTAAGATATAAAATCATAAGCAACGCTTTTGATAGTCTGTTTATAATATTGAGCTTTATGTTTTTTTTCTTAGCGATGGAATGGTAAAGCTTTGTTTGTACAGATACCAACTGAATGCAGACTCAACCCGACCCACGCAATTCTGCTCACAAAAGTCACACACATAATCAACTAAACACAGAAAAATTCGACACATTGCACTGTAAAACAAAAAAAAATCCCATGAAGCGACATGACCCAGACAAACTCAGCCCATTACTAAATTGGTGCAGAAAAACCCAATGCGCCATCGGCTTGCTCCGATTGAACTGGACATATTGCCAATTCAACATGGAAAAACTCGACGCATCACCAATTCGACATGCAATAACTGCCAGGGCTTGCCAACACAGAAAAATTATCCCTTGGCGTAACTCGCCACAGCGAAACTTTCGTGGCACAGCTCGGCTCGCTCCAACTCTACACAGTTTAACGGACTATGGTTGCGTCTGTTGAGAGTTGAAGCGGACCAAGTTACGCCGCATGAGAGTTTTCGCTGTGTGAAACTGTACCATGGGAGAGTATATCTCCATCGAGATAGCCCGTAGGAGATTTTTTGTGCGTCGAGTTGGTGATGCATTGAATTTTTCTATTCTAAATTGGTGGTGCGTCGTGTTTTATTGTAGCAAGTTGATGGCGCAACGAGTTTCTTTTTATCAAGTTGGTTATGGGCCAAATTTACTGGGTCAAATCCCTATATGGGGAAATGTTTCTGTGACGGCTTAGCGATGTAACAAATTTTTCTGTGTTTAGTTGATGACGCATACTATTTTACTGTCTCGAATTGCGTGAGCTTCTCTGGTTTGCATTCAGATGAAATCTGTGATAAGAAGGCAGTGTAGCTGGGACTTTGTATGATGTCAAATATAATACTCGGAGTTGATGGCGTAGATCATGTGCGGATTAAAAAACGTTAGAAGAGCTCCGGCTTATCGATAACAAGCAATGCTCACGGAACCTCTTGAAGCCCTGATGATCCTGTCGAAGGTCGAATCATCTTACACCTATCCTAATGAGTCTTGTCAAGTATTAGCCTAGTAATACATCTCTCCTCCGAGGTACAGGTTGCTTGATCTCACATACAATTACAAAAAAAAAAGCCGAGTCATATACCCTAAACATTATTTAATAACTATCCAATCAGTATTTAATTCGAAATACACTAATAAAATAATCTCTTGATCGGCGATTAATTTGACGATTTTTCTTTATTGAGAAAAAAATGCTGAATCGTGGAAAAAAACAATATTCATTTGATGATTTTTCGTTTTTGACGAAAAAAGCTGAATCGTGGAAAAAAAAACACAAATCTTTTTCATTAATATACTCTAAACTTTATTCAATAGCTATTTAATCAGTATGTATTTCGAAATACACCAACATAACCTCTTAATTGGCGAGTCATATCACTACGAGAGCGCACATATAAGTATATAATTGTTTTTTTCACCGTTTCTGTCCCAAAATGATAAAATCATATACTCTGACACTGTTCGTTTTTTTTTCAATATATTTTTATTGTAAAGTATGTAAATAAACTGCGTATATATACACATTCGTGTCACGATCACAAGATTCACATTGAGTAGAGTTACAAGATCAGATACGCGGCTGTTTATAAGTGAGGATTAAAAAACTATATATTATTTTTATCACCAAAATATAAAACATATTCGCACTTTCACTTAACAAAAATTAATATCTCTTTTCTCATGTCATAAATTATCTAATATGCCAGTTATCCGTCATAATTTATTTTAGCCATATGGTAGCCATATGAAGTTGTCAATTCTTTTAACATATACTCCATGAAGTTATCGGTTTGAATGACGTAGTCAAGTGTGCGAAGAAAACAGCTGATCGAGTGTGCGAAGAAAGCGGATGACGACGAAAAAACGACGAAATGTTTGTAGCTCCGTGAAAACAAAAAAAATGGGATATCACCGATTTGCTTATAGCCACGGCATTGATGTTTTTCACAATCGAAAGAGAAAAAAAAATAAAAAAAATTCGTGTCAGTATCATTACCGAAGTCCGCATAGTTAATTAATAATTAGGAAAATAAGTTCCGTTATATAGATATACTCCCGTGTATAAGCGCGATGTGTGGCGTATAGAGGCTGTTAGTACCTCTCGACATGTCGGTAAAGGAGGAAATGTACTTGTCTCGAGGCTCTACCGAGCCTCTTGATTGATTCATGGCTACAACGAAATTTTCATGGAATACGATGGAATTCAGGCGACCTACCGTACGAAGCTACTGGAACAACAATTCGAGCTATCTTGAAACAAGCCCGAACCATTTATGTGAAGGGATTAGAGAAGAGGACGTGGTTAGCGCAATTCACGGATTCGTCGGCACATATTGTCGATATGGGAACTCTCGATTGTCCATCGTTGCAGAAAATATCGAACAACAGAGGATGTTCTCATCATCCCCATGGCGCAAAATATAATTGTGCCAACGCGAACGTGAAATCTTTAAGGAGCTGGTACATCAGGCATTGTGTAAACGCAGGATTTTTTAAATGAATAAAAAAATTTTATCGAAAAATAGATGTGTGTTTTTTAATGAAATAAACCATAAGAAATTGTTTTACATATTTGGTTTCAACCCAACTTATATATTTCGCACCACACGTCATCTATAATATTTTTTTTACTTTTTCAACAATGCGCACTAATGGATTCAAACACGTTTTTCATTGCCACCATCGTTCGCGTAGAGTCACGACCCCATAGTAGTCGCGATGGATTGATGGTTTGATGGCGTCAGATGCGTTTGAATTCTATGCTGTTGTACTTCCGACCGAAGTAATTCATGTAGAGTTGATTTGTATGCACAGCGTCAATCATCTCTTTGAATATTTTCTTATTCTCGTCGAACGCCTTCACGAATCTGGCAGGTAAGAATACAGAGAATTTGTTGCTGATGTCAGCCACGATCCTCTTTCTGAATTTCGTCTGGACCACTTTCAGGTCAGAGATCGGATAATATCCCTGAACGGAGAGTTCAGCCAATTTTTTTGTAGGCATAGATTCCGCCATTATTCCCACCTTGTTGATACTTGCGAAATCCATTTCGACTTATTGATGTATTTTTTAATCTGTTTGTGATGAATCCCAGATCCTCTCTCCAACGTATAAGGTTTTTAACTTTTTCAATATTTTTCAAAAGTAGGAACAAACGTTCTTTCAGTTCACGTTGCCTGTCTTGCATGTCAACTGTTGCAGTTCAAACGTGCATCTTGATATTATATAGGCCTTCGAAATTCCCAACCCCCACCAACTCTCAATTCTAGGACCTAATCGGATTTTCCACACTTTCCTCCGCCCACACTTTGCGGCGACACATTTCACAATTCCGTACAGAGGGTGCAGGGCCATCCATATGACTCATGATGTGGGGCGTATTCCAATGTTCCATAAAGGGCAGATATGACATAATTTCAGCGTCTGCAGGAAGATTTTCGGGTAAACTATCATAAAACATACGAATTGATCGACTGAAATATTCTAAAAGCATAGGCTTCGTTATATTCTTCAGATCACCCCTTGATAATTCCCACGGATATCTGAGAATGCCGTCAGGATATCCGTCCATGTTGATAGCAAGAACGCGACTAGCGCATCCCATAGCGGCACTTCATGAACATTAAAGCCTCATTTTCCGACGGTTTGTCACAATATCTAAACACTGTGCAGGATCAAGCGTGTTTAGACATCCAATATGGCATCATCCGCTCTCGAAGGTAATGGAAGGGCTCGAAACAGGTCGAAACACGTCGATGGCGCATATCAGTATACCGTTTTCCGTTAAATTTTCATCTCCGTCGATACAGATTGAATCAGTTTGCCGCATTTTTCAATTCTTAATCTAAATCGCTCACGATCACGTGCAACTTCTTCCCACCGGCCTCGGCGAGCGGCTCTGTACGCATAATCCCATGCATACATCACATGAATTTGTGATCGAGTATCGAATTGAACGTGCTTTTCCATATTTTCAATCTCCTCTTCGTCCCAATTTTATCGCGGTTTGAAAAAAGATCTGCCGCAGCACCCTGCGCTACATCTGCTCACGCACCAGTCAGTGATAGGAAAACGCTTATATAAATGCGGTCAGAAAAATACCCGTTGGGGGCATTTCGATGCTTCTCCATTAGGTGCCAAGGATCGGCGAGACACTATGATAGGCGTCTCTAAGATTTAATGACCTTACGTTCGGCCTTTTCCAGACTGCGGTCTGGTCCTTAGCACACAACCAGAAATGATTTATGACCAGCGATAAGGTTGCAACAACCAGACGCACTGGCCCGGGAGGGTAGCGTCGTGTGTGGTTGAAAGGTCTAACGGTCCGGCCCGCTATTTACTTGTTAGAGATAACAACATTCCAATGCCAGCATGCAAGACAAGCTGCACTGCAGCTGCCAGAAAAAGCGGCATTCTAATACCAACATCAAATTTAGCCCCCCCCCCCCCCGCCCCTACAGAGACGCCAGTCTAACTGATAATCATCAATCAAATGCCGCCATGAAAAATTAGGAGCACCGCCGCTGCCAAAGATAGCGGAATTCCAATACCACCCTCAAAGCTAGGCTCTCCCCACCCTCCCCTAATTTCTCGACCCATAAGAGATTCGGTGCCCTCCAGTTGTTAGAGATAGCGACTTTCTAATGCCGCCATCAAATCAGTCCCCACCACTCCCGGGTTCATGTCTCGGCTAAGTGGTTCATGTCTGAGCTAAAAAATGTCGGTAAATGTCGGGGTAGGGATCTTGACCTAGATCCAGTACTGTTTCTCTACTTCCTTCATCGATTCCCACCCCCCACCCCCTCCCCCTTCATCCAAAATCTCTAATCCTTTCCGTGACCCCTAGTTCATCCTCCTCCCCGCCCCCCTTTGCACCTCTCTAACACATGCTCCCACGACACCTCCCCCCCCCCCAAATACTCTACACACTTTAACTTCCTCCCTTTCCCAATACCTATCCTCTCTTATCTCGATCCCTATTTTGAACCTTGCTATCCTCCTGCATCTTTCCTCACTCCATTTCACGTTCAGGTACTTGGGTATCCCTTCTGCCCTTATCTCGCTATACCACCTATTATATTTCGATCCTACTATTTTCTGGCTTCTTTCCATTTACTGTCCACTGCGATCCTCTTTTTCTATCTTTTCATATCCCCCATCACCCTTTTCTGCCTCCTGCTCACTCCCCCCTTCGCTTCTAGCTATGACACCTTTTCTTTCCCTCTCCCAACTTGACATGACTCACCCCCACCCCCTTTACCGTGCCCTTATTTTCTCCCAGCACACCCTCGCCAATTCACTCCTCTCCTCCTTCCTTAGCTTCTCCTCAAATCTCCATGCTCTTCTTCCAACCCTTGTTCTCAACTTGTCCCTCTTTGCCTCCTCTCTCACCATATATCCCGGTTACCTCCAGTCCACTCCCAACGTCCATCTGATATATCTTTCCTGCGCTCTCTCTATTTCCTCCCTTTCCTCCCAACCCCATATCTCTGCCCCGTATCCCATCACTGTCCACATCAATGTGTCAAACAGCCACATCCTTCTCTCCCATTTCTTTCCGAACTTCCTCTTTCCTATCCCCCACACCTCTTTCATCACCGGCCCCACCTTTCTAACCCTGTCCTTTATATGTGCTTCCTGCCCTCCATTCTTCTTAAATACATACCCCAGGTATTTAAATTCAGTTATCAGGCTAGCAAATGTTAATGTTGTATCACTAGCATTTAAAGCATTTGAAGTGATAGTAGGAAACTGATTACTAATGTGATCATTTGCTAGTCTAATTACTATGGTAATAGCTTGCGTCAATGAAGACGCGTGTGTATACTAAGCATAAAAATTTCGAGCATTATAAACAATATCCATTCATGTAGAGTTGACAGGGTAGTTTACTCTACTGATATATTATAAATTAAAATGGGATCAGGGAGTGATTGATGGGTGCTTCCGATTAACAGCTAAAGAAAACACTACTTTATTATAGTTTGTTACAATTGTCTCAACGCCACGCTCACGCCTTCACGGGTCGCTGTCTTAACTCTGTCTGCCTTCTTTTCCTTCCTTCGTCCCCACGTACCCTTCCTTCAATCATACCTCGCCATTCACATACACCTATACTTCGCGTCGATCACGCACACTCATACCTCGCGTCGATCCGTCACCAGACCATGTGGCAAAGGTCCTTTAATGACAAGGACCTTTATGACATGACCTGCCCTCTCTCAAGCCTCCACTACGCTTCAACTACGTTCTTTTATTATTTCCTAAACTTGAGGTGGCTCATCAGTGAATTAAAAAACCGATGATACGAATGAAACTTCGGGAGAGTGTTATCTAAGATGCAATGAACACTCTCTTAAAATTTCAGGACATGTTGCCAGGCAAATTATTGCGAACGAGTAATTTAAAATTACCTATTTTAACATGGGTCTTATGACAGTTGATTCCATTTTTACCGGAAGTGACATGATATTTTTTGATAAAGACGAGAGATCTTATTCAAATTTTGAGTATTGAAAGATAAAATCAAGCAAAAGCAGATTATTATCTATGTATAAATACATAGGGAAAATGTTTTATTAATAGGGAATATACGGGACAATATGGGTCCAATTAAGACTAATTCACAAGAATTGGGAGGACTTGGCTTTTCTTGGGGAGATCCAACTATTGATACTCCTAAAAATCCACCAAAGTATAAAGGTAAAGGCATTTTTTTTTTACTAATTACATGCTTATGATGCTAAAAATTGATTGACTTTTATTTCAGATATAAATCATCTCGACAAGAGTCGAGGCTCTTTTGAAGAACGTCATCCTTCATTACATGATATCTCCAATGTTAATTCCCATGAAATAAATCTGATCAGTAGCAGTTCAACAAGTGTCGAAGAACCTAATTGTACCGAAAATATTTTGAAACGAGCCCCTCTTGCCCTCAACGAAGGTGGCTCAAGAAACGACCAATCCCCCCCTAAGAAGAGAAGTCAAAAGCATGTCGCTCCTACCAAATCAACTCGTAGCTTCTGCAACCGAAAAATTGGCTAACGAATCTGAAAAAGCGTGCTGTAAAAGGAGGCCACTCTTATTTGAATGAAAAAGGGAATATGGTACCTGCTAAAAAAATGCAGCCTGCTTGTGATATAAGTTGTCAATTCAGGTGGGTGGAATCGATAACCATTGAAATGCGACAGGAATTTCACGCAAAGTTTTGGGCAATACGAGATCATGATTTTCAAATGAATTTTCTTGCATCTTGTATGCGTGTAAGAGAAAGGAAACAGCCTTCCCCAAACTCAGACGTGCACGATTCTGAGGGAGAAAGTGACAATAAAGAATTTTCAGATAAAGAAAATATCACTGAACAAAATCGAGATGAAAAAAATTGTACTCAGCTGATGTAGGGGAGAAAAAACAAGATGATAGGTCGGAGGCAGCTGTGAGTAAAGAGAAAAATTAGACTAAGGAATGTTATAACAGGATGCCTAGAGTATACTTTTTTAGAACAAACGGAGAGGAAATTGAAATATGTAGGACGATGCTTTGAAGTATACTTGACATCTCTAAGCAGCGGTTGGATACAATAATCAATAAACGGGCCAAAAATAATAATGTCATTACTGCTGATAGGACAGGTAAGCATGGCAATCGTGCTAATAAAATAAACGATTTGACGAATTCGAGTGCTTATGATAACATCCAATCATTGCCAAAAATTGAAGCTCACTATGTGCGTGCAGATTTTAACAACGAATATTTAGAAGAAACGCTAAACATTCGGATTGTGTATACATTATACTTAAAATGGTTTACAGAAAATAATTTCGATTTTGAGCCCGCGAACTTACGTCAGTATATTAATATATTCAATGCAAATTTCAATATTGAATTTCATATACCTAAGAAGGACCAGTTCGACGATTGTTTTATTTATCATGATAGTTCAACAGAAAAGAAAGAGGAATTAAAAAGTAGTTATGACATCAACTATGCTAACAAAGAGAGAGCTCGTGAGCAGAAAACTTTCGATCGGAAATATGGGTTTGATAAGGCCAATATCAAAAATACAGTTATAGCTGCTTTTGATTATCAGAAGATACTGTTAGTACTAAAGGCCGAGATATCTTGTTTGTATTATAAACGTAAGCTTACGATTTATGATTTCACGATAGCTAATAGAATTCACTCGGACGAAAAGTGCTACTGTGAGTGCTACGATGAGTCCATTGGGAACAAAGAGGCTAATGAGGTTACTAGTTTTTTACATCATTTTATCAAAACCAAGTTTAATGAAAGTTTTAAAAATTTCCAATTCCATTCTGATAATTGTTCTGGACAGATCTGAAATAGATTTGTGTTTTCGACGTACTTGTACACCGCAGCAAAATTTAAAGTAACAATAATTCACAGATTCTTAGTGAAAGGGCATACACAGAATGATGCATATACAGTCCATAGTGTAATGGAACGTAGAAGTAAACGAAAAAAATATATTTACTCCAAGCGAATGGTACAATTTAATTCGATCTGCTAAGGATGCAAAGAAAAGTCAATACGAAGTCATTGAGGTAAAAAAAGAAATGATTTCAAATTGGAAAAACCTTGTTGAGGACAAATTTTGGACAAAGAATGGTAAATATGTTACTGTACCCTGGTCTCAAATACGTGAAATTTATGTCGGTAGCGATTTTCCTGGATTGTTAAAATATAAAACATCTTATGATTCAGACTATCTCACTATAAATATTGAAAAAAATGGCTCGACTGAAATACTACCTCCTGATGGAGTAAAGATTTGTTATAACTCAAATTTAAAAATTAGTAATGACAAAATACTTGATTTGATAAAAATGAGCAAATATAATATTATCCTAGATCAGTATAAACAGTTTTAGAAAAAAGACAACATATTGTCACTGAACGATCAATCTCATAATATCATAATATGACTATTCAATCTTATAATATATATATATATATATATATATATATTCAATCTCATAATATGACTAACAAGGAAAGTCTTTCCCCTGACGACCTCCGATTTTGACGAAATTCAAATATGTTATTCTACATTAAAATCTAAGAGACATGTTTTTTTTTTATCGGCGGAAAAACGTTTCTAGGTGGTGAAATTATCCTTTAAAGTTCACACCTCCGATTGGTACTTTTCAGGTTCCACCTATTTTCACTTGAGATAATCGAATGCACCCAAATGAATAATTACCTTAATGATAAATGATTAAAAATGCAACTGGTTTCATATCGGGGGGTTGCATAGGAAAATAAATTATAGGGGTTTGCAATTCATAAAATCGTTATAACAAAATAGTACATTATACTACTAGGGAGGAAAGTGCGTGATTTTTGCCGAGGGCAGCACGAGCACGAGGTAAAAATCCGCTCCTCCCGTGTAGCATATACTTCTTTTCACCCGACTACGATAAAATGACCAAAAAATACGAAAAACAACACCGAAGGTATGCTCAAATCGCTTCGCATAAGGGAAGTGCGTTCCAACAGATTCCACACAAACCCTACTTTGACAGACCACTGTGCGTGACAGCGGGATCCAGGGGCGGAGCCCCTGGCGGGGTCGAGGGGGGGTTCGAGGGAGCCTTCGTGGGGGGGTTCGGCGGGGCGAAGCCCCCCCGACTCAAGACATATCCGAAGTTTAAATTATTTTCATTTCTCTTAGCGAAATAACACGTCAATTTTTGTCGAATTAGTCATTTGCGAAAAATTTACTTTTTTGCCCGGAAATTCACTTTTTTGCCCGGAAATTTACTTTTTTGCCCGGAAATCTACTTTTCTTCCCTCTGGTCAGGAATTGATGACTTTCGACCCGCGTTTCAGGTGCGAAATACGATCATTTTATCGCAGTCGGGTGAAAAAACTATTGCACCTATCTCGATGGATTCAATTGCACTTCGAAGAGGGCACAAAAGAGGGCACTTCGAAGATTGCACAAAAAAAAAACGGGGTGCCTGAGTTGACGTGGCTGCGTCGACGTGTCGTATTCCACGTTAACTCATCGGCCACCCCGTTTTTTTTTGTCTCGAAAAAATTATTCAGTGTAGGCATTTTAAAGTACAATGTATCCATGAAATTTTACCAAAATTTCGTCCCCCCACTATTGTTGGTTCTCGAGATAATGATTAATAAATTCTCAATTTTGTGAAAATCATAACTTCGTAACGGCTGATCGGATTTTAACGACTAAAAAACGAATCTTTTTTATTTTTTTTGCCCTTTTTGAAAAAAAATATGCCGTCATTGGAGAAAAGTTCATTAGACAGTTTTCGGGGAAATCTTTCGATTTTTTTTTTCCACGAAAGGGCCAATCGGAATTCTACTCAGTATTTTTTTTTTCTGATAGAGGGAGGCGATACACAACTCCGCAAAATTTTTTCAAAATGAAACAAGGCATCAGTGACGAGGAAAAAATTGTTTTTTGTTAATTCACCCCGAAAACTGTCGAATGAGCTTTTATCCGATGATGACATATTTTTTTTCGAAAAGGGCAAAAAAAATAAAAAAGATTCTTTTTTTAATCGTTTAAATCCGATCAGTAGTTACGAAGTTATGATTTTTACAAAATTGAGACTTCATTAATCATTATCTCGAGAACCAACAATAGTGGGGGGATGAAATTTTGGTAAAATGTCATGGATATATTGTCCTTTGAAATGCCCATACTGAATAATTTTTTCGAGACAATAAAAAAAACGGGGTGGCTGAGTTGACGTGGAATGTCCCATATAGGTCTTTGCATTTTTCTCGCAAATCAAGTTAAGGGGGTGAACTACCCTTATGTATATTTATATTTAATCTCTATAAAACGGCGGTAATTCTTTTTTTTTCTTATTCCTTCTCCTAGTGATACGTTTTTTCTTTAAATTTACCACAACCGTATCACGTACATAACAGTTAATTAACGGTTTTATCTAGGAGCCAACTTATTTATAGATCGTTCTTTCGATGAAAAAGTATTTATATCTGACTTATCGATAATTCTGACTGATTTATATTTGGCAATGAAATAACATAGGCATACGATAAGCGCTTACACATATTTGTTTCGGTAGATAAGACCAAGTTTTGGGATGACGCATAGAAAAACTGTGTAGTCAAGTAAAAAAAAAGAGAGCGTACAATATGCTTGTATATTTTATTCATAATATGTCAACAAAATAATCACTATAGCAATAAATAGAAGCGAATATATACTTATATGCTTTATTAGCCGTTGTAAGTACTGCAGTAATGATAGTCATTGGAAAAGTGCTTAAAACATAACGACTTTTTACACCAGGAACAGCGAACAATAGCAACATTTTCACATCCTGGAACTTCACAGTGTGAGTTGCAGGAATCTCCAAATTCAAAGTGCACAGGATTTTCAAAATTCGCTGGTTTTTCTTCTATGTAACCACTTTTGTACCAAGAATATTTGAAAAGATCGATATAACGTGGTGACGACAGTTGGTTATGAACGAGTGACTGCAGCTTTATGATATTGTTTATCAAATGCAAATCAATATCATAATTCATCAAAAGACAATTATCAGAAAAATGTCTAACAAAATTTTTCCATACCCAAAATCCAAAAACATCGAGGAGCTGGATTTTTCCGGTATAATCCTTCCTTTAGGTATAATCATTACTTTGACATCTCCATTTGAAAGTTTCACGTCAAGTACAGCTTGGGGACAGTGTCCAGTCCAATAATCAATTAGTAATAAAGATTTTGGACCAACTTTCGGGAAAAGTACATGCTGCAACCAAATTTTAAAATGATCTGAAAATAGAAAAACGTATTATTTTTTCATTCGAAAAAATGTCTATACAAAAACAGTGGGTGTAATTTATACCTGAAGTAAGCTTCCCAGACTTGCATACTTCTATGTACACATTATCTGGTCTGAAAAGCGTTTTCTCCGCTATTGGACCAATCTTGCCAGTTGGTTCTTTTAAAACCAAAAATAGAGGAGATAGCAGCTTGCCGTCAGCTGATATAGTCGGCTGAATAGTGTAACTGTGGGTCGTAGAAAAGACTGATTGTACAAGACATTGTACTTGCTTTTCTCCTTCGACTGCTAAAGTTCTTCCGGAATGCATTTCTAGTTGGAAGCCACTCTGATCTGCGTTGAATGTACTTGACAATCCGTACGTTCTAATATTTTGCTTTACGTCATAGACAAATTTTTGAATTTGTTGTTCCAAGACTTTTCTATCTGCAATTGTTTTGGATGTCATGAATTTATGAATTTTTCTCGATACGATACGATGAGCTGCTTTGAATGAGTTAATCCACGTACGAGATGCTTTAAAACTAAAATCAGTATGCTCTATTTCTTTTTGAGCATGTAAGGCCCATATTTTCAAATCGGAATCATGCACTATTAAACCAGCATCCACAGCAGCTTTGAAATTTTCGAAAGTGTAACCACAAATTCGTGCTAATTTTTCTTTGTATGTCCCCCCCTTGTTCAAATTGTGGGCCCACCGCTGCAACTGTCGTATAGATTGCACTTTCCTGAACGTTTGTGCCCAAACCTAAATTCCCTTTCTTCCCGCTGCGCCAATATTCAACGGCCCTCAATTTGTACTCGTAAGATAAGTCTTCGTTATCACAAGTGCTTGTATCAGGCGGAAGTTCTGGTTCATACAGGGCATTTGCCGATTCTTTATCATCAACAATTTCCATTTCCCAATCCTTAAACGGTTCTTCGAAATGCAAAGAATTTTTTTCTACCATTTCGAAACCATTGTATTCGTTCATTGCACTTAACAAAATATTTTCAACGTGTTCTTTCAACTGTATGTCATCGTTATTTACTGGCGAATCCGGTAAACGCATAACTTCAAAAGTTGCGAGAAGCATTCTAATAACGCTCAAAAGATTTATCTTCATTTTGATTAATATTTGCAATTTCGTTTTAAGTAGTCTCGAATTGTAAGTGACTTCTTTCGTCGTGTAAAAAAAAAATAGCCGACTGCGGTGAATATATTCCGTGATCGCAGTTTTATCACTGCTTCTACGTCGTATTTCAAATCTAATTTTTGGAGCGTCACAGACTGAACAGAGGTGACTCTCAGATAACACCATCAAGTAAGGGGGGGGGGGGGGGGAGTTATGATAACTATGGAAATACGTCAGTATTTACTAAATTTTTGTGATAAATATAAAGAATAGATATTTTTGAAATTCGTCTTGTGGTTTATTAACTAATAAAAAAAATTGTTATCCGTAAAAGTTATCCAATCTGTAGTTTTTGGCGGAAAAAAAAGTGAATTTTTTCAAACTATGGATGTGATTCGTATAAATACCGTAAAAAGTTACAAAAAATACAGAAAAACTGATAAAGTGGTAGGATTTTCCACGGAAAAATTTGATTTTTTCCAATTTTCCTTGCTCAATTAGGTAAAATCCATTGTTTAAATAAATTTTAAATGGAATCTTTACGTATAACTAGAAGAGTCTCAAATTGCTTTCAAATAAAAAACAAACCATTAAGATTGGACGTATACTTTTGGTTCTGTCACTTTCACCAATTATGAAAATCTAATTTCGAGAAAAATCTATCCGTCGTTTGATGTGTAGATGTTGAGAATTTCAAGAAAAAACGTATCACTAGGAGAAGAAATTAAAAAAAAAAAGAATTACTGCCGTTTTATCGAGATTAAATGTAAACATACATAGGTGTAGTTCACCCCCCTTAACTTGGTTTGCGAAAAAAAACGCAAAAACCAATATGTATTATTTTTTTGCCCTCTTCAAAGTGCAATTGAATCCATCGAGATGGGTGCAATAGTTTTTTTGTTATAACGATTTTGTGAATTTCAACCCCTATAACTTTTTTCCTATGCAACCCCCCGATATGAAACCAGTTGCATTTTTCATCGTCTATCATTAAGGTAATTATTCATTTCGGTGCATTCGATTATCTCAAGTGAAAATAGGTGAAACCTGAAAAGTACCCCTCGGAGGTCTGAACTTTAAAGGATAATTTCACCCCCTAGAAACGTTTTTGCGCCGATAAAAAAAATACGTGTCTCTTAGATTTTGATGTAGAATAACATATTTGAATTTCGTCAAAATCGAAGGACGTCAGCGGAAAGACTTTCCTTGTAAAAAGGATTATGACGGTAAAAAATCTTCAAAATGTGAGCAATCTTTGATAATACAGCGTATCAAGAATACTAAACTTGTAAATATTCCACGAAAGACAGCAAATAAGGTGGATGCATTGAATGTTCGCAGTTGTAAAAATATTAAGAGGAAAAAAAATTCCCAACCTAAGAAGAAGTAGGACAAACTCTACACTATACGATGTGAAGCGATCCTTTTCTTCCGTAAAAACCTAGCATGAGCAGTGTCACTTTTTCTATTAAATTTCCAGTAATTAAGTTAAGTTATTGAAATATTAATTTAAATTATTTGAATACTAACTCAACGTTAATATTTTTGCAGGATGTATTGTGAAATGAAATCAATTTTAAAAAGGAGCATGTGTTGTCACGGCCTTTCGGCATTCAGCCGGACCAGGCGAACCCGGGCTTCGTATGGGGAAAAACTCGGGGGAAGATCAGAAATAAAAATGAGGTGAAATAGAAAAAAAAATGACATTCTCAAATTTATTAGATGAACAATAAAAAGAAAATATAAATGATTTTGTTGGGCGCCAGCCGTCAGTACGACGACAATTCTCTCACTCAATACAAAAAAACAGGGTAATCGGGAACAATAAAAAAAAGGAAAAAAAAGTAATCTCACTAATCAGGGGAATCTCAGGGACGTGAATTTACCGGCTCGCAGGCCTCTTAATTATTACCCGTGTCGGGTTATCGGGAAAATACGATATTAATCGAACTCAAATATCACGGAGAAAAAAAAAACACGCAATTAACAAAAAAGCTCGATCGGAATAAGGGATCGCGCTACGTCGCCACACGCACGAATTATACAGTACAACGGGGAATAAAGCACGCGGTCAATATGGCGAGCACGTGTCTTCGCGAAAATTACTCAAAAAAAGGAAAATGATGAAGCAAAAAAAATAGAAAATCTGCACCACCCAAATATTAAATAAGAGATATGGTAATGGAACGGACTCACTCTTGTGCAGGAAGACTTGATTGCGTCCTCGCTCGGCACGCTTGAATTCTCGAAGCTTCGGCTTTTTCGTAATGGCGGGGATCTCGCTCTTTCGCTCTTTTACAATAACTCGCTCTATGTGGGACTCGATACAATTCAACTGGTTTTATCGGGGGCTCTCGTCGAAGTGGTTCTTCTTCGTCGTCTCTCTGCTCGTGGGACTTGGAAAAAGGGTAATTTGGGGGAAAGGGCATGCGCGATGGGAAATTGGGTCATAAGGGGATAGAGGATCGATAGATTATTGGTTATTCGGGAGCTGACGTCACGAGCGCGTTGCGCAGGACAGCAGATCGATAATCGATGATCCGTGCTGTGCTGCCCTCGGCGACCCGTGACGCAACTCCCGCTCTCCTGGCTGATGACTATACCCGGACGACGACGAGGGTCCTCTTTCTCGGCAATTATTGGCCGTTGGTGGCACACAGGGCCGGCGATGCTCTCTGTATTCTTTTCTGGCACCCCGATTCCTCGCCTCGCACGGGATAATTCGAAACGAGGGAGTTCACGGGTGCCAGACGATGTTCCTGGTAACGGTTGAGGTGAGGGCCACGATCTCGCCCGAACCCGTCGTTTTTATCGAGGGTTCGCTTGATTACGTGGGGAATTCCCTCACCCGCCGTCACCTTGCTGTTATCTTCTTGTCCGTCCCTGTGGCCATGGCGATGGTGTTGGCTTGCCTCCTGGCTCGTTGTCCGGGTCTCCGGTGATACATTTTTCCCGATCCTGGGACGGCTGTTCGATGGCGAGGGGTTACGTGTGGCAGAGGAAAAGAGGGGAAGGGTATTCGGGGGTCAATGGCATGGGAGAGGGATCAGCTGTGCTGGCTCGTATTCGTGTGATATGGGACGACGGTGGTAGTGGAAGGGGGAGAGAGACGACAAGGGACGCTGGTAATACTTCGTGGCTTGCTATGATTATCGCAATTTTACGTTATTTTACTTAAGATTATTTTACATAGGGGATCTGTGTGGCGACGGACTTCGACGAGGCGACTATATAGCCTCGTCTTGTGACGCCGTGTCACAGTGTATACAATTGAATGTTTTTAGATAATAGACAAGGTGCATCGCTTTAATCCTGTCCGGAGCCGGTTTTCCGATTCGACCCAGGGGTGCCAATCTACCAATGTTAGCCTCCCTCCAATAAGGATCTTATTGACTCGCATCGCGAATAAGGATTTCATTCACGCGTAACGCGAATGACGATCTAACTAACGCGGGATGCGAATAGGGATCTTATTAATCCGCGACGTGAATGAGGATCTTATTGATGAGCGTCGCGAATAAGGATCTTATAGGGACCGTGCACGAAATATAGAGGCAGCACTACTGCCGAAGCTCGCGCTCTCTGCTGTCAACTTTATAAAAAAAATTTCGTATAATTGCAATGAATAACTCAATAAACAATGGAAAAAGTAATTAAATATAGTTTTCGGCCAGTGATTGACAACCGTGTTCAAGGCCAAAATATTATAAAAGATGAAAAGTTATTTAAAAATCAGGTCATGTTTTCAATGTTGCCGAGATAGAAGATTTAAATGGACAAGTCACCGTAACCTGTCAAGTGGTGTACCACAAACAAGCGTTTATCATTTCTCCATGCACAGAGCACCAAGCGTGCAGTCAGGAAAACCGTAAAATTTCACTGTTGAATCGAATCCACGTTTCCGACGTGAGATTTTTGTACATCCTCGGATGCAACAAACTAATTTTGGGTCAGACATTAGTAAAATTATTTTACTTTATTTAATAAATAATTATTAAACCGCAAATGACGTGTAAAAGCTTAATAAATGCCGAAGATTAGTAAATGTTTTTATCACCAGGTGGCGAAAAAGTCTACACGCACGGTCCCTATTCCCGAATCACGTGAATAAGGATCTTATAATAAAAATTTATAGTAAAAAAACAATTTTATAACAATTCCAAATTTCAGAGATATTTGATTTGAAAGTTTGGCCTGTGCCCTAAAAGACCCATAGTACAGACCGAGGGTTAACCCTTTCAGTCATACATTTTTCTATCCAATATTTTGGGCTAAACCTTGCTACACGGGGGTTTTTGGGGTCGCTGATTACGAATATGGCATTGGATTAGGCGAATTCCCAGATGGCGACTCAGTACCGCGCATGCGCAGTTGTGAAATAGACGCAAACTTGTCAAATTGACCTGAAATTCGTTACTAGGGGATTTTTGGGGTCGTTGATCACGAATATGACATTAGATTTTTTAAATTCCAAGATGGCGACACAGTACCATGCATGCGCACACGTGAAATAGATGTTAACATGTCAAAATCCGAAATTCGTTACTCGGGATCACTATCTTGTAATTGTACAACTTCAACGCCATAATTTCAATCAGCGATCCCAAGTACCCCTGAGTAACAAATTTCAGGTCAATTTAATAAGCTTACGTCTATTTCACAACGGTGCATGCGCGGTACTGGGTCGCTATCTTGTAGTTTTATAAATCTAATGCCATATTTGAGCCGTTCGCTCAAAGAATGGCCTAAGTTCAATTTGGTCGTTTTGAGAAAAAGCGATTTAAAGATTCAGCATTGTATGGCAAATTGTTAGGTGTAAAAATGTATAATTTTTTGAATTTTACTTCAAAGACACACTCCTGAATAAAGATTCAAGACCATAAAATCGTTGTTAAATACATTTTAACAACACTGAAATGTATAATTAATACAAAATGATTTAGGTCGTTTTTTCGGCGAACTACTTAACCCTTTCAAGCACACATTTTTCTTTACGTGTAATCGACTTGAAACTTTGTACTCGGGAGGTTTTCGGGGTCGCTGATAACGAATCCGCACTCGAAGTTAGCAAATTCAAGATGGCGGATCCAATATGGCGGACCAAAAATACAAGAAGTCGTCTGACGACAGTAAAAGTTGGTACCCGGGGGTTTTCGGGGTCGCTGACAACGAATATGCACTCAAAATTTTGAAATTCAAGATGGCGGATCCAATATGGTGGACCAAAAAAACAAAAGGTCGTTTGACGAAAATAAAAGTTGGTAATCAGGGGTTTTCGGGGTCGCTAATAACGAATATGCACTCAAAATTTGAAAAAAAAAACAAAAAAACAAAAAAACAAAAAAAAACCAAACAAACAAACAAATAAAAAAATTACAAAAAACGAAAAAAAAATTTTTAAACGAAGAAAAAAATAAAAAAATAACATAAAACAAAAAAAAAATTTTAAAAACGACAAAAAATAAAAAAATTCAAAAAAAAATTAGAAACGGAGACATCAACCGACATGTCCTCGTTCGTATGTCTCTGGATTTGACTGAGAGCGGTATTTTTGGGGAAAATTGAGGTTTCCATTTCCTAAATCGTATATACAGTACGTTTGTATATCGTACTCTAGTATGAAAAATTGACCTTGAATAAGCGGTTTCTCAGGTCTGCATCGACCGTGTTACATGCAATTTACAATCAATGGCTCCAGAAATATCTATGTACTGATCTTACGCTAGATAAGCATTGTTTTTCGCATGCAAGTCGCCATGTTAGATCCACCATCTTGCATTCCCGAAGTCTGACCGTGGATTGGTAGTCAGGGACTACATTAACCTCCGAGTACTAACTTTTACTTTTATCGAACCACTTTTTGCATTCTACGTCCACTATTTCAATTTCCAAACTTTGAGTACTCATTCGTTATCAGGTACCCCGAGTACCAACTTTCACTGACATTGGACAACTTTTTGTATTTTCGGTCCACCATATCCGATCCGCCATGTTGAATTCCCAAATTGCGAGTGCAGATTCGTTATCAGCGACCCTGGAAACCCCTGAGTACCGACTTTCACTTCCGTCAAAGGACTTTTTGCAATTTTGGCCCGCCATATTGGATCCGCCATCTTAAGTTTCCGAATTCCGAATTCTGTCACGAATTTATTAGTGACAGAAGAGAGCAAACGATATTTTCACGTACCGCGCGGGTACCACAACGCACATCAACAGCTGGAGCGCGAGACTAGAGACGCAGCCGCGCGGTGACGACTAACAACGACAATACTCTAGACGCGCAGTTTCAACCTATCACAAAAAGGTCAATAATGGCCGAAATGTTACGAAACTTAGCAAACATACTTTTAGGACTCATACCTACGCACTGGTAGCTAAATCCCAAAAACGACCTGAAGTGACTTAGGTCATTCTTTGAGCGAACGGCTCATTTGAAATCAGCGTTCTCAGAAATATTGAGAATGCATCCCCATTTTCATCAATTCTGCTCAGAAAAAATCTATCGTTAAAAAATTGGTTGCTAAAAATTGGCTGTGCATGCGCGGTACTGTCTTGCCATCTTAGAATTTTACAAATCCAATGTTAAATTTGTGATCAGGGACTCCAAAAACCCCCGAGTATCAAATTTCAGGTCAATTTGAAAAGTTTACGTCTATTTTACAACTGCGCATGCGCGGTACTTGGTCTCCATCGTAGAATATTACAAAACTAATATCATTTTCGTTATCAGCGACCCCAAAAATCCCCGAGAACCAATTTAGAGATCAATTGGTTTAATATTAGAGCTGTTGTTTATGTTATATGTTCATATATGTTATATATGAGGGTTATATGTTCGAAGGTGGGACTCTAGGAGTCCCAGTATGACTAAAAGGGTTAATACTTCTTTTTCGTAAACGACTTTATGAAATGGAAAAAAGGTGTGGAGCCGTCTGTATCTATCAATGACGTAAGCGGTCCCACAATTTTTATCTCATTACGTCGAGCTGTTTTCGAGGAGAAATGTGTTACAAATTTTTTGAGGTTATGGTGACCCAAAGTCTCGGCTTAAGCACTTCATTAAATGGTAAAAGTGGTTACATACCTGCATTAGCAGAACACCAAAACTATGTCGTCACAGGTCACATTTTGCAACTATTTCTTTGTAAAAAAAACAAAAAAAAATCGCCAAAAGTATAAAATAACTATACAACGCTTCCCTGCGACGCACAAACAACGCCAGGAAAATGCCAGAAAATGCTGGAAAAAGCGACGGAATTTCAAGTAATATGAGTGACAGTATGTGCGAGTGAGATAGAAAAGCGCGCATGGGATTCTGGGCCAGCACTACTAGCGAACCTGGAAGACGGGATCGGCGTAACTCAAACCGAACTATCTCCATTTACGCTTGGACTCACTCTTCGGGACGTGTAACAACCTGATGGAACGGTGTGCGCCGAATTGCATCATAGTGCAGAGTAATTGGCTCCTCTCTCCCACCAACTATGAACGAACGTACCGACCGATAAATTTATCAATGAGCTATTTGCAACGTTGGGTGTTACATCTTTGACTTTGCGTACTTCGCTTTCCGAGCCGTCGGGGGACCGCACAATAAAGGAATGAAATTCGGCCCACCAGATACGAATGACTCAATATCACAACCCTCCCCGTAACTGCTAAGCTCATCCGTCAGATCACCGAGAAACTGACCGATCGGCGGTTCGTACTCATTCGGATCTTTTTTCATCACAGATACATGAGTCTGTGTCACAATACAATGCACGTCGACCCAAGCGCTTGAGATAACTGTACAATTTTAAGCGCGCCTGGGCAGTGGTGTATGCTGCAATTACGGCATTAGCTATGGAAGATGTCTTTATTGCCTCATGGTTTTCGTATAATTGACGTATAATATGTCATTATTTACAGAAAGTATGCCGGTAAGCTCATACTCGGGGCTCGTCAGTAGTTCCATCAACTTTCCCGGGTAGAAACTATCATGGTTTGCGGCAGGTTTTCGCGTTGCCAAAATTTTCCCCAAAATGAATTTAAACACTATTTTGCTACTGAGCGCAACCCTGGATTCTTGGATAACAGTCGCGATCTAATTTAATTCCCTCCGAGTGCTCAAAGTGAGCAATGTATTGATCTTTTGCAGCCTCGATCTGCAAACAATTTTTGGGCCAGCTACTAGCTTCCTGCTTAATTTTGAGAAATGTGTTGATGTATTCTGCAAAAAGGCCGTCATTGCGAGTGCTACGCTCGAACTGCGTGATCTCGTATTGCCAAATTCCGATTACACGCATGACTCTGTACCCACACGAGACAGCTTTGCGTATCTCATCGACAACCCATGTCCCCTCAAAAGTACGATCCGCAGGGTTTTCATGCGTACACTCTTCCTGGCCCATAATTTCGCAACAGCTACGGCAGAGGGCGAATAGCAGGCGATGATGCATGCGTACAGGTAGCACCGGGTGATAAAGGTTGCGTGGTGGTAACACAACGCACTTGACGAGCCCCTCAACGCGCGAAAGATCGGTATTGTCAGCACCCGTCAGCTCCATACACTCGTCACCTACATGGACTTTCGGATGGCCTATAGGATATTTACCAAATTTGGAGATATACGGGTATAATGAGAAAACGTCGACGTAACGTATCTCCTCTGCATCTTTCGTATCGTACAGTGTAACCATATTTTCGGTACACCCACCGAAAAACGCATCACGCGGGTTCAGTGGTCCTCTACAGGCTAAAGTAACGCACGAAAGCTGCCTTTCAGTATTTTCCTTCAACATTCGATCATACACGCATTCCCAAATTTCTGTCAATACATAATCACCCGTTCGGATTCTATCGGAAATAGCGGTGGTTCTTTCGATCCTTTTGTCCATTGATACATCGTCACTCTGTTTGCGATCGCGATTCACGAGAAAACATCGCGGACAGCCATGCCAATAGCACCCGTGAAACTGCAATATGTGCTTCGTGTCGGTCGTCTCGTAATAACCGTCTACCAGTAAGTTCAGTGGTAATTTAAATTCGCGCGAGCGACCAGCGTGAATGATGGGATGACTGAGAGAATGTTCCATCCATACGAGCCACGCGACGGTTTTTTTTTATTGTGTATCAGCCCATCTGTATACACCCACCGGCAGAATACCTATCGTGTTATCTTTCAGAAAATTTTTGCGAAATTGCAGAAACAGGCCAATACGATAGTCGTACCCTCATCGAATGGGCAGTTGTGACCGCTAGCGATGAACATATTTCAAAAAGCCATGCACGCGCGTCTGAGTATCGTAACATCCGTCACGCAGTAATTCACAATTTATTTTGCAAAATCAAACACGTAATCCTGATCTTTCAATTCGCGATACCACTCTAAAAAATTTTTGCGCTCAGCGGTACGCATCGCGTCGGCACAATAGTACTGGATTGGTGGCAGCTCTCTGCCATAATTTTGATATTCTGGGCGATTGAAGAGATGAGGAAATGTACCTTTTATACCCAAGAGGCTGAAGGCTTTTGGCAATGCGCTGACAGGCATGTGGAAATAATGTAGACTGTCGAGAAATACAAGCTTCTCGAGGCGCATCGAGAATTGCAGTAACTATTTAGGTGATTGGGGTGCTAAGCCGTCGGTTACAGTGTGTCAAAGTTCTAGTAGCACAGATGTTAATGGACTTTTTGTAGAATATAGCTCAAATTTATTTTTAAAAAACGCTTTTGAATTTAGAGATTTGAAATTATTACCAGAGTGGTTCCGAGAAAACGATAACACTGAAGAAAACATTATTAGTGATATAATGTCTGGAAAGAAGTATCAACAATTTGAAAAAAGGTAATCATAGATAAATACGATGTCTGCTTACTATGGAATACAGATAGTATCCCGGCGGCGAAAAGTTCAAATGGGCAAGTATGGTTGGTTGAGACACAAGTTGTTAATATACCACCTGAAAATCGAAGAAATTCTCAATTTGTCAGCGGCATTTACTATAGTCGATTGAAGCCATATATGACGTCTTTTTTGTGGCCATTTGTTATAACTCTGGAAAATCTGTGTGATGATGCTTTAGACTGGTACGACTGTAATGAAAAAATCACCCGACGCAGTATAGTCATTGCTCCTATTGCGACATTTGATGCTCTAGCTCGAGCTGCAGTTCAAAACGTTATGCAATATAACGGTGAGTTCGGCTGCTCAGATTGCGAGCATCAGGGTGAAACTTGTGATGAGGGCCTTGGACATAACCGCATTTATCTTTCAACATCTTTGTTTAAAATGGCAACTTCGAATAAAAGAGCGAATGTTTTCACAAGCTCTGAAAGCTAGAGCCGAAAATTTGGAGCATGTGAAAGGAGTTAAAGGTCCATCTATCGCCAGTTATATCCTTTTTTTCGATATAGCTGATTCTTTCGTGCTAGACTATATGCATAGTATTCTTCTAGGGGTGGCGCGTATGCTTTTCATATTATGGTTCAGTACCAAAAACAAAGACCATGCTTTTCACATAAAAAAACAGCATCGAGAAAAAAAAAAGATCGAAATTTGAAATGTATACACCCACCTGATTACGTAACACACCAAAAACTGTGCAACATTTAAAATTTTGGAAAGTTTCGGAAATAAGAGAATGTTTGATAAATTACTTTCCGATTTTTGTGAAATGAAAATTGAGAGTAGAATATTACAATCATTATTTAATGCTGGTTTGTGCGGCGAGATTATTATTTAAAAGTAGAATTCGTATGCACGAAATAGAACTTGCAGATTGTTTGTTTAAACTTTTCGTTTTACAAATAAGGAGACTTTACGGGTTAAAATATTGTACTTTCAATACACATATTTCAACACGTACGGCTTGTATTACGTATGGGCTCTTTTGGGGCCCAATGTCTGCTTTTCTATTTAAAGACGGCAATGCATTCATTACGCGAGTGAGTCATGGTCCAAATAAAAAAGACGTAGAAATTGCAAACACATTGAAAGTTTTGAATGCGCATCAAATTCTAAAACATAAACTGGGAATCATGAGCTCGAGCGGAAATAATTTAAGTATTGAAACTCTAGGCAAAGTGTTAGATGGAAACGTACGCAAGGCTGAGTTTTCATCCATTGAAAGATTTCTTGCATCGATTTCTTACATCGATTATAGAAAACAGAAAAATAAAAAAATGTTTATGTGTTCTCGGATGATTTTTCATTGTGCCTAATTTTACGCTATATTGCAATCAACACCCGAATTTTCGCTGTAGTAAGAAAATTAGTTTTTGGTCCCTCTTCTCCTGAAATTCACCTTACATCTTTCAACATAGATTTTTCTGAATATTTAATACCATTTAGAAATACACATTACATTAACGTTATTCCAGTAGAATCTATACGCGGAAAACTAATGCGTATACAAAAATATTTATGTTTACCTGCAAACATGCATGAACAAAAATAAGATGAATTATTGTAAATCGTAGATTATTTCATGAATGTAAATATAGTTATTCTATTTATTAAGAATAATATAATAAGAATAATAATCGTGTAATGAAATAAAATTCTGTATCTATAATTTAAACTTATTTTATATAGTTTTTATATAAATTGTCACGTACCTGAAATTGTGTACGTTTTTTTATAAAGTTTTTATATATCCATTAACATATACAAACTTTACCGACTCAATTTTATATAATTTTTATAAATATTAAAAAAAAAATTTTCAACATTGAATATTCAATGTTGCATGAATGCAATGAATGCAAGTTTAAGCAGAATCCATGACCCGGAGGCCTGGTAACTCTCCTTGTGAGATGAAGATTTCAATAATTTAAAAAGATAGAAATCGTATCATTTTTCAGTTAAAAAGCGTTTTTGATGATGAAAAATGATAATTTCTATTACGTAAAAGTACTGTACATGAAGTCCGGATGATATTGAATAAATATTTTCAATGTGAGTTTTCAATGAAACTTGTACAGTCTTGTCCATATTTTGAATCCTGTCGTAGTTGAACGTCAAAAGCTCTGAATTGGTCTAGTGTTTCGAACGGCAAATCGAACTCATTGTCTAGAACCAAACTTGTTGGGGTAACTTTTCCTTGTACCGAAGCTTTACTGCCTTGGATTGCTGCGCACAAGTTGATTACTGCCCTTGTATTTTATTGAAAGTCGATTCTGAGACCTTTGAGCGTTGACAGTATCACCATCGTATCTGAAAATTGGCAGATAAAATTTTGATGTATTAGAGGTATTATCAAAACAATCGATTATATGTTATGATTGACAAATACCTTCGGAATAGTCTTTCCCTGCCTTCTGCAGAGCTTCTGTAGCTCTTTTCAGACTTTGATCAAAGGCAGAATACTTGCGAATGGAACCAACTCCTTTTATTTTCTCCATAGGAAACTCTAAAAATTTTATAATAAAGTTGATCATTTCCTAAAAAATATTCTTAAAGTTTTCCAAGGTGTCCAGTGGTCCTGGAAGTCCTTGAGGTCCTGGAAATGTCCTTGAATTTTCGTTGTCCTTAAAAAGTCCTGGAAATATCCTTGAATTTTGCTTATGTCCTGGAAATATTATATTTTATTTTTAAGGTTTGCTGCGAATGATATATTTATTTGTATTCACTGAGTAACTGTTTTTAAAAAGTGGATTGCCGTCTCGAATCGCGTTTTTCGTTTTTCTCTACTAACAGGTTAGTAGAAATAGTTCACGAATTTTCCGATTTAACTGTACGCTCAGGTAATATTTAGAAAGGTATTAACGAGTGCCCCGGTTACCCAAGATGCAATGCGTGGCTTTGATCAGCTGAGCTCACTGGAGTCAAAATTTGTACCGTAAGATGACTCTGGAAAATACCTTCTTTGGGCCTCAAGAAGTCTAAATGGGGTAGCACAAGAAATTTGACACACGATGGCACATGTAGTTTCGTAAAAAACGTTATTTATTTATTTATTTATTTATTTATTTAGCAACAAATAAGTAGTGAGATCACGTGCGATAAAAAAGGCACCACAGTTGTAGCGTTTGTATTTCGAAACAATGAATATATGAATGGAGTAATGCCAAAGGGGCATATCATTTATGTATAGGCATAGCTTATAGCCCCCTATAGAATTTAACCATCAACATATTTCTTAAGGATGTCCGACCGCAAATTTTTTTAGACGCTTTGCACATTCTTGGTCGGTAAACGATGTAGACAAACGATGTAGATTGGCTTAAGAGCATGTGAAAGCACTGTTTTACCCTCTCTTATGGTAATGCAGAGTGCATGTTAAATTTCAAACAAGTACCACTCCTAAACTATCAAACCGAATGGATTGAATTTTGCACAGGTATTTCTGGAGACCTTTATACATACGGTGTTGACCCGAAAATGTCAAAATTATAGTTAGAAATGAAAATTTTGAGTGAAAATTGAAGAATTTAAAAGATTTTACAAAATTTTGGGTCAACACCGACTAGACGGATAAAAACCCTAAACAACGAGTCTTCATTTATTGCTGTACGTCAAAAATTGGCTTCGTGGCATTTGTTTGAAAAATTACGTGTTAATTTTGTCGGTAAGGAGATGTAGAGAGAGCGCGTAGTTCCTGAGCAGTCCGCCGCAATTCGAAGCGTGAGCGCTGCGAATCGTTGTCTCCGATACCATATGCGCAGAAAAAGGAGAGCGAGAGAGAGAGAGAGAGAGAGAAAGCGAGAAAGAGAGAGAGGGAGGGAGTTATCGATATGTATATCTGTATAAACGCATGTATTATTATATACAAATTTCAAACAAGTATCACTCCTATACTATCAAACCGAATGTATTGAATTTCGCACAGGTATTTCTGGAGACCTTTATTCATACGGTGTTGACCCGAAAATGTTGAAATTATAATTAGAAATAAAAATTTTTAGTGAAAATTGAAGAATTTAAAAGATTTTACGAAATATTGGGTCAACACCGACTAGACGGATAAAAGCCCTAAACAACGAGTCTTCATTTATTGCTGTACGTCAAAAATTGGCTTCGTGGCATTTGTTTGAAAAATTACATGTTAATTTTGTCGGTAATGCTCCGAGCGATCCACGGCCAGCTCGAATGGAAAGAGGAGAGCGAGACCGGGAGAGAGCGAGAAAGAGAGAGAGGGAGGGAGTTATCGATATGTATATCTGTATATACGCATGTATTACGATATACAAATTTCAAACAAGTATCACTCCTATACTATCAAACCGAATATATTGAATTTTGCACAGGTATTTCTGAAGACCTTTATTCATACGGTGTTGACCCGAAAATGTTGAAATTATAATTAGAAATGAAAATTTTTAGTGAAAATTGAAGAATTTAAAAGATTTTACAAAATATTGGGTCAACACCGACTAGACGGATAAAAGCCCTAAACAACGAGTCTTCATTTATTGCTGTACGTCAAAAATTGGCTTCGTGGCATTTGTTTGAAAAATTACATGTTAATTTTGTCAGTAATGCTCCGAGCGATCCACGGCCAGCTCGAATGGAAAGAGGAGAGCGAGACCGGGAGAGAGCGAGAAAGAGAGAGAGGGAGGGAGTTATCGATATGTATATCTGTATATACGCATGTATTACGATATACAAATTTCAAACAAGTATCACTCCTATACTATCAAACCGAATATATTGAATTTTGCACAGGTATTTCTGAAGACCTTTATTCATACGGTGTTGACCCGAAAATGTTGAAATTATAATTAGAAATGAAAATTTTTAGTGAAAATTGAAGAATTTAAAAGATTTTACAAAATATTGGGTCAACACCGACTAGACGGATAAAAACCCTAAACAACGAGTCTTCATTTATTGCTGTACGTCAAAAATTGGCTTCGTGGCATTTGTTTGAAAAATTACATGTTAATTTTGTCGGTAATGCTCCGAGCGATCCACGGCCAGCTCGAATGGAAAGAGGAGAGCGAGACCGGGAGAGAGCGAGAAAGAGAGAGAGTGATAGATATGTATATGTGTATAAACTCATATTTTATTCTATATATATAATATATGTATGTATATTATATATTTATATATACATGTATATATACTCCGTTCACCGAGAGAACGTACTCCGTCCTCTCAACTACCTACCATATTTTAAAAAAATTTTATGAGGTATTGAAGTTGCTCAAAGTTATAAAAAGTAGTCGAGATGGCCGAAAACCGAAAAAAATCGATGAAAATCCTCTCATTTTAACATGCAACCACGCTCATCTCTCGGTAATGAGAAATATTGCAGTAAACTTGTTGAGCGCTTGTACCATTTTGTTAAAAAAAAACGGGTATATTCAAATGCACAATGCTCGGCGGTGCAGCAATTTCTGTTTCGTGAAATACTGAGCCTTTTACAATTATAGTAGTGCTTTTGTCTTCTTCGTATAAGCATGTCAGTTTCATCAACTCATCGTGTTATTACATTGTAAGGAGCAGTACCATGATTTCGTGGAAGACGCAGAGAGGCAAGGGGCAAAAAATAACAACCGCCCATGCGAATGTCAAAACTCGTCATTACGCGTTTTGCCAGCTTCATCGTACAACGTCGCGTTTTCACGTGACAAAGCGATTTTACTATAACAGAAGACTGCGCGTGACGTGAAATTTTTATAAGTAGTATTATACATGTGTAACGAAATATAGTGTACAAAGATAAAATTTATCAATTAAGATTTAGTGAAGTGCGGTATTTCATACCTACACGGTGATTTGTAAGTGACGTGAAAAATATGGGCAATAAAGAAAATTTGAACAAAAATCGTCCTCGTTCACGTCAAACGACCAAGAAATACAGGTACGTTTTGCAAACACACTTATTCCTTATTCATTAAACTAGTATTATTTTTTGCTAAAAATATCGCGCGACTAATGGAAAAAGGTCATAAGCGACAAAAAATGCGATGAAAATTGGAAAACGGGGCAAGATAGATGACGAAGTAATCGATATACTGGACCAGTTATCGACAGTATGTAGAATGCGTATAAATGGGAGATTCCAAGTAGATCCACCTACGCCATAACCCTGAGAATTTTAGATTCTTCTGATTTTTTTATGATTAACCTCGACCTACAATAGACAACAATAGGTTTGACCTTTTTTTACCCTCAGGTAGATATTTTTTAATTTAGACCCGAGCAGAGGTGGAGGTAATCCTACATATTCTTCTATCTCTTTTATTATTGATTTTTTTGTATAAACGATGATAAACGAAATTGTTGGAAGTTGAATTTGCTATCAGGCTATAGCTAGCAGCCGGAGCTAGCAGCCGAGCGCCGCGATGCAGGGCCGCAGCAGCGTCTATAGTGCCCGCGTAGGGAGATTCACAATTCACTCGACATACATTACATTGAGTCTGAGGCGTAGTACATTTATTTACACAGGGTTTATCGTGGGTGGTACAATGGGAAATAAGCCATTTTTCAGGGGAGCAAACTGTTTTATTTTTGTTTGTCAATTTTTTAATATTTAAAAATACGTAATATTTTAAATCGCAGCAACCGACCACTCGGCATAGGTGAAAAGTTTTTAATATTTACATAAGGGTAGTTTCTGATACGGACTTATAGAAATTGTCCGTTTCGCTGAAGGAGCAACGTTTTTTTTTTTTATTTTTTTAATTTTTTAAGATCTCCAAATTCAAAATATGATAAAGTCGCAGCAGCCGACCACTCGGCATAGGTGAAAAGTTTTGAATATTTATGACAGTTTCAAAAAATTTGAAATATTTTTTTTTGAATTCCTGGAACTGTTTTCAAAAGTCATAGGTCTCTTTCCAGATGGAGATATTCAATCTGAAGGCTCACAAAAACAGAACATTGAAAAAAAAAATTTCACGCAAAATTTGAAATAAAAATGTTATATAATGGGAGTGTATTTTTCAATATATTTACGAATATTTTGTAAATAAATATTGAGAAATATACTATCTAATGGATCAGAAAAAAAATGAAAATTGGAAAAAAATATTTTATGCAAAATTTGAAATAAAAATGTTATATAATGCGAGTATATATCTCAATATATTTACGAATATTTTGTAAATAAATATTGAGAAATATACTCGCATCATATAACATTTTTATTTCAAATTTTGCAGAAAATTTTTCTTCATAATTTACTTTTTTTCTGAGCCTTTAGATTGAATTTCTCCATCTGGAAAGAGACGTATTCCTTTTGAAAAAAGTTCGAGGAATAAAAAGACGAGTGTTTTTAGAGACTTCATCTTACAAATTACATAGTTCTGTAAAATTTTCTCAGCTTCCTGAAAAAATAGTAAACATTTTTTTTGAACTGTGGGCAATGGCGAAAAAACGACTTTTTAAATACACTCATATTAATTAGGCTGTATTTTTTTTTCGGAAAGTTCAATTTTTTTTTCTAATTCAAGCCGCAATAATGAAATTGAAAAAAAAAATACAAAAAAGTTTCAAATGAAAGAATTCGAAACCCAACGGTGGCTAAAAAATGGAGGAAAAAATTATGGCACGTGTTTTTCATCACCGACACTAAATTGTGTCATTTACAAAATGATCCCCGATAGTGAAACCCAAACTTGGCCGATAATTGATGTTTTTACTCCTATATATACATCTATTCTTTTCCTTTTGACCGTATTTTCGATCGTTCGTGACGGCCACGCGAATTTGATGATATAAACACGATGTAAATGAATGAATGGAAGAATCTTGTATAATTTCGCCTAGCCGAGTGATCCGCGAAATCCACGTATTATACAGGTATTTTTCATGTGCGACGTGTATACTAAGTAGATTTCGCGGATGACTCGGCATCGCGCAATTTGACAATATTCTTCCAATTATTCATTTCTAGCGTGTTTATATTATCAAATTCGCGTAGCCTTCACGAACGATCGAAGATTTGTTTCAAAGAAGAAAAATGATATATATGCGGCGGAGAAAACCGAAAGAACTCGCGTGATGAATCGGTGTGGGAGCGGTTCCGTGTGTGCGTGTGCGTCGGGCATTCTCGGCTTTCTCCGCGCAGTCTCCGGGTCTGGAAGACCGTGGGCCTGGCACACGTGCTTGCATTCGAGACTGATGAGAAAAAAAAGCGAGAGAAAGAGAGAGAGAGAGTGAGAGAGAGAGAGAGAGAGAGAGAGAGAGAGAGAGAGAGAGAGAGAGAGAGAGAAGACATTTTCGCCGAAATTGCTCGTTCTCGGTGATGATAAATATGCCCGATCGACGATGCTCTTCTAGTATCGTTCGACAAGTCGGACGATTCATTTCGACGAGATTTAATCAAGAATGTAATATTCTCGGCCGAGAACTCGTCTATTCGAATGTGTCAGGGCTCGTCGCATTTTCGATCGCGTACCTGAAATCGACATTCCAAGTGAGAGCGAATGAGAGAGAGAGAGAGAGAGAGAAAGAGAGAGAGAGAGAGAGAGAGAGAGAGAGAGAGAGATTTTCGCCGAGAACACATGTTCATGGTGAAAATACACGTGCTCGATCGACGATACTCTCTTACCGTCGTTCGACGAGCTCGATGGTTCGTTTCGATGAGACTCGATCGAGAATCATAAATTCACGACCGAGGACTCATCGTTTGGCATGAATTCGCGCTCGTCGAGTTGTTGATCGCGTACATACATAAGCGAGAGTGCTTTGCCACCAAAGTTGCACGTTATTCTCGGTGATGATAAACACGCTCGATCGACGATGCTCTTTTAGCATCGTTCGACGAGTCCGACAATTTATTTCGACGAGACTCGATCGAGAATCTAGTATTCTCTGCCGAGAACTCGTCTATTTGAATATGTCAGGGCTCGTCGAATTTTGCTCGCGTACGTACAATCTACTATTCAAGAGAGAGCGAGACAGGGAGAGAGAGAGAGAGAAGAGAGAGACATTTTCTCTCAACGTGCCTGAAGAAGTTTCACTCAAAAATGTTCGTTTCGTGAAACACTGAACCTTTTACAATAAGTAGTGCTTTTATCTTTTTTGTATAAGCATACAGTTTCATCAACTCAGCGTGTTATTACATTGTAACGGTCAGTGCCTTGATTTCGTTGAAGCCCGTGAGAGGAGAAGGGAAAAAAAACAATCGCCCGTGCGAACTGTCGAAACACGCCAATACGCGTTTTGCCAGCATTCACGTATTCAATGCACGTGTTGTAAAAAGCGATTTTACTAAATAGCAGACGACTGCGCGTAACGTGAACTTTTAATGAGTAATAGTATTATTCATGTGTAAAGAAAAAATAGTGTACAAATATAAAAATTTGGATTAAAAAATTCGTGAAGTGCGGTAATTCATACCTACAAAAAGTGATTGATAAAGTGAGGTGAAAGAGGAGAATAAAAATAATTAAAAAAATCGTCCTCAATCACGCCGAAGGAGCAATAAATACAGGTACATTTTGCAAACACACTTATGGCACAATCTAATGGCTCAGAAAAAAATGAAAATTGGATAAAAAATATTGTATGCAAAATTTGAAATAAAAATGTTATATAATGCGAGTATATATCTCAATATATTTGCGAATATTTTGTAAATTTTGTGAAAAAATTGTAGAAAGCAAAATTTTACATTTTTAATGGAAAAAAACCTATTTAAAAAATAAAAATCGATTTTCGAACGATTATGACAGTTTCAAAAAATTTGAAATATTTTTTTTTGAATTCCTGGAACTGTTTTCAAAAGTCATAGGTCTCTTTCCAGATGGAGATATTCAATCTGAAGGCTCAGAAAAAAAGAAAATTGAAAAAAAAAATTTTAGGCAAAATTTGAAATAAAAATGTTATATAATGGGAGTATATTTCTCAATATATTGACGAATATTTTGTAAATAAATATTGAGAAATATACTCGCATCATATAACATTTTTATTTCAAATTTTGCAGAAAATTTTTCTTCATAATTTACTTTTTTTCTGAGCCTTTAGATTGGATTTCTCCATCGGGAAAGAGACGTATTCCTTTTGAAAAAAGTTCGAGGAATAAAAAAACGAGTGTTTTTAGAGACTTCATCTTACAAATTACATAGTTCTGTTAAATTTTCTCAGCTTCCTGAAAAAATAGTAAACATTTTTTTTGAACTGTGCGCAATGGCGGAAAAACGACTTTTTAAATACACTCATATTAATTAGGCTGTATTTTTTTTTCGGAAGGTTCAATTTTTTTTTTCTAATTCAAGCCGCAATAATCAAATTGAAAAAAAAAAAAAACAAAAAAGTTTCAAATGAAAGAGTTCGAAACCCAACGGTGGTTTTGGGTTTGGTTTGGGTTTCCCCCAGCTGTCGTTGGGCAAGATCTTAGATGTACGAATTTTTTCTCACATTGTTGGCATCGACCAAATGTAATTTGGCAATTACCTCCACTGCCGGTGTGCTGCTCGCCATGCATTGTAAATAAAGCGCGAGATATATTCCTTCTTTTCATTCGTATCACCGCTAGAATATAATTGTTTTTCTCTCTATCTACGCTGCAGTCGCTGTTTTAGATTATTTCACGACGCCAAATAAGACATAGTCGATATTTGGTGCGAGGGCACGAGATTTTCAGCACACGCAGAATATGTATAATCGTTGTATTTATGTCGTGTAAACACAAGCAACGTGACTTTCAATTTCATAATATTTGAAGTAGTAATTTTTTGTTCGAAACCATTTATTTAGCCGAAAAGCGACGGGAAATTTTTAAAAGATTTTGTGGTTGAACATAGGATGTCCTGTATGTTTCATTATATCCTTATAGCGATAATCACTTGTAATAACTACAAATAATCGCATTTTGACGAAAATGCACACGCACACGCAAACATATATGATATATGTAACATACATAGTATACATATAATATATATATGCAGTTGACTCTCTTATGGCTGGTTTGTTCACCTCTGGTTATGTTCCAGTAGGAGTTATCTACCAGATAACCCATTCTAAAAGCATAGGATATCTAGTGGATAACTCTAACTGGAACATAATCAGAGGTGCAGAAACCGGCCATAAGAGACAGTAATTTTTCACCAAAAATGCATGTTTTCGGTGAAGATAAACACGCTCGATCGACGATGCTCTTTTAGCATCGTTCGACGAGTCTGACAATTCATTTCGACGAGACTCGATCGAGAATCTAATATTCTCGGCCGAGTACTCGTCGATTTGAATATGTCAGAGCTCGTCGAATTTTCGATCGCGTAACTATAATCGACTCTCCAAGAGAGAGCTAGAGAGAGAGAGAGAGGAAGAGAAAATAATTTTGGCCGAGATTGCATGTTTTCGGTAAAAATATAAACGCTCGATTGACGGAACTCTCTTACCGTCATTCGACGAGCGCGACAGTTCGTTTCGATAGGACTCGATCGAGGATCATTGATTCGCGACCGAGACCCTATCGGTTCGAATGTATTCGCGCTCGTCGAGTTGCTGATCGCGTACGTAGTACAGTAGACTCGCCATAAGCGAGAGTGCTTTGCCACCGAAATTACACGTTTTCGGTGATGATAAACACGCTCGATCGACGATGCTCTTTTAGCATCGTTCGACGAGTCTGACAATTTATTTCGACGAGACTCGATCGAGAATCTAGTATTCTCGGCCGAGTACTCGTCGATTCTAATATGTCAGAGCTCGTCGAATTTTCGATCGCGTAACTATAATCGACTCACCAAGAGAGAGCTAGAGAGAGAGAGAGGGAGAGAAAATAATTTTGGCCGAGATTGCATGTTTTCGGTAAAAATATAAACGCTCGATTGACGGAACTCTCTCACCGTCATTCGACGAGCGCGACAGTTCGTTTCGATAGGACTCGATCGAGGATCATAGATTCGCGACCGAGACCCTATCGGTTCGAATGTATTCGCGCTCGTCGAGTTGCTGATCGCGTACGTAGTACAGTAGACACGCCATAAGCGAGAGTGCTTTGCCACCGAAATTGCACGTTTCCGGTGATGATAAACACGCTCGATCGACGATGCTCTTTTTGCATCGTTCGACGAGTCTGACAATTCGAATATGTCAGAGCTCGTCGAATTTTCGATCGCGTAATATAATTACTCTCCAAGATAGAGCCAGAGAGAGATAGAGAGAGAGAGAGAGAAAGTAATTTTGGCCGAGATTGCATGTTTTCGGTAAAAATACACACGCTCGATCGACGGCAGTCTCTTACCGTCATTCGACGAGCTTGACGGTTCGTTTCGATAGAACTCGATCGAGAATCATTGATTCGCGACCGAGAACTCATCGGTTCGAATGTATTCGCGCTCGTCGAGTTGCTGATCGCGCACGTACAGCAGACTCGCCATAAGCGAGAGTGCTTTGCCACCGAAATTGCACGTTTTCGGTGATGATAAACACGCTCGATCGACGATACTCTTTTAGCATCGTTCGACGAGTCTGACAATTCATTTCGACGAGACTCGATCGAGAATCTAGTATTCTCGGCCGAGTACTCGTCGATTCGAATATGTCAGAGCTTGTCGAATTTTCGATCGCGTAAATATATAATCGACTCTCCAAGAGAGAGCGAGATCGATGGAGAGAGAGAGAGAGAGAGAGAGAGAGAGAGAGAGAGAGAGAGAGAGAGAGAGAGAGAGAGAGACATTTTCGCCGAAATTGCACGTTCTCGGGGATGATAAATACGCTCGATCGACGATGCTCTTCTAGCATCGTTCGGCAAGTCGGACGATTCATTTCGACGAGATTTGATCAAGGATCTAATATTCTCGGCCGGGAACTCGTCGATCCGAATATGTCAAGACTCGTCGAATTTTCGATCGCGTACCTGAAATCGACTTTCCAAGAGAGAGCGAAAGAGAGAGAGAGAGAGAGAGAGAGAGATTTTCGCCTAATACACATGTTCATGGTGAAAATACACACGCTCGATCGACGATACTCTCTTACCGTCATTCGACGAGCTCGACGGTTCGTTTCGATGAGACTCGATCGAGAATCATAAATTCACGACCGAGAACTCATCGTTTGGAATGAATTCGCGCCCGTCGAGTTGTTGATCGCGTACATACATAAGCGAGAGTGCTTTGCCACTAAAATTGCACGTCATTCTCGGTGATGATAAACACGCTCGATCGACGATGCTCTTCTAGCATCGTTCGACGAGTCCGACAATTTATTTCGACGAGACTCGATCGAGAATCTAGTATTCTCCGCCGAGATCTCGTCTATTTGAATATGTCAGGGCTCGTCGAATTTTCGCTCGCGTACGTACAATCGACTCTCCAAGAGAGAGCGAGACAGAGAGAGAGAGAGAGAGAGAGAGAGAGAGAGAGAGAGAGAAGCGAGAGACATTTTCGCCGAAATTGCACGTTCTCATCGATGATAAATACGCTCGATCGACGATGCTCTTCTAGCATCGTTCGACGAGTCGGACAATTCATTTCGACGAGATTTGCTCTAGAATCTAATATTCTCGGCCGAAAACTCGTCTATTCGAATATGTCAGGGCTCGTCGCATTTTCGATCGCGTACATGCAATCGACTCTCCTAGATAGAGAGAAACTGAGAGAGAGAGTCATTTTAGCCGAGATTCATTTTGCTCGGTAAAAATACACACTCTCCATCGATGATGCTCTCTTACCGTTAGCTCGACGATTCATTTCGACGAGATTCGATCGAGAAACTAGTATCCTCGCCCGAAAACTCTTCGAGCAGACTATGAATATGTCAGGGCTTGTTAAATTTTCGTTGACGTACCCACAGTCGATTCTCCAAGAGAGAGCGAGCAAGCGAGAGAGATCGAGAGAGAGAAAGAGTCGATGTATTGTTAGTTGCCGAGACTATATATATAGTACACGTTCTCGGCGACGCGTGTGAATACATTTGTGTGCAGGCACAAATATATCCACGCACGCATACACGCTTAGGCGTCACGTACGCTTGTAGCTGTTTTTTTTGTGGAGCCATCTAGCGGTGGCGCGGTCCGCTTAGGCGGTAACGCGCCCCGTTCACTGCTATGCCGACCCCGTTCGAGTTCGCCGTCGCCTTTCACATGCTCTTAAGACCGCGACACTTCCCCCTACCCCCTCTCGCTACTTCATCGCACAATCGTGAAATCTGTCAACCGTGATAAATTCCGCGAACAACCTTGTTTGGGAACTTTTTATATCAAAACTCGAATACGGAGGAATTTTCAATATTCGGAATTAGTTCCGAGTAAATGTACGAATGCAAACAGCGGTTAGAGGCGAGGCGGCGGTTTGACAGTTTCAGCCGTCTCTTACACATGGCACGGGAATCGCGTCACGCAAGGAATCTTGGGTAACCGGGGCAGAATAGCTTGTCTATACCATCCTAAAAATTATCTTACTATTTAACGCGTGGCCATAAGGCGGCCTCTGCCGTCGCCGTTCGCAAATTCTGTTATGATTCCTGCGATGCTCATCGCTATTCGCTGTGTGCAGTGCCATACTATAGCGGCTGAGAATGACTTAGAGCGCCCATGGTGGCGAGAATGCACATGTTTTGCTGGAGTCGCGTAGTGCAATTGAGGGCAATATAATAGAGAAGTCGCGGAAAGGAAATTTAAACTGTTGTGTGAAGTCATATAAGAACGTTTTCCGCTACACAACTCCGGAAATTAAGTTTCACGCCTTTCCGACAGAAATTTATGAAGTTGAGCAGCGCAAAAACTAGATTCGTTGGGTGCAAAAAACAAAGAAAGTCAAATTCTTGAGGTTAAACGTGCATATATTGTCTGGTATGAAAAATTCATGTCAGGATATTATAATACAAATAAATTAATTTTTTTTGCTTTTTAGTAGATCTCATGATTGGCTACCCAAATATGCAATGAGCACTTCGTGGGTAATTGTTCATCTACGTTTACAATCAAGACCGAGTTACGTCTTTCTTGTTCTCAATACGAGCCGTGTCGGTTTATATGACAAGACCGACAAGGTTCATGCTTAGCCTCAAATTGAGAAGGAAACGTAGCCGTAAACCTATTTTTATTACATCGTAATACGTTGATTTATTTTTTTTTCAACGCAGATATAGTCAAGCTCAGCTCAAAAAACTCTATGCAGCATGAATACAAACGTTCGTTCATTAAAACGAAGTGTCTAATCGTCCGGAGGCCGGACGAATAAATGTACATTATTCATCCGGAAGCAGATTCATTGCATTTGTTATATTGGTAGGGGAGCGATTGACGATAGTATCTTTTTTGTGTTCATGGAGAAACGCGGTTGAGAATAACCTCGAGCCCAAAGCTTCATTACGTCTATTGCGTGTTCTCAGTGTCCATGCTTTCATTACGTCCTAGATGTGAAAGATCAAAGATGTAAAGTGAATAGTTACCGGTTGCTGCACGTAAGATAGTTCAATATTGGACGTGATTTACTTTCTTCAAAGCAATGTGTGAGTATTTTTTTTCCTACACCTTTATTATAAGGCACAATTTTGGACTAAATAAAGTGACGTTATGTTGCATTCTACGTAACATGTGTCATAACATGTGGTAACATGTGTCATAACTTCACTTTTATTATTCCGTGAAAATATATTAGGCCGGTTTATGAAATGATTTGTATTTACATTTGGCAATTAAATTAATAGATTTGTATTTTATACATATTACTACGAGGTTTAGGTTTATATCTTTCGTGTATATAAAATATCATCTATCATTTGATTTCTTTACCATGCAATGAGGTGTCCGGACGAATAAACGTTTATTATTTGTCCGGAAGTAATACTTCATGATCCTCAATGGGGTATCCTGACGAATAAACGTATATAATTCGTTTGGAAGTGATATTTTGTGACGAACCGAGGTATCGCTACCTGCGCTCATTGCAACACAACAGCGTCATCAGATTCCAGAGGGTACGCCGACTCTTGCGACAGTCACTCTCTGGAAACTCGAGCAAACCACACGTCAGCAGATTCCCCTTTACGTCTTTTGACTCTTGCTACCTTACCGAATGACCCAGATTATTCGATCCCTTGCATCACATATAACCTGGATTATTAGATCCTTTGCATAACCAGATTTCATAAATCATCGAGACCTACATCCATCGATGATTTCTCAATCCACCCCCACGAGACCCTTGCAGCCGGACGCCCAAAGTTTACGAGGGTTCTTTCGACATATTATCAAATTAGTCTTAATACGACGCTCTTAGCAATCGGTCGAGAGATCCCGTTCCTTAATAGCAAGTCCGTTCGCGTACTTAGGTTCTCGCGGGCGTGATTGACGTGATTTTCTCAAACCCTTGTTGTAGACAAGTGTATAAGAACTCATTAAGTGAAGGAACACCTTAGCGGCGCTCCACTTCCTCTGTGATATAATTGTTCGTGCCAATTACCTTAGCGGCATTGCGCGTCAGTGTATCATAGAGTTTAACATTTGTACCAACTCAAACTATTATTGTAAAAGTGACTGATCGATCTGTGTTCTTGAATAAATACATTCGTGTGAAACCACCTGTACTCCTTCATTGCACCACAGCTCATCTGATCATCACCAACTATAGCTATATACAAGGTGAGGTGCTACCCAGCTTAAATAGGACAGAGAATCCATTCGCCGGGGCCTTTGACTTCAGCGAATAAAATAAGTATAATAATAAGTTACCACGGGATAAATAAACCCGTGTGTAACAAATTGGTGTCAGAAGTAGGATCTTCTGTCCGATAACTCACCCTTAGTTAATTCATAAATTTTTTGGAAAAAAAAATAATTAAATTATTAACATCTAAAAACTGAAATGGCTGAAGATAATTCTCAACAATTGCTTATGTCACTCTTGGAGCAAACAACTATCGCTGATAGGAGAAAAGAAACTAAAGAAGCTGCGCGAAATTTACCGGAATATGACGGTGGAAAAAAAATCATTGTCAAAGTTCCTCCAGCGAATCACCGAGGAGTTTGAACAACTCGAAAACGCTGATGAGACCTTATACCTGAAAGGGGTTGAAGCCAAGCTTACAGGTGCAGCATGGCACTCACTCGAAGGACGCGATGTAGGTACTCTTAATGCACTCATTAAACATCTTAAAAATAAATTCTCACCTGGGAGAAGCGCAAGCTCCTATCTAGCTGAGGTCAATCGACTTAGTATTAAGAAAGATGAGTCGGTACGGGAGTACGTCACGCGTACGACAGAGCTCATGACACGAGCGAGAGCAGCTGTGAAGGGCGACCGGACCAGAGAGGAAGCTAGAAGCAGTCTCAACGACCTTGAAACCCAGGCACTGGACAGCTTTTTGAGAGGCTTGCCTGAAAATTTTTACTATTGCATATGTCATCATAATCCAGCTACTCTCGATGCCGCCTATGATCTTGTAATCAACGAGGTTAGAGAAAGACGTAATCGGCGCCACGCCCTTGGCTCAAAAGATCGCCGCTCGTCGCGCACTCGGAAACGTGATGAACGAAAATCTCGTAAAGGTAAGAAAAACCGTAAAAAGGATCGATCCTCGAGTAGTTCAGAGACAAGTTCTGATAGCAGTAGCAGCTCCGACTCAACGGAATCGTCAGAGGAAGATCGGAAAAGCAGCAAGGTATATGCTGTTGACAGCGACCACTCAACCGATGGACGAGAAGAAAGATATCGACGATGGGAACCGCGAAACCGTAACTACGGCTACAGAAACAGATACTACAGCCCAATGCGCCCCTGCACGCAGTGTGAAGAAAGGGTCGCATCCCTCATGAGAAACAAGAACCTCGAGAACGCGTGAGAACACCTTCACCGTACAATTCATCTTGAGCTTCATCAGCTACATCCACGGAGTCTTTAAACTTCGAGGGCGCTCGCCCAGATCATCGTGGAGCGAGCGCAAAGAGCGAGAGAAGTCGCGAGGAACCGGAGAAAAGGGACATCAGGATCATGACAGCAAAAAGAGAGAAGAACGAGCATGTTCGCTTTCACGAAAAAGAAAGAAACAGTGCTTCCTCAAAGAAATTCCATCTGTAAAGGTAAAAATTTCCTCGCCGCAATTCCAGAATGGGCACGCAAAGTTCGACGTAGACGGTGGCTCATTCCTGAACTTGGTGCATGCCAGTGCACTGAGCAGAAATGTGATCATAGATACACGCGACCGTCAGGCATTCAGAATCGTGCACCCTGAAAATATTTGGACGAAAGGGACAGTTCTTCTCGACGTTAGAAAATCAAAGGCAGTATTCCATGTATTCCAGGGAGAACCATTGCCACAAGCCGACGGATTGCTTGGCGCGCCCTATTTACACCAAGAAAAAGCTGAAATATCATATAATCATGGGACACTGGTCACGGCAAGCGAACCAGTCACACCAATCCCTTTTTGCAATCGCGAAGAAATTGACTCAGTCCTAGGAGAATACGAAAAGTTAAAGATCCATCTTGAAGGGCGCAGTAGAACGCAAGTAGCTATCAAGGTCCGCAATACCAATGTTTACGACGGATATCTAAGGCGCATCGACCTTGGGCTACATATACACATTGGAGAAGCCGTGGTAAGAAATCACGACGGCACTTGTTATGCCATAGTCACCAACACAAGCCACGAGCCAGTTGACATTGAATTGCGAGCACAAGAACTCGAGCCATATGAAATTGGATCGCACCACGCGCCCGACTCCGACGCCAAGACATCGAGCGAGCCATGTACTACAACGAAGTCAACAAAGAATAGAGTGAGAGGAATTTTGCAAACCTTGCGACTCGATCATTTGAACGAATACGAGCGACAACATGTGCACAAACTCGTTCAAAAATGGCCTGATATATTTTATTTAAAAGGAGTCCATTTAAAAGGATCAACACGCGTCGAACATGAGATCCCCACCATCGACGACAGACCGTTACGATACATACCAAGCAATATCGTTATCCAATGGTACATCAAACGGAAATTGAAACACAGGTAAATGGACTGCTATCCAATAAAATTATCAAACCTTCACACTCGCCATACAATTCACCACTATGGATTGTGCCTAAGAAAGCGGATTCACAAGGTAACAAGCGATGGCGAATGGTAATAGATTATCGAGAATTGAATGAGAAGACCATTGGCGATAGCTATCCACTACCGAATATATCCAAAATTCTCGATAGACTAGGGGGAGTGAAATATTTTTCGGTATTTGACCTTGCTACTGGTTTTCACCAAATTAAGGTCGCCCCGAAAGACAGTATTAAAACAGCTTTCACGACTCCTCGAGGACACTACGAGTTCCTGAGGATGCCGTTTGGATTGAAAAATGCACCGGCAATATTCCAACGCCTTATGGACAGCGTTCTATCGGGTCTTATCGGCACAGAATTGTTTGTGTACTTGGACGATATAGTCATCTTTTCAACATCCTTACAAGAACATCGCATAAAAGTCGAAAGACTCTTCAGACGACTCCGAGATAATGGACTATCTCTACAAGTAGACAAATGCGAATTCTTGAGAAGGGAGGTCAATTATCTCGGACACATACTCGGAAAGGACGGAGTGAGGCCCGATCCGAAGAAGTTACGGGCAGTAGAACAATTCCCGGTACCTAAAACACCGAGAAATGTAAGAGAATTTCTTGGACTCGCCGGATATTACCGGAAGTTTCTTCCGAACTTCTCTGGAAGAGCCAAACCGCTTTCTGACCTCACAAAGAGAACAGTGAAGTTTCAATGGACCGACCAACATCAACGAAGCTTTGAAGATCTCCGCGATGCGTTATGTAAGAAACCCATATTGCAATATCCCGATTTCAGCAAGCCGTTTATACTTACGACTGACGCGTCCGACATTGCAATCGGAGCGGTGCTGAGTCAGGGAGATAAAGTGGGTCAAGACCTACCAGTTCAGTATGCCAGTCGAGTATTGAACTCTGCAGAAAGGAATTATTCAACAACAGAAAAAGAGTGCCTCGCAATGGTATACGCTGTAAAATACTTCCGACCGTATCTGTATGGAAGAAAGTTCACTCTTGTAACGGACCATCAACCACTAGTTTGGCTACACTTTGTGAAAGATCCTTCCTCGAGATTAATGAGATGGAGACTGCAACTGGAAGAATATGAATACCAAGTTGTCTATAAAAAAGGAAAAACAAATCTCAACGCAGATGCTTTGTCGAGAAATCCTCCTGCAGAGAGTTTCCCGTTATCACCCAAGGACGAGACGGAACTCCAGGCTGAGGAAACAACCGAAAAAGAAGAGTCGAATCAAAGTACGATTGCCAGTAGAATACGCAATAGAGGTCGAGCGGCGACTAAAACCGCCTACCATGATCCAAGTTCCTGGGAATTATCAGAAGAAGACGAGGCAGTTACTGACGACGCGCAACTTCCATTCACCGCTTCTTCAGGCGTTATTACCATCGAGAACGAGGAGGAAGAACTGGAGGAAGAAGAAATGAATACGTCCACACAATCGGATCCACGAGGTTACCGCTTTGATACATCGATTGCCATTCAACGCGGTGCGCATAGCCTTACAATAGACGAAGCAAAAGGAAAATTACGGAGGCTTTCGCATGGACTTCTTCAAACGACCGCTCTTCCTGAACAACTGAATCAAGATCTCGACGAAGACTCGGAACCTAGCGGAAGGGACATCTGAAGGACATCTGAACAAATAGAGTTCCTGTAAGAAACGCTAAATGACAACCCAGAACCCGCAAAGGAAACCGAAGACACACATGATCAAACAGAGAAATGCAGAAGTAGCTCAAATTAATAGAAAATCAATTATCAGCGGAAATCTCTTGAAGAATCAGACAAACAGAAACAGTAGAAGAATCTCGACAATGCCAACGCCAACGAGAGGCGAACGACCTGAATGTGGATCTACTCCTCGTAACGTCCGTTTCTCAGTAGAAACTGACCGAACTACAGGAAATACGCATAGCTCTCTCGTTGAAACTGAACCCAATTTATCATCAGACTCATCAGAATCATCGTATTCATATGCGTCAGAAAACGAATATACAGATAGCAGCCAAAGCAGCGAATCTGAAACAGAAGAAAATTCTTCCGAGGAGTCGACAATCATCAAAACTCAAATTATCCTTACGCCAGAGCAACTCACATCTCAGAAAGGAATTCTCGTGCATTTTGTGTCAGCTGACGGAGTGATCTGCCATCCTATCGGTCGGCAATTATGCGATCTTGACTATATCGACACTGAAATGCTCTCACGAGAGCTAAAGAAGGAAATGATCGTACTCAGCGATACAGGAAAAACCAAGGTCATTAGCATCGCTGCTACGAGGGAATACTACTAAAAGCCTACAGTCGAAAATCTGAAAAATGCACTCGAGAGCCTAAGAAATCTCTTAAGAGCTGAAAATATAAAGGAAATCCGAATAGCTGTTTTCGGTGACGGCCACGATGAAATACCGCCCTATGCATTCGAAATCCTGTTGGAAGAGACATTCTTTAAGAGTGCCTGCAAATTGACGCTGTGCACAGGCAAAATAGAGACGCCACCCACCATAGAGCGCCAAGAAATTATCCGGAAATGGCACAGCGAACACATTGGAGGGCATAAGGGTGTGAAAAAGACTTACGAACGTCTGAGACAACGGTACCAATGGGAGGGCATGAAGAACGATGTTCAAAACGCCGTACAATGCTGCCATAGTTGTCAACAACAAAAATTAGTTCGAATAAAAACAAGAGAACCAATGGTAATAACGGATACACCAGTGGCTGCATGGGAAAAAATTGCCGTGGATATACTCGGACCATTACCCCTCACAAAACAAGGTAATCGTTTCGTCTTAACCACCATCGACTTGCTTACAAAATTTGCACGAGCTTTCGAAATACCGGACATGAAATCAAGAACAGTAATTCGAACCCTCGATCGCGAATATTTCGCAATATACGGCACTCCACTAGTTTTGCTCGGCGATAACGGGAAATGCTTCGTTAGGCAACGAATGGAAGATTTTCTCAAGGAGAGAAAAATCTACCACGTCAAGGCCACAACCTACCACCCACAAAGCAACGGAGCATTAGAAAGAAGCCACCAGGAAATAGCCGACTACCTGAAACATTATATTGAAAAGGAAAATGAATAGGACGAAATTTTGCCTTACGCTATCCAGTCACACAACGCCACAGTACACGAGTCAACAAAATTTACACCATACGAGATGGCTTACGGGAAATTAATGAAAACGTCAGACACGCTCCCGTTAAAAGAACACCTGCCAACGACGACTCGGTACACGAGCGATATAGTGCACAGACTTGATGAGCTGGCAGAAATTGGAGGCAATAACCTAAACGACAGCAAGCACCGAGCAAAACAACGACATGACAAGAAAATCAACGCCGTGCAATATGAACCAAACCAACTGGTCTATTTCCTAAGAGAACCGAAATTGCACAAATTCGATCCTTATTATAGAGGGCCCTACAGAATTGCCAATATACTTGACCAAAACACCGTCTTGGTTGATAAAAGGGATGGCCAACTAAGCCTTACACACATGGATAAACTTAAATATGCCCATGTAACCGGTGACACTCCACACGAACCGGAACCTAAGAAGAAAAGAGGCAAGCCCCCGAAAAATCCACACTTAATATACTAAAACAAAGGCTCCGGGGACGCACTAAGAAATAATCAATACACCATTGACAATCGAATTCGATGACACATGGAAGTAACATCATCAGCACATAAGGTAGCTACGTTTAGATGAAGCATGGACCACCGGATCATGTTCAATCTGAGAAGGGAGGGCTGTGACGAACCGAGGTATCGCTACCTGCGCTCATTGCAACACAACAGAGTCATCAGATTCCAGAGAGTACGCCGGCTCTTGCGACAGTCACTTTCTGGAAACTCGAGCAAACCGCGCGTCAGCAGATTCCCCTTTACGTCTTTTGACTCTTGCTACCTTACCAAATGACCTAGATTATTCGATCCCTTGCATCACATGGTGATGCATTGCATCACCAGATTTCATAAATCATCGAGACCTACATCCATCGATGATTTCTCAATCCACCACCACGAGACCCTTGTAGCCGGACGCCCAAAGCTAACGAGGGTTCTCTCGACATATTATCAAATTAGTCTTAATACGACGCTCTTAGCAATCGGTCGAGAGATCCCGTTCTTTAGCGGCAAGTCCGTTCGCGTACTTAGGTTCTCGCGGGCGTGATTGACGTGATTTTCTCAAACCCTTGTTGTAGACAAGTGTATAAGAACTCATTAAGTGAAGGAACACCTTAGCGGCGCTCCACTTCCTCTGTGATATAATTGTTCGTGCCAATTACCTTAGCGGCATTGCGCGTCAGTGTATCATAGAGTTTAACATTTGTACCAACTCAAACTATTATTGTAAAAGTGACTGATCGATCTGTGTTCTTGAATAAATACATTCGTGTGAAACCACCTGTACTCCTTCATTGCATCACAGCTCATCTGATCATCACTAACTATAGCTATATACAAGGTGAGGTGCTACCCAGCTCAAATAGGACAGAGAATCCATTCGCCGGGGCCTTTGACTCCAGCGAATAAAATAATAATAATAATAAGTTACCACGGGATAAATAAACCCGTGTCTAACAATTTCATGATTCCAAATGGAATATCTGGACGAATAAGCGTATATTATTTGTCCGGTAATAATATTGTATGATTCCAAATTGGTTGTGAGAACGAATAAATGCATATTTATTATTTGTCCGGAAGTAATATTGCATGCTTCCAAATGGGGTATCCGGACGAATAAACGTATATTATTTGTCCGGAAGCGAGATATTGAATGATTCTTAATGTGGTATCCGGACGAATAAACGCATGTTATTTGTCCGGAAGTGATTTCCATGATTCCAAATTTGGTATCTGGACGAATAAGTGCATATTATTTGTCCGGAAGTGATATTGCATGATTCCAAATGGTGTACCCGGACGAATAAATGCATATTATTTGTCCGGAAGTGATTTCCATGATTCCAAATTGGGTACCTGGACGAATAAATGCATATAATTTGTCCGGAAGTGATATTGCATGATTCCAAATGGTGTACCCGGACGAATAAATGCATATTATTTGTCCGGGAGTTATATTTCATGATTCCAAATGGGATACCCCGACGAATAAACGTATATTATTGGTACGGAAATGATATTGTATGATTCCAAATGGGGTATCCGGACGAATGAATGCATATTTTTTGTTCGGAGGTGATATATTGCATGCTTCCGAATGGGGTATCCGGACGAATAAACGTATATTATTTGTCCGGAAGTGAGATATTGAATGATTCTTAATGTGGTATCCGGACGAATAAACGCATGTTATTTGTCCGGAAGTGATTTCCATTATTCCAAATTTGGTATCTGGACGAATAAATGCATATTATTTGTCCGGCAGCGATATTGCATGATTCGAAATGGTGTACCCGGACGAATAAATGCATATTATTTGTCCGGAAGTGATTTCCATGATTCCAAATTGGGTATCTGGACGAATAAATGCATATAATTTGTCTGGAAGTGATATTGCATGATTCCAAATGGTGTACCCGGACGAATAAATGCATATTATTTGTCCGGAAGTGATATTGCATAATTCCAAATGGTGTACCCGGACGAATAAATGCATATTATTTGTCCGGGAGTTATATTTCATGATTCCAAATGGGGTATCCAGACGAATAATTGTATATTATTTTTCCATGAGTGATACTGAATGATTTCTAATGGGATATCCGTACGGATAAAATGTATATCAGAATTTTAATCTATTCAATTACTAATGTGTATAATGTATTTATTTAGCCTCGTTGCAAGATTCGGGAGGCGGTCCTTTCTCATCTCGTTGCGAAGATTAGATTTGGTCAGATGACAGTGATTTCAAAGCGTCTACTAAAAGCAGTACATGTGTACGATCATCGGCAGTCTCGGAGGAAGTTATAAATGACTTAATAGTCGGTGTGCAATTTAATTCGTTTCTCGAGTTGAAGGCACCCGGAAAAAAATGATCATATCTGATCATACATGATCATCTATAAGTAGTCATGTATGACTCATGCCAGAAAAGTGGCCATGTCTGATCATACCAAATCGTGTATGATCATACCAAATCGTGTATGATCATATCAAATCGTCTATGATCATATCAAGTCATGTATGCACTGCAAATCCAAGTGTGTTAGTAGTAGTAATAGTTTATTTATTATTTATAAATTAGACATTAGGAATGATCGATGAACGAGTTTAAAACTGTTATTCCATCATTTTCGAAAATCCTGTAAATTTTGAAAAAAAAGTCATTGACCGGGATTTGAACCCACGATCATCCGCAGTAAACGAATTCAGAACTGTCGATCCTTAAATAATCATTAAAAATAAAATTAAAGATTTTGAGATTTTTTTTTTACGAGTGTTTCCGGCTTCGTGGTCCGGACGTTTTTCCATCGAAATTAATTTTGAGCCTACCTGAGATTTTACCTGAGACCTACCTAACGACCTCCCTAATGACCGACACTCTACCACTACGCTATTGATTCCTTATGAATTTCTCGTATTTAAATGATATTAGTGTACGAGTTCCAATGAAAAAGCACTGTCTCACCGGGCTCGATAGAAGATCGTGATATTCAGTAAAAAGGTGATATACAGTGAACAAATTTATTCAATTGTTAATTAACAAATGGATTTGTTTAATAATAAGTGTTATTATGTAATATGGCTGGATAGAATCGCGTGATATTATTCAGTAAAAAGGTGATATGCAGTGAAAAAATTTATTCAATTGTTAATTAACAAATGGATTTGTTCGATAGTAATTGTTATTATGTAATAATAATAATAATAATAATTGTAAAATGTCGTAAAATGGGTGATTTACCAATAAATGTGTTATTTTAACACGAATCATAAAGTGTGTAAAAGTTTAATGCGGACCGTGCGTGTAAAGTTACACAGAAAATGCGTGTAAAAGTAGCATGACACGCATATGTGTGTTGCTTTAACAAACCTTATGCCATTTACACGTGTTATTTAAAAAATTACACATCTTTAGCGTGTAACATAACCCACTTGGATTTGCAGTGTGGTCATATGAAGTTATGGATGATCATATCAAGTCGTGGATGATCATACCAAGTCATGTATGATCATGCCAAATCATCTATACATGGTCGAAAACGGATGAATCTATATTTGTAAAAATAATTTTTTTTCAGATTTTGATGGACTTCATGAGAAACATTTTATTTGGGGTCGGATTTTGGAAATGAAAGAGTGAATTCATCCGCTTTTGATTGTGAAATGTATATATGCTCATATATGATCATTAGGGTGTGCGGAAAAAAAAAAAAAATTTTTCCGGTTGCATCCACCAAAAAAAGTTGAAGTAAGGTAAAAAAAGAAGAATCCTAAAACGGGAGGTCAAAAAAAAATTGTTTCGAACGGCGCATTGCATTTGAATATTTTCCATAAGAATAACACAGGAAAATATTGGGATTTCTGAATGTGGTACTGCAACTCGTCAGAAAAAAATCACACAAAGATGTCATTAACATATTCTCATGGAGAATCGAATTCCCTACAAAAAAAGTTCTTACTAAAAATTAGCTTAGAACAACCGTTCAAGTGGAATATAACGCGAATGAATATAGTGAAAATAACGCTGTCTGAAATTGAATTGATAGAAAAAAAAATTCAAAAGGCTGTAAAAATTGAATTTTTCGCTTTACGAAAAAACTTTTCGGGGGTTTTTTGTAGAGAATGTTCTGCTCTAACAACGTCGCTTTGATAGAAGCATATAACGGTTCATTAACAAAAAACGAAGAGCAGCTACAATATTTATTGGGCATAGTGCAAAATTATCGATACAAATACCCTAATTGCAACAAACAGACTCTTAAAAAAAGAAATGATGATTATTAAGCATTATAATGTAAAAAAAACCTATTCTATCTTATTAAACCAAATTCATTGAATAAAGCTTTTCTAAACACGATCAATGATGAACGTCGTTTCTTTTATATTTCTTGTTGTACTTGATTTTTTTTTTTTGTATAAGAGAAATATTTTGAAAACAATTTCATGCAAGTATGTTAGAGCAGAACATTCTCTACAAAAAAACCCCCAAAAAGTTTTTTCGTAAAGCGATAAATTCGATTTTTACAGCTTTTTGACTTTTTTTTTTCCTATCAATTCAATTTCAGACAGCGTTATTTCCACTATATTCATTCGCGTTATATTCCACTTGAACGGTTGTTCTGAGCTAATTTTTCGTAAGAACTTTTTTTGTAGGGAATTCGATTCTCCATGAGAATATGTTAATGACATCTTTGTGTGATTTTTTCTGACGAGTTGCACTACCACATTCAGAAATCTCAATATTTTCCTGTGTCATTCGTATAGAAAATATTCAAATGCAATGCGCCGTTCGAAATAATTTTTTTTTGACCTCCCGTTTTAGGATTCTTCTTTTTTTACCTTACTTCAACTTTTTTTGGTGGATGCAACCGAAAAAAAAAATTGTTTTTTTTCGCACACCCTAATGATCATATATAATATGTTTTATATAATCCTAAACGATTATATATATTGTTATGCTGTATGGTCCATAAATATAAATTTATATACGATCCACATGTTTATCTATAATATATATGGTCATATATAATCAAACAAGAATGTATGTATGACTATAATGGTCATATATAATCATACATAAATGTATGCATGATCTACGTGTTCATATGCAATGTTATGTTGATCCTATACGATTACACACGATGTTGTGCATGTTCATACACAATCATACATAAACGTATATATGATACATACATGTTCATATCTAATGTTATATGCTTATATATAATCAAACATAAATGTACAGGGTGTCCAATAGGAATGTGTGAAAACTAATCGAATCTCCCCTCCCTCTCTAACATTGTAAGGAACCCTGCGTTTCAGAAATTTGTACCTGAGACCTGTCAGTTATATTCTAGCTGTGGTAGAAAGCGGACAGTCTTCTTAAAAATGAGTGAGCTAACTATCGAAGAAAAAGTTTTTCTCATTGAATGTTATTATTCAAGAGGGAAAATTTATAGTGAAGCGTTCAGAGGCTTTCGTACGAAGTATGGAAGTAAAAAAGTCAGAAGCGAAACTACTCTTAGAAGGTAAGAATTGAATATTTTTTATATCAAGGTTTATGAACAATCAGATCTAAAGATCTCATGTTTCAAAATTTTTTAGATTGTAACTATTTTTTTTCCGTTTGCAGAGTAATCGATAATTTTAAAGAGTACGGAACATTACAGGACCGTAGAAAAGATTTGTCAGGCCCTTCCACCTCGGTAACTACAGAGGAAACGATTAAAGCAGTTAAAGACTATTTTGAACAAAATCCTCAGTCTTCAATCCGTAAAGCCGCTCAAGCTTTAAAAATAAGCAAATCGTCGTTGCACAATATTCTACGTCATTTTTTGAAAATGCATCCTTACAAAATAACAACGCATCAATTATTGTCTGAACATGCCATGAAAACAAGAAAAGAGTTCTGCAACTCATTGTGTCAAATGTTGGAAAATGGAGAATTGAACGAAAAACAAATAATTTTCTCCGATGAAGCCCATTTTTGGATAAATGGCTATGTTAATAAACAAAATTATCGCTTTTGGGGTTCAGAAAATCCGAAAGTCGTAGTGGCAACGTCTCTTCATCCTGTAAAAGTATCCGTATGGGCAGCTGTCTCAATAAAAGGGATCTACCTGCATTTCTTTGAATCTACTGTTATCGGACAGAGCTATAAAGAGATGTTGGAGACACAATACTTTCCCTATGCAAAGAAAAAACATCTTGTTAAGAATTATTACTTTATGCAAGACGGAGCAGCACCTCATCGAACACAAGAAGTTTTCGAAACCATCAATAAAGTTTATGGTGATCGAGTTATCGGCCTTGGATATCCTCGATTTACACGAACAGGGATGGAATGGCCCCCTTATTCACCCGATCTCAATCCTTGTGATTATTTTTTGTGGGGTTATATTAAAGATCACTGTTATGAAAACAACCCAAAAACTGTAGATGATTTGGTCAAAGGAATAAGGAAGACTGTCGATGGCATTTCAAATGAAACTATAGAACACGTTTTTAATAGTTTTAAAAAGCGATTAGAGTACTGTGGTGATTCAAATGGCTCACATTTTGAAAATATTTATCATTGATTTTGACATTTTTTTTAGTATTTGCTTAAATATATAATTTTTTCTATGGAAACATCGTTTTTTTGTAATAAATTGACATAAAATAAAAATGACAACTCTCTTCTATTAAAAAAAAATTCCACTGATCTGGTTCCTTTATTTATTGCAAAATACCAATTTATTAGTTTTCACACCTTCCTATTGGACACCCTGTAAAAGATATTTGATGGAGAGAAGATAAAGAAAAACCATACCTTTAAATCGGGGGATGAGCTCCTCGCAATTCCAAAATTTCAACAAATCGTCGATTCCTGTTATTTCATTCGCCTCAATCAGGCAATCTCCTAGCGTCGAATCCTAAATCATAACATATATTTTGTTGCTTCATCTTTGCGACAAGTCTTCACGCAAGAAAAAAAAACAGATTCGTAGTATTTTTGTTCCTTGCAAAGAAACTTATCGATTTGACTTTTTTCATATCATGTTGCTTTCTCGATATGATTTTTCTTGTTCATAAGTCATTGCGATAACTATCTTTACGCGAGGCATGAAAAAATTTATAGTGCTGTTATTTTTTGCAAGAAGTCTTTACGCAGAGAACAAAAATAAGATTCATGTATCTTTGCAAGGAACAGAAATGTTCCTTGCAAAGAAACACTTATCGATGTGAGAATCTTTATTTTGCCATGAATTGTCGATATAATTTTTTTGGCTCAAAAGTTTTGTCATATATCTTATTTTTGTTCCCTGCGTAAAGACTTTTTGCAAAAAAAAAAATCAGTACCACAAATTTTTTCATGCCCTGCGTAAGAATGATACCTTCGCAAAGAATGAAAGTATTGATAGAATTTTTTACTTTTTTGCGTAGAAATAATTACCAATGGCTTTTCGTTTCTAAAAAAATAATATCAATAATTTTACCACGGAGGTTATACCGGTAATGAAAAACTTTATCGCGGATTCAACTTATTCTCATATGTGTGGCAAAATAAATTTTCTGCCGGGCACAAGACAACAAAAAATAATGTTAGTAATTTTATTTCGTACTTACCATTTACAAGAAAATTACGCCTTTGGCATCTTACTCAATAAATAATGGCATATGGCACATCAACACATAAAACTATCAGCACTTCACTACGCTGATGTGCTACGAGCATGAACAGATATTAGTTAGGTGAACTAACCGATGTGTTGCCCTAAGCAACCGATGAGTTGTGCGCGCGACTCTCGCGATCTTTCATTTGTTTCGTGCCAACGCACAGGAGACGTTTGGGCCGACAAAAACAATTGGTTGAAGGAACTCACAATAAAGAGTTGTCTCAACTCTCTACGTTACAAATTACCTCGATGGGTAATTCCAACCATCAAAATTAGTTGGGACAACTATCTTGCGTCAACCCATTATAAGTAGTCGAGACAAGCATTCGAAAACGTTACAGTGACCTACGTATACTTATATTCGCAAATCGAAGTTGCTACAACACATTTATGACCAACCCACTAAAAAGTGGCTGTCACAACTCATTTTTTTTCTCCGTGCAGAAGCGTCAGTGGTAATTACAAAAGGTTTCGCGAAATCAGGGTATTCTAAAATCGGAGCTGTGCATAAAGTCTCTTTAAGGGTTTCGAAAGCATTTTGAGCTTCTTGAGACCAATTGAATTCTACGTCATTTTCTAGTAATTTTGTGAGCGGTTTTGCAATTTTTGAAAAGTTTTAATAAAACGTCTATAGCATCCTGTTAGCCCAAGGAAAGAACGAATGTTTCTTAATTTTTTTGGAATCGGAAAATTTTTTACCGCTTCTAATTTGGATGGATCAGGTTTTAACCCTTTCTTGCTGATTATGTGACCCGAACAATTAACTTCCGGATGCAAAAATTCGCATTTGTCCGGCTGTAACTGTAAATTTGTCTCTTGCAAACGTTCCATTAATATTTCGATTCTTTTTGCATGTTCCCCTAATTTGCAAACACGATGATATCATCAAGATATACAAACATTGATGTACCTTGTAAACCAGATAAGACAGTGCCCATTAATCTTTGGAATGTCGCTGGTGCATTTTTCAAACCAAAAAGCATTCGGTTGAATTCCCAATGGCCCTGAGATGTTGAAAAAGCTGTTTTATAGTCATCCTTTGGATCCATTTTAATTTGATGGTATCCGGATGCTAGATCAAATACTGAGAAATATACAGAACCTCCTAATTGGTCAAGAATATCTGTGATATTTGGGAGGGGATGGGCATCAGTTATCGTTTTTTCATTTAATTGTCTGAAATCGATGACTAATCGCCATCTCTTATTCCCCTTTGAATCGGGTTTTTTTTGGTACTGTTACGTCCCGCGACTTTCGGGACTTTTGCATCGATTTGAGATTACTTATATCTTGTAATTCTCAATCAAATTCAATACGAGGAAAGGGACCCGGTCATACGAGAGAAACGTTTTTTTTCTCTGGAGAACTCGAATAGTTCGGGCTGTCTTCAAATCAAGCCGTCGACACGAATATGGTCTCAAGTGAGCATAAATTATCGAGAGGTGACGCCATGGTGGCGTTGATATCGCAGCTCTATATAACAAAACGTCCATCGTCGGGCGTGAAGAAAAACATCCGTCGATGCTGAAGAAATCTTTGGCCATGGCATCAGATTACTCAGAAGTGGTGGGTCTTTGTGCACAACGAAAAGCAATGTGCATGGGACACTAATGCAGGCCGAGTGCAAAGTCTTTGCCTTCGTGAGAACCACAGGCGGTCTCTTTGGGTGTGTGTGAGAAGGAAAGCAGGAGAGACAGTGCGTGTATGGCTCATCTAAAGCTAAGTGACCGGTGATCCTCTTTTTCCTTATCCCCGAATGAAGACTTTATGAACTGAATTCCCGAAAGTACGCGAGTGAACGGATGTAAAAATGTAAAATCAAGAATGAGCATGGGTACCTGGGTGAGGTCATCGGTGATGGCAAAGGTGGCGTTAGATTATAGATTATTGCATTTAAATGTTCAATTTTATTTTAAACTAGGTCGGGATTTCCATGAATCGAAATTGGTCGAAGAGAAGAGAATTCTTCTTTGAATCTTTGTTGTTTTTCTTTTTTTCTTGCTCCGAAATTATGGGAGGTTTTAGCCTTGTTACGACTTTTTGGGAACGGCGTCTGGAAAAAGTCATCGGATAATTCTCATGGGCGGTCTACATGAGCTCTGCACGTGATCGATAAATTAACGCAGTGGTCGAGTCGAGGAGACTCGATGGAAGAAAGATTTCGACGAAGCACCCAATCATCGACGACCAAAATTAAACAAACTTTTGAGAATATCTGTTTCTGCTTGAACTGTTATTGGACTCCAATTTAATGAGCACTGAATGTTTATGCTGCACGAAGAGGACGCCGAGTCTATATAGCCAAAGAAAGAGAGCAAGCAGCGCTTTATCCTAAGTCCTGGGATTCAGAAGGCGTATGTCCCATCGACATACGAATCCGAGCTCTCGCCTACGAAGGACGGGCGACACCAAAATTCGGCATCGAATCCAACAAAGACCCCAAAAGCGTAGCAAGCGCATTATTTAATTAACGTTTTACTTTTTAATTAACAACGACCAAATTCAAAGATTTCAGGAGATTTCGTAATGCATGGGTAAAAGTTTATGTGGAAATAAAAATTGTGAACGAATCCTTTTTCCTAATATAATAATTGAGAGATTGATGAACTAATGTTTCTGCGATAATTGCGTAATTATAAAGTATATTCTTCCTGTAATGACAAGTAAGAGAAATGATAAACCGGAATCATAAAATTGCACCAGATCCGGAGTATATAGATAAATTTTCAATTGTTGTAACAAATGTAGAATCTGAATAACTGGTTAATAATTATGAGAATTTTGAGTAGTTTGGATACGCTAAAATAATTTCCTTTCGTATAATTATTGGAAAGAATTCATTCCGATCCAAAAGAAATAGCATGACATACACCATTGCATCCGAACCTCTGCATGGTAAATGATTAAAAAGAAATAGGTATGAATAGAGTGAGAGAGAAGATCGAACGAAATCCAACGCGAGGAAAATACAGAGAAACAGACGAGAAGTTGTCACCGAACGAGAGTACGAATGAGAAAAGACGAGTGGATGTGTATGTATGTGTGTGTGACATCGAGAGCCTATGACGGGTCAACGCGTGGCCCATAGGAGAAGTCAAATGCAAGTATGGAGCGATGAGAGAGAGAGAGAGAGTGACCAGAATGAAGAAGAGGGGTTTACTCCTCCTCTGTGTGGTACCTCCAAAACAAGGGATAGAGTGAGTGAGAAAGTAAATACGAAATATGTAAGTATGAGAGAGACGGGGACAGCGTCTTCATGAAAAGACGGCGTATGTACGAGAAATTCGTTTTCTGATTATTAGGTAATAATGGATTAATTATTATAAAGGAATGCAGGAGTGAATATTATAGTATAAGGATGAATTCGTATTAATCATAAGTATAAATTTTCGATTATATAGATTCGAGGGGATCATCGGGGATGCAAGGTGGAGTCGGCGGAGGAGCCTGGAGCGTCTAAGGCGCCTAAGGGCGTACCTCCCCACCGCCGAAACTACCCAGACAGACACCAGCCGCCACGGTAACGGCACAGTGGCGTAGCTGCACGGTTCGTCGTGCCGCCACCGCGCAGCGTTGTGTGTCCGAATATCGCTTATTTGTGCCGGCATGACGTGCAAGCACGCTGTAGCAAAATTGTAACGGCATAGTGGCTGAACTCCATGGGTGCTTTCCAATTAGAGCGCACTGTGTCGCACAGTGCTCCGTTATTCGACACTGTGCGACGGTGCTTGTTGGAACAGATTTTGATTCCTCGAATCGACGCTAGAGTGTGTGTGTTTGACTTGAGTTGCGATATGCACCAAGTCTATGTGTTATGTGATCTCTGATCTCTGCTACTTTTACTATAAATTAAAATAAAATCTATTGGAGCCTAAAAGCGTGTAAAACGGAGTGAGAGTAAGAAGATCTTTGATTAATGTATAATTATATAATATATAATAATATAAAACAGAATAAGAATAAGAAAATCGTTGATTAATTTTTAATTTAATTGTTATTAATAAAATTATAAACAGTACGGGGATAAGTCTGAGTATTGCAACAGTTCATCGTTTCATTCATTATCACTTTGAAAATCTTTGAATAATTATTCCTAGAAGTCATACGACTCACAAGGAGAGTATCAGGCCTCTAGGTCATGGATTCCGCTCAAAACTTGCAGATGTGTTTCGTTAGCCCTAAGAATTAAGCCTCTCATCCGAATCAAGCCTTCAATCCCATAAGGCCTTTTGTCGCTCGCTTCATGACATAAAATACCATTTTTAACCAATTTACCAGTCCTTCCCTACCACTCTGTACTGATCAGGTCAACTTGGATATGTTATTGAAACTTTGCCAACCGATCATAAAAATAAATATTCCACGCGTTAACTTATCGTATTCAATGCTGGTCGCTACCGCTGGGCACACTATGCGCAAGCAAAGAAAAGCAAAGCGATGCGGACCAAAGTGGAGATTTGTATTACAATTCGTCTCATGGCAATACGCATAGTATTCATGCTTGGAAATAATATGCGTATTACCACATAACGAATTGTGATATAAATCTTTGCTCGCTTTTCTTCACCTGCGCGTGGTGTGTATCAGTCTAGTGGCATTGAATATTTAATGTTGTTCGCTGCGGTTAGATCGATGCACACTATGCAGCGCATATACTAGCTACGCTAGGCAGATACTACACGCAAGCAAAGAAAAGCGAAGCGATGCAAACCAAAGCGAAGATTTATATTACAATTCGTCTTGTGGAAATATGCATAGTATTTCCAAGCATGAATACTATGCGTGTATTCCGCCCATGAGACGAATTGTAATATAAATCTTCGCTTCGCTTTTCTTTGCTTGTGCGTAGCCTAGCGGCAGTGACCAACATTGAATACGGTTAATGAAACTGTGGAATATTCATCTTTATGATCGGTTGATAAAGTTTCAATAACATACTCAAGTTGACCGAATCAGTACAGTGCGGTAAGGAAAGACTGGTAAATTGGTTAACAATGGTATTTTATGTCATGAAGCGAGCGAAAAAAGGCCTATGGGATGGAACTACGGATAAGAAGCTTAATTCTTAGGGCTATACGAAACTCATCTGCAAGTTTGAGCAGAATCCATGACCCGGAGGCCCGATACTCTCCTTGTCAGTTACGTATAACCTAAATAAAATCACTTCGATAAGTTGATCTAACCTTAATTTCTTATTTGTCTCACAGATGCAAAGGCTGCAGGTTGTATATTGTTTAATTGAGACCGCGCGAGTGGTCTCCGCGCTACTGGTCGAGTAGTGATGATTCTACGAGCAGTAGTAGTATACATGAATCAAGCACCTCATCAAACGAAAGTTGGATTAGTAATGATGATGGTGAAAATGATTTACTCCTTCCATTGATGCGTCACTTGATAATTGGATATAAGCGTAATCGAGTTGAAGAGTACCTGACTGTCGTAGAATCTTGGACCGATTTAGAGTTCAAAGAAAATTTCCGACTGCCAAAAAGAATAGCTTATCGATTGATTGGTAAGAACATACATAATATTACAACTATTTTGAATGAGTATATTTTTATTTTCGTGGTTATGCAATGTTATGCATAACTGTGTGTAATTGACAAATATTATTTGATATGTTATCAAATTGTCACCACTATTTTCTGCAGTTGCAAAATTAGTACTTACATATAATTTTATTACAGGTGAACTTGAGTTATCAGAATTCATTCCACAGAACTCTTTTGGAATGAGACCAATTGCAGCAAAACTAAGTTTTCTGTTATTTTTATGGTTTGTAGCTAATACAGAACCACTGCGTACCATGGCTGACCGTTTTGATGTTTCTGTATCATCAACCTTCAGAGTAATTCGTCGAACACTGTCATGGATTTTGACTAAATTGAATGATGTTGTTAAATGGCCTCAAAATCACAACGAAATTATGAAAATTTGCGATGGCTTCAGTTCGAAAAAAGGTATTCCAGGTATCTTAGGAGCAATTGATTGCACTCACATTCGCATTGAAAAGCCTTTGGAAAACGAAATAGATTACTGCAACCGTAAGAAATATTATTCAATCAATCTTCAAGCAGTGGTTGATTCAAATATGCGATTTACTAATGTCTATTGCGGCGAGCCTGGTTCATTACATGACGCTCGTGTGCTCAGAAGATCACCTTTGTATGACGCAGCTAGTGAAAATGTAGAAACTTTATTCCCTAATAATACGTTCATCATTGGTGATTCAGCATATCCTTCGTTACCTTGGCTCGTTCCTCCTTTTCGTCATAATGGTCGATTAAATCATCAAGAACGCGAATATAATTACTTGCATTCATCGACCCGAATGGCTATTGAAAAAGCATTCGGTATACTCAAAGGTCGATTCCGGCGGATAAAGTTTTTTTCGGAATACAGAAGTACGAAATTCATTACTGATACAGTAATTGCTGCATGTATTTTACACAATTATTGCATCAATCAGAATGATATATTGGATATCCTTGAAGATAACAACGAAGTAAATATACAAGACTGCCCTCAGGAAGAGGATAATATTGATGATGTGAATGGAAGGAGACGGTTCAGACCTACAGAGTTCACTTCTACAGAGTTCGTTCCTACAGAGTTCGTTCCTACAGAGTCCGTTTCTACAGAATTTCGTACTACAGAAGTTCGTTTCTACAGAACGGACCGAGAGGATCGTTTCTACAGAGCGAACCGAGCGGTTCGTTTCTACAGAGAAATTATTCCGAGGCGGTTCACTTCTACAGAATTCAACCGAGGCGGTTCACTTCTACAGAATAAAACCGAGGCGGTGCACTTCTACAGAATAAAACCGAGGCGGTTCACTTCTACAGAATAAAACCGAGGCGGTTCACTTCTACAGAATATGACCGAGGCGGTTCACTTCTACAGAATATGACCGAGGCGGTTCACTTCTACAAAATTCGACCGAGGCGGTTCACTTCTACAGAATTCAACCGAGGCGATTCACTTCTACAGAATAAAACCGAGGCGGTTCACTTCTACAGAATTTGACCGAGGCGGTTCACTTCTACAGAATTTAACCAAGGCGGTTCACTTCTACAGAATTTAACCGAAGCGGTTCACTTCTACAGAATATGACCGAGGCGGTTCACTTCTACAGAATTCGACCGAGGCGGTTCACTTCTACAGAATTCAACCGAGGCGGTTCACTTCTACAGAATAAAACCGAGGCGGTTCACTTCTACAGAATTTGACCGAGGCGGTTCACTTCTACAGAATTTAACCAAGGCGGTTCACTTCTACAGAATTTAACCGAAGCGGTTCACTTCTACAGAATATAACCGAGGCGGTTCACTTCTACAGAATTTAACCAAGGCGGTTCACTTCTACAGAATTTAACCGAAGCGGTTCACTTCTACAGAATATGACCGAGGCGGTTCACTTCTACAGAATTTGACTGAGGCGGTTCACTTCTACAGAATTTAACCGAGGCGGTTCACTTCTACAGAATTTGACCGAGGCGGTTCGCCTACATCTTATAAGCTTTTCATTATTGACACAACTTCTTAAGTTTTTAGGGTTTTTTACCTTCATTAGGGTTAATATACCTCTACCTTAGTTCGGAACGTACTTTTCACTCTGAAAATTTATTTATTCACTTCTCCTAAATTAACAATTACCCAAAAATGCTGGTTTTATGGAAAAAATTCATTTCCACCTCGGGCACAGCACTGAATTCCACAAAACTCCGGGCATCGGGGTTTTTAGAGTTGCTGATAGCGAATCTGGCAATGGATTTTAAAAATTCAAAATGGCGGATCCAATATAGCGGACGTAATATGAGAAAATAGTACCAATTTTCCCAAAACTCTGTGCTCGTGGGTTTTTGGGGTCCCCGATTATGAATCTGCCATCAGATTTTCAAAATCCAGAATGGCGGATCCAATATGGTGGACGTCAAATCGAAAAATGGTACCAATTTTCTCAAAACTCTGTGCTAGGGGGTTTTTAGGGTCCCTGATTATGAATTTGCTTCCAGATTTTCAAAATTGAAAATTTCGGATCCAATATGGCGAACGTCATATGGAGAAATAGTACCAGTTTTTCCTAAACTCTGTTCTCGGGAATTTGTAGGGTCTCCGGTTACGAATCTGGCATCCGATTTTAAAAATTGGAAATAGCGAATCCAATATGGCGGACGTCATATGGAGAAATATTACTAGTTTTTCCTAAACTCTGTCCTCGGAAATCTTTGGGGTCTCTGATTACGAATCTGGCATCAGATTTTAAAAATTCGAAATAGCGAATCCAATATGGCGGACATCAAATAAAAAAATGATACCAATTTTGCCGGAACTCTGTGCTCGAGATTTTTCGGGCTCTTAATTACGAATCTACAATCAGAGTTTGAAAATTAAAAATGGGAAATCCAATATGGCGGATTTCATAATGGGAAATAGTACCAATTTTCCCGGAGCTTCGTACTTGACGGTTTTTGGGGTCCCTTGGTACGAATATGGCTTCAGATTTTCGAAATTCCGAATAGCGGATCCAATATGGCGGACTTCATACTGAAAAATGGCACCAATTTTCCCAAAACTCTGTGCTCTGGGGTTTTTGGGGTCCCTGATTACAAATCTGGCATCAATTTTTCAAAATTCATAATGGCAGATCAAACATGGCGGACGTTATATCGAAAAATGGTACCAATTTTCCCAAAACTCTGTACTCGGCGGTTTTTGGGGTCGCTGATTACGAATCTTGCATCAGATTTTTAAAATTAAAATTGGCGGATCCAATTAGCGATGCCGTCGAGACAAGACGAGACGAGAAATCCCAATTTCTGGTCTCGTCTCGAAACAATGTCAAAGCTCGAGACGAGACGAGACGAGAAATTGAACACACACACACTCACACACATTTATATATCTATATATATCAGAGCTGGACAGAGTACCAGAAAGTACAGAAAGTGCGAGTGTGTGCAAGTGTGTGCGAGTGTGTCCGAATGTATGCGAGTGTGTGCAAGTGCGTCATAGTGCATGCAAGTGTGTGCGTGCGAATTTTTTCCAGTGTATGCACGTGCGTGCGTACGTGTGTGCGTGTGTGTCCGTGTGTGTGTCTGTGTTCAATTTCTCGTCTCGTCTCGTCTCGAGCTTCGACATTGTTTCGAGACGAGACCAGAAATTGGGATTTCTCGTCTCGTCTTGTCTCGACGGCATCGCTAATTGGATCCGCCAATTTTAATTTTAAAAATCTGATGCAAGATTCGTAATCAGCGACCCCAAAAACCGCCGAGTACAGAGTTTTGGGAAAATTGGTACCATTTTTCGATATAACGTCCGCCATGTTTGATCTGCCATTTTGAATTTTGAAAAACTGATGCCAGATTTGTAATCAGGGACCCCAAAAACCCCCGAGCACAGAGTTTTGGGAAAATTGGTGCCATTTTTCAGTATGAAGTCCGCCATATTGGATCCGCTATTCGGAATTTCGAAAATCTGAAGCCATATTCGTACCAAGGGACCCCAAAAACCGTCGAGTACGAAGCTCCGGGAAAATTGGTACTATTTCTCATTATGAAGTCCGCCATATTGGATTTCCCATTTTTAATTTTCTAACTCTGATTGTAGATTCGTAATTAAGAGCCCGAAAAAGCTCGAGCACAGAGTTCCGGCAAAATTGGTATCATTTTTTTATTTGACGTCCGCCATATTGGATCCGCCATTCTGAATTTTGAAAATCTGATGGCAGATTCATAATCGCGGACCCCAAAAACCCACGAGCACAGAGTTTTGAGAATATTGGTACCATTTTTCGATTTGACGTCCACCATATTGGATCCACCATTCCGAATTTTGAAAATCTGATGGCAGATTCATAATCGGGGACCCCAAAAACCCACGAGCACAGAGTTTTGGGAAAATTGGTACTATTTTCTCATATTACGTCCGCTATATTGAATCCGCCATTTTGAATTTTTAAAATCCATTGCCGGATTCGCTATCAGCAACTCTAAAAACCCCGATGCCCGGAGTTTTGTGAAATTTAGTGCTGTGCCCGAGGTGGGAATGAATTTTTGCCATAAAACCAGCATTTTTGGGTAATTGTTAATTTAGGAGAAGTGAATAAATAAATTTTCAGAGTGAAAAGTACGTTTCGAGCTAAGGTAGAGGTATATTAAATCTAATGAAGGTAAAAAACCCTAAAAACTTAAGAAGTTGTGTCAATAATGAAAAGTTTATAAGATGTAGGCGAACTGCCTCGGTCAAATTCTGTAGAAGTGAACCGCCTCGGTTTTATTCTGTAGAAGTGAACCGCCTCAGTCAAATTCTGTAGAAGTGAACCGCCTCGGTTATATTCTGTAGAAGTGAACCGCCTCGGTCAAATTCTGTAGAAGTGAACCGCCTCGGTTAAATTCTGTAGAAGTGAACCGCCTCGGTCGAATTCTGTAGAAGTGAACCGCCTTGGTCAAATTCTGTAGAAGTGAACCGCTTCGGTTTTATTCTGTAGAAGTGAACCGCCTCGGTCGAATTCTGTAGAAGTGAACCACCTCGGTCAAATTCTGTAGAAGTGAACCGCCTCGGAATAATTTCTCTGTAGAAACGAACTTCTGTAGTACGAAATTCTGTAGCAACGGACTCTGTAGGAACGAACTCTGTAGGAACGAACTCTGTAGAAGTGAACTCTGTAGAAACGGTGCCCTCTCGTTTTCCTTCTCCAATGATTGATCTTATGTAATTTTTTTTTCGATCGGTAACTTGGATGATATCACATAGCTTGAGTCGACATTTTTGTCTTTGGTGAAGATTTCGTCCATTGCGTTGTAAAATGCAAATGTCATTGGGGCACTACCGGTTTTTTAATTATTATCGATACACTTTTTGTATCTATCATGAAGACGATTGAATTTCCAGCGTACTTGATCTGGTGTCACCTACAAGTATTATAAATGAAATAAATATCACTTTCTCCTTTTACAATCCTGGAACAAAAATGTTTTCAGCAAAACTACCTCGATATCATCTTTTAGGTTCCTTGATATTGCAGTCCATATTTTACTTTTCTTTCTTGGATTGTCAAGCATGTGTTTGTTTGCTTCGTATAAGCTTATTAAGGCTTTTGTTGCATTTTATGTTCATGAAGCATCTATAATATAATAATAGCGAGTTTATACACTACCGTTCATAAGTATGGAAACACTCGCCCCAGATCCGAGCCACACAAGAAGTTGTATCGCTCTTTGAAAAATGATGATATCTCAATTTCCCAAGCGAAGTTCTAAAGAGGACATATTTAGCTTCATTTACCTTTTTTGGAGAAATTTTTGCGATTTTTTTTGAGCCCGGTACGCACTTTGAAAGATGGTTATTTTTTGGCTTTTTTTGGAGGGTGGAAATTTTCCCGCATATCTCGTAAAAAAAATTTTTCAACTTTTTTTCCGTGAAAAACTTGAAGCGGGGAGTACAACCTTCAATCTCATTTTTTGGAAAATTTTGTACGATTTTTTTTCGCAAAGATATTCAACTTTTTGCAAAAAACGACCATATTTATAAGGGGTAGTCTCACTCTGAAACTACTGGGTTTCCGAAAAATTACTAAGAGGGTAAAAAGTTGCATACAATCATTTTGAATGTATCACATTTTTTTCAGAATTAAAAAAACAAATTCGAAAAAAAAAAAAATTTCAAAAATAAAAAATTTTTTTTTTTTAATTTTCTCTTCAATGGACGAAATATTTTTTTTATTGTCAAAAATCGAGTCTCTTACCTCATCTACACGGCTTTTTCATCGAAAAAGCCACCTTGGGCCAGTTTGGAGCAGGGTCAAATGGACAAATGATCGAGCGGATGCCACGTCTCGTCAAAGCTGTAATTGCAGCGAAAGGTGGCTTTTTCGATGAAAAAGCCGTGTAGATGAGGTAAGAGACCCGATTTTTAACGATCAAAAAAATATTTTGTTCATTTAAGGAAGAATTTAAAAAAAAAAAATTTTATTTTTGAAAATTTTTTTTTTTCGAATTTGTTTTTTTAATTCTGAAAAAAATGTGATACATCCAAAATGATTGTATGCAACTTTTTACCCTCTTAGTAATTTTACGAAAACCCAGTAGTTTCAGAGTGAGACTACCCCTTATAAACATGGTCGTTTTTTGCAAAAAGTTAAATATCTTTGCGAAAAAAAATCGTAAAAATTTTTCCAAAAAATGAGATTGAAGGTTGTACACCCCGCTTCAAGTTTTTCATGGAAAAAAAGTTGAAAATTTTTTTTTACAAGATATGCGGGAAAATTTCCACCCTCCAAAAAAAGCCAAAAAATGACCATGTTTCAAAGTGCGTACCGGGCTCAAAAAAAATCGCAAAAATTTTTTCAAAAAAGGTTAATGAAGCTAAATATGTCCTTTTTAGAACGCCGCTTGGGAAATTGAGATATCTTCATTTTTTAAAGAGCGATACAACTTCTTGTGTGGCTCGGATCTGGGGCGAGTGTTTCCATACTTATGAACGGTAGTGTATAACTATCAAATCTTCATTTAGGAGAGGTGTTACGTACTTTGTTTAACAAATGTTGGTCCATGGTTCAAACATGAACTACCAGCTGCAGTTATGTCATTTGGATCACTCGCTGTAAAAATGAAATAGTTTTCCAAATATAATTTTAACAAATAAATGAATGTATCTAAACATAGGGTAAATGTGGGTACTACTGCGGGTGTGGGTATGACTGCGATTTTTTTTTATCCTATCAGAATTTAATCTTGTCTCATAATTTATAGCTTGAAAAAATCAGACTGTTAATTCCATGGCTATAAAACACAATGAATCAACAAAATGACGTGCATCATTATTATTTAATTGATTGTTGATTTTTCAAAATCAAGAGGTGTTTGTGAGTGAAAATTTCACCATTTTTTGCTAGTAATGGTCAAAAATTGATATCAGTGTAAAGTCCTTGTTTTCTCTGTTAATGTCCTTTCGAAGCTTGCGTACCGATTACTGCGTTTGACACATTTTCAATTTCTAACCTATAAAAATATTAAGACGTAAGTTCTTAGTCTCGTGTCTCATGAAGTTGTCTAATATCACAGCCGAATATTCTGGATATGTATATTATAGCTAACGTCAAAAGTAGAAACAAAAGTAATAAAGCAACATCAAATGAAAACAAGCAGGCTTAAGTAGACCATGAGCCAGCCCTTGAACTTCCCGTTTTAAAGTTATTGTTTCAAGAAGATATATGAATATTAATAATAATTATTAAATAATTATTTCGAATGTGATAATAATTATTGGTGCGCAGTAATACCTTTCTCGTTGTTGCAGACCCCGCAGTAATACAGCATCTCAAACCGCAGTAATACCCACACTTACTGTAGTGTCAATTTTTTAAGGTTACAATACAACTCACATTTAGTATTATTGATGTCATTCGGGTTATTACTTTCTGCCGGTACACTGCTCGCTGCATGCAAGAAAAATATGACATATAGCGAATTCGATTCGTTGCACTAGCGCGCACTGAGTGTATTTTCATCTCTTTCCAAAGCGTATGGTAGAAAAAAGATGAAACTGCACTCAGCGCACCAGTCCAACGAGTCGAATTCGCTAATAAATACAATGAAACATGGCACGTATTATACTAATGGTTTGTCACTCACATTCATCCTGTTCTGCATATAGCAGCATATGATGTTCGGGATCCGAATAAACTGGTTTTCCAGCAAAGCACTTGTGTAGCGGTACGTTGTTACGTCCCGCGACTTTCGGGACTTTTGCATCGATTTGAGATTACTTATATCTTGTAATTCTCAATAAAATTCAATACGAGGAAAGGGACCCGGTCATACGAGAGAAACGTTTTTTTTTTTCTTTGGAGAACTCGGATAGTTCGGGCTGTCTTCGTCGACACGAATATGGTCTCAAGTGAGCATGAATTATCGAGAGGTGACGCCATGGCGGCGTCGATATCGCAGCTCTTTATAACAAAACGTCCATCGTCGGGCGTGAAGAAAAACATCCGTCGATGCTGAAGAAATCTTTGGCCATGGCATCAGATTACTCAGAAGTGGTGGGCCTTTGTGCACAACGAAAAGCAATGTGCATGGGACACTAATACAGGCTGAGTGCAAAGTCTTTGCCTTCGTGAGAACCACAGGCGGTCTCTTTGAGTGTGTGTGAGAAGGAAAGCAGGAGAGACAGAGCGTGTATGGCTCATCTAAAGCTAAGTGACCGGTGATCCTCTTTTTCCTTATCCCCGAATGAAGACTTTATGAACTGAATTCCCGAAAGTACGTGAGTGAACGGATGTAAAAATGTAAAATCAAGAATGAGCATGGGTACCTGGGTCAGGTCATCGGTGATGGTAAAGGTGGCGTTAGATTATAGATTATTGCATTTAAATGTTCAATTTTATTTTAAACTAGGTCGGGATTTCCATGAATCGAAATTGGTCGAAGAGAAGAAAATTCTTCTTTGAATCATTGTTGTTTTTCTTTTTTTCTTGCTCCGAAATTATGGGAGATTTTAGCCTTGTTACGACTTTTTGGGAACGGCGTCTGGAAAAAGTCATCGGATAATTCTCATGGGCGGTCTACATGAGCTCTGCACGTGATCGATAAATTGACGCAGTGGTCAAGTCGAGGAGACTCGATGGAAGAAAGATTTCGACGAAGCACCCAATCATCGACGACCAAAATTAAACAAACTTTTGAGAATATCTGTTTATGGTTGGACTGTTATTGGACTCCAATTTAATGAGCACTGAATGTTTATGCTGCACGAAGAGAACGCCGAGTCTATAGCCAAAGAAAGAGAGCAAGCAGCGCTTTGTCCCAAGTCCTGGGATTCGGAAGGCGTATGTCTCATCAACATACGAATCCAAGCTCTCGTCTATGAAGAAGGGGTGACACCAAAATTCGGCATCGAATCCAACAAAGACCCCAAAAGCGTAGCAAGCGCATTCTTTAATTAACGTTTTTCTTTTAATTAAAAATGACCAAATTCAAAGATTTCAGGAGATTTCGTAATGCATGGATAAAGGTTTATGTGGAAATGAAAATTGTAAACGAATCCTTTTTCCTAAAATAATAATTACGAGATTGATGAGCAAATGTTTGTGTGATAGTTGCGTGAGCATGAGATAGATCTTTCCTGTAATGACAAGTAGGAGAAATGATAAAGCCGGAATCATAAAATTGCACAAGATCCGGAGTACATAGATAGAATTTTCAATTGTTCTAACAAATGTAGAATCTGAATAACTGGTTGATAATTATGAGAATTTTGAGTAGTTTCGATACGCTAAAATAATTTCCTTTCGTATAATTATTGGAAAGAATTAATTATAATCCAAAATAAATTGCATGTCATACACCATTGCATCAGAACCTCCGCATGATGAATAATCAAAAAAAAAAAAAGAAATAGGGATGAATGGAATGAGAGAAAAGATCGAACGAAATCCAGAGCGAGAAAGATACAGAGAAACAGAGGAGAAGTTGTCACTGAACGAGAGTACGAATGAGAAAAGACGAATGGAAATGTACGTGTATGTATGTGTGTGTGTGTGTGTGTGTGTGTGTGTGTGTGACATCGAGAGCCTATGACGGGTCAACGCGTGGCCCATAGGAGAAGTCAAATGCAAGCATGGAGGGATGAGAAGGAGAGAGTGACCAGAATGAAGAAGAGGGGTTTACTCCTCCGCTGTGTGGAACCTCCAAAACAAGGGATAGAGTGAGTGAGAAAGTAAATACGAAATATGCAAGTATGAGAGAGACAGAGTGAGCGTCTTCATGAAAAGACGGCGTATGTGCAAGAAATTCGTTTTCTGATCATTAGGTAATAATGGAATAATTATTATAAAGGAATGCAGGAGTGAATATTATATTATAAGGATGAATTCGTGTTAATCATAAGTATAAATTTTCGATTATATAGATTCTAGGGGATCATTGGGGATGCGAGGTGGAGGCGGCGGAGGAGCCTGGAGCGTCTAAGGCGTCTAAGGGCGTACATCCCCACCGCCGAAACTAAGCCATCCTAGAGGACCCTATATAAGACCGGGTAATGAGCCCGCGGTATGTTCGTCAGAGTCGGAAGAAAATTTTAAGTAACGAATCGCTGGCAGTCGGAGGCCAGAGTAGATCTTAGTTTTAAGTCGCGGTATGTCAGAACGTTCAGAAACTGAGGAGAAAATTTTAAGCAGAATCGCTGTTCGTCGCGTCAATTATTTTTCTTTATATAATTTTCATCATTTTTGACACAGTATCTCAAGTTTATTTTATTTTATTTTATTCAACCGATTTCAATACCGAACAACTTTATTTTTGCGAACAATTTTATTTTTGCGAACCATTTTATTTTTGCGGACAATATTTTTATTCCTATTTTGTTGTGAACAGACATTTCATTTTCCTTTCGCTGGACATTGTGTTTTAAAGAGCAATATATTTTTTTTTTGTGTGAACATTTTGTTTTTGTTGGACACTGTTTTCGCCCTACCACAAATTTACCATTACGTTCAACCTCGTGGTCAATCGTTCCATCGTCGTCATCATTCAATTTTTGCCGGCCTTACACCTCGCTTTGTTCTCATAATCATCGAAGTAGTAAGTATCTCAAAATGTTTTCTCGCATGTGTCAGTATATTTTTGTTCGTGTTGCGCGGTGTCTCCGACCCCGGTCGACACCCCATGACGGCTCGAGTCCCGTAACCGAAACTACCGGGTTACTCACCGTTGAAGGTCTATGAAATATTTTCGTCGTTGTTTTCCCTTTTCGCGTTATTTTTGTCGTTTTAGATTCAGATTTTTGGTGTTAAATTCAGTTTTATGGAAATTTAAATTTTTGGTGTTAAATTCAATTTTATGGAAATTTAAATTTTTGGTGTTAAATTCAGTTTTATGGAAATTTAAATTTTGGTGTTAAATTCAGTTTTATGGAGATTCAGATTTTTTGTGTTTTATGGAAATTCAGATTGTTGTGTTAAATTCAGTTTTGTGAAAAGTCATGTCAATTTAACTTTAGTTTTGCGAAAAGTGTCTGATCAAAATTATTTTCCCAATTTTATCTTCCTCATGTTTAAGTTCAATTCTTTGTCCAATTTATTTCGCGTCCTTTAAAATTATTTTTATCTTGGTTTTGTGCAATTAGATTATTTCAATGTTCCGAGTAAATCATTCCGAAAAAACTGTTCGTGTTTCGATCAATTGTAGGATTATTTTTCGTGTGAATTTATTTTCTCCTAGGAAGTGCTCATGTTCGTAAATTCAGTGAAATATGTGCGAGTTAAATTCATTTGAGTCATTCATGTTTTGTTCCGGAAAATAGTGGATCAATAGTGTTTTTTTTTTGTGTTTATCATTTGATATTCATTTCCAATATAAATTTATGCATTATCCGTGGTTAAATTCATTTTCGGAGATTTTTGAATTTCTTTGAGTGATTAAAACTCAATCGAGTCGTGGTCGAGTAAATTCTGTGTTGATTTTTGTTTTTGTGAAAGTTGTCCTGTCTATCAACCATGGACCTTTTCCAATTAAAGATAGCTATCGTTGTAGTAGCGGTCATTTTAATACTCGCGATAATTTCGTTTGTCCTTGTAGTTTGCGCGGATAAACCCCAGGAGGCTTATCTTGAGGATGGCCCTGTAGTTCATTTTCTTCCGCGTCAGTGACAGTTTAGTTCCCGTTTTATTCAGAATTTATTTAATGCGATCATACAATTTTTGTCCCTTTATATTACGAGTTTTTTTGTCCGATTTTGCCGAATTACAATTTATTAGTCTTTTCCGATGTATCTCGCGAAAATTAAAGAGTTTTGTTCGTGAGATTTTATTTTAATTTGCCATTGTTACCAAATTATGCACTCTCCGCCCATCCTGAGCAATTTTCCGCAAGGTTAGGCTCAAAACAGGGCAATAACCTGGCCAATTCCGATTTTATCTCGAATAATGTGTTAAAGGGAAAGCCGCGCTTTTTTTGGCCGAGATGAGAAAAATCGAGGGTCAGGACGTAACAACATCATCCAGCGAATAAATTGCGTTATTGCAATGCTTACAAAAATATATACCTATAAAAGAATTTCATCATACATACATGTTATTTACCGTATTATTCAATGAAAATATAATAAATAGAATGATTGCATCAGGTGACTTACCGCAATCCAAACTATCAATCATCTTATGAATTAGGTTCTATTGAATTTATATCTATTCTATCGAATCTATTGAATTGGATCTATTGAATTGAATTGTATTGAGTCTATATTGAATTGGGTGCAATTGGGTGGGATGTATTGAATTTTTTTACAGGTTATGCTTTTTCCCTATCATCTTTGTTCTTCTTTGTGACTGAATAATAATAATAAATTTCCGTAGTGAGTAATCCGCTGGTACCACCCGTAAAGCCCAACTATTGGCGGCACTGACGCGCACAGCAGGATTGAGCACAACTTTTTGCTGTGCTGAATAGTGCGACACAGAGTGGTTGTTGGAACACGCACTACCCCGCACTGTGTCGCACTGTGTCGCTCTGTGCTCTAATTGGAAAGCACCCCATGTATAGAGATCGGCTCATGGTGGCGCCACGTATTCGGCACACACACGTTACGCAGTGTACTTCGACGATCGCTCTGGCGGCACGTTGGCAGCACAGTGGCTGCACAGCATCAATTTTACTGCTTCTCAGTGTCGCCATTGCGTTGCCACGCTATTGCACGCTGTCACCACGGTGGCATCAGGCTTCTGCCACGGTGTTGACACAGATACGGCACACAGTGCACCGTATTCGATACACACGTTATAGGCGTGAAAAGCTGCGCATTTTATTATTCTTTTTCTTATTTTTCTCATTTTTTTCTCATTATATCTAATATTCATTCTTTTCTATTTTTGTAATATATAGCGAGCGATGGTTATCCGTAATGTTTCGGTATATGTGTCACACAGTTCGTGCCAAATATGCAAATTATAGTTGATATTTAAAATTAATTTTAAAAAAAACTTAAAAACTAAGTTACAAATAAATCAGTGCTCGCCTCGGACAGGGCGCGATATATTGTACGTTTACTTACAATATGCATACATACATTTTTCTCGCGCGCCGCTCAACAAAGAAAATACACTATATAGGATTGCGATCAGATATGATTTTGTTTTTTTAAATTTTCCACTAATTATGGCATTTACAAAAATTGTAAATTAACATCTACATCAGTCTTTTTGTTTCTCTGTGACATATGAGTGTTATACAGTTTATTTGATTGTAATTCGATAATTCATGAACTTCATTGCATAAAAAACCAACTTATTATACCTTAAAAACCCATGATTTTCGAGAAAAATCCCCAGTAGACTTGCAGCAACCCATATAAAATTTGTAAAAACAGTGTTTTTAATTTTTTTTTCATGAACTAGCATCATTGCATATTAGTTTCCGAGAATTTTGAACCATTAGGCTGAGATTTTTTTTACAATTCTTATGAATAAAAAATCGTTGAAAACCGTGTTTTTGAGAAAAAAAAACCATTCGACGTGAAATAATCCATATGAAACTCAAAAAAATAGTGTTATAAATTTTTTTTCATGTACCTGCATCAATGTACATGAAGTTACGAAAATTTTAGATTTTTCGGCTAAAAAATATTAGTGCTCAAAGATTATACTGTAAACCCTAAAAACCCATGTTATTCTTATGGAAAACTTTGACCTCGCTGGCCAAGGTCAATCATAAAAATAGAAATGTGAAAAAATTCAGAGATATTTTTTATTTATTTGGAACCAATTTGGGGGGGGGGGGGGGGGAGACCATTCAAATTTGGAAAAAACCTGAATAAGGATCACCCTAAAATATATGGGTCATTTCGCCAATTATAGGTACAAGTTGTACCGAGTGGTCATTATTTTAAAAAACTAAAATTGCCTTTCGAAAGACAGTACTAAAATAGATATCCATGATTTTTTTTTTCGGCCAGCAGTTTTTGAGCAATAGCTGCGGCAAATTTTCAAGTTTTCAAAATAACGGAATTTTCAACTCAATGTATCTGTTTTTCTTAAATAGATAGAAAAAAAACTTTCGAGACGTTTTTTTTCCGTAAAACTCTGAAGTTTTAAACAAAAAATATACCAATATCTAATATTATGTTTATAACCTCGAAAATCGAATTTTAAATTTAAAAATCGATTTATCAGCCCTTGCCCACAATTTTAGATTCTTGAAAATGTTTTTTTCGAAAAATCCAGAGTTTTTTACATGGAAAATTACTCAAAAGAACTTGCATGGGATCTCCATAATTACGTAGGACAAAAATTAAAATGAAAAATAAAGTTCGGCGAAATTTACCATATTCTGTTTACTTTTCCTTTTTATCACATAATTATTATTATATAATTATTATTATATAATCATTATTATATAATTATTATTATATAATCATTATTATATAATTATTATTATATAATCACATAATTATTATTTTTCACATAATTAACTTATTTGCCATAATTTTAAAAACTATTTACAAAACAACTGTGATTTAATAATTTTCATTTTCGTTGAATTTTTCGACGAAGAGTTTTTTTTTTACTATGCAGCAATCGGAATCTTCACTGCAAGGTACAATACAATGAATAGATTGTGTTCCTTTCAAGGGTTTCGCTTTTGAAAATCTCTTTTTTAGATATTCTTCTCTCGATTTGTACGCATCTTTCGATACGAAAGCAAAGTTCATTTGGTCAAAATATTCATTGGCCCATACTCATACAATGCAAAAGGTGTTAAAATTTTATTTTTTGTGCCCATTTGTAAGATAAAAATTGAAAATTATAAAATAATATCTGTCGACAGAGATTATTTTACAATTTTCAAAAGCATTACGAATGGGCATAAAAAATGAAATTTTAACATCTTTTGTATTGTATGAGTATGGGCCAATGAATATTTTGACCAAGTGAACTTTGCTATCGTATCGAAAGATGCGTACAAATCGAGAGAAGAATATCTGAAAGAGAGATTTTCAAAAGCGAAACCCTTGAAAGGAACACAATCTATTCATCGTATTGTACCTTGCAGTGAAGATTCCGATTGCTGCATAGTAAAAAAAACTCTTCGTCAAAAAGTCAACGAAAATGAAAATTATTAAATCACAGTTGTTTTGTAATAGTTTTTAAAATTATGGCAAATAAGTTATTTATGTGAAAAATAATCGATAAAAAGGAAAAGTAAACAGAATATGGTAAATTTCGCCGTACTTTATTTTTCATTTTAATTTTTGTCCTACGTAATTATGGAGATCCCAAGTTCTTTTGAGTAATTTTCTATGTAAAAAACTCTGAATTTTTCGAAAAAAACATTTTCAAGAATCTCAAATTGTGGGCAACGGCTGAAAAATCGATTTTTACATTTCAAATTTGATTTTCGAGGTTATAAACATAACATTAGATATTGGTATATTTTTTGTTTGAAACTTCAGAGTTTTACAAAAAAAAAACGTCTCGAAAGTTTTTTTCTACCTCTTTAAGAAAAACAGATATATTGAGTTGAAAATTCCGTTATTTTGAAAACTTGAAAATTTGCCGCCGCTATTGCTCAACAACTGCTGACCGAAAAATCAAAAAAATCAGGGATATCTTTTTTAGTAGTCTTTCGAAAGGCAAGTTTAGTTTTTTAAAATATTGACCACTCGGTACAACATGTACCCATAATTGGCGAAATGACCCATGTATATATATATATATATATATATATGTATATGGGGAATTTCATACGAAACCGACCAACCCGTGACCCCGACCATTTTTGATTTTGTTCAAAAGTTTCTATTTTTTTGTACTTACTAAAAGCAGTCTTTAGGATATTTTTTAGATTTTTGTCTCAACCCGTTCAACCCAATAAATTTTTCAAAATTTCGCACAACTTTTTTTTTAAATGCTCATACCTTTTTAAAAAAAGAAAGATATCAAAATAAAATACTAGGTATTTTTTCGTTTTGAGTTATAGTTCTATAAAAAAAAATACGAAAAAAAAATTGAAATTCATTTTCATATTTTTTTTTTTTCAGTTTCAGAGCAAAAACATTTTTTTTAAATCTTGGACCACTTTGATTTTCTTTTTTTTAAAGTCGCCACTGTTCAAGAGACATTTTTACAAGTACTGAAAAATTCCTAGCTTGTGATATTCATAACTTGCATTTTTTTTTTCTATTTTTTGTACCGCGTGGAAACCAGGGAATCGTGTTTCCTTCTTAAATTTATAACGCAAGTAGAGTGATTTGATTAAAAATAATTTTTTTTATTTTATTGAAGTGGTTTGAACACATTTCCATTTTTGTGTGAATATTATAGTGTTCGTTTCCGGTTAATATTGTTGTACTGATTCCAAGCTTTCAATTTTTTTATATACGTTGTGGATCTTTGAATCGTTTGCACTGAATAAGGCCTTTTACTTCTGTATTGCCGTTATTTCGAGGGATATGCAGTGAATTTTTTGTACTGCTGGAATCGGTCTTATCGAATCGTTTTATCGAATCAAGTTTCATTGCCTCATAATGCTCTTTAGAGGAAATTTTAACCGTGATATTTGGTAAATTTTTCGAACCCCATACATACAGCTCTTTTGCGTTCATTATTTATTGATTAGGAAATAACTGCAAACTAACTCGAGCTGCCGATCCTATCACATGGAATCACATCACATTGCCGCCAAGCCCATCACATGGCCCTTTGCCATGAGCTGTCATGAAAAAATTCCACTCAACTTTTACTTTGTAGGCTTGTTGGTATTCAGACAAATTAACAAAAATTTTGAAATTTTTATATTGCTGTAGTGCACTGTCCAAAAAAATTTTTTTTGGCGTTTGGCTAAAAAAATTAGGTATTCCGAAATTACGGTTATATTTGGTATTCCGAAATTACGGTTAACTGCATCAACTCTTTAACGCCAAACGCCAAGAAGATCTATTTTTCGTTCGGACGGTGCACCCCAGCAATATAAAAATTTCAAACATTTTGTTAATTTGTCTGAATACGAACAAGCCGGCAAAGTAAAAGTTGAGTGGAATTTTTTTGCGGCCGCTCATGGCGAAGGGCCATGTGTTTTAGGCTTATGGCGGCACCGTAAAAAGAATGGCAGCTAGAGCCACTTTACAGTTATCTCCTTATCAACAAATAATGAATGCAAAATAGCTATATGAATGGACTTCGAAAAATTTGCCAAATATCACGGTTGAATTTTTTTCTCAAGAGCATTATGAGGCAATGAAGTTCATTTGACAAACCGATTCAACAATGCTAGACCGATTCCAGCAGTACGAAAAGTTGTCTGCATTATCCCTCGAAATAACCGGAATACAGAAGTTACAAAGCCCTCCAGTGCAAACGATTCAAAGATCCACAATTTTTATAATAAAAAATTGAAAGCTTGGAATCAGTATAACAATATTAACCGGAAACGAACACTAATATTCACGCTAAAATGTAAATGTGCACTAACCACTTTAATAAAATAAAAAAGAATCATTTGGAATGAAATCACTCTACTTGGGTTATTAATTCAAGGAGGAAACACGATTCCTTGGTTCACACGCGGTACGAAAAATATAAAAAAAAACAAGTTATGGATATCACAAGCTATGAATTTTTCAGTACTTGTAAAAATGTCTCTTAAAAATGGTGAATTTAAAAAAAAATGATCCAAGATTTGAAAAAAAATATTTTGGCTGTGAAATTGAAAAAAAAATATGAAAATGAATTCCGTTTTTTTTCGTATTTTCTTTATGAAAATGCAGCTCAAAACCAAAAAAAAAATACCTATTATTTTATTTTCATATATCTGTTTTTGAAAAAGCTATGAGCATTAAAAAAAATATTAGCGAAATTTAATAAAAATTTTTGTGTTTTGACGGGTCGAGACAAAAATCTGAAAAAATTCCGACAGACTGCTTTCAGTAAGTGCAAAAAAATAGAAACTTTTCTACGAAATCAAAAATGGTCGGGGTCACGGATTGATCGGTTTCGTATCGAATGCCCCATATATATTTTGTGACGTGACATTTTGCCTCGCCACCCGCACGGAGTAGTGTCGACCATGGGGTCGGGTTTACGACCCTACGACGACGCTCTTCGTTAGACCACCCGGAGAATTTCGACTCATTTTAGGATAAGTTTTGCGTTGTTTTTTTAGTTTAGTACCTGCATTTTAGCGTGGCGAATAATTCATTGGGCAGAATTTATTGGTTAATAGAAAGAATTTAATTTTATAGTTTGGAGTAAGACCGGCGGTTATTTCTGCCATATAAAGTGTGAAATCCCGTGTCCCGCTCTCGAGCTCACTCGCCGGTAAGAAATAACTTGGGACTCGCGAGTGGCGGTGACGTGTCGCGGGGGCGTCTCGCTCGTGGCCGAGCCGTGCATCGTTGGCCCAAGAGGGTTCGAGCGATACTTTGCTCATTACGCAGGCGAATATTCGCCATCATTATTCGTGGGAGATAGGGATGCCAACGGAGACATTGGGAATTGGACCGATATACAGCGTCACCCGCTCCGATTGACTACGCAACCTTGGTGTTGCACCCTCCCCTACTGCCTCCTCAGTCGTCGTGGACCGTGAGATTCGGCGCCTCATTTAAGGGGATCTTTGGGACGGAGCCAGCAACGCGGTGCTGTTTTGCCTGGTGGCGTTTATTGTGGACCCACCGCCTAATCAAGGGACGCTTTGATTACGCGAGGGAGGTCTCCCCCGTTGCTGGTAATCATCCACGGGATCCCAGGAGGAGGGCGATTGAGGGGCAGCATATCATAGCTGCGAGTAGAGGCTCGCACACGGTTTCGGTCGCGGGAGGGGTGGTCCCTTCGTCACCGTCACACGTCACTCAACGAAGAAAGCGAGAAAATTAAGGAAAGTAGGGAGATAAGACACCGGCGGGGCGATGCGAGAGAGTGGGGCGCGCGAATCGAGGAGAGAGTGGGCCACCGAGGTAAGTCGATCGATTATTGAGGATCATTAGAGCAGTCGTAATTTTTCGGGAGTCGAGCGAGGAGCAGAAGTAGTGGTCGGTGCTCAAGTACCGGACAAGGAAGGAACTCGGTGAGCCCAACTCTCCTCACGCTTATTTCTGCGTTAATATTCGGAATTCTTTTCTCGTCCAGTCCATCATGTATTAATTTCGAAGAGTAGCGACCACGGTCAATAGCGATAGTCTCGCGATCGTGGTCGTGAATAATTGTTTTCTTGAGTATTTAATTGAGTTTGAGTAAAGAATTGGACTAGAGAAATGGGCGAGAAGAGAATTCCTCCGACTGGTCTGAACAATTAAGTATAGAATTTATTGAATTTTTGCCTGTCGTATTTTTGCCCAATAAATTATGCCCTTTTGGTGATTAAGTTTGCGCGTCACTATTCAGTATTTTTAATTAGACTTCGCGCATTTATTTGAATAAATTAAAATCATCGGTGAAATATTATTTCGTATGTTAAGCATTTCTTTCGATCAAGTTGCGGGCTCAAGGCCTCGTGCTCGAGACAATGGTACGCTCTCGCGTACCGCGCTTGTTTATCTTTTCTCTCTCTCGCGGCGTATACTCGCCGAGCGCGGAGAGCCAGAGTCTCGTACAAAGCCGTCGAATTATTTTGCGTTATTTCGTTCGTATAATTTCTCGTATTTTTCGTGTACCGGGTAAGCCATAAGTAATCATCTTTTCCGTATTTCCGATGCCTATTTCAACTCTTATAGAATTCCGTCTGCGTACAGTATTACCTCGGTTAAATATTACTACCTCGGTTAATTATTACTACCTCGGTAAATTCACAAAAAAATATTCAATTAATATTTCAGTCATTTATTCGCAATACCATTACTATCTGTACCTCGGTCATTTCTTCGCAATAGTTTTACTACCTTTACCTCGGCCATTTAATCGCAATAATTTTACTATCTCTATCTCGTTCATTCATTCAATACAGCGCAATTATATTACCTCGGTTAGTTATTACTACCTCGGGTAAATATTGCTACCTCGGTTAATAATTACTACCTCGGTTAATTATTACTACCTCGGTAAATTCACGAAAATATGCCATTAATATCTCCGTCATTTATTCGCAATAGCATTACTATCTGTACCTCGGTCATTTCTTCGCAATAGTTTTACTACCTTTACCTCGGCCATTTACTCGCAATAATTTTACTATCTCTATCTCGTTCATTTATTCAATACAGCGCAATTATATTACCTCGGTTAAATGTTACTACCTCGGTTAGTTATTACTACCTCGGTAAATTCACAAAAATATTCAATTAATATTTCAGTCATTTATTCGCAATAGCATTACTATCTGTACCTCGGTCATTTCTTCGCAATAGTCTTACTACCTTTACCTCGGTCATTTAATCGCAATAATTTTACTATCTCTATCTCGTTCATTTATTCGTTACAGCGCAATTATATTACCTCGGTTAGTTATTACTACCTCGGTTAGTTATTACTACCTCGGTAAATTCACGAAAATATGCAATTCATATCTCAGTCATTTATTCGCAATAGTCTTACTACCTTTACCTCGGTCATTTAATCGCAATAATTTTACTATCTTTATTTCGTTCATTTATTCGTTACCACGCAATTATGATACCTCGGTTAATGATTACTACCTCGGTAAGATTTCGTTTAGCATTATGGTCTACCAGTGTCGTTACTAGAGCATATTTTGTGTTAGGTCGTCGCTATTGAGTAACGAACAATCAGGAAATTAGTAATTAAGGAAGGATCTGGCAAATGTATCGGATACCATCCGAAGAAGTATTGTGAATCTGAAATTGAAGCATGATTTTGAATAAATCCTCGAAGGAGGTATTAATATTGAGTTCCGAATTATTGTCACTCTACTTTGACCCTGCCCCTCTACCTTTTCGTCCCTCAGGTGAGCTGAGCTAGTCGAGTTGCCCTCGATCTCGCCTCACCCGTTCGTTCGTGCCCTACGCAATTCCGGGATTCTTATCGAAGCAAATAAATAAAAGTCGGTCCATAACCGGCGGTACTTTGTACCTGGCGCCCAACGCTTTGACTCGAACTTTCCCTTTGCTTGTGGTCAATTCTTTAGTCTTTTTATCCGGCACGGCATGTACGGGTGATATGCCCGATCAGGAAGTGTGGTAGGAAAAATTCCGTCACAATTTATACATGGTCTCAAAGGAGATATCTTTTTCCAGATTCTCCAAATATTAAAAAAAAAAAATTTAATTAGAAAAAATCGAAGAAAATAAAAAAAATTAATTAAATTTTTTTTTTAATTAAAAAAATTTTTTTTTTTATTTTAATTTAAAAATAATTTTAAAAAACTAATAAAAAAGAGGGCCTATTTTATACGAAAATTTTCAAAATATAAAAAATAATACAGTTCTTTACAATGGAACGGCTCCTTACGCCGTCACATTGAGAACTTGCAACCTGCGGTAGCGCTGTTTGGCTGCCTTCAAAGCCGTCGTTACAGCCTCCAAGAACGATCAACGCGATGGCCTGTCCGTACTCGGGATGCCCTTGCACATCGAAGCTGGAATCAAGTGTCTTAATAATTTTTTTTTTTTCGCCTACTACGATAAGATCGATTTATATAACGACTTCTTTAAGACTTTGTTACTCATTGTAATTTTCATACTATCCTCCCAAAAAAAAATTTGCTTCTGCAAACTGTAATACCAATGATAAAGTTGGAATTTTTACGAGGTACTCCACGCCAACTCGGCGATATTTGACCGTGACCTTTTTCGATCTATTCCATTTTTTTTAATATCGTTTAACCATTAAAAAAATGATCTCTTAATTTTTTCGAGATTTTAGGATTATTAGCTTTTCTTTACAAAACAATTAATAAAGTTTACTTTTTGAAAAAAAACGGCCATTTTTTTCTATTTATCCACGAAAATTGTGTCATGAATGAAAAAATGTAGTAACGAGTTTTTTGTTATTGGAAGATAATTTCTTCAGAGCCTTAAAAAAGTATTCATCATCACCTGTCGAGTGCTATATTTTGTTTGTTTTCCGATATTTGTGGATGATTTTTTAAGGTTCTGAATAACTGTATCTTTCAATAACAACAAACTCGTTTCATTTTCAGCAATTGTTTCTGAGAGAAAAATTCATTAACTGCAAATTTACATGGGATCTAAATGTTCGAAATTGCATCAACTTACCGTAAAGGGCATCGGAGAATCGAGTGCCCTTGACTTTATCGGTGTTGGGTTTCCCTCCTTGCATCGTTAATCCCGGCGTCAGGTCGTCTGCTATTGCCTCTTTGAGAATAATATTCGCTTTCTCCGCGAGTGACCCGCTGCTTAACGCCCCGAGGAAATTCACCTTTAACGATACAGAGAAATTGTTAGTGACAATATCGTTAGGTCATCATCAGTTGCAGGAAAGCATCGACTTTCTACCCATACTTACCACTTGATTAAAATTTGAAATATCGGTTGTCTCAAAAGCCACTAAATCCTCGGGACGTTTGAGCGGGAGACAATCGGGTTTCCGGGGGAACATGCTCGACCGTTCCTGCTCCATACGTTCTGCCAACGCATTTATGCGACGATTCAAAACTCTGGATATTTACGATATCGCGCATGAAGTCACTATAAGAAATACAAATATCAAAGAAGGTAGGGAAAAGCAACTTACAAGAATCCGTCCCTCATTTCCGACCTCAATGAGCTGCAAACAGAAAAAAAATTTCGTGTGCATATCTACAATACTTATTTCTGTCCATTTCTTGCACCACAAAATTTTTTTTTACCTCAAAATATGGCAAGTTAAAGGACAGGATGAGCAAACAATTCTTAAAGATCGGTAAAACGAATGTTCGATTTCCGATTTCACCATAACACGTGAAAAAATTAGTTCACATCATCGATAGAAATTTTGTTTAAATATCAAAAAAAAAAAAATGTCCGATAACAAAAACATTGTGTGCGTGCTTGCGTGCGCGCGCGCGTGTGTGTGTATGCTAGCTTTGAAACATTCAAACGTCTATAACTCGAGAACAGTTTGAGCTACAGCGCTACTTTTCCGCTGACAAGTAAAGTTATAAATCCCTTTTTTACTGCAATTTTTGTTTCAATTCTCAAAAATTACCAATTCCATGAGCTCTCCAAATTTTTAAAAAATGTCCGTGTTTGCTTCCCTTTCGTAAATTTTTATGTCAAACTAAATGTTTTCACACAAATATAAACTGAGGGGCAAGGATAGTTGGTATTGAATTTGCCGAGAAGCCCTTAAGGGGCCACATTTCATGAAATTTATTATTTTTGGAAATTTTCAATTTTTATCGGAAATGGTATGTTCATTTTATGGTTACCCTATATCCTGCCAAATCTTCTCCAGTCCTCGCATGATCATCGCCTCTGCTCTACCGTCCTCTCTGAGCTCGAAGCTCCTTCTTTTTTATTCTGGTTCGCTGGGGTCACGGCTGGAAGTGCCCAGGAATCCGTTTACCGGCTCATCAATACTCCTTACCCGTTTGTTCCGGTTTATGTTTACCGTTATTACAGGTCTTGAATTCCCAGCCTATTGATACAATTTCATGTGTATTTGAATGTTGCTGACTCTTCTGTTGCTCATTCTTCATGGGTTCACGATAACTTACCGGTGTATCTGGAACAGTACTTCTTCCTCGTTTTTCACCATCTTCGCTGTCGTGACCGTCGCCATTGGTATCCGGACCACCGAGGCCGCTTCCATTTCCGGCGCCACGTGGACTGACTGGGTTACTCGGCACAGAGGTCATTGCATTTAATGCAGTCTTCAAGATATTTAAACTCCTTGAAGAATTTTCCGACCCCTGACATGCCATTCTCCTCTCCTCGTCCGTTTCTTCCGTTGAAGGGTACTCTTCACCCGTCCAAAAATTATTTAATCGAATTGGCACCTTCGACTGCCTCTTCGATCGACGAGTTGAAGGCTGCCGTACAAAATCGTAATTTAAATGATACATGACAGTCAACTCTCATGTAATCCGGTTCCACAGCATAAAAAATTAACCGGAAGAAAACCAGGCCTCGCTTGCTGGCCCAAGCTTGAACACCGCGTACGGTGTATGATCGGGGGTGGGGTGAGTGACTAGGTGAGCTCCACTGAGCGACACCTAGCTCGTCAAAATACGTATGAATTTTTCAAGAATTTTCTTATGATTTTTTTTTTGTTTTTGAAAATTTAAAACTTTCAAAATTGCATGAAAAGGGGCGAATTTTGGATATGTTTTCGTACAAAGGTTCTACATTAACTTCACGAAGTATCCGGATCATCAAACGAATACTTTTATAAATACAGTTTTTGAAAATTCTAAAAAACAAAAATAAAAAAATCATAAGAAAATTCTTGAAAAATCCATACGTATTCATAAAAATTGAGGAATTTGTTACATACAATCAAAAACCATTTTTACAGGAAATTTCTGCAAGAATTTATTGTTTAAACAATTTTTTGATAGTTTTTTGGTATTGTTATTATTGGAAATCGATATTACTATCATTTTCAATATGGATGATTTTTTTTTTTATTTTTGCTTCAACTGTAAGTACTTGAAATTCTCACCAAAACTTTTTTTACTGGAATTGTACGGATTATACATCCTTAAGGATGTTCGGGCCGTACAGTCCCAATTAATTTCTTCATATTTCTAAATGCATACGAAAAATAAATTATAGTTTTTCGACGTCAAACTCCTGTTTTGACCATAATGATCGATTTTTGGAAAAAATGAAGACAGGTTTTTGCTAATTACGGATAAATATTTCATTCTGAAAAAAATTACAAGAACCCTTTTTTGTAGGGCATTAAATTTCCTATAAAAAATATCAAATACCATTTTTTTTATCATATATAGTTTTGAATCAATCAAAAAATTTCTTAACAAAATGTTAAATGCATGCATTTTTTCATATAAAAATTCGACTGCTCGGTGGGCTGGGTTACACTTATCGTACCAATTCCCGCTTGCGACCAATTTTGTTTCTATATATATGTTGATTACTTTCGAGGAACAAAAGCAAAGAAATTCCGACATTACCAAATTAAGAACCACCCTAATATATAGATGGGGTATTACATCTCAACTCGACCTATCAAAAAGCCTGACCCTCTTTGATAATTCTCTAACTCTACGATGATTAAGCATTACTTCGTACAAGTATCTGTAGTAAAATTAACATTTTCGTCGTCTTGAACGAGAATATCTCAGAAACTTTTTGTCGTAGAAAAATTTTTAAGTGACAAAAAAGTTTTGATTTTGATTCGGCTTTTTGATAAGAGTTTTTGGAAAATTTTCAAATCAACCAAAGGTCCTGTATTTTTGAAAAATAATTTTGATTTTTTTTTCCAGCAAGTATGCCATGATTGATTTTGATGAAATTTTCACAGAATGTTCTAGCATTAGTGTATACTATGTCATAACATTTTCATCGTATAGGCCCAAATCTCGTTTGGGAGTAGTAGACACTGTTCTATGCGACTATTTTTGTAAAAATGCATTGCATTATTGACCTTCCGAGGATACATCATTTAGGGTGGGTAAAAAATTACTATTCTTGTTTCTTCTTTATAGAATGAAAAGTTTATAGAATATAAAACCTGATTATCATTGTTAGTGGTGAAATATAGGGTTTTGTGGGAAAATTAAAGTAAAAAATTGGAAAAACATATACCAATATTGAAAAATGAAACTCGTCCGGCACTTACTATTTGTCGATTTTCCTTATCCTTGAAAATTTCATTTTCCTCCTCATCTGTTGATTGCCCCGACAAATGTTCGCTGCTGCCGTTGTCACTCATTGTCCAAACTTCGCACTTTAGATCACACTTGTCAAATCACACGCTTATCAGATTACACTTGTCAGATAAAACTTGTCAGATTAGCACTAAAACTGAACACCTTTATTTAATTTAAATATTAGAGGTAAATTTTTAAACTAAATACAATATATTACAATTTGTTACTTAAAAAGAAAATAAACCATTTAAAACAGGAAATTTTAAGTAATTTGAAATGAAATTAAATCTATTATCAATAAAAATTAAAATTCAGTACAATTCTTATTCATTACAATTTTGGCTTTATGAATTGATTTTTTTTTAATCAAATATTTTTCTTTAATTGGCCCCACAACTTAATGCCGCACAACCGCACCACTCTAAAGATCGTGAATAATAAGTAAGTGCGCGCGTGTCTGATTTGACTGTTGACGCCGTAGAGTGAGAAGCGGCAAGACCCGCAGAAGGGAAAAAGAGGGGAGCTTTACAGTCGTGCTATTCTGCGACCTGCTGCTGTGCGGCTACATTCGATGAGGGGCTATTCACTCGCAGAATCATGTGTGCTTTACGTTTCAAAATCAGGCTCATCCGATTCAAAATCACTCGTAATGAACTTAAGATACTTAGAATCATCACAGAGTTCAAGCTATTTTCCGTTCTCATACGAAATCAGTACTTGTCATAAATACGAACATATATACAAAACGGTTTACAACGTTTGCTCACTCCAATTAGTTTTTACGTGGTTTTTTTATTTTGTTAATAAATTTAATTTTTTTTCTTTCTGCACTCAATGCAGAAGTTGGACAATTGGCGCTTAATGTCTAGAAAAGGGGTCGTATCTGAAAAAAAATTAAATCACTATTTCGGCGTATTTTCACCATAATAATGAATATGCTATTTAAAATTGTCACTTCCTATAATTGATCTCGCTACGAAGCAATGAAAGTTGAAAATTGACGTTCCTCTCTCTCTCTCTCTCTCTCTTTCTCTCTCTATCATTTTTTGATGCCACATGAACTCCGAGCGCTCTCGCTCATTCGCTACCTTTCCCATTCTATCTCTCTCTCTTTTACGGCCCATGCCTTTTTTGTGCGTCTATCGCCATCGTGCCTCTTCAACTTCACTGAAACAAACATTTTTTTGTAACCCGAACAGACAAAAGTCACTTTCGGTGAGAATTTTGAGCATTTTTTTTGCAGCATTATTATTTTGCAGCATTATTATTCAATATCGATTTTCTTAGCATCTCAAATATGCGGTTTAATTTGTTCAGATTTATGTCGTACCACGAAGTACTCAAATACTGATAGAATCACTTTTTTGATTATCTATGATTGGGACGAACAGCGTTAACATATCGAACAAAATTATTCATATCGAAAAACATTATTACGATATTTCCTAGTCAAGAAAAAATATTCTAGGAATATCATGATATATTATGATGCATTCCATGCTCACTCGACCAGTACCTAACACTGACTCCTATCGATTTGGTACACACATACGTACGGAGATTTTGTCGATATACCTTTTTTGAGGTTTTTAGAAATTTAACATATTTTGTCATTAAAAAGACGAAAACAAAGTTTTCCGCGGAATGATAGCTTCCTCTAGAGGATCCAAGAAAATGGTTATTGTTTTCGACGATATAAAAAGGTAATAATTAAAGTAATTGAGCGGAGTAAGTAGGTTTTTTCCAAATGTGATCGCTTCCCTTTTACACAATCTCAAGCAGAAACCTCCGATCTGTCTTAAATGTTACGAGGGCTTTCTGTTTGACAAGATAAAACTACCCCTAAAAAGATTTTTCGCGACTCAGAGGCCTTTTTGAGATACCGAATTCTGAAATGTGTTCTTTTTGCTACGCTCTTATTATATGTATATCTATCGCGCTTTGTTCTTATTATGTAAATTTGCATCTGTTATCATTCACGCTCTCTATTTTGTGCGGATCTTCGCTGGCCCGTTAGACGGTGTCGCATTAAATTTCTCCTATATATGGACAAAAACGCGAACCTCGGATCATGCGTTACTACCTCCGATCGACAACGATATTAGTCTAGCGGCCTGGAAAATTCAGTCTCCTAGATGAGATGTCAACCAAAAAGAGTTTTGGTGAGAATTTCAAGTACTTCGCGTTGAAGCAAAGATTTGAAAAAAATCAACCATGTTGAAGACAATAATATCGGTTTTTAATAATAACAATGCCGAAAAACGATAAAAAAATTTTTTAAATAATAAATTGTTGCAGAAATTCCCTGTATAAATGTTTTTCATATGTTACAAATTCTTCAATTTTTCTAAATACGTATGAATTTTTCAAGAATTTTCTTATGATTTTTTAATTTTTGTTTTTCAGAATTTAAAAAAACTGTATTTATAAAAGTATTCGTTTGGTGATCCGGATACTTCGTGAAGTTAATATTGAACCTTTGTACGAAAACATATCTAAAATTCACCACTTTTCATGCAATTTTCAAAAACAAAATTAAAAAAATCATAAGAAAATTCTTGAAAAATTCACATGTATTCAGAAAAATCGTGGAATTAGATACATATAATCGAAAAACATTTTTACAGAGAATTTCTGCAACAATTTATTGTTTAAACAATTTTTTGATAGTTTTTCGGCACTGTTATTATTGAAAATCGATGTTATTAGCATCTTCAATATGGTTGATTTTTTTCAAATTTTTGCTTCAACGCGAGGTACTTGAAATTTTTACCAAAACTCTTTTTGGTTGGGGCCCATACATCCTGAACGACCTGCGGCACGATGCCTACATCGCGATTGGAAATACATGTTTGTTTTTATGCCCATAGCTGACCGTTATTAGATCGTGCGTACGAAACGGTTGTAAAACAATAAATTACTCGACGACGCTCGAAATGAATTTAGTTAATTTTTTCTGCTCCGTAAACGGATTAAGGAAAAAACCGGAAAAAACCCAAAAGTTTTAAAGTAAGCGTCGCAGCTGCATACAATAACATATGTACGTCGCTCACTCGGTATCTTTCTCATAATCTATCTCTCTCTTTTACTGCCCGTACCTTTTTTGTGCCTGTCGGCCTTTTCTGGAAAAAAAATTAAACTACTATTTCGGCGTATTTTTACCTCCTAATCATCATAATATACTATTTGAAATTGTCGCTTGCTATAATTTTTCGTCCTTTCTACAGATATGTCAAAAAAATTTGTCGCATACTACAATTATCATACGAAAAGAGTAAAAATAGTAGGAAATTTCCGAAACAATACTGAATTTAACATTATCGGTTCAGTTTGTTCCAAAGAATTTCGCAATACTATTGAAGAACGTTGGTATTCGATCAGTGAATGGAATACGACGTCGTTTAATTGTGTTGGGTATTTAGTATGGGTACCTCAATGGTCGTAAGAAAAGTGGACGAATCTATCGATGAAAATTTAGCTGTTCGGGTTACAAAAATATGTTTTCCAAGGTAGTGTATTAGAAAAGTTGAGGAGGTAAGATGGCCATAGAGGCACAAAAAAAGGCATGGTCAGTAAAAGGGAGAGAGATACGATGAGAAAGGTACCGAGTGAGCGAGAGCGCTTCGAGGTTCATGTGGCATAAAATGCAGAGTACGAGAGGGAGCAAGAGAGAGGAACGTCAATTTCCAACTTTCTTTGCTTCGTAGCGTGATCTGTAATAGGAATCCTACATTTACAATAGAATTTTTTAAAATTCGCGGAGTCAAAACCACTTGAGAATATAACCCAAATACAGTCACAAGTGTTTCTTCGAGTCTTCTAAACAAGGAAAAAAATGTAAAAAAAATCGAAGACATTGTATATTTCCAATTTTTTTTGAAATTCGATAAAGCATCAAAGGAATCCGAGTCGACGATCAGTCGTATATGAAAATGTTTGTTTTTTTACGAAGAATTTTTGACACTTTTTTCAGAAAAATCAATTATGCCATACCCGACGGAAATCCTTTTTTTGATGCTCCCACGATGAGATGACCGTTGAAAAAAAAATATAATCTTCAATAAATTTTTTTCAAAAACTACGTCTGATTTTAAATCAATTTTATATTTTTGATTTTTTCAATCCGTCCAGTGAAACCGGAGATACAGTAGCGTGAACCTTTTCCGGTCACTTCTAATGTACCCCGAGAAAAAAAAATCTTGTTAAGGATGTATGAGCACAAGGTGGCGGGGAATACGCGAAAACGTGGGCGCGGGTGAGCGCGGTGAGCGAGGGGCACGCATGAAAGAAGAGACAGTCGGACCGCTTATTATCCGACCCACGCGAAAAATTTCCTTAAAATCGATAATTGTATGTCAAAAGGTTCGTTAACCCCCATTTTTTATGGAACGTATGTAATCGTGATAGTTTTCTGAACATTTAACAGTTCTAATATTGATCGTGAAAGATACGAATTTCTGTGTCAAAGTTGCGTCAGCCCAGAATTCGTATATGGCGTGGGATAAATATCTTGATTTCACGAATTAATTACTCGCGTAAAGAGTCGTTGACCCACTTTGAAATTTTGCAGGTTTTATCCTATAAACTTCTGCTACCCCATATAAAAAATTCAGATTTTTATATGATCGCGAAGCTAGTGCTCATACATCCTTAAATGTGCTATATTGATATATTCGATTTCTCTTTTTTTGAAATAATTAGAATTTTATGAAATCCAAGCGAATATTTACTTGATTAAAATATTGGATGCTATTGTCTCTAATTTATTTATTTATTTGAATTAATATTTATTTAAAAGAGTACAGTAATAAAAAATTTATTTGCTCCTATTACATTTTTTCATTCGCTTTCATTCCAAAAACAGATGTAGTTAAATATTCATATATCCAATTTTTTTTTTCTTGTAAATTCATTAGAATTTTATTAGATCAGAGCTAATATTTATTTGATTCAAATGTTGTACTGCCTTTGTCTCTAATACATTTATTTACATAAATATTAATTTAACAGCGTTAAAAAATTCGTGTTCACCGACCAAAAAAAAACCCTAAATATGTGGTTAGAGTGAATCTGACAACTTATGGAATTTTTAGAATTCTAGTTCCACCCTATTGGATTCGCTACATTCAATTTTGTAATTTCTTCCAAAACCGACATGGTTATACTAAATAAAGCGCAGAGGACGGGACAACAACCATCCCTTGAGTTAGCTCCCAACATACAGCTGGTCAAGTGCTTTCTGGCGAGTCAAATACATGATATGAATTACCATATTTCATAAACAGTCGATAGCGTAGTAGGTAGCGTGTTAGGTAGATAGGTAGGATAGGTAGGATAGGCGCTTTATTTTGACGTTCTGAAAAACATATTAAAAATCGCGAACGAGATCGCGTGAGCGTTAGTAAATATTCAAGGTCAAAGGTTAGCAAACTCGGTATTTTCCGAATTTCTCGCTTTCTATATATGGCTTAAGGACCAATTAAAGTAATTATCAAAATGAAAGATTAACCAGAGATTCCAACAGAAAAGGTTTTCCTCAGCTTTTACGTAAAATAAACCGTTAAGATTTAAAAAAATAGAAGTGTGGCAAGCACACGCGTCAGAAGTGAAACTTATGGAAGGTGTATGAGCGATTTTACGTGGCTTCAACCACCCAAAAAAGACCATACATTCAAACAATAAGGCTGAGAGAAAGAGAGGGAGAAATAGTTGGACATAAACCTTTATGTCTCACTATCTCTCCCTCCCTTTCTTTTGGGTGGTTGAAGCCACGTAAAATCGGTCGTACACCTTCCATAAGTCACTTCTGACGCGTGTACTTATTACCGCACACCTACTTTTTTTTATTGTATAATTCAAAATTAGTTGGTGTGGGTTTTCTTTGTAATTTAATTTGCAATAATTTATTGTAATGAACAACATACGCGATGTTTAACGTGCCGTCTGTAAAGAATTTTCACTGTATAGATGTATATTGTCCATGTGTAATGTTATATTTATGTGCCGTATATAATATATATACTATATATGTACACTATATACTAGATATAGTATATTTAATGTATTTAGTATATATAAAATACGCGATTATATGTCCGTAAGGCGCATCTGTGAGAGTAATACGGTTGCCAAAACCCACAGTTCTCTCTTCAGGTAGTCTATAGTTCAGGGATGTGTGCATTTGAGCCCATACAGCATGATTGTCGTATTAGACGTCCTAAAACGTTGTATAGACGTCTTCACGTTTCAAAACGCACACACACAGGCTTCCAGACATTATTATTGTTTTACGTGTATAATATATAAATAGTATATATATATCGATGGACGATATATATTGAATGCCAAAGGGGCGTGAGCGCCTTTTTGCCAGCAAGGCGCGTAAGCGCTATACTTGGCGGGTATAAGGGAAAGAAATTTCTACAGCCAAATGGGCGTAAGTGCCAAGGCGCTTACACCCGTATGGCAGTAACAACTCGAAGAAATTGGGAAAATCGATCAAATCTTACTGCCAGAGAGGCGTATCTCCACTGCGAAACAGTTTGTCGCTTACGCTCTTATGGAAGTGAGAACTCGAAGAAATTGGAAAGTCGGTAAAATCTTACCGCCAAAATGGCGTATATATTACACCTCGAAAAAATACGAATTTTTCTGTAACATGATTCTGAAATTGTTGATTTCATAATTGTATTATTTTTTATGTCATCATTGTTCACGCTTTTGTTCCCAAAGTATCAAAGACAGTATCTGTCTTATGATTATTGAATAGATTTTGCAATAACGTCTTTACATATTAGGCTTCATTCCGATATAGGTATGGATAATGAAAACAGGCTACAAATTTGATTGCTTCTTGAATGAATCCGCCCAAACATGAATTGTAAACCGTATTTTTGAAGATACGCCCCTGTGGCAGTAAAATGTGATCGATTTCCCAATTTCTTCGAGTTTTTACTGCTATAAAGGCGTAGGCGACCAACTATTTTGCCGTGGAGATGCGCTCTTTTGGCAGTAAGATTTGATCGATTTCCATATTTCTTTGAGTTTTTACTGCCATACTGGCGTAAACGCCCTGGCACTTACGCCCGTTTGCCTGTAGAAATCTCTTTCCCTTATACCCGTCATATAGCGATTACGCCCTTCTGGCGTAATTGCTATTCTCTCTTTCTCTCTATTCTATTCTCTCTTTCTCTCTCGCTCTTGCTCTCTCTCTCTTTCTCTCTCGCTCTTGCTCTCAAGAAAGATGCAGCGCGCACAGTGACGCGCAGCATCATACACCAATATACATAGATGTATACATGTATAACCTATACTACTCGAGCCCTCTACACGCTATGTTCAGGCCCAAAGGGGTGGGCTTCCGGAGATCCGCATAAAGTGGAGACCGAGGATAGGGATTTTTGTGTGTATGTGTATAGCTGGGTATAGCTCCATCTCATTCTCTCTCTCGCTAACTCTATAAGTCTCTGTTCGTACTGCAGCAAATTATGTCGGTCGTTACACAAAATTTTCGCTTGACTCCCGCTAAAGAAGTTTCACTTCAAAAAGTCATTCTAAGTTTCCGCGCGGGTCGTAGCAATGACAATATCGAGCGCCAACATTGAGGGACCGAATATATTAATGCGGTCAACCATTGACGATATGCCAGATTTTGTCAATCTAAGCCCTGGCAACGAAATTTCCCGTGCAATGACGTTATGAACCGATGACAAATACCCCCCCCCCCCCATCTGCAGGTGCCACGGAGTGTAGATCCCGAGGCAAGTGCAGCTTTGGGGACCGTTACCTGCGAGTGACCCAAACAGCATTTTACGTTGGTTTTTACGCAGTTCGAAAATATTCGTGCTCCAAGTGTGTCGATATTTTACGAAGGCCATTTTTACATTGACAATCGCAATGGCAGAAGATTTTTTTGTATGTAACTAACTTCGCGAAAGTGGTCCCATCGTGACTGTGGAGCGTGTATGAAAAATTTGAAAGAGCCTAGTATTTAAAGAGGTGTTGAAGTACAACATTTAAAGGGTGTTAAGTCTGGAACAGTGCATATGGCGTGTGGAAGAGATAATACAAGCGGAAACAGTATTGAAGCATTTAAAAAGCGTCGCGTCGAAAGGGACCCTACCTCGAAGATGTATGGTGCGGAAAAGGACCTACGCACGCTATAGAAAATCTTCGCCGTATATCCCGTAAGTAGTTCATGTATGCAAAAAATTATAAGATCTTTTTCGTGGGAAATTTTATAATTTTCCATTTTGATAATAACTTTAATTGGTCTCCGAATTATAGGAAGCGAGATATTAGTAACAAACGAAATATGTTGACCTTTGACCTTCAATTTTTATTAATACTCACACAATTTAGTTTTCGATTTTAATATGTTTTTCAGAATGTCAAAATGAAGCGATAAAAAAAATATATTTGTAGGAATTTTTTGGAACAAAAAATATAAAATTACGACTATGATACGCGTGTACCCAGGTTTACTATTAGCCCAGTCGCCATGTTCCGTAAAAATCGCTTCAATTTATAAAATTCCGAACAACAAATTTCCTTCACAAATGGTTGAGGGGGGGGGGGGGGGGGGTGTGTCATTGGTAGTCTCAATCCAGATTTTCGAGCATCCACTCTTTCTAGTTCAGTCGCCAATTTGAATTGAAGGGTATGACATTAAATTATTAGAATATCTGGTTTATTTAAAAGTGTACACTGAAAATAATTATGATCAAATTTGACGGAAATTTTATTCTTTACAACTTTGGTCTACCATTTTTTGTCTAGGATCGATATTTTTCGACTTGGATCCGGAAAGGGGGGAGGGGGGTTATCTAATTATTGCATTATCTCATTTTTTGTTGACTTCTACGTATAAATGATAAGGAACAAATTTGTAGGGAAATGAATTCCTTACAACTTTGGTTGGTCTTTTTTTTTCCTAGCACTGATATTTTTCAAACTTGATAGAAACAAAATTTCCAACATATTTGGCCCCTACCTATTTTTTTCTTAAGATACAGTTTGGGGCATTTTAAGAGTTTTAGTTGGGAAAGAAATAAATATTGAATTTTTTATTGTAAAAAGTCGTGCAGTTGTCAAATAGTTCAAGAAACGATTTATTTTCACCCCTCTTTCTTTTTACCATAAGCGTGCGCCAGAAAAAATTGACCCTTGGAATTATATTCTCTACAAGTTTGTTCCCTATCGTTTATACGTAAAAGTCAACAGTAAACGAGATAATGCAATAATTGAATATCCCGCCCTTTTCTGCTGTAAATCGAAAAATATCAATCCTAGTAAAAAAAAATGGCAATGACCAAAGTTGTAGAGAATAAAATTTCCTTTATGTTTGATCATAATAATTACCAGCGTAAAGTTGAAAATAAACGACAAATAAACGTGGTACAAAACGGGATGTGTTAAGAGTGAAAAAAAAAATTTTTTTAGTTTTGTAACAAAAACTTTCCACAAAAAAAATATTTTTGATGTGAAATGAACTTTGCTTGGACAATAACTAAATTGTAAAGGTATTAAAATTTTTTAAACCAAGGTTTGCTGGTCCCATTAATAATATCATATTACTAGTACTTATATTGTTAATATTATAATAATTATCATTATTATCGTCAATGAATATTTTTGGCGGATATACCTTGTCGGCAGCAGTCAACATGATTTTTTTTCATAAAGTTCCTGCCAGAAAGGCGTATCCGTCAAAAATATGTGAATATTGAATATTGTTAAAGAATTGAATATTTTTGGCTGATACGCCATTTTCGCATTAGTCCAAAATTACATTACTGGCAGAAAGTCTATTCTCTTTAAATTGCTGGCTTGAATATACCGAAAGTAGAAAAAAAAAAAATTTGGAAAAAAGTTTTAGGAAAATTTTTTTACAAGGGTCCTCCGCAAGGGCGTATCAGCCCTTTTGGCAGTAGTCAGCATGATTTTTTCCGTGAAGTTAATACCTCGTTCTCTTGTATTGCTTTTTTTGGTCTACTACTCATCCCTTAGCATAAAAATATTAATTTTTGTTATTGGGAATGATTAGATTTTTTTTCCAAAAAACTTGAAAAGTACATCTTAAATCTTCCAAAAATTTCGATTAAAGCCATGGGCTAAAAGTATTCCAATAACGGCGACATTCAAATTCCATTTTAATGAATTGAAAGAAAAAATAATTCTCGGCATTGAAATTTTTTAAACTTCTAACACTTTTTATTTTTTGATCTTCATTTCAGATGAGTTATTCTTGAAACTGACCTCGCGTAGCCGTAAGCCGTATGGGAAATTATCATCCCAGCAGCGTTGTCGTATGAAAGTAAATTAAGGAATAGTCTTCTTTGTACAACCACTGAGTCACCCTCTGTTGAAGTCCCTGGACAAGAAAATATCTGCTGGGAGCAGATCGTAGACGATCTAACATTCGGTCGTCTACGTATGGTTGATGGTGCATCAACAACGCATACTAACCCTGGTTCATCGGTTGATCAGATCGAGGATTTTGTCGATCTAGTTGGCTCCCGACAGAGTCCGTTGAACGATTTTTCTGACAATGAGACTGGTGACGAATCTGATTCTTTTGTAAGTGACTGGACAGTCGAATCTTCAGATGAGGACGATAGGACTGTTGCAACAGGGGGCCTCCATGATAAAGAAGGAGATCTTAACTTTTGTGGAAAACTCGCGTCGTGCTTTGTCGAAAATGATTTAACCCTCCGCGCCGGTGATAGTATACTCGCATTACTGCGGGAGCATGCATGCTTTATTACTTCTCTTCCAAAGTCGACCAAATCCCTATTGCAAACGCCACGTCAATCAGCGACACTATTGGACGTTGTTCCGGGAAAATATGTACATTTGGGTTTCGAGGCCGCGATAATAGGCATCCTCAAAGATGTACCACCGAATCGCATTCCTTTCACCCTGGAGATCGATATTAATACGGATGGAGCTACTCTCGGAAAATCCTTGAAGAACCAAATCTGGCCCATACAGTGTAGAATTGTGAATATCAGGAACGCTCCAACGGAGGTAATCGGTGTCTACCGAGGAAAAACGAAACCTGCAAGTGCTATTGATTTTCTCACACCATTTGTAGAGGAAGCGAACAATATTATCCGGAACGGTGGAGTAGTTCTTTCTGATGCGCGAATTCCCATCTCTCTACGGGCTTTCATTGCCGATGCACCCGCCAGAGCGTTCATCTTGAATCACAAGGGCCACAACGCGAGCGCCCCATGCTCCAAATGTAAAATTACTGGAATATCCGTAGAGCGTCGTATGACTTATGCAGGTGTGGCTAATGCTCGGACCGATGACGAATACCGGAGAAAAGTCGATGGAGATCATCACAAGAACGGCGAAAGTCCTCTGTCGCTTCTCCCCATGAACATGGTGACCCAAGTGCCCTTCGAGTATATGCATCTCGTTTGTTTAGGCGTTATGAAACGGCTTTTAATGGCGCATATAGATGGTAAGTTTTCTATTCACGCCAAGCTGTCCACACGTGAAATCGGGCTTATCTCGAAGCGGCTGAAAGATTTGACCAAGCATTGTCCGTCAGAGTTTTCACGTCGTATTGAGATGATTGAATGTTATAATTCATTTAAAGCTACCGAGCATCTACAGATCTTATTCCATACAGGCCCTGTAATTTTTCGGGGAATCTTTGATGAAGAGTATTATGAAAATTTTCTTGTGTTGCACGCTGCTGTACGTATTTTAACAGTGGAACGTCCATCGGACATACAACTTTTCTTCGCCCAAGAAGCTCTACGCATATTCGTGCAAAAGTGCCCGAAATTGTATGGCCCCGAGTTTGTGAGCTACAACATCCACTGTTTACTTCATATTGTCGATTATGTTAAACTATTTGGTCCCCTTGACGAATATTCCGCCTTTCCGTATGAGAACAATATGAAGATATTCCGTCGCTACTGTAGGAAACCAGATCGCCCGCTGCAACAAGTCGTGAACAGACGCGCCGAGCGGGCCAAATGGCTTAATAAGAGCGGTCGTAATTATCATTTCGAGGGAACTCCTGTAGCCGTTAATTGTCACAGCAATGGACCTCTTCCGGTGGACAGGTTTCAGCCTGGAATTTGTCAGTATCGACGCGTCAAGTCGGCAACGTTCATTCTATCTAGTAGTACACGCAACAGCTGTTGCATCATGAAAGATGCGTCCATCTGTATCGTGTACAACATTGTAGTCGAGAACAATGTCATCTACTTGGTCGTGAGAAAATTTGATACTGTTACGCCATTCTACAACGTAGCCGTTGCTTCAACATTTGTTGGCTGCTACAAGTGCTCGCGACTTCAAGAAGAGTTCATCGTCGTGAAATTTGCTGACGTTTCCACTGAAGGTTATATGATGCCTTGCTGGTTGTCGCATCGCTTGGACGAACTTGGTAACCAAGTGATTGCTGATGGAGTGTTCATAGTGACTGCGATGTCTTCAGAAGCATTTTACTGATCAACTCTGCGAGATATGGAGTTGGCAGTGGATAGGGTAATTTACATCACTTTATCGGTTGCAAAGATGTGCGCGTCAAATTATTTTTTCAACCTTTCGTAGTTACTGTGAGTGAAATTCACCCTCCATCCAATCTTGGGGCTGTGCCCCAAGGTGTGGGGAGCTTTAAAGGATTGTTCAAACAGAATCGGGGGACAGAATGACTTAGGCAAGCCTGCCTGCGGTGTAAGGGCTGGCGGGACATTTTTGTAAACGCAAAGCTGAAGACTTTTTTTTTCTCCAAGCACCACGTTTTATTAGTATCAACGACAAACTGTATCAAATAACTTGAAATATTAAAAAATTATGGTTTTTTTTTGTGTTGCTCAAATTTTGTGTAGCTCGTAATTGTGTAGCTCGAATATGTGTGGCTCGAATCATGTGTAGGACCATTTTGTGTAGGAAAGAATGTGTAGGATCGGTGCCCTCTCAAGGTAAGCCATAGCACTGTTGATGGCAAGGCACTCGCTCTCTTGCTTACAAACTATACCTCTCTCTCTCTTCTTCTATTCCTCCACTTTCTTGTCCGGCTTACGGACACTTTTTAGCGTTACCAAGAGCTGGGTCTTTGTCGCATAAGAAGTATTCACTTCAAAAAATCGTAAGATATTTAAAAAAAACTGCCTCGACAAATTGTTGAGGATCAATAGAGAATGCAAGGCATGACTCTCTATCCTTATTTCTCCTATACGGTACTCAAAAGCCGAATATCGTTGTTAGTCCAGTCAACGTGTATGTGATGGTATATACCAGGTTTGGGCCCTTCAGAAAGTGTTAACATTTTTCATATACCTAGTTTTTGACGACCTGAATGTAATGGTACAAAAATCTTGTGGTAGTTTTGGGTTTGGGTTGAAACAAATTTTTGAAAAATTAAATTCGAATAATGGAGAACGACGAAGAAATTTCAAAAAGTTTCAGACAAAAATTGTAGAGAAAAAAAATCGAGTAAAAAAAAATTGAACTTTTTTTCTCTAAAATCGATAGGTGAGCCAGTGGAATTAATTTGAGATTTTTAGTGTATATCAATACTGAAAAATGATGGAGTGGGGTAACGGGCAAACAAGGAGAAGCAGCGGGGTAAGATACCGCTCCTCTCTTGGAACGGCAATGTGCCTGCTCGATTTTTTTGCCTAAACTGCCCTAAACTACCCTTGGCTCTCAAGCACTCATAAACATACTCTGTCGCCCGCTCTCAACCATACGCCTTTCGCTCTTTATCTCATTCACGGTTTTTGCAGTCATTTCTTTCCACTTGCACTCGTGTCTTATTTTCTCTAACTTTCTTTTAGAATTGGTATACCGACTTTTCTCTCTCATACCCACGTCACCACTTATTCGTCTATGCTTACGCACCTACATTCAACATCTGCACACATTCTCACCGAAGTGAGAATGTGTGGTCATATATATACATTAGGGCGGTTCAAAAAAGGTCCCTTTTTTTAGATTTTCCTCTTCTCTTGGATTCTTGCACTTTTTTACTTAAAAATAGCTCATGCAAAAGGGCTGGGCTAAATTTTTTTTTTGCTACTGCCTCAACGACGTTGAAATTTCGAATAAGACAAGATCAGAATAAGATAAGATCATTCGAAAATATTGAAAACTGAATAATAGACATATTTTTAAAAATTAATTTTCAAATTTCATGATTTTTTTTCGATTATTTTGTTACGAAAAAGAAAAACGGCTTAGAATTTTTGCATAATTTTAGTGTAATGTGCCGAATCTAGCATTGAAATTTCAAGGAAATCGGTCAAACCGTTTTTCAGATATCGTGGAGACCAGTTAGAAGAACGCAGTTTTAAGAAAAATGCGTTTAAAAGTTCAAATACGATTTAAACTATGAAATATTTACTCACCATTAATCTGCTATGCCTGGTCCATAGAGAATTTCTTGGAAAATCACTTCACCAGCATATTCTTCACATGTTTCGGAATCAATGTATGCAAAAAAAGAAATTCGTTTTTTCCAACATATGACACGGGGTGGCTACCTTAAGGGCGAAATTTAATTATTAGAATATCTCGTTTATTTTTAACTTTACACTGAAAATGGTTATAATCAAAATTAAAGGAAATTTTATTTTCTACAATTTTGGTGATTACCATTCTTTATGTAGGATAGATATTTTTCGATTTCGACCGGAAAGGGGGGGGGGGGAATTACGTTATTGCATTATCTCATTTATTGTTGACTTTTAAGTATAAATGATAAGAAACTAACTTGTAGGGAATTTAGTTCCCTACACTTTGATTCTGGTTATTTTTTCCCTAGGATCGATATTTTTCGACTTAGACCTGAAAAGGGGGGAATGGGCGATATTTAATAATTGCTTTATGTATGTCGTTGATTGTGGACGTTTACGTAGAAACTATAGGGAATAAAATTGTAGAGAATTTAATTGCCTACAACTTTGGTGCTTACCATTTTTTCTACAGTCAATATTATCTGGCGCACGCTTAGGGTAAAAAGAAAGAGGGGTAAAAATAAATCGCTTCTCGAACCATTTGCATTGATACTAGCTAGGTACCCATTTTTCGAAAAGATGAATAACCACATTTTATGCAATCTTGAATATCTCGAAGATCGTGCGGCTAAAAATTTTCTACGACGTGCCGATTCGAATAAAACATAAGTTGTCAAACGCTACCATACAGAATTCCATCCGTTGTATAGAAAAATTAGTATCTCATTCCAACCGTTAGAATTGGATTTCTTACGTGTTAATCAAATGGCGAATACAAAAACTCAATGCGTCACCGCCTAAAAAAATCGCACGGCGATTTCCTTTCACCAGGTTCAATGTTATGTTATCAACTATGGTTTCTTGAAGTGGGAGATCGAAAAAAAAGTTCCACGTCAGCTCGGCCACCCCGTTTTTTTGTCTAGAAAAAATTATTCAATATGGGCATTTCGAAGGACAATAGATACATGACATTTCACCAAAATTTCTTCCCCCACTATTGTTGGTTTTCGAGCTAACGATTAGTAAATTCTCAATTTTGTAAAAATTGTAACTTCGTAACGGCTTATCAGATTTAAATGATTAGAAAAAGAACATTTTTGATTTTTATCGCCCTTTTCGAAAAAAAAAATATGCCTTTATCGGAGAAAAGCTCATTAAACAGTTTTCGGGAAAATTTTTTGTTTTTTTTTCTACGAAAGGACCACCCGGAATTCTACTCAGTATTTTTTTTCCTTATAGAGGGGGGCAATACGCAACTACACAGGATTTTTTTTAAATTGAAGAGGGCATCAGTGAAGAGGAAACGATTGTTTTTTGTCAATTTACCCTGAAAACTGTGTAATGAGCTTTATCCGATAACGGCATATTTTTTTTCGAAAAGGGCAAATAAAAATTAAAAAGATTATTTTTTTAATCGTTGAGTCCGATGAGCAGTTACGAAGTTACGATTTTTACAACATTGAAAATTCATTAATCATTATCTCGAAAACCAACAATAGTGAGATTTGGGTTAGGTGTATTTTTTGTGTTTGGTTTGGTTGTATTTTTTGAGCTCCTCCGCCTGGATATCATTGTTAGTGCTGAAATAAAGGGTGTCGAACAAAAAAAAACGCGAAAATTCGGAAGAGTAGCCAAAATAGACAAATGTACCTAAAATTTGATTTAATCAATCAAGAGTTATTTTCAATGTATATTTTATTTAAAAAATATTACATGTAAAGTATTGCATCCGTCCGAGACGCAACATATTTTATGCGAAATCGGATTTTTGCAAGCAATTGGAACTACGAGAAAAGCAGCAGTGGTCGAGGGAAACCTTTTTGCTCTGTACCATACGTGTAAGCTTATATGTATGGATAAACGAAACAGAGAGCTCGGTAGCGGAGCAGATAATGCAGAGCGCACATCCTTTCCCTGCATGCATCGTTTACCCACTGAGAATTTAGTTCACGGAACGGACGTATCGAACTTACGGAACCGAGCTCTACTGTGTCTGTCCAAGGCTTTTCGCTCCGTGGATTCTCTCGCCGAGACTGTGTATATAGTAACGACCACTTCGGGTCGTCACCGTGCCTCCTTCGTAGCGACAGCATGAAACAATGTCATGTACTGCGAGTCGCCACTGTGCAGACGCTGTGGCGACACGCAGGGATACTAACCCACACCGAGCACCCATTGTGTCGTTAGGGTGTCGCCACAGGGTGCTCATCACGCATTGCCGGTACAAATCAAATACATTCGGACATACATCGCTGCACTCTACCGACACTACGTGCCGCTGTGGACGCCATCGTGCCGTTACCGTGGTCGCATGCAATATGGCAACGGCACGTTTGTCTGTCTGGGTAAGCCATCCTAGAGAACCCTATATAAGACCGGGTAATGAGCCCGCGGTACGTCAGAGTCGGACGAAAATTTTAAGTAACGAATCGCTGTCAGAAAATCGGTGGAATTTTAAGTAGACGAATCGATTTTTGAGATATTGAGAGAGAATAAGAGAGAATGAAAGAAAATAAGAGAGATTAAAAGAGAATGAGAGAGATCTCTCTCAATCTCTCTTATTCTATCTCAATCTCTCTCATTCTCTCTCAATCTCTCTCATTCTCTCTCAATCTCTCTTATTCTCTCTCAATCTTTCTCATTCTCTCCCAATCTCTCTCATTCTCTCTCAATCTCTCTCATTCTCTCTTAATCTCTCTCATTCTCTCCCAATCTCTCTGATTCTCTCTCATTCTCTCTCAATCTCTCTCATTCTCTCTCAATCTCTCTTATTCTCTCTCAATCTCTCTCTTTCTCTCTCAATCTCTCTCATTTTCTCTTAATCTCTCTCAAACTCTCTCAATCTCTCTCATTCTCTCTCAATCTCTCTCATTCATTCTCAATCTCTTTCATTCTCTCTCAATCCCTCTCATTCTCTCTCAATCTGTCTCAATCTCTCTTATTATCTCTTAATCTCTCTCATTCTCTCTCTTGATCGCTCTCAATCTCTCTCATTCTCTCTCAATCTCTCTTATTCTCTCTCAATCTCTCTCATTCTCTCTCAATCTCTCTCATTCTCTGTCGATATCTCTTATTCTCTCTCAATCTCTCTTATTATTTCTCAATCTCTCTCATTCTCTCTCAATCTCTCTCATTCTCTCTCATTCTCTCTCATTCTCTCTCAATCTCTCTTATTCTCTCTCAATATCTCTCATTCTCTCTCAATCTCTCTCAATCTCTCTCATTCTCTCTCAATCTCTCTCAATCTCTCTCATTCTCTCTCAATTTCTCTTATTCTCTCTCAACCTCTCTCATTCTCTCCCAATTTCTCCATTCTCTCTCATTCTCTCACTACCTCTCTTATTCTCTCTCAATCTCTCTCATTCTCACTCAATCCCTCTCAATCTCTCTTATTCTCTCTCAATCTCTCTTATTCTCTCTTAATCTCTCTCATTCTCTCTCATTCTTTCTCAATCTCTCTCATTCTCTCTCAATCTCTCTCACTCTCTCTATGCTTGTTCGTGCATAAAATGAAATGTGGAATGATGCCACCGTACCTGTTGAAAGAAGTAAAATGGGTTGTGAATGAACACGGGTACAACACAAGACAAAAGAACGATTTGAAAATTGAATTTCGTAAAACAAGTGCCGGACAAAAATCAATGACATATAGGGGTTTTGATATTTACAATAAGCTACCGAAAGAAGTAAAAGAGACACGGGACATGAAGAAGTATAAAAGGTGTATAAAAGAAACCGTGAAGAACATGACATGAAAAAGGAAGAAGAAGTAGCGAGTAAGTTAGAGTAAGGAAGAAGGAGTAGGAAGATTATAAACAAATAGCCTATAAGGTAGAGTAGTAAGGTAGAATAAGATGGAATAAGTATGGCGAATGTAAATTGTAAACAAGTAGCCGTTGGCTAAATAAAACTAAATCAATCAATCAATCTCGATCTCTCTCAATCTCTCTTATTCTCTCTCAATCTCTCTCATTCTCTCTCATTCTTTCTCAATCTCTTTCACTCTCTCTCAATCCCTCTCATTCTCTCTCAATCTGTCTTAATCTCTCTTATTATCTCTTAATCTCTCTTATTCTCTTTCTTGATCGCTCTCAATCTCTCTCATTCTCTCTCAATCTCTCTTATTCTCTGTCAATCTCTCTCATTCTCTCTCAATCTCTCTCATTTTCTGTCAATATCTCTCATTCTCTCTCAATCTCTCTTATTATTTCTCAATCTCTCTCATTCTCTCTCATTCTCTCTCAATCTCTCTCATTCTCTCTCAATTTCTCTTATTCTCTCTCAACCTCTCTCATTCTCTCCCAATTTCTCCATTCTCTCTCATTCTCTCACTACCTCTCTTATTCTTTCTCAATCTCTCTCATTCTCACTCAATCCCTCTCAATCTCTCTTATTCTCTCTCAATCTCTCTTATTCTCTCTTAATCTCTCTCATTCTCTCTCATTCTCCCTCATTCTTTCTCAATCTCTCTCATTCTCTCTCAATCTCTCTCACTCTCTCTATGCTTGTTCGTGCATAAAATGAAATGTGGAATGATGCCACCGTACCTGTTGGAAGAAGTAAAATGGGTTGGGAATGAACACGGGTACAACACAAGACAAAAGAACAGTTTGAAAATTGAATTTCGTAAAACAAGTGCGGGACAAAAATCAATGACATATACGGGTTTTGATATTTACAATAAGCTACCGAAAGACGTAAAAGAGACACGGGACATGAAGAAGTTTAAAAGGTGTATGAAAGAAACCGTGAAGAAAATGACATGGAAAAGGAAGAAGAAGTAGCGAGTAAGTTAGAGTAAGGAAGAAGGAGTAGGAAGATTATAAACAAATAGCCTATAAGGTAGAGTTGTAAGGTAGAATAAGATGGAATAAGTATAGCGATTGTAAATTGTAAAAAAGTAGCCGTTGGCTAAATAAAACCAAATCAATCAATCAAACTCGATCTCTCTCAATCTCTCTTATTCTCTCTCAATCTCTCTCATTCTTTCTCAATCTCTTTCATTCTCTCTCAATCCCTCTCATTCTCTCTCAATCTGTCTTAATCTCTCTTATTATCTCTTAATCTCTCTTATTCTCTCTCTTGATCGCTCTCAATCTCTCTCATTCTCTCTCAATCTCTCTTATTCTCTCTCAATCTCTCTCATTCTCTCTCAATCTCTCTCATTCTCTGTCAATATCTCTTATTCTCTCTCAATCTCTCTTATTATTTCTCAATCTCTCTCATTCTCTCTCATTCTCTCTCAATCTCACTCATTCTCTCTCAATCTCTCTTATTCTCTCTCAATCTCTCTTATTCTCTTTGAATCTCTCTCATTCTCTCTCAATCTCTCTTATTCTCTCTCAATATCTCTCATTCTCTCTCAACCTCTCTCATTCTCTCCCAATTTCTCTCATTCTCTCTCATTCTCTCACTACCTCTCTTATTCTCTCTCAATCTCTCTCATTCTCACTCAATCCCTCTCAATCTCTCTTATTCTCTCTCAATCTCTCTTATTCTCTCTTAATCTCTCTCATTCTCTCTCATTCTCCCTCATTCTTTCTCAATCTCTCTCATTCTCTCTCAATCTCTCTCACTCTCTCTATGCTTGTTCGTGCATAAAATGAAATGTGGAATGATGCCACCGTACCTGTTGGAAGAAGTAAAATGGGTTGGGAATGAACACGGGTACAACACAAGACAATAGAACAATTTGAAAATTGAATTTCGTAAAACAAGTGCGGGACAAAAATCAATGACATATAGGGGTTTTGATATTTACAATAAGCTACCGAAAGAAGTAAAAGAGACACGGGACATGAAGAAGTTTAAAAGGTGTATGAAAGAAACCGTGAAGAAAATGACATGGAAAAGGAAGAAGAAGTAGCGAGTAAGTTAGAGTAAGGAAGAAGGAGTAGGAAGATTATAAACAAATAGCCTATAAGGTAGAGTTGTAAGGTAGAATAAGATGGAATAAGTATGGCGATTGTAAATTGTAAACAAGTAGCCGTTGGCTAAATAAAACCAAATCAATCAATCAATCTCGATCTCTCTCAATCTCTCTTATTCTCTCTCAATCTCTCTCATTCTCTCTCATTCTTTCTCAATCTCTTTCACTCTCTCTCAATCCCTCCTCATTCTCTCTTAATCTGTCTTAACCTCTCTTATTATCTCTTAATCTCTCTTATTCTCTCTCTTGATCGCTCTCAATGTCTTTCATTCTCTCTCAATCTCTCTTATTCTCTCTCAATCTCTCTCATTCTCTTTCAATCTCTCTCATTTTCTGTCAATATCTCTTATTCTCTCTCAATCTCTCTTATTATTTCTCAATCTTTCTCATTCTCTCTTATTCTCTCTCAATCTCTCTCAATCTCTCTCATTCTCTCTCAATTTCTCTTATTCTCTCTTAACGTCTCTCATTCTCTCCCAATTTCTCCATTCTCTCTCATTCTCTCACTACCTCTCTTATTCTCTCTCAATCTCTCTCATTCTCACTCAATCCCTCTCAATCTCTCTTATTCTCTCTTAATCTCTCTTATTCTCTCTTAATCTCTCTCATTCTCTCTCATTCTCTCTCATTCTTTCTCAATCTCTCTCATTCTCTCTCAATCTCTCTCACTCTCTCTATGCTTGTTCGTGCATAAAATGAAATGTGGAATGATGCCACCGTACCTGTTGGAAGAAGTAAAATGGGTTGGGAATGAACACGGGTACAACGCAAGACAAAAGAACAATTTGAAAATTGAATTTCGTAAAACAAGTGCGGGACAAAAATCAATGACATATAAGGGTTTTGATATTTACAATAAGCTACAGAAAGAAGTGAAAGAGACACGGGACATGAAGAAGTTTAAAAGGTGTATGAAAGAAACCGTGAAGAAAATGACATGGAAAAGGAAGAAGAAGTAGCGAGAAAGTTAGAGTAAGGACGAAGGAGTAGGAAGATTATAAACAAATAGCCTATAAGGTAGAGTTGTAAGGTAGAATAAGATGGAATAAGTATGGCGATTGTAAATTGTAAACAAGTAGCCGTTGGCTAAATAAAACCAAATCAATCAATCAATCTCGATCTCACTCCATCTCTCTTATTCTCTCTCAATCTCTGTCATTCTTTCTCAATCTCTTTCATTCTCTCTCAATCCCTCTCATTCTCTCTCAATCTGTCTTAATCTCTCTTATTATCTCTTAATCTCTATCATTCTCTCTCTTGATCGCTCTCAATCTCTCTCATTCTCTCTCAATCTCTCTTATTCTCTCTGAATCTCTCTCATTCTCTCTCAATCTCTCTCATTCTCTGTCAATATCTCTTATTCTCTCTCAATCTCTCTTATTCTCTGTCAATATCTCTTATTCTCTCTCAATCTCTCTTATTATTTCTCATTCTCTCTCAATCTCTCTCATTCTCTCTCAATCTCTCTCATTCTCTCTCAATCTCTCTCATTCTCTCTCAATCTCTCTTATTCTCTCTCAATATCTCTCATTCTCTCTCAACCTCTCTCATTCTCTCCCAATTTCTCTCATTCTCTCTCATTCTCTCACTACCTCTCTTATTCTCTCTCAATCTTTCTCATTCTCACTCAATCCCTCTCAATCTCTCTTATTCTCTCTCAATCTCTCTTATTCTCTCTTAATCCCTCTCATTCTCTCTCATTCTCTCTCATTCTTTCTCAATCTCTCTCATTCTCTCTCAATCTCTCTCACTCTTTCTAGGCTTGTTCGTGCATAAAATGAAATGTGGAATGATGCCACCGTACCTGTTGAAAGAAGTAAAATGGGTTGGGAATGAACACGGGTACAACACAAGACAAAAGAACAATTTGAAAATTGAATTTCGTAAAACAAGTGCGGGACAAAAATCAATGACATATAGGGGTTTTGATATTTACAATAAGCTACCGAAAGAAGTAAAAGAGACACGGGACATGAAGAAGTTTAAAAGGTGTATGAAAGAAACCGTGAAGAACATGACATGGAAAAGGAAGAAGAAGTAGCGCGTAAGTTAGAGTAAGGAAGAAGGAGTAGGAAGATTATAAACAAATAGCCTATAAGGTAGAGTTGTAAGGTAGAATAAGATGGAATAAGTATGGCGATTGTAAATTGTAAACAAGTAGCCGTTGGCTAAATAAAACCAAATCAATCAATCAATCTCGATCTCTCTCAATCTCTCTTATTCTCTCTCAATCTCTCTCATTCTTTCTCAATCTCTTTCATTCTCTCTTAATCCCTCTCATTCTCTCTCAATCTGTCTTAATCTCTCTTAGTATCTCGTAATCTCTCTTATTCTCTCTCTTGATCGCTCTTAATCTCTTTCATTATCTCTCAATCTCTCTTATTCTCTCTATATCTCTCTCATTCTCTCTCAATCTCTCTCATTCTCTGTCAATATCTCTTATTCTCTCTCAATCTCTCTTATCATTTCTCAATCTCACTCATTCTCTCTCAATCTCTCTTATTCTCTCTCAATCTCTCTTATTCTCTTTGAATCTCTCTCATTCTCTCTCAATCTCTCTCCTTCTCTCTCAATCATTCTCATTCTCTCTCAATCTCTCTTATTCTCTCTCAATCTCTCTTATTCTCTCTCAATATCTCTCATTCTCTCTCAATTTCTCTTATTCTCTCTCAACCTCTCTCATTCTCTCCCAATTTCTCTCATTCTCTCTCATTCTCTCACTACCTCTCTTATTCTCTCTCAATCTTTCTCATTCTCACTCAATCCCTCTCAATCTCTCTTATTCTCTCTCAATCTCTCTTATTCTCTCTTAATCTCTCTCATTCTCTCTCATTCTCTCTCATTCTTTCTCAATCTCTCTCATTCTCTTTCAATCTCTCTCACTCTCTGTTTGCTTGTTCGTGCATAAAATGATATGTGGAATGATGCCACCGTACCTGTTGGAAGAAGTAAAATGGGTTGGGAATGAACACGGGTACAACACAAGACAAAAGAACAATTTGAAAATTGAATTTCGTAAAACAAGTGCGGGACAAAAATCAATGACATATAAGGGTTTTGATATTTACAATAAGCTACCGAAAGAAGTAAAAGAGACACGGGACATGAAGAAGTTTAAAAGGTGTATGAAAGAAACCGTGAAGAACATGACATGGAAATGGAAGAAGAAGTAGCGAGTAAGTTAGAGTAAGGACGAAGGAGTAGGAAGGTTATAAACAAATAGCCTATAAGGTAGAATTGTAAGGTAGAATAAGATGGAATAAGTATGGCGATTGTAAATTGTAAACAAGTAGCCGTTGGCTAAATAAAACCAAATCAATCAATTAATCTCGATCTCTCTCAATCTCTCTTATTCTCTCTCAATCTCTCTCATTCTCTCTCATTCTCTCTGAATTTCTCTCATTCTCTCTCAATCTCTATTAAGCTTTCCCGATGTCACTCATTCTCTCTCAATATCTTTCATTCTCTCTCAATCTCTCTCAATCTCTCTTATTCTCTCTCAATCTCTCTCATTCTCTATTATTCTTTCTCAATCTCTCTCATTCTCTCTCATTCTCTCTCAATCTCTCTCATTCTCTCTCATTCTTTCTCAATCTCTCAATCTCTCATATTCTCTCTCAATCTCTCTTATTCTCTCTCAATCTCTCTTATTCTCTCTCAATCTCTCTCATTTTCTCTTAATCTCTCTCATTCTCTCTTATTCTTTCTGAATCTCTCTCATTCTCTCTCAATCCCTTCCATTCTCTCTTATTCTCTCTCAATCTCTCTCAATCTCTCTCATTCTCTCTCAACCTCTTTTATTCTCTCTTAAGCTCTCTTATTCTCTCTCATTCTCTCTCATATTCGCTCTCTCTCTCTCTGTGAGTATTGAAGGCTGCCACTTCTATCGCTCCTGCTTTCATGTCGTTCTTTCTCTGCCGCCGCTTGCCTTCGGGCGTTTTTTGTTGCAGAATCCAAGCGTGCCTTTTACCGCTTTCACCTTGTGCTAAAAAACTTTGACCTGTGTGGATTGCATCTCGAGTTTTTTTTAGGTTAAAACTGGTGAATTTTCCTAACCTCATTTTCGTGTGTGGGTGGTTCATCTTGCCCCGCTGTGTCTATCATCGCACCTTGCTGTCGTGAGTCTATCGCGCATGCTCCTCGGGTCTCCTTCTATTCGCTATCAGTCACGATTATCGCTTCTTACGCATGCGCTCTTCCTGCTACTCAGTGCGTTAGCCACCCGGCGCCATCTAATGCTCTGCATCTTGTGGACTGTCTCATCATAGATATCAATAAATAACGTCAATATCGATCTTAGCGTCTGCCGAGGAACTTTGACTTATCATCAGTCGGTAACGTTAGCAACAAATTCATCGGCAATCAGCTTTATGCCTAGACAAAAGTGTCACAAGTGTACAAAAGACATAGCGACAAAGTCGGTAACGTGTACAACGTGTTTTAAATTTTTTCATCCTCGTTGCAGCGAGATTTATTCAGCGCAGAGATTAGTGTTTGATTGTTGCAAGCGTGAACTGAGTACCTCTACTTCACGATCGTTATCTATCCCGGTTATTGGCGAAATGGCAGGTGGGGGTGAAATGAATATTACTCTGAAATATATTTACGATAAGCTGGTTAAATCAGATGAAAAAGTAACTAATTTCATAGCCGAGCATAATGAAACGATCGCTGAAATTAAACGAAGTGTTTTGCCTTTTCCTGAGCTCTTACAGCGTGTCGAAAACCAAAATGCTAGAATAACAAAGCTAGAAAATGAGAATGTTCGATTGTCTTCAGAGGTTAGAGATTTTGTAGCATCGGGAAAGTCTGTTACACGTAACCTAATGTCGATGAACGAAACGGAATTAATTATTTCGGGTTTACCGACAGATGAGAATATCTTTGCGCATGAGATATCCTCAAATATCTTAACAGCTCTCGGTGCGCCTGAGCTTACAAATGACGTTCTGAAAGTCCGCGAAATTGTAAAAAAGCGTACTGAGTCAAATAGTCTTCCGATTCTGAACTCTTCAGCGACTCCATCTGGCAGTCAAAATGATAATAGAACGAACCCCGTAAATGTAAGGATCAAATCTAAGTCGATCATTGTTACGTTAAAATCAGTCCAAGTTCGAGATTTTATCATGGAACTCAAGCGAGCCAAAGGTGAACTGTCGGTCGGTGAAGTGTTTGAGAGTGATCGAGTTGGTCGAATTTTTATAAGCGAGCTCCTCTCACCAGCAAAATACGACCTTCTAAAGCGTACAAAGGCTAACGCGCGAGCTTTATCACACAAGTATGTATGGGTGAGAGGAGGCCGTATATGCGTGAGAAAATCGGAGGGTGAACCGATCATCCATGTTGATTCTGACGTTGATCTTGCTAAAATTGTTTGACTGCCTCCACCACTTTTGCCTCATGTCATGTCATGTCATTTCAGCAGAAATGGCAACCCATCAAACAAATCATCGCATCTGCGTATTGCACAGTTCAATGCTAATTATCTCCGCGGTCATATAGATTACATCAGACTACACTTTAACAACAATTTTTTTCACATTATATCAGTATCCGAATCTTGGCTCCACGGGGATATTTCAGACGACCTAGTCGCCCTTGAACATTACTTTTCAATTCGATATGATCGTGTGGGATGGATGGGAGGTGGTGTTTTATGCTATGTACACAAGTCACTTGAAGCTCAAGTAATTGCAAGATCGTCAGGAATTCACGCTAATGCCCCCGAATATATGATAATTGAGATTCGTAAATCTGATGCTGAACTATTGTTGGTTCGATCTATAGACGTCCAAAAGGTTTGCTTTTTTATGAATTCACCGAATCATTGTCTCTTGTAGCGCATCGTTACAAAAATATTATCTTGTGTGGTGACTTGAATTGCAATCTTTTATTAAATAGCTTCGAGGCGAATTACTTGCGCGAGCTTATGCGTTCTCTTTCGCTACATATAGTTGACTCTGAGGCTACATATCATACTGCTCTCTCTGGCTCGTGGCTGGATGTTATTGTGTTGGATGATCCGGACAAAGTAATTTCGTATAAAAAATCACCGAGTCCTTTCATTGCGGGACATGATCTCCTTGAATTACTCTACGCCTTTAATGTTAATCTTGATGTAAAGCGTACGATTGCTCGCCGTTCTTATAAAAATTTAGATTGTCCAGAGTTTCTTGCGCATCTGAGATTGGACATTGGGAATGTAGAGAATGTAAACATAGATGGTACAGCAGATGTCGATGAATTGTGCGCTAGATTATTAAAATCCTTAACGAATGCACTAGATAATTTAATACCAATCCACGAGTTCGAAATAAGAAATCCTCCTGTTCCGTGGCTTACTACGGAACTCAAAGCTCGATTTCGTCTACGAAATACACTCTATAAACGGCCTAAGCGTGCTAACAGCCTAGTTGGCTATGCGAGGTACAGACTATTTCGAAATCAGTTAAATATAGACATTAAGCAAGCGAAAAGCGTCTTTCAGTTTAACTCTTTGAATAATATCACCGATGCAGCTAAATTATGGCGAGAACTGGCCCGTCTTGGACTAGTCAAAACATCCCTCGTTTCTCCTCTTCACTTCTTCACGCCAGATCAATTAAACTCTTTTTATGTAGCTGTTTCGAATACCAAACCGCCATGTTCTTACTTGGACTTTATCACTGCTGTGACTCAAGTTGCTCGCTCACCCCTGCGCCCTGAATTTGTTTTTTCGATTGTAACACCGGAGACAGTATTTAAAATTATTACAGCAGGACCCCTTCACGCTTATTCTTCAGGTTCAGATGGTATCCCTCTCTATGTCATTCGCATTGCCTGGCCAGTAATTTCGGCATGGCTCACGTCTTTATTTAACCATTTTCTATCGACAGGTTCTTTTCCGGCAGAATAGAAGCGAGCTTTCATTCGTCCTTTATCTAAAATTCGTACTCCGTTAAGTCCGTCAGACACACGACTAATTGCTAATTTACCTGAACTGTCGAAAATTCTTGGAAAGATTGTTGCTCGCCAAATTTCTGACTATTTGTATCGCTATAATGTCTTAAATCCGAGACAATCTGCATATCGTTCTAACCACAGTACGCAGTCTGCACTGTTGAGAGTATGCGATGATATAAAGAGAGGGATAGAAAACAGACATATTACCATAATGATTTTATTCGATTTCAGTAAAGCTTTTGATACAGTTCCACATTGTCGATTACTCGTTAAACTGAAAGAGATGGGGTTTTCGGAAGCTGTTCTTACATGGATCTTCTCTTATCTAACCGGTCGTTCACAATCAGTAGTGGATGATAGAAATAATTGATCTACCTGGAAAATGACAACCTCAGGTGTTCCCCAAGGCTCCGTACTCGGACCGATTTTGTTCTCCCTTTTCATCAACAATATTAGTTCTGTCTTAAATCACTCAAGCTCTATGGTATTCGCAGACGACACTCAAATTTATCTTTCCTGCCTACCTGCTGACATCCTACGTGGCCTCGACTCAATATCGCAAGATGCGAGTGCGATTTTCAATTATGCGAATTCAAATGGTCTAAAATTGAACCTTACTAAATCGAAAGTGCTTGTATTCGGTAGTAATATGTTTGTCAGGGAGATTGATTTTAAGTCGCTACCATCCGTCACTATAAATGACACTCCCTTACCGTTTGTGAGTGAGGCGAGCAACTTGAGTGTTATCTTCATCTCGGATCTATCGTGGAAAAAACATGCCTCGCTCGTGTCACAAAAAGTACACTTCGCTTTGCATCAACTTAAATTTCATAAAAGCTCCCTTTCGACTGAGCTCAGAGCGAAACTCGTTGTCACTTCAATTTTGCCGCAAATCGACTAATGTTGTCTCGTTTATCACGGTCTCAGTGACGAACTTGACACCAAACTGCAACGTTTGGTAAACTGTTGCATACGTTTTATTTACGACCTGAGGCGTGACGAGCATGTTACCTCACATAGGTTACGTTTAGTGTGGTTGTCAGTAAGAAATCGGCAGTTGTACTTTCTCGGGATTCAGGTTTATCGTATTCTTCATTTGCAGTCGGCATCTTACCTGCGTGATCTTTTCACGTTTCTTGATCCATTACTACGGAGATCAGGCCGCCTTGCAACTCAGTCCCAGATTTTTGGCATTCCTTCCCATCGGACCACAACCTACAAAAATTCTTTCCATCTTTCAAGCGTCTATTTCTGGCATTTCCTTCCTAGTGCTATTACACAGTCCCAATTCGCTTGATATATTCAAAAATCGCCTTTTCACGTATTTGCGTGCATCTGAGCTAGGGTGAACGGAGTAAGTTCATTTGTTTTCGTTTGCCTCTGTCTTAAGTTTTAAGCTGAGTTTGAGAGCTGAAAATCGCTTTCTCGTTTTAGTTATTAAGCATTAAGTTTGATATATTATAATTATTATTATTTTCATCTTTATTTTTCATCTTTATTCATTCTATTTTGTTATCAGAATAAACATGATCGGATATTACAAGATCATTGTAATCGTAAAATTGTACACAAGAATGTATTCTTTTGCCCTTTAGCGTTGCTTGGGTATATTAAATCAATCAATCAATCAATCAAAATCTCTCTTATTCTCTTTCAATCTCTCTCATCCTCTCTCAATCTCTCTCATTGTCTCTCAATCTCTCTCATTCTCTCTCATTCTCTCTCAATCCCTCTCATTCTCTCTTATTCTCTCTTAATCTCTCTCAATCTCTCTCATTCTCTCTTAATCTCTCTCATGCTCTCTCCATCTCTCTTAATCTCTCTTCTTCTCTCTCAACCTCTCTCATTCACTCCCAATTTCTCTTATTCGCTCTCATTCTCTCACTTTCTCTCTTATTCTCTCTCAGTCTCTCTGATTCTCTCTCATTCTCTTTCAATCCCTCTCAAGCTCTCTTATTCACTCTCAATCTCTCTTATACTCTCTTAATCTCTCTCATTCTCTCTTAATATCTCTCAATCTCTCTCAATCTCTCTTATTCTCTTTCAATTTCTCTCATTCTCTCTCATTCTCTCTCAATCTCTCTCACTCTCTCTCAATCTCTTTCAATCTCTTTTATTCTCTCTCAATCTCTCTCATTCTCTCTCAACCTCTGTTATTCTCTCTCAATCTCTCTTATTCTCTCTCAATCTCCTTTATTCTCTCTCAATCCCTCTTATTCTCTCTCAATCCGTCTTATTCTCTCTCAATATCTCTTATTCTTTCTTATTCTCTCTCAATCTCTCTCATTTTCTCTTAATCTCTCTCATTCTCTCTTATTCTCTCTTAATCTCTCTTATTCTCTCTCAATCTCTCTCATTCTCTCTCAATCTCTCTTATTCTCTCTCAATCTCTCTTATTCTCTCTCAATCTCTCTTATTCTCTCTCAATCTCTCTTATTCTTTCTCAATCTCCTTCATTCTCTCTCAATCCCTCTTATTCTCTCTCAATCTCTCTTATTCTCTCTCAATCCCTCTTATTCTCTCTCAATCTCTCTTATTCTTTCTTATTCTCTCTCAATCTCTCTCATTTTCTCTCAATCTCTCTCGTTCTCTCTTATTCTCTCTTAATCTCTCTTATTCTCTCTCAATCTCTCCCATTCTCTCTCATTCTCTCTCAATCTCTCTCAATCTCGCTTATTATCTCTCAATCTCTCTTATTCTCTCTCAATCTCTCTTATTCTCTCTCAATCTCTCTCATCCTCTCTCAATCTCCTTTATTCTCTCTCAATCTCTCTTATTCCCCCTCAATCTCTCTTATTCTCTCGCAATCTCTCTCATTCTCTCTCAATCTCTCTCATTCTCTCTTAATCTCTCTCAATCTCTCTTATTCTCTCTCAATTTCTCTCATTCTCTCTCATTCTCTCTCAATCTCTCACTCTCTCTCAATCTATTTCAATATCTTTTATTCTCTCTCAATCTCTCTCATTTTCTCTCAATCTCTCTCGTTCTCTCTTATTCTCTCTTAATCTCTCTTATTCTCTCTCAATCTCTCCCATTCTCTCTCATTCTCTCTCAATCTCTCTCAATCTCGCTTATTATCTCTCAATCTCTCTTATTCTCTCTCAATCTCTCTTATTCTCTCTCAATCTCTCTCATCCTCTCTCAATCTCCTTTATTCTCTCTCAATCTCTCTTATTCCCCCTCAATCTCTCTTATTCTCTCGCAATCTCTCTCATTCTCTCTCAATCTCTCTCATTCTCTCTTAATCTCTCTCAATCTCTCTTATTCTCTCTCAATTTCTCTCATTCTCTCTCATTCTCTCTCAATCTCTCACTCTCTCTCAATCTATTTCAATATCTTTTATTCTCTCTCAATCTCTCTCATTCTCTCTCATTCTTTCTTAATGTCTCTCATTCTCTCTCAATCTCTCTCATTCTTTCTCAATCTTTCTCATTCTCTCTCGATCTCTCTCATTCTCTCTTAATCTCTCTCATTCTCTCTTAATCTCTGTCATTCTCTCTCAATCTCTCTCATTCCCTCTTAATCTCTCTCAATCTCTCTTATACTCTCTCAATCTCTCTCATTCTCTCTCATTCTTTCTCAATCTTTCTCATTTTCTTTCAATCTCTCTCATTCTTTCTCAATCTCTCTTATTCTCTCTCATTCTTTCTTAATCTCTCTCAATCTCTCTTATTCTCTCTCAATCTCTCTCATTCTCTCTCAATCTCTCATTCTCTCTCAATCTTCCTCATTCTCTCTCATTCTTTCTCAATCTCCCTCATATTCTCTTTTATTCTTTTTCAATCTCTCTCATTCTCTCTCAATCTCTCTCATTATCTCTCATTCTCTCTTAATCTCTCTCATTCTCTCACAATCTCTCTCATCCTCTCTTAATCTCTCTCACTCTCTCTGATTCTTTCTCATTCTCTCTCAATTTCTCTCATTCTCTCTCATTCTCTCTCAATCTCTCTCATCCTCTCTCCCTCTCTATTGTGAGTACTGCCTGCACGTCTTTCTTTTTCGCTCCGCCTTTTCGAGCTTTTACTGCCGTTTTTCTGCCCTCGGGCTTTTTGGTTTCAGTTCTCTTGCATGCGCCTTGTTGCAAGCTATCATTTGGCTTGCACCACCTCTCTCGTCTTGGCTGACTTCTTGAGTCTGCTGCATTTTTCTGGCTTTGTTTTTTTTCGGTGATTTTCTGACCGTTGTGGCATCCTAACCTACAGCTGTCATCGACTCAGGTTTACGCATGCTCAAGTCCATTATCCCGTCATCGCTGTCTCTGGCTCATCATCGACCGCTCGTCCTTGATCTGCGATTGTGGCTCCATCTCTCGGCTGATGCTGTCGTCTCAACGCTGACTGCTAGTCCTGGATCCGTGACTGTGGCCCTCATCTCTCGTCTGCTATCGTCGTCAACATCGATCGCCTGCTATAGATCCTTGTTTGCAACTTTATCTCTTCATTGCCCTGCTGCTGCCTTATCTCTACGATCGATAAAGTAGCGCTCGGTCGATGCTATCCCTACGGTTGGCACAGAAGGGTTCGAATTTTGCTTTTTTCACCTTCCACTGCTGAAGTGAGAATGCCACTGGCGAAATCTTGCTCTGGATGCAATAAGCAAGTTGTTGATGCGATTTACTGCTCCGATTGCAACTCCTATTATCATCGAAGCTGCTTGAAGATTAAGGCTCTTCGGCCTGGCACTTCCCGTTGTTGCCGTGACACCCAGCTGCTGCTTGCGGAACAGACTTCTCAGCCTGACCCGTCGCTATCTCTCTCTCTTTCGTTGCCTTCTCAGCCACTTAATCCCCCTGTGACGACTGAGTCCGCATTGGGGTCTACTGTTGCATCTGCACCTATTGCGGGATTATCCACGATGTCCGCGTCTACTGCTGTACCTGCTGTGGAAGTTTTCCAGGAGATGATCCGGCGCATGGATAGCAGATTTGACGGGCTTGGGGCTCGTTTCGATGCTATTGATAATCGCCTCAATTGCCTACCCGCAATGCAGGCACGAATTGAGGATAATGTTAGTCGCATTCAATATCTGAAGCGTGAAAATCACACCCTCGTCGAGGGGATGAAGGAGTTGCGAGCCACTGTTGCTGAGTTGCAGCGTCATCAGGTTACTGGTCAGCTGGAATTGCAGCGTGCTTCCGCTCGACTCTGCGAAGCGGAGGTAATCATCTCTGGGGTTCCTTGCCCTTCCCCCGATGGCACCCATGCTGCGGTCCTCCAGGTTGCTGCTGCTCTTGGGTTTCCCATGGAGAATGGTGGAATCATCTCGTCGCGTTTTCTCGTGCCGCGATCTGGTACTCGTCGCTCGAATAAGAGGAATGTGCCTCTGCCTATTATTGCCAGACTTAGTTCGCGTGAACTTAGCCTCCGTTTCATTGCCGCTAAAAAAGCGAAGGGCGTACTTCTCACCTCTGACCTTGACCCATCGCCTTCCTGTGCTTCAGCTGTTATTAACGTGAACGAGGCTCTACCCAGTAGTGTTTATAAGCTGCTGGTTGCAGCCCGTGTTGCTGCTAAAGCTAGGGGTTACAAGTACATTTGGCACAGTGATGGTGTCATCTTGCTGAAGTTCAAGGACGGTGAGCGCACTTGACGTATTCGCTCTGTAGAGGAACTTGAGGCATTTGAGTCAGAGACTCCACTTTCTTCTCCTTCTGGAGGCGATCATGATTTTACCGTGCATTCTCGTGCCTCACAAGATGGAGCTGCTGATGCTACACAGATATCGTAAGGATCTCGTCGGTCACCTGGCTTTTCCGGTGCCGCATTGAGCGGTATTGCTTCGTGCTCTACCACGTTTCCGCCTCTGCGCCTGCGTACTGCTTCCCCGGTTGACTCGCAGCGAAAGCAGCAGCATCAAAAGCAGCAACAGCAGCAGCAGCAACAGCAGCAGCAGCAACAACAACAACAGCAACAACAACATCAACAGAGGTCTTCTCAGCCTGCACAGCCTCAACAACTTCGTCAGCAATGACCAGTGCCTGTTTGCCTTTTCCCTACCCCACGCCTACTGCGCTCCTCACTGAACATCTGTCACATAAATGCGAATTCTATTCGTGGCCACTTGGACTATTTACGCTACCACTTTGTCGCTTCTGAATACCACGTTATCGCAGCTTCTGAGTCTTGGCTTCACCCTGAGGTCCTTGATTCGTCGATTGCTCTTCATGGTTATTCCACTCTTCGAAACGATCGTGTCGGCAAGGCTGGTGGTGGAGTTGCATTATATGTGTGTGATTCCTTGCAGGCCAAATCCCTCTCGGCTTCACCGTCTCTCTATGCAGCTGCCCCTGAATACCTTCTGGTCGAAATAAAGTCTTCTAGTGTTCCGCCTTTTCTCGTGTCAGTGGTTTATCGTCCACCTAAGACCGCGAACCTTGCTTTTTTTGAGATTCATTTCGATCGTTTTTCCTGCGACTATTCTTTCTCTCTCGTGCTTGGTGACTTCAATGCAAACCAACTGTGCAACTCCCATGACGCTCAAACTGTTCGCGCTTTCTGCCGCTCTCGGGCGCTTTATTTATTGCCGTTTTCTGCCACCTATCACACGTCAACTACCGATTCGTTCCTTGACCTCTGTTTGGTGAGTGATCGTGATGCTGTACTAAGCTTCGAGAAATCGGAGGTCCCGCTTATCGCTGGCCACGATTTAATCTCTGTGCACGTTGCACTGCCTGCTCCACCTGATTTGCGCTTAGTTACTACACGCTCCTATCGAGATTTCTCGCCTAAAGATATGGTCCGTCTGCTGGATTCCATGGACTGGAGTTGCTTTTTCTCTGCAACTACAATTGATAACCGACTGCGCTGCCTAGAAGAAAACCTTGTCTCTGCATTAAATGTCCTGGCTCCGCTGCGTACTTTTACTCCCAAGCGCCGCGCTCCTCCCTGGATCACGCCTGTTCTTCGTGACCTTGAACGTGCCAGGAATGCTCATTACCGCCGATATAAGCATTCTCGTACTTAAGCTGATCTCCTGACATATCGCTGCTCGCGTGACATCTTTCACAAGCGTATTTCTGAGGCTCGATCCGCATTTTACGCGAATCGGCTTGGTAGTGCTCCTGACGCTCGCGCTCTTTGGAATGAGCTTAGCTCATTGGGACTCGCATCTTCACAAAGGAGTGACTGTGCTGGATTCTCCATTGAAGAGTTAAATACTCATTTTGCAGCAGTTTCCCGTCGTCCTGGCGCGTACCTAGAGGTCACGGATTTCTTTCGTGCCCTCCCGCCACCTCGCCACGATGACTCGCTATTCTATTTTGGCGACGTTTCACCTACTGCTCTATCCAATGCAATCGCGCATTTTTCATCTCAGTCGCAGGGTGTTGATGGTGTATTATTGCGCAATGTCAAGGATACTCTCCCGGCTATTTTCATGTACCTGCTGCTCTTATGTAACGAGTCGCTGGCCTCCGGAGTTTTTCCGGCCTCCTGAAAGAAAGCTCGGATTTAGCTAAGGTCAAATCACCTACTTCGTTATCGCAGATGCGTCCTATTGCGAATCTTTGCCTCCTGTCCAAGGTACTTAAGCGAATCGTACTCGTTCAGGTTATGGCCTATCTTGAGGGCCGATCTTTGCTTGACTCTCGACAATCTGGTTTTCGCGGGGGTTTGAATACGCAAACTGCGCTTCTCAAGCTGGCTGATGATGTGCGTTGTGGTATTGACAATCGTCTGGTTACGTTCATCGTCCTATTTGATTTCAGTAAGGCGTCCGACTCTATGCCTCACTCCGCTCTCTTGGCTAAACTACTTGATCTTGGGTTTTCGCAGCATGCGTTGACCTGGATTGCCAGCTATTGTCAGGGTCGTTCGCAAGCAGTGGTTGGCCCATCTGGCGAACTATCTTTCTCCTCTTGATCAAGGGGTTCCTCAGGGTTCTGTACTTGGTCCTCTGCTATTCGTTGCCTTCATCAACGACGTCTCACAAGTCCTCCGGCATTCTGAACATCTGATTTATGCGGATGATCTCCAAATATATCTTCAGTGCCCTGCGGCTGAGGCCCCCCAGGCCATTTTACAGCTTGATCAAGATGCTGCTGCGGTTTATGAGTGGTCGTGCACCAACTCACTTAGCCTAAATTCGACTAAGACGCAGGCCATTATTCTCGGGAGTTCGCCGTTTCTCTCTCGTCTCAGCATCACGGCGTGCCCGCCAGTAATGGTTAATGGCGATATTGTACCATTCTCTCAGTCGGTTCGAAACCTGGGGCTCATATTCGACAGTACCTTGTCCTGGGTTCCCCAGGTTGACGCTGTTTCCAGCAGGGTGCATTGTGCTCTCCGCCAGCTCTCTGTGTCACGTCGGCTTTTTTCAGCTGCCTTGCGTGCCACTCTCGTAATGACCCTGGTTTTTCCGCTATTTGATTATTGCTGTGTTGTTTACAATGACTTCTCGAGGGGGCTCAATACTCGCCTTCAGCGTCTTCAGAATTGCTGTGTGCGCTTCGTCTGCGGCGTTGCAAGGGATGAGCATATTACCCCTCACCGCCGAGCTCTTGGTTGGCTCTCAGCACGGGACCGTAGACTCTATTTTCTTGGTACTCAACTCTATGTCATCCTCCGTACAAACTCTCCTGACTATCTGCGGAGTAAATTTGTTGATCGTCCCGTGGCTGCCCTAGATCCTCGTCGGCGACCGAGGAGTGCTCTTCTCCTTCCTCGCTTCAGCACTGAGGCCTATCGACGATCGTTTTCGGTGGCTAGGGTCTATTTCTGGAAGTCTCTTCCCTCTGAGGTGCGTGCGTCTCCCTCTCTCTCGGTTTTTCGTTCCCGGCTGAGACAGCATCTATTTGATACTGAGTTTCTCAGGGACTAGTCCGTGAACGCGCTGGCTCTTTTTTTTTTGCTTATTTTATTTTATTCTTTGTTTATTTTATTTTATTTTACTATTGTTCTGTTTTTTACTTCTGTTTCTGATCTTGTTCTCGAGTACCACGCATGGCATATTGTAAATGTGTGGTACTTATCCAACATTGTTATGGATAAATAAATATATCTATATCTATATCTATATCTATATCCTCTCTCAATCTCTCTCTCACTCTCTCTGATTCTCTCTCATTCTCTCTCAATCTCTCTCATTCTCTCTCAATCTCTCTCAATCTCTCTCATTCTCTCTCGATCTCTCTCAATCTCTCTTATTTTCTCTCAATTTCTCTCATTCTCTCTCAATCTCTCTCAATCTCTCTCATTCTCTCTCAATCTGTCTCACTCTCTCTGATTCTCTCTTATTCTCTTTCAATCTCTCTCATTCTCTCTTAATCTCTCTCATTCTCTCAATCTCTCTCAATCCCTCTTATTCTGACAATCTCTCTCATTCTCTCTCATTCTTTCTCAATCTCTCTCATTCTCGCTTATTCTCGCTCAATCTCTCTTATTCTCTCTCAATCTCTCTTATTCTCTCTCAATCTCTCTCATTCTCTCTTAATCTCTCTATTTCGTGTATTTAGTCTATTTAGTCTATTTAGTTTAACTCGATTAAGATTAAGGTAGTTCGGTCGAATTGAGGTTCACGTTTAACACCCTGTTTTTTGCATTTAATCAAAAGAGTTGACGTTGCTCTACATGTCTGCAAAATTTCAAATTAATTTACCGTGTAGTTTTTGCGTAATTAATAAATAAGTTAACATTGCTCTTATAGGGCATATAATGCTCAGATGGCACGCCAACTATCGAAATTTCAGGTACACGAAAAATAAATCGTTTAAGGACAAAAGAAAAACATACCACAATAACGGTTGATATATATAAGAGATATTTACCAAAGATTTAAGTCGATTTACCGTACGGTTTTTTTTTATTTCAATAATTAATGCGAGTCCGCGGTCTCTGTCCTTGTCATACACCGGATCTGCTCGCTAGCAGAAGACTAGGGGAAAAAACATGTGAAAACCGAAGCTAATCCGCGTCTCACTTCAGATTCGATGGACGCCAGCAAAAGTGGTTCTGAACAACTGTCACATTTGAGTTGTTCGGCAAGATATACAATGTCAACTAGACGAGTTCCGAGTTCATTGCATACTGGCATTGATTGTACTTGCCTCGAGACGAGCCTTTTTTCCCCCCTGTTCTTCATTATACTGTTTTAAAGTATACAACAAAACTCGCGAATGCAATCTAGTAACTTTATGCGTAAGGTTAGATTAGCTCACTCCCTAACGTAGAGAATGAGTCAAGTTGAGTTTGTCATTATTCCGGGTATTAATTATTATTAACTTATTATTTACACCCTAAAAGAAGCTTGTAATATTTTTTTATGCAACAATTCAATTTATCATAGCTTTCATATGGTTAAATTGTACGTAAATAAATCTGAATTAAGGATGAAATTTGACTTCGGCCAAACTCGACCGAACTACCTGAAGAGAAGAAAGAAATCAAAAACAGAAATGAAAACGGAAATAGAAGTAAGATAAATGTAAAACGATCTGTATAAATGAAGGAATGTATTGAAAATAGCTGAGAAGGCTAATATTAAAGTATGAAATCAAATCAAAATCTCTCATTCTCTCTCAAGCTCTCTCATTCTCTCTCATTTTCTCTCAATCTCTCTCATTCTCTCTCAATCTCTCTCATTCTCTCTCAATCTCTCTCATTCTCTCTTAATCTCTCTCAATCTCTCTTATTCTCTCTCAATCTCTCTCATTCTCTATTATTCTTTCTCAATCTCTCTCATTCTCTCTCAATCTCTCTCATTCTCTCTCAACCTCTCTCATTCTCTCTCATTCTTTCTCAATCTCTCTTAATCTCTCTCATTCTCTCTCCATCTCTCTCAATCTCTCTTATTCTCTCTCAACATCTCTCATTCTCTCCCAATTTCTCTTATTCTCTCTCATTCTCTCACTTTCTCTCTTATTCTCTCTCAGTCTCTCTTATTCTCTCTCAATCTCTCTTATTCCCTCTCAATCTCTCTCATTCTCTCTTATTCTCTCTTAATCTCTCTCATTCTCTCTCAATGTCTCTCATTCTCTCTCATTCTCTCTCATTTTTCTCAATCTCTCTCATTCTCCCTCAATGTCTCTTATTCTCTCCAAATCTCTCTTATTCTATGGCTCTTATCAACTATGGTTCGCGACCACATTGTCAGAACGAAGCGTTTGAAACGAGACCTTACACTACTCGATGTGTTTTCTCTGGACCGACCTGGCAATATCTTCGTCAATGAGCACTTACCATCTGCTGTATTTGCTTTACTCAAGCGAACTAAAGCTAAAGCCAAACAGACAGGCTACAAATATGTCTGGACCAGATCTCGTTCGATCTTTGTTCGCAAGTCAGACAACGAACCAGTCATCTCTATCAACACCGAAGCTGACTTGTCCAAGCTCATCTGACTGGTTCCCACTCAACCCGTATCTCTGCGGTCTGGTCTACACTTCAATAGCATCATACCGGACTCTACTATCTCTATCGCGCAATTCAATGCAAATTCGCTACTGGCACACATAGATTTTGTTCGTGCGCATCTATCTTTACATTTTTATCATGTCATCTTGATCTCTGAAACGTGGCTTTGTTCAAGGGTGCCTGATTCTCTGGTGCATATAGATAATTATTTACTTATAAGAAATGATAGGGAAGGAAAGCGTGGTGGTGGCATGCTATATACACGAATCTCTTAAAGTAAAAATTTTGTCATCCTCGCCTAGTCATTTTTCTAATGCACCTGAATTTATTTTTCTTGAGATTCGATGTCCTAATGCCGAATCACTGCTCCTTTCTAGTATGTACAGAAGACCGAAAGGACTCTTATTTAATGATTTTATTAATAATTTCTCCAGGCTTTCGTTTGAATATAAAAATATAATAATTTGCGGTGATCTAAATTGTAACCTGCTCTCTTCTAACTACGAAGCAACTTTTCTTCGCGAACTCATTAATTCGCAATCTCTACATCTAGTCATCTCTGACGCTACTTTTCATACGGCTACCTCCGATTCATGGTTGGATGTCTTTATTATTGACAATTCTTCCAAGCTACGATCATTTAAAAAATCTGAATCACCTTTTATAGCGGGCCATGATTTGATTGAGCTCGAGTACAAATTTGATATACCACCTGAAATCCAAACTACCATTCGACGTCGTAACTTTAAAAAATTTGATTCTGCAGCTTTCCTATCATCTTTTTCTACCAATCTTAAATCTAGTCTTTCTCTCGGCTCAGCGCCCAACTCGCTTCACTCAAATATCGATGTTTTTGCCAATTCATTACAGAACATTTTGTGCTCGACTCTTGATGCTCATGCTCCGTTCCAGTCGTTTCATGTCACCAAACCTCATGCGCCGTGGCTAACCAGCTCTCTCAAGCTTCGCATTAAAAAACGCAATGCTATCTATAAACAAGCCAAGCGATCAAATTGTTTACTCGGATTAGCTATTTATAGAAACTATAGGAATCAGCTTTCCGCCGACATCAGAAGTGCCAAAGATACTTATAATTTGCAAAAACTATCGTCAATAACTGACGTTTCAAAATTATGGAAAGAACTCGCAAATATCGGCCTAGTTAAATCCAGACAAGCTTCACCGCTTAATTTCATTTCAGCCCATGAATTAAACGTCTTTTACGCGAGTATTTCTAATTCTTCTGATGCCTGCACTTATTTGGACCTTAACAACGCGCTGACTGATCTCCGAGATGAACAACCTATATTTGAGTTCTCTCCGGTTACTCCTGACTTGATAACGGCTCTTATATTAAGCTCAACTTCTATCTCGCATGCCTCGGGGCCAGACGGTATCTCTCTGTTTGCGATCTATAAGTCACTACCTTTACTTGCACCGGTTCTTGCGTCTCTTTTCAATGATTCACCTAGACTATCCTATTTTCCGGCATCTTGGAAGCGTGCTTACATCCGCCCCCTTCTTAAGGTTAGCCTGCCAAAATCTCCGTCTGACACTCGTCCTATCGCTAATCTATGTGAACTTGCGAAGACTCTAGAACGAATTGTACACAGTCAAATAGTTAAATTTATCAACGATAATAATCTACTTGATCCTAGACAGTCAGGCTTCCGTCGTGGTTTCAGCACTCAGACTGCTCTTCTGCGTATATGCCATGATGTCAGGCGGGGTGTGGATGAAGGGCGCTTAACGATTCTGGTCCTGTTTGATTTCCGCAAGGCCTTCGATACTGTCTCTCATGTTCTACTCACTAAACTGCGTAAATTTGGGTTCTCAAATGGTGTTCTTGAATGGTTATTCTCATATCTCACATGTAGATCTCAGGCCGTGATCGATAAGGATGGCAATTTGTCAGCTTGGTTGAGTACTACTACGGGTATTCCACAGGGGTCTGTCCTAGGCCCCCTGTTGTTCTCCTTGTTTATTAACGACATCGGCTTGGATCTTGTTCACTCACGGCTCGTGATTTTCGCTGACGACACTTAAATTTACCTCAATTGTCTACCATCCGAACTCGAGGCTGGCATTGCTCGAATCACACAGGACGTGAACGTTGTAGCTAATTACGCTGTCACGAACGGTCTTACACTCAATCTTGCCAAATCTAAAGTCCTTATTCAAGGTATCTGTAACTATATTAGTCGATTAGTTACTGGAAATCTCGCGCCAATAATCGTAAATGGAACCACATTCCGTATGTAAGTGAGGCTCGCAACCTCGGTGTCATTATGTCTTCAAACCTCTCTTGGCGTAGTCACGTTATGTCAATCTCTCGTAAAGTCAATTTTTCTCTATACAAATTTAAATATCACCGCAATGTTCTATCTCGTCAACTTAAAATTAATCTTGTTTCTGCTCTCATTTTTCCCCTCCTTGACTATTGCTGTCTTGTTTACAACGATCTCACTGACGAACTTAACGCTAAGCTCGAACAACTCGTGAATAGCTGCATACGTTTTATCTTCAATCTAAGGAGAGATGAACACATTTCTCCATATCGTAGATCCCTTGGCTGGCTTACTGTTCGCTCACGAAGACTTTACTTTTTAGGCATCTGTGTCTTCAACGTCCATCTTGGCAAAGTCCCTCTCTATATACGTGAACTTTTCTTGCAACCCCGGCCTTCCTCCCGTCCTCTTCACTTCCCTGCGTATCGCTTTCATATTCCCTCTCATCGAACTTCCGCCTATCGCAACTCTTTTCTCTTGGCATCCATATATTTCTGGCATTCTCTCCCCATCGAGGTTGCGTCCTCGCCGACTCTAGAGATCTTTAAAACACGCTTATGTAGTTATTTGCTAGACTGCGAATCTTGAGCTGATTTAGTACAGTATAGTACCCTATACTTACTGAATAACTTTGAATGTACCTTGTACAAATCACCGCTTGCTATATGCTTATTTTCGCTTATAGTTAAGTATATTTATCCATACTTTTATATTATGATCACTATTATATTATCTTTTTCTTTATATATTTTTCATGTATTCTACTCACTATTATGTATTATCTCTTATTATTATCTCTTATCGTATCTATTTTTGCCACTATTATTACTATTTACTATTGCTACTATTATGCTATGCTACTATTATACTATTATTACTATTTTATCTTATTGTATCTATTTTTGCCTCATGGACTAGTCCAAGGCATATTAAACTAATCAAATCAATCAAATCAATTCTCTCTCAATCTCCCTTATTCTCTCTCAATCTCTCTCATCCTCTCTCAATTTCTCTCATTCTCTCTCAATCTCTCTTATTCTCACTTAATCTCTCTTATTCTCTCTCAATCTCTCTCATTCTCTCTCAATCTCTCTCATTCTCTCTTAATTCCTCTCAATCTCTCTCAATCTCTCTTTTTCTCTCTCAATTTATCTCATTCTTTCTTAATCTCTCTCATTCTCTCTCAATCTCTCTTATTCTATCTCAACCTCTCTCATTCTCTCTCATTCTTTCTCAATCTCTCTCATTCTCTCTCAATCCCTCTCATTCTCTCTTATTCTCTCTTAATCTCTCTCAATCTCTCTCATTCTCTCTTAATCTCTCTCATTCTCTCTCCATCTCTCTCAATCTCTCGTATTCTCTCTCAACCTCTCTCATCCTCTCAACCTCTCCCAATTTCTCTTATTCTCTCTCATTCTCTCACTTTCTCTCTTATTCTCTCTCAGTCTCTCTGATTCTCTCTCATGCTGATAATTTTAATAAATTTTTTATTGACAGTATAAATGAAATTAACGATGCAATATTAAATTCTAAGCAAAATAATAATAATAATAACTGTGATAATGTACCAACCAATGATAAAAGAATTGTCTGAAATTGTAAATAAACTGGAAAATAAAGCGTGTACCGAAGACGGAATAAATGCGGAAATAATTAAAAAAGCGTGGACTTGTATTGAAGATCAATTTGTTAATCTAGTAAATGTTTCATTGCAAATGGGTGAATTTCCATCTGATTGGAAAAATTCACTAATTACCCCTATTCAAAAAGTACAAAATACAATAAATGCGAGTGAATTCAGACCAATAAAAGTTCTTCCGACCTTTGAGCAAATACTAGAGACTGTAGTTCATAAACAATTATTTAAATATTTAGATGATAATAATATTCTAGTGCCAGAGCAATCTGGCTTCCGCGAAAGTCATTCCTGCGAAACTGCCTTGCAAAATGTATTAAACGAATGGAAAATTAATTGTGATAATCGATTAAAGACTGGCGCTGCGTTTTTGGACTTCAAGAGAGCGTTTGAAACAGTTGACAGAAACATATTAATAAAAAAATTAAACAAATGCGGGATTAAAAATAATGTGCTAAAATGGTTCAAAAGTTATCTGACTGCGCGCATACAGCAAGTAAAGCTTAACAATGTGACCTCCACAAAGAGAAAGCCGAAATATGGTGTTCCACAAGGCTCAATATTGGGCCCAATTCTCTTTTTAATTTATATTAATGATTTGAAAGGAGAATTAAAATGTTGTAAATGTAAAATGTTTGCGGATGACACAATAATATACTATAGTAGCTCTGATTCCATTGACATTGAAAAGAAGATTAACCATGACTTAAATAAGTTAGCAGTTTGGCTAAACAGAAACATGATAAGTTTAAATCTTGCTAAAACTAAATTCATGTTGGTAAGAGGAGTGCGAGCCTCTGGTTACAATCTTAAATGTAATATAAAAATTAAAAATAACTTAATTGACAATGTAGATGAAATTAAATACCTTGGCATAATTATTGACAAGCATTTAAACTTCAAAGAACACGTAAAGTATACAATTAAAAAAATTACTAAAAAAGTAAATTTTCTGTTCCGAATTGGAGACTCTGTGTCGCCATTAACGAGGACTACTATTTATAAAAGTCTGATTGCGCCATACTTTGACTGTTGTGCTACGATTTTCTTAAACACTGGCGAAACTGAACTTGATTCATTGCAAAAAGCGCAAAATCGAGCGATGCGAGCGATAATTAGATGTAGTAAATTTACACCGATTAAACAAATGTTAAATGCATTACATTTCTTTAATGTTAAACAACGAATTACTTCAAATACGCTTATATTTGTGCATAAAATTAAATTTAAGATATGTCCATCTTACCTTGCGGAAAGTTTAACCCTAGTTGACGAAACACATAGTTATAACACACGACAGCGAAATAACATACACATCACAAAGCGTAATCAAACAACATCACAAAACACACGAATGTACAGCGGCTTTAAAATTTATAATGACTTACCAAACGGTATAAAATCAATTGACAAGGTGAGCACATTTAGACGTAAAGCGAAAGAATATATTAAAGAGATGTATGTATGAGAAAGTTATATGAACAATAAACCGTTATCTGACTGTTAAGACGAGGTCTGATTGGGGTCTTCTTGGGTTTCCCTAATCCGTGCAGATATGCACGTGGTACTTTAATGCCGGGACCTAAAATAAGTTTCCCAAGTGACAGTCATACTTGTACCTTCATAAAATGTACCATTGAAGTAGCCATGGGCTAAATAAACAACATCAATCAATCAATCTTTCAATCCCTCTCAAGCTCTCTGATTCACTCTCAATCTCTCTTATACTCTCTTAATCTCTCTTATTCTGTCTGATTCTCTCTGAATCTCTCTCGTTGTCTCTCATTTTCTCTCATTATCTCTCCATCTCTCTTAATCTCTCTCAATCTCTTTTATTCGCTCTCAACCTCTCTCATTCTCTCCCAGTTTCTCTCATTCTCTCACTACCTCTCTTATTCTCTCTCAATCTCCCTGATTCTCTCTCATTCTCTTTCAATCACTCTCATTCTCACTCAATCCCTCCCAATCTCTCTTATTCTCTCTCAATCTCTCTTATTCTCTCTTAATCTCTCTCATTCTCTATCATTCTCTCTCAATCTCTCTCATTCTCTCTCAATCTCTCTTATTCTCTCTCATTCTTTCTCAATCTCTCTCATTCTCTCTCAATCTCTCGCTCTCTCTCTCTTTCTGTGAGTACTGACAGTTGTTTGTTATCTCTGCTCCTTCTTCTGTTCGAGTTTTCTCTGCCGCTTTGTGCCTCCGGGCCGTTTTGTTTCAGTGTAGAGCGAGCCTTAGTAACGCTTTTCATCTTGAGCTGTTGGGTATGCACTTGGGCACCCGCATTGTTGCGATATCTCGATGAAAAGTGCATGTGCGTCTCGGGTAACCTCTAGCGGGACGGACTGGTCCATCCTGTCCCACGTCTGTTACTGCCGTTACCGCGCTTGCGCCCTTCTTCTTTTTGCTGCTGCGCATGGGCGACTCGCATCAGCTGGCTGTTGTGTCTCATCTGCTGTTATTGCTGCCACGCCTGCGCTCCTCGCTGCCGCTATCACGCTTGCGCTTCTCTCCACCTCGTTGCTGCGCATGGGTATTTTCTCCTCAGTGCTTTTTGCGCTTGCGCTTATTGTGCTGACTGTACTACGCTTGCGCCTCTCTCCATCTCGTCGCTGCGCATGGGTATTTTCTCCTCGGCTGTTCATCTCCTACCGTATTGACTGCTGACAAGGAAGGTCTCGCTTACATCGTTGTGGGCCAGTTGATACCCATCATCTTTCGCGATCGTAAGGCTTGTCTTTAATTACGGGCGAGATGGCATCCCGTTGTGGTTTATGCAACTACTTCGTCCCAAAAAGTAAGGCTGTCATCTGTTCAGGGGATTGCGGGTCGATCTATCACGTTAAATGTGCGGAGGGTAAATACGAGTTTGTTTCGTCCGGCACTGGCGGGAAAATGAGCACCCGTTGTGACTCGTGCTTGGACAACTGTTTGATGATGACCCCTCGTACGCCCCCAAAAACGAAGTCGTCCTCGGATCCGCCAACACTTCAGGATCTCATGGCGCTGCTCAAACAAATGGCAACTCAAAAGCAGCAAATAGCATCTCAGAATCAGCACGCACACTCTCAAATGGGGACGCAGCTGCAGGTTATTCAGGAAACTCTAGCGGGCGTCGAGCAAAAAATCTCGGTCTTGAGTGCTGACGTCGCTAGACTCGCAACTTCGCATTTGGTCATGGAAACACGTATCTCTACGCTTGAGGATAAGATGCAAGTGGGGCTCGACACGCTGCAAAGGGAAAACTGTGCCCTAAAAGAACATATTGTTAAACTGTCTAATCGTATGGCCAAAATAGAGTCGAGGGACAAATCAAATGAGTTAACGATTGCAGGTCTCCCTGAAACCGAACGGGAGTCTGCTCGGGATCTTGTCTACTGAGTGTGCAGTGCCATCCGGGTTGAGTTGCCTTCCGTTTCCCTATTAGACGCTTTTCGTCTTAGGTCGTCTCAATCTGGCAAGCATGAAAAAATCTTGGTTAAGCTTGCGAGCGATCACCTGTATGAGCAGGTGATCTCCGCCGCGCGGAAGCTCAGCCCGGGTCTCACTGCTGCCGATGTTGACGCCTCGTTCGAGCCAGCCAGGGTCTTCGTAAATCGTAATCTGCCAGGGCCCCTCTATACTCTGCTCAAGGCCACTCGTGACTCCCCCACGGAAATAAAGTATATTCGAGATATAGTGAAAATATATAATTTATATATTGCATATAAAGCGGCAAAAAGTTCGATATCCATTATATATGCATCATATATGCGCCAAATATATAATAAATATATTTTAAATATAAATGAAATACATCTGCCATATATTCATATACATGTTACATACATTTCTTTTAGATTTTAATACTTTGAAATATATATCCACATTATATTTTACATATATCAGTATTATATTATATATCAGTATATATATAATACTGATAGTATACTGATAGTATACTGATAGTATACTGACAGTATAGTATTACATATATCAGTATATATATATATGCGTACTATCATGTGTGTATATATATAGTTCTATATTATATAAAGATATCGCCGCCGCCGTATCAAGAATATATCGGGCATTCCGTCTGAAATCGACTATCTAAAAACCATATATATCGGGTATTCCGTCTAAAATCGACCCATCTAAAACTAGATATATGGGGTATTCCGTCTAAAATCGTCCCATCTGAAACTAGATATATGGGGTATTCCGTCTAAAATCGACCCTTCGAAAAAAGTCTGATATATGGGGAATTCCGTCTCAACTCGACCTGTCTAAGAGGCTGATATACGGGGAATTTCATCTCAACTCAACCGATCAAAAAGCAATATATCGATGTATCGAACCATGTTAAGAATAGATATATCGATACATCAAACCGTGATAAGTACCGATATATCGATACATTGAACCGTGCCAGTGATCGATGTATCGATATCGAATCGTGTCAAGAATCGATGTATTGATTATCGGTATATAAAATCGTGTTAAGAATCATTGTATCGATATATCCGTATATAAATCAAACCTAAACTCATAACCCAGACCTAAAAAAAAAAATAAACAGATTTTTATTAAAACATCTTTCAAAAATGTTTTTCTCTAACCACTGACACTAACACAAAACGGGAGGTTGGCGCGCGAAGCGCGCAGGGGGTCGAAGCGCGGAAGGGGGCGAAGCGCGCCGGGGGGCGAAGCCCCCCTAGTTTTGTCATATTGTAATATAATATAAATATATGTAACATTCATTATGTGTCCATGGCGTCATATTTTTCTGTGATTATAATATTTTCATGGAATTGAAAGGAATAAGTAAAGGTAACTCCCAATATTGATGAAAATGGCGTTTTTATTACATATCTAAGTTAACATCTCATAGGGATTCGGGTGGATACAGGCAACCCACACGTGTAAATGGTTTACATACAACATTGTTACTTTTTCTTTAATTTCACTTACATTTATGACAGCTAAATCATCTACGAGATTTTTTAATACGATTAAATGATTTAGTCTTCTGTCGTTAATGAGCGGCTTATTTTCCTTTTGGAAATATTTCCCTAGAGCGTAGCAAGCTGTATCGTTATCCACTTTGACAACATAAAATAATTGAATTTCGAAATATTCGTCTTCAAACAAACGTACGTAATAATTTGATCGTTTATCTACACGAGTATACGCTTTGGAATGCACTATTTCGCCCGCGATGATAGCACGTTTATAAGATTCAATTACTGTATATTCATGTATCGTTACGTTGGCTCTTGCAAAAGCTAAAAACACTTCTCTCGATACTTTCTCGTGAAATACGCCTACGCCTAGCATCCCTACATCTTTATTGAGGGTAACCGTCGGTGTCGGTCTTACTTTTCTATTTAACTCCATATTTACATAGTTTTTCTGGGCGTGCGTCATTTTTGAAGAACATACAAAATACAGTCTATCTATGGCACATTTGCAGCGGAATGTATTGCAGACTTGTATTGACACGCCATTGGAGCTTTGAACATATTATATAATAAGATCTGATTAGTATTTTCGTACACAAAAGCACTATGAGTCCATAAGGGACCTAAATTCTCGACACTTTGTCCCAAATGTGCTAATAAATGCACGTTAAACGAAATATGCTGTGGACCGTACAATTTGTCTACGTCACGTATAAACTCGATCAGCAATCTATGTGAGTATACAATTTCCGATCGCATGATTGATGTCTTGCATAAAATTTGTATTGCATCAACAAGCAGAGCCCAATGATTCACATATTTTCTTGGGAATAGCGCATGCAATATAGGAAGGCTGTAAAACAATAAAAATATGACCCATTCATGAGCTTTCCAGTCACTGCGTTCCGACATCGCACGTGGCGTGCTAGAAATCTCGATAGTGGGAGAATAGGAAAGTAATAGTTCATTTACTTCCTTGATGAGGTGACCGTGATAAAATTTTTCGTGGCAATTACTTGATTCAAACCACAAGTTTGCAAATTGTCGGCAGATACCGAGTGCATCCAATCGAGATCTAGCGAAGAGATTATATCGAATCCAGGAATTTCGCATAAAATGGAACGCCCTTTTATGCCTTTCTCTTTCGTATCAGCATGTTGTAGTGTCTGATCATGGGTGCGCAAACCCTCGCCAAAGGCATTTCCATCTGGTCCTAAAGGATAAACTCGGGTCCATCCTCTGCCTTTTTCAATTGTTTCGCCACTGTGAAGGCAGAGGCCACATCCATATTTCCCGTTAAATTGCGTTGAATTCCTCAACATAGGTCGAGCTACAGAATCACTTATACAGGCAAGAACTCGACATTTTTTTGTGTATCGGACACCATTATAAACATAGCTGAATCCTTCAGTATAAAGTACTTTAGCCTCAGCCACAAAAGGTTTTAAGTACTCATTCACCTTCGGTTTACCCTTCCCGAACCAAAAACTACACAATAATACATGCTTGTTTCGTTTGTGGCGGTCTAACTCGTTAATAGTTCATAGTACAGGATACATGGAAGAATTCGACCTTGAAAATATAGGAGCCCCGTCAAAACTAAAGTTGATACTTATCATGTCATCAGCCAAGCCTTTTTTATACAATTTTCCATCGAGAACATCCTCGATAGCAGCTTGACATTGTTTTACTCGGATTTCTTGAAGCGTATCGTGAGCTCTCGTTAACTCGAATACCTCTTGTATTTGATGTCTCAAAGATAAATATAGAAAGCAGTTGTTCGATTCGGAACGATCAACAATTTTGTCGCAAATTTCGCACACCAGCTCCTGGCCAGACTTAATTCCTACGTATGACTGACATTCATTGCAAATGTAATGTGTCGTTAAGCACGTTGAAAAATCATTAATGACTGTTTTCCAGTAGTATTTCGTTGCGTGTTGGATTGTCATATCGCTCATCGCGGTGAATAATTGTACCATGTGCTCTGCTGTCTCATAAGTTAAGTTGTGACGCAATTTCGTTGCCAGAATTAACAGTGTTTGTATCAGAAAATCTTTCGAATATTTCATTTTAAGATTTACGCCTGGTTGAAACTCCAGCGTCGCACTATCGTTATCGCTCAGATATGTCATGGGGGATGTAGACGATTCACCGGCGGATATCTGATACGAACGAAATAGATTTTTTATATATTAAAACATATAGCTACAAAATCAAACAAATATAATAAAATATTGAGATTAATACATAATAGAGTTTTTTTTTAATTTTACAGGAAAATTTATGCCATCGAAGAATGCATCAACTTATTCATACGTACAGTATTGTTAGTCTCCATGAATTCTTTGTCATTTAATAAGTCATCATCACCGATGCTGACATGCACGCGGATATCATTTATCAGTTCAATGTCAGCATCATTCTCCGCGTCCTGAAAATAAAATATGTACAATAGTTGAAGATTGCAAAGGGAATCAACGGCTACAGCATATAGTATATGAAAAATACAACGCGATTCTATACATGTATCACATTTTGATAACTCTCAATGATTTTGATCTGAAGGATTTGCGATAATAAAATGTACTGACTATTTATTTCTTAGTTGTAGAGGTTTTCATGATGGAATGTTTTTTTTTTTTTTTTTTTTTTTTTTTTTTTTTTTTTTTTTTAAGGAAGATGAGTTTTATTTTTGTAGGTGGAAACGTGTTTATATAACAGACCAAATAGTCACAATTTATAAAAAAAGGCGCAAATTGAAACTTGCACGTTGCTTCCTCATAATTTTCGGGAATTCTCAAATCCCTCTCTATAAACATTTAATTTTTTCAATTTTGGCTGTCTCATACAGGAAGCTTTATGAATTCATAAATATTATGAGTTCCATTCGAACTCATAAATTAAATACCAAAGAACCACATGTGACATACACATAAGAAATACATGTGACATACCCATATAAGAAATACATGTGACATGAAAATCTCGAAAATTTCCAAATTATCGTACGAATACCTAATGAATATTATTTTGCAAAAGTGACCTATAATTTTTACGTTATTAAGAAATGTCAAAATATAGGGTTACGAAATTTGAAGGTCATTCTTATGAAGTAATTATTCATATTTAAATTGCAAAAAAAATAAACAACAGATGCGCTTGTTTAAAAGTAACGAGAGGTGTCCGTCTCTGTTCAGAACTACTGTTTTCTGGAAAGTTTACGCGATTTTGCCGAAAAACGATTTTATGGAATAACAGATACTCCATGAAAGCACCGATTGCATTTTCGATAACATTTTATTATTAAAATTTAGACGTTTATTTTTGTACGTGTATTGAATAGTTGAGATAGTTATGTTTTTCAATGAATTGATAGGTTCAGCATACAATTTTATGGGGTGATTCCGTAAATCACTTTGCTATGGATAAGTTCAACCTTATTTTATAATTGTGCGTGTTGCGTTGTGTGTGTGTGTGTGTGCGTGCGCGCGCGTGTGTGTCGTGTGTGTATGCGTTTGTGTGTGTGCGCGCACGTGTGTGTGTGTGTGCGTGCGTCGTGTGTGTGTGTGCGCACGTGTGGTTGGGGGAGGGGGATATTTAAGCCGTTCTTGTACTTACATCATTGGATACATTTGTTTTCAATTTTTTCTCTGCCATCAAATTCGTTGGCATTGAATAAGGCTCGCCTTGACTGTAACAATAACAACATCTTAACGCATTTTTTTTATTACGAAATATTAATGTTCTCAAATATTAAGACCTTATTTTCCCAACAAACCTTGCTGCTGTTCCGGCTTTCCGTTTCGCGATCCAGTCACGCTGTGTTCTAGGTGGTATTTGACACACATTTCCATGATATACGTATCGTTTATAAAAACCTTTTTTATTTTTCGATGTTCCGTCATCTTTTCGAGATATGCCGTCCATTGCTGCAACGACGCAGTTTCGGATAGAGATGAGTAGAGAGATCTTCTTCTTCTTCTTGTCCACTTTGACTGGGCTCCCGAAGTTGAGTGAACCCAGCCTGACCACTGGCATTCACCGCGCCGGCCATTGGGTCTGTTTAGCCAAACTAAACGTTGAGCAGAAAGGCTCATCACAAATGGCGGCTTGTAATCACTGACTACTGTAGCCGCCATTTGTGGTGAGCCTTTCTGCTCAACGTTTAGTTCGGCTAAACACACCCATTGGTCGGAGTGGAGAGATCAACAGCGCTTGGGTTTTCGATACCTGGCGTCAACGTGACACCTAGGCGGTCAAACGTGCGCCGAAACCGTACGGTTGACAACCACCAACATGCAGTTCGGCATTTGACCGCCTAGGTGTCACGTCGACGCCAGGTATCAAGAAAATCCGAGCGCTGTTGATCTCCCTACTCATCACTGCTTTGGGATTGACTTTTTTTTACTTCTAACGCGATTTTTCCGGATTCAATATTTTATATTTAACATTTGAGACCAGTTGACGTTACTAGCGCGGACACTGATACTAGCACACACATCGCAAACGGACATTTTTTCTGAATGTGTTTTGTCGATTTTTTGGGAAATTTTGAACGTGATGGCAGAGATGCTCATTTCTGGTGATGGTATGAAAATCTCGAAAAAAAAAATTTCTCGAAAACAAAGCTCCCTCTAGGAGAAAAAAATATATCCCGGCTGATAAATAGAAGCTCAGTCAAAATAATTTTTTTTTTATTTTCAAAAGTATGGAAAGAAATGTTGAATAATTATAACATTTATAAACTTTAAAACATTGACAAAAATTAATTCATATAAATGTGCCTCAAATAAAATAAAATAATTTACAATAATAATAATTATTATTATTATTAATGAATAGTCATCAAATAATTAGTTAATAGAAAAACATCCGTCACAGCGCTGTGAATAACAATAGTTTGTTATTGAAATATAGCTCAGATGCTCCGTCATACGGCCCAAGCATTGCATATATCGCTCAGCTGTCAGCTCGTCAGCTGTTGTGATGTTGTGAATCCCTGAATCCTTAGACCTAAATCCGTGCATCGAGAGAAAACTCGGACCACCGCCGCTACAGCGTGTGCTGTAGCGCGGCAACCGTGTGTTTTTGTAGCCTGTAGCGCGGCAACAGCGCGGTTACAGGCGTTCGTGCTTATGGGATCCTCTCTCTCTCTCTCTCTCTCTCTCTCTCTCTCTCTCTCTCTCGCAACACACACACGCACGCGGCGCGCACACACACACCACACAACACACACACACACACATGGAATGCTTCGGCTGAATTCTACAGTTCTCTCTTTCTTTTATTCCCCGGGGCCTGAGGGGGGGGGGGGGGGGCTCTTTTGCATAGCACCATAGCACTGTGCTCGAGACTGATATCTCCCTATACAATTATTTTATTTTTATTAACTCCCGACTGCCCCTTTGTGACTGAATATTTATGATCAGGTGTATACCGATGAAAATAAAAACACTTTTATGGAAAAGCTACTTTGTAATTATCGTAATGAAAATAATAAATCAAAGTAGTCTATGACAACCATGTTTATCTCAGATGCTTGTAGCGCCAATCGTACAGCAGGAAAATCAATTGAACAAGCCCATCTCATTTTCTCCTATCGGTCTACGGTAATGAATAGATATATTTTTTTTTGTGTTGTTCGTGGATGTAAATATTCTATTTAGAAAGTATGAATTCATTTTAATCAATACATACTCAGAAAGGCGCAAATACACATTTTGTTGCTTGTAACTTTAAGAAATTCGAAATAACATAATGAATTTCAAAAATTTCTACAAATTCTTCACTGAAGAATGGAAACTGTAATTTAAAAAAATGAAAACAAATGTTGAAAAATTGAAAAAAAATTTACCGAAAAAATATTCACCAAAAATTAATTCATATAAATTTGTGCCTTAAAAAAAGAGTGAAATAATTCACAATATCAGTATAATAATAATTATTATTAACAATTACAAATCGACACTTATTATTATTATTAATTAATCAAATAAGAAATCGATATTTATTATTATTATTATTCAGCAATATTTTAACAACTCTCGTAATGACTACACGAAACTCGTTGTAACGAGGTACATAGTGAAAATGCCCGGGAAATGATTCGGAACGCGCGCTCTTCTTTTTCTCAATTTGGCTAGTCTCCCAGAGTAGAGTGAGACTAGCCTGGCCACACGGGGGATTCCCGCGCCGGCCAAATTCAGAACGCACGCGTGCATACAGTTAACCGCCGGATTCCAGTGTTCTTTAGCCACACGAATTATAACCTCAAATGTGAAAGGTAAGTTTTTCAATACCTCGTGGCGCTTTTTTCGTCATTCAGTAGTCATACAATGGTAATTTTCTTTTGTCCCATTTCTATAATTCTTTAGAATGTCATCGTCGAAGCTGTTATCTCTCGTAAAGTGGATCGGTGGTAAAGATGACAAACAGTATACTGTTGGGCTTCCTGTCGAGTGGATCAAAGGGTTCGATTTGGCAGAATTCCGATCGGAAAAGTTTGATCCGTCCTTGAGCTACGTCATTGAGTGGCATGGAAACAAAACCAAACCACCACTAGGTGGTTGGCCTGTATTCGATGCATACGTCATTGAAGTTTCTGGTAAGTCATTGGGAATCACCTATGCAATTTCTTTATCGCTATGATATAGTGTCATAAACCGCTGTGATGTAAATTAATTCACAATAAAAGATTTGTAGCTGCATTTCACTGAATAGACAAAATGCCTTTTTACTATGTACAAAAATGCCTTATCAATTATACTTGAGGGGGTCGAGTCACCGAAAAATCATAAAAATACATAGCATTATTCAAAGAAGACCGCAAAAATGAAACTGTTTCACAATTTTGCTTTAACCCGGTTCATGGTTGGAATTAGTAATTCATTTTAAATTTGGTGTTAAGTCCAGGTTGCCTCGATGAAGAAAATTGGCTCCGCTAAGTGTTATTTTCTTCATGAGAACATTCATTCTACGCTAAGTATAGGAATTTCCATCTCAAGTTCTTTCGCAGAAATCGAAGAGTAAGTTTGAAAAAATGGCACTGTGCGCAAACAAAAATATACTAAAAAAGTCAATATATCTTTTGTACATGAGCTCAAAATGACAAATCGTATGATTTTCCATTTGAAGCAAATATGAATGAAAAATAATAAAAAGCTCATGCACAGAACAAACGTTGACTTAGATATTACATTTTTTTCTTTACGCAGTGCCATTTTTCTAAATTTACCCTGCGACTTCTCCGAAAGAGCTTCGAATGAAAACTTCTCTGCTCGGACTGAAAAGATATTTCTTACAAAGAGAGGGGAACGTTGCGAAGCAAATTTGGTTTATCGATATAACTTTAACCGTACAAGTTAAAAGTGGCATAACATGGGCCAATGAACTGCGCTGGAAAAAAATTACTTCAATTGTGAAACTTCAATTTTTTTGGTATTCCCCTTAAATACACTTTTGGTGCTACTTATACTTTAAGGATGAGAGAAATTCGTATTTTATTTAGATTTCATTTGACCGTTCTTATTGGTCAAATCATTGTCTCATTGGTAAATATCAGACATCCTTCATAACAGAGAATGTATACTACACAGGTGTATAAGAGTCTCAGAATGAAATCCGACTCTTGTGACAAAAATCTATTTAAGGGTGGAGTCATTTTTTCAGGGCCAATTTTCAGAATTTTCTCAAAAGGTATTGAATATTTGTTGCGTTGGATTTCGACAAAATGTTCATTCATATTTCAAAAATGATAACATTTTTTATCATTAGAAATTTTTTAAAAATAGTGATCGCGGTAGAGTGAGTGAAAGCCTAACAAAAAACTGGCTGTCACGATATCTCAACAATCAATTCAGGGATTCAATTCTTTTTAATCTCTTTAGAATGGACATAAGTATAGCCCGTAGCGGAATAAAAAATCTGGAAAAAAATTTTGCCAAAGTTACACGTGATTAAAAAAACATTTGAATTCTTTTTTCCATCTACTTCAGAATTGCTATATATAAATCACATTTTTTATGAAATTTTTTAATTTCGCTACGGGCTATAGCCACATAAATTCTGAAGAGACTTAAAATAAAAAGTTGAATTGGTGAATTTTTTTTGAGATATCGTGACAACTAATTTTTTGGGCTCTCATTCAACGGCACCCCCAGCCACTATTTTTTTAAATTTTCTAATGCTAAAATATTGCATAATTTTTCGAATATATGGATAAATATTTTCTCTGATCCAATGTCAAACAGATGCAATACCTTTCAAAAAAAAAATTGAAAAATGTCTCTAAAAAGGAGACTCCCTCATTTAGCGTTGTGATATATTGAAAACGGTAGCAGAATCTGTTTTCACTGGCAAGATATACATGTTATCATTATTTACTTTTGCAGTAATTACAGCATTATAGACAAAATGGCCATCCATGTAAGAAAATTTAGAACAATGCAACATTTCGCGGAAAAAATCATATTTGCACTTTTATTTTGATAAATATTCACACCAAGTTCTGCAATAACTGCTAGTATGAGAAATGTATTAATCTTCCGACATGTGTATTTCGATACGACCCTGTTTTCCTGTTTTTCTGAGAGTAAATAATACTTGTACTTTGATTATAGATCATCGGAGTGTTTTGGAAAAAAAATTGAGTGCTCTCGACGGGGTATTGTCTCCGGAAAAACTCGTAACGACAAACTCATCTCGAATAATAGATGAAAATAAGGAAAACGAAGTAAGTACTAATGAAAAAGGCAATTTTCAATTTTGTAATCGCAACGAAAAACAAAAGCTTTTAATAAATTTTCGTTTTGAAGAAAACATCAGACAGAACCTATGATCGACTGATTGAACAGAGTCAATCTCCGAATACAAGAACATCACCTATTGCGTCCGGTTCCCGTAATGCAATATCCCAGACAACTCATGGAAACGACGGGAGGCGTGGAATAGTCTCGGGAGTCAATGCTAAACGAAAACTGAATAGTGATAGTGATTCTGCTTCCCAAGAAGAACAGGGACCAAGATCTGTAATGTCGGGTTGTGCTCCGATCAATTCGAACCGACGAACGAAAAAATTATACCCAACGCGTGAAGGTATACTGGTAAACAGCTTATAAATTCAAAAAAAATTATTTCTGATCTATTATTAACTATATTAATTATTTTCAGGCAACGAACAGATCATAGAAACTTTAATCGATATCCAAAAAGAGATGAAGAAAATACGAAAAAAACATTCGAGAAAACGTGACTATTCATCTACCGATTCAAATGAAGACGAACTGGTACGTAAATAACTATTTATTAGAATAAGGATCGTCAAAGGGTGGTATACGATTGCCGAATTTCACCTGATGGCCACTTATAATCAAAGAAATTATTTTCCACGTGTTACTTTCGAAGCCTGAATTTTTCATAGACAATAATCAGGTTTTTACTAACTAAGCCGACATTGTTCACGTTGGAAAAAAATTCGGAATTTAGCAAAAATGACCATATCTCATAAGAAAATTGACTCCTATTTACTATTCTCATCGTCTTTAACATTGATCGATACCCAGATTGAAATCGGCGGAAGAGATAGCGAAATATTTATAACGCACGACCAATGGAGAGCAGCCAAAGCTACATCCACGTACACGGCAATGGGAATAAGTTTGCTCCTGTCACTTTTCCCAATGAGAATCCTTCTACGCAGCAACTTAAAAGGAGGGGCCAATAAAACAAAGAAAGGGGAAAACGTCGTTCGGTACAAACCACTGGATCCAAAGGTCCTCGCGGCTTTATATTGTTAGTAATTTATATTTATCAACAAAAGAGAATATTTGATTTTCACTTTTTTAAATTATACTAACATAGGAAAGAAACGATTGTATGTATCGCCATGCAATTTAATATTATTTGCACCATTTTTACATACACATACGGGCTTTTATATTGTTTCAGACGAGGTTCGAAAGCGTTGGAAAACTTTTAACAGTACGATACTTGGTATGGCTATTAATAATAAGTTATCTCAACTGCGAGCAGCACAGAAAAAAACACGGGTTACCGAGGTACGGATTTTTCAGCACATAATACTACCGATTTAGTTTTTATTTCCCTACTAAACAAAACAAGTGATACAAAATATTATATTTCCAACTCAAACGTGAAATTAGGCAATTTCGGTCACCTGATAAAAATGAAAAAAAAAAATGAAAAAAAAGCTGTTTCTCAATGAATGACTTGCGAGTTAGGAAATGGCGAATAATTTTTCCACTAGTGAGCAAAAACGGTTTTTGCCCACTAGTGGAAAAATGGTTCATCATTTCCAAGCTTCACATTATTCATTGAGAAATATGCCGTGTTTTGTTCATTTTCAGCAGGCGGCTAACATCGCCTATTTTCACATTATCGTTGAAAAAAATATTATGTGCAACTCGTGGGCAATGACGATTCTGAGTTCGCGTGATATCCACACTCGCCTTCGACTCGTGTGGCTAACTTCACACTCACTCAGAATCGTCATTTCTGCCCACTCGTTGCACAATATACTATTTTAATTAATTTTAGGTACGCGATGGTGGAAGCGATAACAACGATTCTCATACTGATCCATAAACAATATACGTATTCCGCTAGATAAGTGGGACATCCCGTTCTACGTTTCTTCATCACGTTTCTATTTTATATAATCTAATATCAAAATCTAACAATCTAGTATTAGTATTGGTATTACTTTTTTCTTACCGTAACATAAACAATGTAATAAAGTGTGCTCTTTCAAAACTTGCCTGTATCGTAGCATTATCCTGTTTTTATATTGATATTTACCATTTACGAGTGTATGTATGTAAGTCACGGTTTGAGGACTTGCATGGAGGGAGGTCGAGGTTCAAATCAGCACACGTATGATGTAGTAATCAACTGTAATATTAACAATATGTACAATATGGCAAAAGCCGAGGATATTACAGTGGATGAATAAATCTAAACTAACCTGAATCGATACGATTGCCGATAGCAAACCTTTGTGTTCATCTGTACGATAACATCGATGCTAACCGCTCGGAGTCTTATTACATACTGACTTACGCACGAGCTGACAACCGACCAAGCCAAGCTTGATGACGCATAAGCTTACATCCCCCCCTTTTAAGACCGAGGGTACACTCCATCGGAGTAAGGAACCAGCTTACTAGCATGAAAGATGTTCGACTCATTTTTCCTTAATCTACTATCTATCAAAAACATTACGTCCGAGATTTTCCCTTTAATTTTAAAAGGACCTACTCTAATTGGATCTATTTTATCTTTATTCAATTTATTAGCGTTTTGTACATAAACCAAATCTCCTACCTTATAATCTATTTGTTTTACATTCTTATCATAATATTCTTTATTCTGATTGTGAATTTCTTTTGATTTCGTAAAGGCTATTTCTCTATTGTTGGCCAAGTTTGTTGGATTATTATCGTTTAATTCATCCGGTAAAAATGAGTGGTTCAATCCTGTCAGCAAATAATTAGGAGTGAATCCAGTCGAGCTGTGAATTGTGTTGTTATACTCTTTTACACATTCCTCTGCTACCTGAGGCCATGGTTTATTTTTATTTTCATAGATTTTACATCGTATTCTGTTTACCAAAGTCTGATTCGTCCTTTCGTTTAATCCGTTAGAGAACGCACAATCCACTGCTGTAAAAGCCAATGCTATTTTCTGTTTATTTAAATACAGTTTAAATTGTGCTGAATTTATGCCGGGGTACTGATCCGATAAAACTAATTTAATACTTCCATCTTTCTCTACTTTCTTAATTAAATTTATGAAATCCTTCGCAACTTGGGTCTTTGAAGGTATTATGTAAACAAATCTTGTAAAGTGGTCCACCGCCAAGTGTAAATATTTTTTTGTACTTTTATTACCTTTGAAACCTCCTATTGTGTCTATGGACACTATTTCAAAAGGTTCCTTTGCTGGACCAAGTTGGGATAACGGTGCTTTGAAGCAACCTATTCTTGATTTATTTTTAATGCAAGTTTCACAGGATTTACAAGTCAATCTCATGTGTTTATACATGTTTTTGAAATAGAATTTTTGACCAAGGGTTAAGGTTAGCTGCTTAGTGCCTATATGACCCTGATCAACGTGTACGTCGCTAATGAGAGACTTGCCAAATTCTTCAGTGATCCATATTTTCTCTCTATTGTTTAAAATTTTATAAATTATATCTTCTTTAATGATGCATTTATTATCTACTTTTAACAATTTTTGATTTTCTTTGATATCATGTAGTTTCAATAAGTTTGAAGTTTTAATTACAGAATCATTATCAGTATCTTCATGTGATTCCAGAACCGGATTTCTGGACAGACAATCAGCTTCAATGTTATCCTTGCCGGGATTATATACAATTTCAAAATCAAATTGTGAAATGTAATTCAAAATCTGCAATAGTTCCACATCATTACTTTTTTTAATGTTAAAGTTTTCCAATGGTCTATGGTCCGAAAATACAACGAACTTCTTTCCTATCAAATGAAATTGCCAATATAGAATGGCCTCTTTAATGGCCAAACATTCTATAAAAATAGCTTTCTTCCTTTTCTGAACGTCTGTCAACTTTCTGGAAAAGAAAAACACCGACTTCAAAGACTTGTCTTCCTGTGGCTGCTTTAATATTGCTCCAACTCCTTCGACACTTGCATCAGTGAAGATAAATATTGGAGCCTCTGGATCAAATATTGCCAAAGCCGGAGTTGTACACAGATATTCTTTTGTCGATTCAAAACTATTCCTACATTTTTCAGACCAATCGAAGGGCACATTATTCCTTAACAAGTTTCTCAAGGGATCTAGCAAAACGACATGATTTGGTATAAACTCCAAGTAAAAATTAATCTTACCTAAAAACTGTCTAACTTGCGTTTTTGTTTTAGGTGTTGGAAACTTCTTAATCGCCGCTAAATTGTCCTTTATTGGTTTGACCATATTGTTTCCAATTTCGTGTCCCAAATATGTTATGGTTTCTTGGGCGAACCGACATTTATTTTTATTCAATTTAAAACCGTGCCCATATAATGCTTGCAGTACCCGCTCTACATGGTATATATGCTCTTCGTAAGTTTTTGAAAACACCAATATATCGTCTATATAATTTACTGTGAAAGCATCCAGTTTGTTTTTCCTTATCACGCCCGCAAGGGCTCTTTGAAAGATAGCAGGAGCCGATTTCAACCCAAAAGGTAAACATTTCCACTGCCAGTGTCCGTGATGAGTCACAAAGGCCAACTTATGTTTATCTTTTGCACGCACTGGAATCGACCAGAACGCCGAATTCACATCTAATTTTGAAAAAAACTTACAATTTCTGGCACGTATAGTAAGGTCATCTATTCTTGGAAAAGGCTGACTTTCAGGCACTACTATTTTGTTTAGTTCTTTGAAATCAATACACAAGCGTGATCTTTTTCCTTCTTCCTTCTTGAAAACCATGGTCACAGGAGCTGCAAAAGGACTGCTTGACTCCTCTATTAAGCCTACATTTAACAGATCCTCTACTTGTTTCTCAATTTCTAGTTTATCTTGAAACGAGCATCTATAAGGTTTCTTTGAAATGTATCTATTTTCTGTCAGTTTAACTGTGGCTTCATAATCCTTTACTGTTCCTATGTCAAATTTTGACTTGGCAAAAATTATCTCATTTTTTTAAATAATATTCTCCATTCTATTAGTGCATATTTCACTAATGTTATTTTGTTTAGCCGAATTTTTTTCCCCTTGTTTCTGTGATATAATCAAATTTTCGTTTTGACAGAGCTTGAATTTTTTTATTGCGTCTATTCCTAATAGAAATTCACAGTCAATGACATCTTTTTTTACGATGAAAAATTGGAACTCCTGTTCCAAGTTACAAATTTTAATGCTTATTGTTACGACGCCCTCCGTTTTCGCCATTCCAGCTAAACCTTTAATGGTATCTCTCCCACTTATTATTTGTTTGATATTTCTTTCATCTTTTAAAAATGTACTGTTAACCAACGAAACATTTGATCCGGAGTCATATAAACCAATTGCTGGACGACCATTTGAGGAGATTTTAATTTTAATAAGTGGGAGGACTATTCGTTTTTTGCCTCCTCATAACATGCTACTACTTCCTGTATTTCACTGTTATTTGTAACCTTGATATTTTCGTTTTTTTTATTTTTAATTTGTCTGTCCCTATTACGGCATACGCTTTCTAAGTGAAATCTATTTTTAAAACCCAAATTTTCACAAACACTGCATGATTTTTTTTCACTTGGCGTTCTCCTGTGTGCATTGTCGTTTTTCGGATCGTTGATTTTACCAAATTGTTTTAATTTTGACATTAAATTCTCTATGTTTATAATAGATTTCCTGTCTAATTTATTTTGAATATAATTTGGTAAGCTAATCACAATCATGTTTATTTGTGTGTTTATAGACAAGCTGTCATCCACTTCTAGCAATAATTTTCTTTTCTTTAACGCATATTCTAGTAGCGAGCCGTTATAAAACTTGAAGTTATAAGCATACGCTATATCTATCCAGGATTGTGCAAAGAAGGTGTCTATGAAAGCGTTATTCCATGCCTCCCAATTTAACAAGGAATTTTGCTTCACAAATACACTATACCAGTCTAATGCCGATTTCTCGAGAAACAATCTTAATACTTCAGCGTATTTGTTTTCGGCAATCCCCACTCTGTTACACTCCTGCGCAAATAGATTAATCCAAACGCTCGCATTCATATTTTCGCCGTTAAATTTTTCAATCACTATATCCTTCGCCAGAGAGCTTGTTTTTCTTTCCACGGTTGCTGTAGACTCTCTGTTTACATTTGACTCTTGCGTTGTAGTGAACTCTTCCAGATATTCGTCGTACCATACCACGTTATCTTCTGTATCCAAGTAAATTGTTTCGAGTTCGCCAGATAGGGTCAACACCACATTGCGAAATTTATTGCGAGTTTTTAAACTTTTTACGACCTTGCTCACAATTGAATTTTCAAAAAGCTGTTGATGATGAGCACTGGTCTGTTTGTCCGCTGGAAACAGAAAACTTTCCTCTTGACCCAGCAGCTGAATTCTTTTCACTTTGACTACCGTGCTTTTCGGAATGGCACCAGCCTCCGAGACAAAATAAAACTTTGCTTTCTTCTCCATCGTATCGATTTGTAAGTCACGGTTTGAGGACTTGCATGGAGGGAGGTCGAGGTTCAAATCAGCACACGTATGATGTAGTAATCAACTGTAATATTAACAATATGTACAATATGGCAAAAGCCGAGGATATTACAGTGGATGAATAAATCTAAACTAACCTGAATCGATACGATTGCCGATAGCAAACCTTTGTGTTCATCTGTACGATAACATCGATGCTAACCGCTCGGAGTCTTATTACATACTGACTTACGCACGAGCTGACAACCGACCAAGCCAAGCTTGATGACGCATAAGCTTACATTTATTTGAGGAATAAACATACAAGACGCAAATATTCACTGTATACGCCAAATAGATATTATGTACCCAAGATGAATAAAAGATACATACGTTTGCGTATGTTTCGCATAGCTGCTATACAAAAAAAATGGACTTTACATATATTTTATATACATATATAAATATATTCTATGTATAGTGCATACTTGTATTGAATGTATAATAAATATATAATAAATATATATTACAAATATTTACTATATATCCAAGATTTATATGCAATATTTAAATTATTTATAATAAATATAAAATACATATATATAATAGATACTTCAAATCTATGTAAAACATATAAATAATTTATGATAAATACAAAACACAAATATTTAATATATATCTCAGATATATATTGGATATATAAAAAATGGATAATTCTGTTGAACCAATTTATATCAAAAATATATTATTTATATATTTATCATATATGTATGCATATATTAAGCGGCAGAAAGTTCGATATCTCTCATATATTTTAAATATATAATTCATACATAATATACATCCATTATATATGTCACATACATATTCCATACATTGATAAATATATTTTTAATATACGTTATTTCCGTGGGGGCTGGGCTAAATCAAAACCTGACATCAGTTCTGTTTAAGTCAGAGATGGGGTTATCCATCTCAGTTCACGTAGGAGCCCAGAACCTACTATTTTGCGTGATATAGCGGACCTTGAGCGACAGAAGGAAATGGCTGGGTCATCCCCCTCCTCCTCGAGTTGACGCTTGGGAGACTCCTCTTAACTTTGCGCTGCGCAAAGCTGAGAGGAGCCTGTTTCGAGGTTTTCTCCTACTTCTTTGGGACTCCTACTTGAGTTTCGAGGTTTTCTCCCTGCCTCCATGGGACTTGTAACGCATACTTCTTCCTCGCCAAATAAGGTTGATACTCCCCTCCACTTGCCCCTCCTGCTATCTGGGTACAATAAGCCAGGCCCATCTATCACTTCGTATTTCTATCCTTGTATACTGTGCGTATTATTGATCTGGGATGCTGCACATTGCACCTTTTTTTGCCTGTATGTTTTTGCGCTGGTATTGTTTGCTTATATTGTTTTTGCGCTGATTTTTGTTACATATTGCGCATATTCATTCTATGGTATGTCAGTGTGTGGCACGATGAAAGTGATGCTCTGGTATGTCGCTCTTATGCGCGTCTCTCTTGTTTTGTACGGCTTTTGCATTGGCATGTTGCATAATTTCGCAAACTTTAATCCTCTGGTATGTCAGTTCGTAGTAAATGTAGCACTAAGTTTAAGTTAAATAGTTTACTGTTAAGTTCTTTCCTATGTTTCTGCTCTGTACATAGTAATTATTGTAAAAATCTTATAACTGTTAGGAATCTCTGTGATTTTGTATATAATATGCGTGCTCTTATGGGCTAACCCCCAGAGCTAAGAAATAATCAATCAATCAATCAATCAATCAATCAATCAATCTCTCTCATTCTGTCTTAATCTCTCTCATTCTCTCCAAATCTCTCTCATTCTCTCTGATTCTCTCTCAATATCTCTCAATCTCTCTTATTCTCTCTCAATCTCTCTTATTCTCTCTCAAACTCTTTTATTCTCTCTCAATCTCTCTCATTCTCTCCCAATCTCTCTAATTTTCTCTCAATCTCTCTTATCTCTCTCAATCTCTCAAACGTCGATCATTGTGTAATGCGCATGGATTTAGTTTAGTTTTAGTTCATTCTGTCGTGGTCTCAAGTCCTAGCTTGCTCTCTCATAAAGCCACTAGTTGCTTATTCTAAGACATTTACTTGTAATCTTTTTCATGTGATTATTCAATGTTGTTCTTAGTGTACTACTTTGTCTAATCTTGTAATTTGTTTGCCCCACAGTTAAACTAGGGCATATAATAAATATCAATCAATCAATCAATCAATCTCTCTCATTCTCTCTCATTCTCTCTGATTTTGACTGTGAGTACGACCAGACGCCTGTTTTTCTACTCCGGTTTTGTGAACGTGTTACTGCTCCATTCTGCCCTCGGGCGTTTTTGTTGCAGGTTCTAAGCATGCTATCTACTGCTTTCCATCTCAGAATTGCATTTTTTCTTTGAAAATCATTCGTGCTGAGGCATTCTGCGGATGAAAAGCTTGACGTATCTCTTAACCTCAATCTTTGCTGGTCATATATTTCTTGAAGCTTCACCTCGCTTACTTCTCCCTGCGCATGCGCTTCTTCACGTCGCTCTCTACGCATGCCTGCTTAGATTTTCTGCGCACGCGCTCTTCTACGTCGTCCGCTACGCATGCCTGTCAGTGACTCTCTGCGCATGTATATTTCCAACGAAGTTCTCTACGCATGCCTAGAGTCTCAGCGCTAGCCTGCCTATCTGAACTGTCTGCAGCCATCTTCTATTGGTACCGTGATCTGTATCGTCTGCGTCAGCAACATCAACATTGTCTACGTCATTACGTGAGTTGGTTACTTCTGCAATCCTCTTCGTGCGCAGTTTTGCTTAAATCCAATCTGCTCTGTCACGTCAGAAGACTAATACCAACTGTCGATAAAGAAGGTTGCCGACTCACTCTCATACCATCGAGCAGTACTGTACCTCTACCATTGCATATTATCTTCTGCCTTGAATGTCGAGCAACTGCTTTAAATGCAGAAAGGGCATCGCTGGCCCAAATTTCAAGTGTCAAGGTTGTAGCAGAGTTTTTCATCCAGGGTGCTGTAAGAGTCATCTAATTACCAAATCAGCTAACGATTGTTGCATAAAAAATTTGCCTGTTCTGACCTCTTCGACCGCAAGTGGTCTCAAATTCGATCATTCGAGTATATCCACTACGCTGATCGAGAAAGGTTCGACCTCGCTCAATTCTGTGCAAAAAATGGCTACTCTATATCCTAGCTCAGATGAACTGCTTACTAAAATTCTCGCCAAACTAGAAAGCACTGAGGCAAAAATTACTGAGTTCAGTGAACGTCAAGGTAAAACAAATGATGAATTCAGATCCATGCTCCGACGCATCCCAGTGATTGATAAGATCGTAGCCGAGCATGCGGTACAAATTAATGCCCTGCAAAAGATCAATCAAAATCTCGTGAACGAAGTTAACGCCTTAAAATCTCAAGCGAATAATCTACAGAGTTCAGATTGCACTGGTGAATTGGTATTGTCAGGTATTCCAGTAGATGCTGTTACTTCTCCTGATAATATTATCAGAAATGTCTTCAGGGTGCTTGATGTTCTAGATCTGAGGGCTCACATAATTTCTGTTCGTCAACTCACGAAGAAAGCTGGCTCGAATACAGATACGACTTCATCCCAGCCAAGCACGTCGTCTTATGTAGTCACTCTCACGTCTAATGCAGTGCGAGATGTCATTCTTAACAAAAAACGGGAAAGAAAAGTCTTCAAACGATCCGATGTCATGGAAGGTTGTCCACCAGCTGCTGAAAACTTGAATATTTACCTAAACGAACTGCTTCCTACCACGACATATCAACTGCTGAGAACTGCAAAACTCAAGGCTGCGGAAGCTGCTTACAAGTACGTCTGGATCAGAAATGGTATCATCTTTGTGAGGAAGAGTGACGGTCAACCGCGGCTCATCATCCAGAATCAAGAAGATCTGTCCAAGCTCATATGACTGCCCACGTTGTCAACCAGTCTTAGTTTGGCTCCGTCTGTCGTCTTGCTGTTATAACGCCTTGACCTTCGCTTGACACCATTAAGATCGCTCACTTCAACGTTAATTCGTTACTTGCGCACACAGATCAAATCTGAATTTATTTCTCCAGTACTTTCTGTCATTTCATTTCCTTCTGTCGTTTCATTTCATTGTCTCTCTCTCTCTCTCTCTCTCTCTATCTATCTCTCTCTCAGAAATGTCAGGCAAGGCAAACGTGGAGGGGTGAGTGCGTGCTATGTGCACAATTCTTTGAGAGTCTCGTTACTTGCTCTATCTCCTGGTGCCTTTTCCAACAAACCGGAATTTATGATTATGGAGATCTATCAGGATAATACCGATAAACTTTTGCCTACAGCGATGTAAAGACGACTGAAAGCTGCTTATAACTCAATATATTCCTGTACCGGTCATTCGCATTCTCTTGCATTCGCATTCTCTCTTACACAGTGTAGCTCTATTGGGGATCGAGTATAGTTGTGGTCGATCAAATTAACTTCAACCAGGAAGAAAAACTCAATCTCACTCACATTTCATTCTCACTACATTCTTTTTATTTTACTTTATTTTACTTTATCGTAAAATCATTTTCATTTCTACTGTGTTTTCATTATGTTTCATTTTCATCGGGTTTCGTTATGGTAAGATTACTAGTATGGTAAGATCAGTGATGTATTCTGAATCATAAATCTATGTTATTATAAAGATGTATTCTGAATTATAATCTATGTAATTATAAATTTGCCCTATAGTTGCAAACTTGGGCTTAATAAACGTATCACCATCATCATCATCATCATTTTCTCTCATTCTCTCTCAATCTCTCGTATTCTCTCTGATTCCCTCCGAATCTCTCTCCTTATCTCTCAATTTCTCTCATTCTCTCTCATTCTTTCTCAATCTCTCTCATTCTCTCTCAATCTCTCTCATTCTGCGCGTGAGTACGACCTGTCACCTTTTTCTTGCTCCGCTTTCTTTTGGGCTTTTTCTGCTGCTCTTTGCCTACGGGCCTTTTTGCTTGCAGCTCGGGCATGCACTTTTCTGCCCTCTTCATGAGGATATTACTGGAGCTATCGGTTGTTATCGCTTTCGCCTGATTTTTGTGATTTTCGGATTGGATTTTCGCTAACCTCCAAATTTCTCTGCACGGGTCATCTTTCCCCCCGCCTCCTACATCACTGTCTCTGACGTCTTCTCTCGTACAACCACCACCATCTACACTGACTCATCGTTCACCACCATCGATTATCTACATTCTCGATCACTGTCGGTAACTTACCTGGAGCGGGGCCTATTCACTGTCTCTGACGTTTTCTCTCGTACAACCACCGCCATCTACATTGACTCATCGTTCACCACTATCGATTATCTACATTCTCGATCACTGTCGGTAACTTACCTGGAGCGGGGTCTATTGCAATCCGAACAAGCTTTCTCCGCACTGTGCCACCTCACGCTATGCCTCTCACCTGCACTATTTGCAACGTTGACATAAAGCGAAGGGACACCACGGTGACCTGCGATGGCGGCTGCAATCAACAATTTCATCAGTATTGTGTCAACTCCATATACCCAGATGACTCCTGCTTCGGCGAGTCTTCGTCTTTCAAGTGTGAGCCATGCATAATGCAGAGATCTGTCATTACTCCTCGCTCACCTGACACTCATCTCTCGGCTATACCTAATCCATCAGCCTTGCCAACGGGTTCTTCTTCATCGACATACACCATCGACGACTTGATGCAACAATTACGAGCCAACGCGGTTGACGTTAATGCAAAAATAGATCGATTCGCCAAAGAAATGCGTAAGCAATACAGCGATATGCACAGCACCATTACTGATGTAGTGAAGTCGGTCGATACGCTACGCAGCGATGTGGCTGCTCTCTCCTCCTCGCACGCTACTTTCCTTTCTCGTGTGGACACAGCGGAGGACCTCGCTCGCAAATCTGCGTCTGACCTGTCGGCCCTGAGAACAGCACATGACCTCGATCTCTTATCTCTCAAGAAGGATGTCTCTCTTCTGGCCTCATCTTCGACGGCTTCTCACGGCGCCTCCTTCTCTCCAGCCACTCTACCTACTACCGAGTTGACTGTAAATGGTATTTCGCCCATCACCGATTTTTCCCACAACGATATCGTGAGTATGATTTTCTCTTCACTTGGCGCTGCAAATCTGGTCTCCGACATTCTGGAAGTGAGGCCCATCAAGCAGAAGACCGTTCCAACCATCGGCTCGACACCTAGCATCACTCCAACGAACGGTCCGCCCATCTCAACTCTCGTCGTCAGACTAAAGTCCTCTGCTATTCGCGATTTCATTTTGGAAAAATTTCGCGCAAAAAGATCTCTTACGATTCGCGAGGTTTTCGCACTTGACAATAATAATAAGTTGTTCGTCATCGAGCTTCTTCCCTCTGAGACCTATCAACTTCTCCGCCGCATAAAATCTCGTGCTCACGCACTCAATATTAAACGCGTGTGGACTTACCATGGCGTTATTAAAGTTGTCAAAAACAACTCCACCGAGACTATCGTCCTTCGTTCGGATGCCGATCTTTGTAAACTCGATTGACTCGTACGCCCCCCGCGCCCTGATCCTCATACTACGGCTACTATTATAAATCAACCATCAAACTCTAACCTCTCGATTGCCTCCTTCAACGCGAATTCTCTTCTCGGTCATTTCGATTTCTTCACAGCCCACATCGCTCAAAACTTCTACCATGTAATTTCTGTCACCGAAACCTGGCTTCATGCTAATGCGAGTGATACTTTGGTTAGTATTCCTGATTATTATTTATTGAGAAATGACCGAACGGTGTCTCGCGGTGGAGGTGTCGCGGTCTACATTCACTCGTCTCTCCGTTTTAAGTTATTAGCCCTCTCCTCTCAAGCTGTTCTAAACGCGCCCGAATTTATTATTTGTGAGCTCCGTAACTCTCTCAATCAAGCTCTGTTATTCACGACGATATACAGAAGGCCGAAGGGTTTCCTTTTACACGAATTCTCCGAAACTCTATCCCAATTCTCGCCAAGATACAAAAACATCATTATTACCGGCAATCTAAACTGTAACCTGCTCAGTAACAATGTTGAATCAGTTTCTCTTACCGAATTTACCTCCTCTCAATACCTTCACATCGTTGACTCGCAAGCAACATTCCACACGAACACCTCAGACTCTCTCCTAGACGTTTTCATCGTCGATGACCCAGCCAAAGTTGTTTCTTTTTCAAAGTCAAATGCACCCTTCATCGCTGGCCACGACTTACTCGAACTCACATATCTCTTTCACCACGACGTAGATCACTCCCACACTATTGCGAGGCGAGACTTGAAACACTTTGATACTGGAGACTTCTTGACCTCATTAAGCACGGCCCCGGCACACCTTTCATCTGAACAAGTACCTAATCACCTCTCTCCTCAAGAACTTGATACTCTCACCACTGATGTATCTGGTGTTTTACATGATGTCTTTAATTCACACGCCCCATTGATCGTCTGGTCTTTTAAAAAACGTTCAGCCCCTTGGCTGACCGACTCTCTCAAAGCTAGAATTAGAACTAGAAACAGACTGTACTGTCAGGCGAGGCGTTCGACGAGCCTATTGTCTCTCACTCTATACCGCGAATATCGAAATGTGTTATCTCTTGATCTAAAGTCTGCGCGAGAACTTTATTATAATCAACGACTCTCGAATGTTAAAAACCCCCTGAGTCTCTGGAAAGAGCTTTCCCATCTCGGTCTTACCAAATCCAGAGGTTCATCCCCCTTCTCCTTCTTTTCACCTGATGAACTTAACTCCTACTACGCTAGTATTTCATCGACCTCTCTCTCCCACTCTACACCATCAATGCCCTATACTTCACTGCCTCTCTCTCCTCACCAACCTGAGTTTACATTTTCTGACGTCTCCACCGCCTCTCTCAGTGTTTTTCTGACCTCCCCAGACAATCCCTCCCTATCTCAAGGTCCTGAGGTATCTCGTTATTCTCTCTACGTAAGTCTGCTCCGATCATCGCTCCTCTCCTAGTCGATCTATTCAATGCCAGTTTCCGACTATCTTTTTACCCCTCAATATGGAAACGAGCCTATATTCGTCCTTTTCTTAAGAAATTACCTCCTGCCTCTACCTCGGACACCAGACCCATCGCAAACCTCTCCGAGTCTTCCAAATTATTCGAACGCATTGTTCATAAGCAGCTCACAGACTTCATCTCTGCTAACGCTCTAGACGACCCGTTACAATCAGGTTTTAAGAAAGGGTTCAGCACTCAAACGGCACTCCTCAAACTGTGCCAGGACATTCGACAAGCCGTAGACGACAGAATGATCACCATATTAGTCCTTTTTGACTTCTCTAAAGCATTTGATACCGTTCCTCATAACGTCCTCCTACGTAAACTCCGTTTTTTGGGTCTCTCTGACGGCGCTCTTGCCTGGTTCGCCTCGTACCTTTCGGATCGTACCCAGGCAGTCGTTGACAAGCGCGGTAATCTGTCTAGGTGGTGCAGTTTGGCTCGCGGTGTTCCTCAGGGCTCTGTTCTGGGTCCCCTGCTATTCTCAATATTCATTCGCGATATTGGTCATGGTCTTCGTCACACCAAATATCTCACGTACGCTGACGACACTCAGATTTATCTGTCTTGCCCACCAGACGACCTCGAAGACGCGCTGCTCAGGGTGGCCCACGATGCTAACGTTATTGCAAATTTTGCTCAATCGCACGGATTACAGCTCAATATTTCAAAGTCTCAGGCAATCATTCTAGGTACTGGTACTTTCATCAACCGAATCGATTTTTCCTCTCTCTCCAAAGTTTCAATTAACAACGTCGAAATTCCATACGTCAATGAGATCCGTAACCTTGGTGTTTACATGCAATCGAATCTCTCCTGGCACAGACACATTAACTACATCTCGAATCGAGTAAATTTTACCCTTTACCGCCTGAAATTCAATATGAATTCTCTTTCTCAGTCTCTACGGATCAAGCTTGTCACTGCACTAGTTTTTCCCCTGATTGACTACTGCTGTCTAGTCTATTGCGATCTTACCAACGAGCAAAATCTTGTGCTTGAGAGACTGGTGAATAGATGTATCCGATTCATTTTCAACCTACGCTACGACGAGCATATCTCACCTTACCGTCACAGGCTGCCCTGGTTAACTGTCGCAAATAGGCGTGCTTATTTTATGGGACTCTTCACTTTCAATGTCCTTCGCAATAATTCCCCCGCTTATATCAATGATATGCTTCCCCGTGCTCCTCTCTCTTCTCGCCCATCTCGCACTCCCGTCCTCACCTTCGCGATCCCGAACCACCGTACAGCCGTGCTTCACAACTCCTTTGCCCTATCTGCCTCTTACTTTTGGCATTCCCTTCCCTCTCACATCTCCTCGCTTCAATCTCCGGCATCGTTCAAAACCGCCCTGCGTCTATACCTCCTCAGCCTGCAGACTTAATGCTGTTTGGCTCTTTCTCGCTTGCCGCTACCCTCGCGTCATAGTTTCAGTTATTTTCATAGTATTTAAGTATTAGGTTTAAGTCTTCAAAAATTAGCATTAATTTCGCGTTTTTGTTAATCTATCTGATATATTTTTTCTTTTTCTTAACTTTTTTGTTATTACTTTGTATTGTTTTCTTTTCTTGCCTACGGTTATTGTCCATGGCATAAATATATATATTCATTCATTCATTCATTCATTCTCTCTCCATCTCTCTCAATCACGCTTATTCTGTCTCAATCTCTCTCATTCTCTCTCAACGTCTCTCATTCTCTCTCAATCTCTTTCATTCTCTCTCAATCTCTCTCATTCTCTCTCATTCTCACTCAATCGTTCTCAATCTCTTTTATTCTCTCTCAATCTCTCTCATTCTCACTCAATCGTTTTCAATCTCTTTTATTCTCTCTCAATCTCTCTCATTCTCACTCAATCTCTCTCATTCTTTCTCATTCTCTCTCAATCTCTCTCATTCTCTCTTATTCTTTCTCATTCTCTCTCAATCTCTCTCATTCTCTCTTATTCTTTCTCAATCTCTCTCATTATCTCTCAATCTCTTTCATTCTCTCTGATTCTCTCTCAATCTCTCTGAATCTATATCAATAGTTCTCTTTACATTATGGAGAGCACCCAACAGTTTGTATTCTTACCCCCTTATCTTTCTCCGATCGATCGTTGCATATTATATTTTATTATATTCTTGTTTTTTTTCTACTTTCTTCTATATATATTATCTTATTCTTAAGCTATGTATTTTCTACTTTAAGTTTGCTTCATCATTATTGATTTTGTTTTTCTCTTTTCAAATATTATTTCTTCAATTTTATATCATTTTTAGACTCAAGTACTTTGTATACAATTTTGTTATTTTTTGCCCCAAAGCTTGCTAGGGTATAATAAAATTATCAATCAATCAATCAATCAATCTCTCTTATTCTCTCTCAACCTTCCTTTCTCTCGGTGTGATTACGTTTCACGCTTGTTTTTGTGCTCCTCTGTTGTCGACCGTTTTTCTGCTCTATTCTGCCTTCGGGCGTTTTGTTGCAGGTCTAAAGCATGCTATACACTGCTTTTCGCCCGCTCACTACATTTTCTCCACTGAAATCATGAGTACATGTATGTTCTGTGGATGGAAAACTTGGCATTTTTCATAACCTCAAATCTCGGCTGGCCACATTTCTCGCGAGGATTCACCTGGCTTGGATTCTCTGCGCATGCGCTCTTCTATGGTATTCTCTTGCGCATGTCTGTTCTACTCGGCTGTCTTTAATCTTCACGCACGCGCTCTCCCTCGCTGTTTCCTTGTGTAGGCTTGTTCTTCTAATCGGTGTTCATCCTATTCAACAGTGTAGAGACGCGCATGCGCTCCTCAACACTCTTAAATACAACTTTATCACGCATGCCTTCTACGCATCCACCGCTATATACATCTCGGCCGACAAGAGTGGAACCGACAAATCATCCTACTAACCCGAATATCTGCAGACACAACCGAATTCGCCTAACGAGTTGATAAGTATAGGAAGTAAATTCTTAAGTAAGCATCGAGTACAAAACCATAAGTGGATGTCGAGCGCAAGCTGCTACAAGTGCAAAAAACCTATTGCGAGCCAGGTGATTGCATGCTCGACGTGCAGCAAAAAATTTCACCCTGGTTGCCACAAGAACTATATCACGTATAAATCTGTGAGTGAGTGTTGCTCACGTATTCTGACTAATATTACACCAACCGTTGAGGAAAGCAGTTTCTCTGTGTATGAGGATCCAACAATGCCTTTTGACTTTGCGAATACTCCTCAAGAACAGGCCACTCTCGGCATGATTCTGGCACAAATGAAAGCGTCCGACGCAAAAATAACCTGTTTTATTGCTCAACAATCTGCCAGCAATAATGAAACAGCGGCAAAATTAGACTTTATAATGCCTATAATAGAGGAAGTAAATGCCCATAGTTCGAGAATAACTGATCTTGAGAATCAAAGTACTGCGCTAGCGATTGAAGTAGAATCTCTCAAGGCAAATGCAATTGTTGCTCCAAGCGTAACCAATGAACTAATCATCACAGGCATTCCATCAGCGGTCAGCGATTCCCCTTGTGACATTCTGAATAAGATTTTAACGGTTCTCAATATTCCCCAATTGTCAAGTGAATTTCTTTCTAGTCGATCGTTAATTAAAAAGGTTCAAGGAGCAGCCACTTCTGAAACAAATCAGAGTGAAACAAAATCGCTAATTCTCGTGTTAAAATCAGCTCCAGTCTGCGAATTTATCGTAAAGAAAAGACGTGAACTGAAAGACTTTACGGCTGGCCAAGTATTTTCCACTAAACACAAAGGCAATATTTACATTAACGAATTGCTACCGTTAATACTTTATTATCTTCTGCGCAAAACCAAAGAGGTAGCTGCGACTCACCATTACAAATATGTTTGGGTCCGTTCGGGTCAGATTTATGTCAGAAAAGAAAACGGCTCTCCTGCGATAACGATAAGCAATCAGTCTGACTTATCTCAGTTAATCTGAATAACTGTTTCAATTCAATGTGAAATCTACGCAAGCTCATATAGGGGTTCAATTTCTATATGAATTCTATCCAGCTCATATAGAGGTTCAATTTCTGTATGAGTTGGTGCGAAATTCAACTAATTGCACTCAATCAAATGTGAAATCTACACTAACTCATATAGATCTCTTTCATATCCACTTTGAAGAGCATTTCATTCATTTCTTTCATTTATTTCATTTCACATCCATAATATTTCTATCATATCATATGAGGCCATAATTATCATATTAATTCTATCATATCATATCTTAATTAGAATAAAACACACTAAAATAGTTTCAATCATTATCTTTGTACAACTTATTAGATCATATTTGATTGTATCAATTTGTTCTTACTCCTTGTCCACAAACTATTTAGCTTAGGCATAATAAAGTGTAATCAATCAATCAATCAATCTCTCTCATTCTCTCTCAATCTCTCTTATTCTCTCTCTATCTCTCTCATTCTCTCTCATTCTCTCTCATTCTGTCTAATTCTCCCTCAATCTCTCTAATTCTCTCTCATTCTCTCTTAATCTCTCCCGATTTCTCTTATTCTCTCTCAATCTCTCTCATTCTCTCATATTTTTTTTTAATCTCTCTCAATCTCACTTGATCTCTTTCATTCTGTCTTAATTTCTCTCAACCTCTCTCAATCTCTCTCATTTTCTCTCATTCTCTCACAATCTCTCTAATTCTCTCTCCGTCTCTCTCATTCTCCCTCTATCTCTCTCAATCTCTCTCAATCTCTCTTATTCTCTCTCAATCTCTCTCATTCTCTATCATTCTCTCTCAATCTCTCTAATTCTCTCTCAGTCTCTCTCATTCTCTCTCCATCTCTCTCAATCTCTCTTATTCTCTCTCAACCTCTCTCATTCTCTCCCAATTTCTCTTATTCTCTCTCAATCTCTCTTATTCTCTCTGATTCTCGTTCAATCCCTCTCAATCTCTCTTATTCACTCTCAATCTCTTTTATTCTCTTTTAATCTCTCTCATTCTCTCTGATTCTCTCTGAATCTCTCTTATTCTCTCTCATTCTCTCTCATTTTCTCTCCATCTCTCTCAATCTCTCTCAATCTCTCTTATTCTCTCTTAACCTCTCTCATTCTCTCCCAATTTCTCGCATTTTCTCTCATCCTCTCACTATCTCTCTTATTCTCTCTCAATCGCTCTTATTCTCTCTTTATCTCTCTCATTCTCTCTCATTCTCTCTCAATATCTTTCATTCTCTCTCAATCTCTCTCAATCTCTGTTATTCTCTCTCAATCTCTCACATTCTCTATTATTCTTTCTCAATCTCTCTCATTCTCTCTCTATCTCTCTCATTCTCTCTCATTCTTTCTCAATCTCTCTCATTCTCTCTCGATCTCTCTCATTCTCTCTCTTAATCTCTTAACCTCTCTTATCCTCTCTCAATCTCTCTTATTCTCTCTCGATCCCTCTTATTCTGTCTCAATCTCTCTCATTCTCTCTCAATCCCTCTCATTCTTTCTCAATCTCTCTCATTTCTCTCAATCTCTCTCATTCTCTCTTAATCTCTCTCTCATTCTCTCTTAATCTCTGTCATTCTCTCTCAATCTCTCTCATTCACTCTTAATCCCTCTCAATCTCTCTTATTCTCCCTCAATCTCTCTCATTCTTTATCAATCTCTCGTATTCTCTTTCAATCTCTCTCATTCTCTCGCATAAGGACGAGATTCAAAACCAAGTGATGGACAGGATCAAGCCAGCAATCGTAGCGTTATCTGAAACGCAAGTGACGATTAATATGGGAGAATGTGAAGTATACATGCCGGGTTATACCATAGTAAGATGTGACGCAGAAAGCAGAAATACAGGTGGGACTATTCTATACATAAGAAGTGATATTAAATATGAAGTATTAATGATTAGAAAAATTGAGTCTAACCGTTGGATTGCAGCAATAGAAGTAAATGATAAAATATACAAAGGAGTTATCATGACTGTGTATTCTCCAAGCTCGTCAGATGGGGAATCTTTAAGATTTTTGGTGGGAGTGACTGAAGAGTTGACAGTGAAAGGTGACTGTTTGATAATTGGGGATTTCAATATAAATATAGCGGATGAATCATTTCAGAAAAAAAAATTATTAATGGAAATGTCTAGCCTGGGAATGAAACAGTATGTCAAAGAAATGACAAGAATTACGCAAGAAAGCCAAACAATGATAGATTTAGTATTTGTAAATAAGAGAGTACAATCGCGGGTGAATCACGAACCAAAAATAACAGATCATGCGTGGATAATAGTTGATCTGGGGACAGCCCACACGACCAATGAATATAGAGAATTTGAAACGAGGAACTATAGTAAAATTAATGTCAATGAATTTAAAAGAGCCTTGATAAGAAATGTACAGCAAAATCAGGGTATGGATTTAAACAAAAGAGCCAAACTATTTGTGGAAAATATTGTAATCACGTTGGACAGATTTGCACCAAGAAGAATATGCAAACTTCCTAAAGTGTGGGAGGGTGAAACATGGTTTTCTGATAATATAAAATTAGCGGCGAGTAGAAGGGATCTAGCCTACAAAAACGCAATTTTCAGGGGGTCAGAAGAAGCCTGGGAAATATTCAAAATAGAAAGAAATGCGGTAGTAAAAATGATAAAGGCAAAAAAGAAAGAATATTATGAAAATATGATACACTGTAATGTAAATGACCCGAGTAGAATGTGGAAAACCCTGAAAGGATTAATCAAAAACCCGATAGGAGCGGCACAAATTGTGAACATTTATTTCGAAATACTGAGTGATATGACGGGAGATAAGTCAGCTCCCCAAGAAAAATAAGGGTACGGAGGAGGGATATCAAGTGAAATATTGAAATTATCGTTTAGTGTGATTAAACAGGAATTCGTTGAAATCATTAACGGATCGCTCAGAGATGGTTGTTGCCCAGAGAGCTGGAAAAAGTCCACGATCATACCTGTTCCAAAGATAAATAAACCAAAAAAGGCTAGTGAGTTTAGGCCAATCAATATGCTGCCGCTATATGAGAAGGTGCTAGAACTTGTTGTGAAGAGACAAATTGAGAAATATCTAGAGGAAAATAATATCATTACATAGCACCAATCGGGTTTCAGAAAAGAATTCTCATGTGAAACGGCGATACAAACGGTTGTTGATGGATGGAAACTATGTATAAGTGAGGGTAAAATGGTAGTGGTGATATTTATGGACCTTAAAAGAGCCTTTGAGACGGTAGATAGAAATATACTCATACTAAAGTTACATAAATACGGAATCAGAGGAGCGGTATTAGATTGGATATACTCGTACTTAAGGGACAGAAAACAGCAGGTTCGATTTAATAATGAATATTCTAATGTTATTGATACGGAATATGGAGTTCCGCAAGGATCTGTATTGGGACCGTTGTTATTCATTATATATATAAATGATGTAATCAAAATATGTCCGGGAGATTGCGCAATAAAAATGTTCGCTGATGATACATTAATAGATGTAACTGGAAAGAGTAGTGCAGAGCTAGATCGAAAAATGAATGAGGCATTGGGAACGGTAGAAGGATGGATGAATGACAACAGATTGAAAATGAATGCGTCAAAAACAAAATTTATGGTTTTAAGAAGTACAAGAAAAAAAATTTTCGAAAATATTACGGTGAAGTGTTTGGATGAAACAAAGCTAGAGCAGGTGAAAAGTATGAAATATTTAGGAATAATTATTGACGATAAGCTGCTATTCAAAGAACATTGTGAATACATGTTGAAAAAGATAGGTAAAAAAACAAGTTTTTTAAACAGAATTGGACAATATTTATCAGCATACACTAGATGTATTATATATAAGACGATTATTGCACTCTGCAACTATTGCAACTCTGCTTATAAGCATGGGAAATACAGGGATAAATAACCTACAGATTGCGCAAAACAGAGCGATGCGAGTTATTCTACATTGCAGTAGATACACGAGAGTGGAAGACATGTTAAAAGCGTTACAGTTCATGTCAGTGAGACAACGATTATATTTTAATATGTGTATATTTTTTTTTAAAGCCGTAAAAGGTCTATTGCCGAAGGAAATAAAGGACAAGTTAAAATGGGTAGGGATGAGGAGTGGGCGAACTACACGACAGGCCGGGGACATTATAATTGAATTTAGAAGAACGAGAAATGCGCAAATAGGTTTGTTTTGTGATGGAGTAAAAATGTATAATGCCCTACCAGCGGAGATAAAACACTGTGAAAGATTAAATCACTTTAAGCATATGTTTAAAGAGTATGTTATATCTGTCGTTAAATAAGCATTGAAATTATGTATTTGTATTATGAAATTTGTAATTGAAATTGAAATTATGCATTAAGAATTGAAATTATGTACAAAACAAAATAGCTGAGAAAGCTTAATGAATCTCTCATCATCTCTCATCCTCTCTCAATCTCTCTTATTCTCTTTCAATCTCTCTCACTCTGATTCTCTCTCATTCTCTCTCAATCTCTCTCATTCTCTCTCAATCTCTCTCAATCTCTCTTATTCTCTCTCAATTTCTCTCATTCTCTCTCAATCTCTCTCAATCTCTCTCATTCTCTCTCAATCTTTCTCACTCTCTCTGATTCTCTCTCATTCTCTCTCAGTCTCTCTCATTCTCTCTCAATGTCTCTCAATCTCTCTTATTCTCTCTCAATGTCTCTCATTCTCTCTCAATCTCTTTCAATCTCTCTCATTCTCTCTCAATCTCTCACAATCTCTCTCAATCCCTCTCATTCTCTCTTATTCTCTCTTAATCTCTCTCAATCTCTCTCATTCTCTCTCAATCTCTCTCATTCTCTCTCATTCTTTCTCAATCTCTCTTATTCTCTCTAAGTCTTTCTCATTCTCTCTTATTCTCTCTCAATCTCTCTCAATCTCTCTTATTCTCTCTCAATCTCTCTCATTCTCTCTCAATCTCTCTCATTCTCTCTCAATCTATCTCATTCTCTCACAATCTCTCTCATCCTCTCTTAATTTCTCTCACTCTCTCTGATTCTTTATCATTCTCTCTCATTCTCTGTCATTCTCTCTCAATCTCTCTGATTCTCTCTGATTCTCTCTCAATCTCTCTCATTCTCTCTGAATCTCTCTTAATCTCTCTTATTCTCTCTCAATTTCTCTCATTCTCTCTCATTCTCTCTCAATCTCTCTCTCATTCTCTTTTAATCTCTCTCAATCTCTTCTATTCTCTCTTAATCTCTCTCTGTCTCTCTGTCTATGTATCTATCTATCTTTCTATCTTATTCTCTCTGCATCACGTCAATAAATTTCCACTCGTATTTGAACCGACTATCGAGTGGAAATTCTTTTTAATTTAAAGGAATTATTGATTCAAGAATCCATCTTTTTCGAAAAATTTGTCGAGTGGAAGATCATTCGGATCTGAAAGTAAACAAATAACGAGTGTTTTTCCATTCGAACCGAAGACGGCGTTCGAATGGTTCCCCCACTCTCCACTCAGTTCGGATGTAAACAACGAGTGGGAATCCATTCGTCACTCGATCGCGAAATAGATACAGAATGAAAAACCACTCGTCACTCGAACGCGAAACGAATGGCGAGTGGAAATTCATTCGTCACTCGTACCCGAAATAAATGACGAGTGGAAAAGCATTTTGTATTTTAATGATGTATTTAAATACTTTTTTATTCGATGTTGCCCATCCCTGGCCGAGATGAGAAAAATCGAGGGTCAGGACGTAACAGTACAATCCACACATACTATTATACGAGGATTCCGAATGTTTAATTTTTCCCGTTTTATGCAGTTCCTTAATTTGTTTTTCAACTTCCGGCTTTGTCGAATGATGTAATCTGTATTGTTTTGAAGATATTGGAATATCTGATGTTTAGGGGATTTTATACTGGTAAACTTCAGTCGACCCTAATGGTTCACCAGGTAAATAGAATCTGTCTGAACATTTTTTAATTAATTGGTCTACATGAACTTGCTCTTCATCCCCTAAATGATTTAGTCTTAGCAATTCTTTAATTTTTTTACTCTGTCATTACACTCTACTCCTGTCATGTGAGCAACAATTTTTTTTACAAAATCTGAGGTATTGAAGTTTTTACACGAGTTTACATTTTTACAATCAAATCCTTCTGTGACATCTTGATCGTGGGGTTCGTGTATTCTTTCACATTCGCGAATGGCTGAAGTGGGTATATTCACCCCAACTTCATCATAAGTCGTATAATAGACTCGTATATATGCGCGGCCTTGGCGGTTGCGTACCAGGCAGTCTCCTCCGTACAATCCTTCACCCATTTTTAACCGAGGTACATGGCCCTCTTTAACTTCATTATTTGTTATCTTTACAAGGAACTTCGCTTTACTACGAGCAGATATATACATCACATCATTTTCGATTTTTCAAACTTTTTCAAAAGGATTTTTGTTTCCGTTAGTTTCCAAATATTTCTTTTCATAATTGATTTTTTCCCCCGTAGATTTGAAGAAATTTGATCCTAGCAAACCCGCGTAAGGGATAGGCATGTTGTCAGGTACTACGTGAGTAGAGAAACAGTACCGGTTCTAACTCAAGATCCCGACTCCGATATTTACCGAGATTTTTTAGCTCAGACACGAACCACTTAGCCAAGACCCGAACCCGCGGGGGTGGGGGGGGGGGGGGATCTCTAACAACTGGAGGGCACCTAATCTCTTATGGGTCGCGACATTCGGGGGGGGGGCGTATCATTCTTCGGAAATCTCTGGAAGTGTTTTGGAGGCTCTGGGAGTCTGTGGAAGTCTTCGAAGAATTCCTCATAATACGCAATTGATAGTCTTTAGAAGTCTTTGAAAATCTTTTGAAGTTTTTGGAAGTCTTTGGAAGTCTTTGGAAGTCTTTAAAAGTCTCCAGAAGTCTGTGGAAGTCCTTGGAATTTTTCAGAAGTCTCTGGAAATCTTTGGAGGCTCTGGGAGTCTCTGGAAGTCTTCGAAGAATTCCTCACAATACGCAATTGATAGTCTTTAGAAGTCTTTGGAAGTCTTCAGAAGTCTGTGGAAGTCTGTGGATTGATAGTCTTTAGAAGTCTTTGGAAGTTTTCAGAAGTCTGTGGAAGTCTTTGGAAGTTTTTGGAATTCTTCGGAAGTCTTTGGACGTCTTTTGGAGGCTCTGGGAGTCTCTGGAAGTCTTCGAAGAATTCCTCATAATACGCAATTGATAGTCTTCAGAAGTCTTTGAAAAACCCATCGCCGGTGGTTTTCATGAGCCGGAGCTACTTAGAGTTGAGAATCCCGATATTTATCTGATTGAACGAATATTGAAAACGTGTGTGGATAAAATATTTGTAAAATGGTTGGGTTTCGACAACGCCCACAATAGTTGGATAAGGAAATCTGATGTGTAATAAAATATTTTAACAAATGAACATTATTGATCTTTTCAATCGCCACCTTCTATCCCATCTCTCACAGGATTATTTTGTTGGACAGGATATTAATTAAGAAAAAGTTGGTTTCAATATAAAAAAAAAAAATTTAATAGATTTTTTCCTCCAGCGTATCAATTTCATAAGTTGATATACAATGTATTCACAGTTTTCATACCATTCACAACCCAAATCTCGTGAAACGTTAAGAGGTTTCGCCGACTCTCACTGCTCGAAGATTTATGCTTCCATGTACATTAGACCTGTTCTTAAGAAGGGCAAATTCGAATTTTAATGGTCTTACCCCCCAAATTGGTTCGTAATAATTCAAAAAAAATGTCAGAATTTTTAAAGATTTTTCCCTCCATATTTACCCACCGCTAGGAAGCCTTACTTTTTCTCATAAGAAAAGCATTGATTTTTTGTGATTTTTAATCTTTTTTTTACCGCTGCCCTAATTATCAGCTAAAAAATTGTAAATTCTCAGAAAATGTTGACAGTAATGTCACCTTCTTGTCGATTTTTTCGGAATTCGATACAAGCATTTTTGAGCTAGATCAATCACATCTTTATTCTCTGTATGTTGCGAAAAACGCGGAAAAAAGCAAAAAAGTCGAAGAACGTCGTTTTGAGAGCTAAAAATAGGAGGAATAAAATGGCAGAGGTTACAAAAAATAGGAAACTTTTCGCTGAAGATAGTAAATTCTCAGAAATCGCTGAAAATAGAAAAAAAGTCGAAAAATATCTTTCAGAGGTCTAAATATAGAAGTTAAAATCGGTTAAGTCTTCATACATTTTATTATTATTATAGAATAATAGAACAGAACTTCTAGTTTATAAATATAGAAGTCAAAATTGGTCAAGTCATCACATATTATATTAAGGATCTTGATCTTGTCACGTATTTCTAAATTATATAGCAAAGAACATCATAATACTTCTTTAAACCGATTGCTTTGTTCATAAATTTTGCATGACCGTTACCTTCTTCGAATCAGGGAATTTTCTCCTATGTTCCTCAATGACTTGCAAAATGTATTGTTTCTGGTTTTCATTCTGCGTCAGAATATTATTAAAATCTGTGAATAGACCAACAGCCCTTTCTGCCGCATCATTCAAAACTTTTAATTTTTTGACAATTTCCGAACCTTCTCGGAAACTCTCATTTTCAGACCAAAGAGATGGGTCAATTTGTAGAAACGATTGATCAATTTCAAATCGGAAAAAAAAATTCCGGGTTTGCGATGTTACAAAATGATCCATCTCTTTGTCACAGAAATTACGAACGTCTTTTACGTTGATTATAATTTTCTTCGGGCAATTTTGATCAATTTCTTCGATTACGTCGAGCGGGCCCAACTCGGACACCATGCAACGTTTCACGTCCAATGGTAAATTCTCATCAAAAAATGATAAGGCGACCGTTTCAGGGCTCAAAAACCAAAGGTGATTCACGAATTTTTGCATAGCTGCATTAGCTATCTCTCTTTCGACACTCTTATAATTATAGAGTTTTTTCAAAAATTGAAGATCATGATTTGGAGCTGCTCTTGCGAGTGGAGCAGTGAACCATGCTTCGAGATAAATCATTACGATAAAAACTGATACATCTTAGAACGCCTGATATTCAGTTTTCGTCATTTCGAAACTGTCTCGGAACAAAAATATTTTCAAAGAATAAATAGCTTTGGAGATAAAACGTGCATGATGCATTGCACCCGGTGAACGTATTACGACTCCTTGCGATGGGACGGTTCCGAGAAATAATTTTGTTAAATTCAAAAGCTCCTTGTAATCCGCTCGAGGTTGATCCGTTTTTAATGCCCATTCAACAAATGAATTTATTCTCGTGATATTCTCCACAGTTACAACGCTCTGTACTTTTTTATCATCAATTCCGATGCGAAATGCCGTTGAATCGATTTTCGACCAGGAATCTTTGAAACGTTTGAAAATAGGTTCATCTGGTCCAGTCGAGGGGGACTTTAATTTCGCGTTGAAAACGCCTTTCAAAACTATCTCGAAAATATGGTGTCGACATGGCAGGTATATAATAGATTTCTCTAACATTTGTTCCAATAAGACCGCCGCGCCGTTCACGACACCCATGTTCGAAGCCGTTGTATCACAACAAAGAGCTTTTATCGAGCTCAAAGCACCCCACTCATCGAGAACACCATGAATGGCGTTTGCTTGTGTAACGCCTCTCCCATTTTCAAGTTTCGGGACACCTAACAGCTTCTCAGAATCACCGTTTGTTATCAAAACGGGTAGTTTCTCAAGCTTCTTACCGCTTTCATAATCAGGCAAAAGTTTTCCGTCCCAATGTAAAACAGCGGCTCGCAAGTCAGTATTTTGGAACATACTTTTTATTCTCATGGACCTCATTTCACGCAATTTTTCACGCTTTCTCTTTATCGAGCTCCGATTAACAATCAATGCATTTAAATCGAATCCAAGAGACTGAGCTACAGGAGCGATTAAATGAACGGCCGATGTATCAGAGACTTTGAACCTATCCAGAACCGCGACGAGTTTGTCATTCACTACATCTACAGTGCCTCGAGATTTTTTCGGATTTGATGGTCCAGCATCATCTGCAGGATGGTCTTCTGTGGAATAATTCGAGAATGTGCCAATGGATTTTTGTGACAACGTTTATGAAAAGTCGCCACCATCACTCGATGCCAACTCCACGATCTCATCTGGAAGAAATTTTTATCATTATTACATATCTTTGCTGATTAAGGATCAATGAAAAAAATGATCCGGAATGAAAAAAAAAATGACGCCATGGTTTACAAAATATGGCTCACAAAAGGACGAAATTTGCAGATACGGATAAAAAAAAAATTAATCAAAAAAATGTAATTAAAAATCTAAAAATAAGCGCCATTAGAAATGTTAAAAAGAAGCCAAAAACTATTATGACATTTTTCGATAGCGCCCCTCAGTGTGAATGTATGGCAATCAATATCGCTAAATGACAAAAAAAGCCACCAGCATATACGAAATTGAAGTTAAAAAAAAAAATACGCACAACTAGGTAATTGGTCCGGCCAGTCATTCAAGCTAAATTGACGAAAAAAATTGCGAAGTTTAATTTTATTTGATGAAAATTTCTAGAAAATTGTAAAGATGATAAAACCGAATTTTGCACACAACATTTATGTCGAAAACATTGTTTAAACAATTAAAAACAGTTTTTCTGCAATAATTCCGCGAAAAAAATTGCAAAATTTGTGCAAACTATGGCAAACCGTTTATATAATGATTAAGTAAGTTATATCAAGTTTGCACACAGCTGCGGTGACGGGAACATTATAAACAATTGTTTGCACAAATTTCGCAATTTTTTTACGATATTTAAACACGCTTTAAAGTTAATAAACAATTGTTTATAATGTTCCCGTCACCGCAGCTGTGTGCAAATTTAATAGAACCTGCTTAAACATTATAAAAACGGTTTGCCATAGTTTGCACAAATTTCGCAATTTTTTCGCGGAATTATTGCAGAAAAACTGTTTTTAATTGTTTAAACAATGTTCCGGTATAAATGTTGTGTGCGAAATTTGGGTTTATGATTTTTACACTTTTCTCGACATTTTCATCGAGTAAAATTAAACTTCGCAATTTTTATCGACCTTTCTAATTTTTCACCATTTGCTGACTGGCCTACAAGAACAATACTGTATTATGATATTTTTTCGAAAATGCATAAGTCAGGAAATAGAGGTTGCAAGAGGTCGAAATTTGCAAATGCAGAGATCTTCAGGGTCATAAAAAGATGGTTTGTTCAAGATATTCGGAGAAAAATTACCAAATAATGCTCTTTCCTGTTCCATTCTTTCCAACCTCTGTAACGCATCGGTTGTTTTTTGCAATTCTGCTGCCTCCATCAAATCATATGTGCTTTGGATATCCCAGATGAAACCGACACGACCAGGCTTCCTTTGATTTTGCAGAAATTCTGTTCTTATATCGTCGAGGCCTGCAAGCGCATCTTGATGGGCGATGTCAAAAAGATCATCCAGTTTACCGCAAAATTCCTCTTCCCTCTCTTTATTGCTTGGGGCATTAATATTTTTTCCCAATAGATGCCATTGTCGATGTAAATCCATCAGTTTTATTACGCAGTTATAATCTTGCTTCGTTTTTAATCTAGCTTTTGTCCAAAAAATCATAGTTTCACGCACGGCTAGTGTTGCACTTGTTTTTAAATCAAACCTGACACTCGTGTGTTGAAAAATAAAACTTTTAAAACTTGACGAGTTGATGGTAGTTTGTTCCCGAAAATTTGGGAATCCACATAACCAATCAAACGAATGTTTTCTCGTAAACGCATTGTGCACCTAATCTAAATTGACGAAATATAGGAGAGTGCAATTGTTGGCTGTTGGAGACCGACTGCTGAGCCTCGAGTCGACGCGACGCTCTCGGAATTCGGAGCTCGGAATCCAGCGGTGATAAGGCCCTTTGTTCGGGCGCGTTGGTGTTACTCCGCGCGAATATAGTCCGGGCGCACTGCGCACATAGCGCGCGCGTGCTGGGTCAGAGGAAATAGAACTCTATGGTGCGTTCTAGAAAGAACAAAATTAACAATGGAGACTTACCATTTTACATTGAGCTAATCTCAAACAGTTTATTTTGGATAATTTCATCCAACTCTCGTTAACTTTTGATCGAAAACCTTGGTGCACTTTTTCTCATTATTATAATTGATTTCCAAAACATAATACGAACAAAAATTCAGGACAAACAATCAGAATGTGTACGCGATGCCGGGTTCTTGAAATTGGTTTTTGTGGGGGTGCGACGTGCTCGAACAGCAAGTGAAGCATGAAAAACAGAAACATTTTAAATCATGGCATAATCGATTTGGCTGCAGGGGTGGCCTTGAATTTTGTTTACGTGATTAATCATTTTGTACAAAGAATTCCGTATGTTTTAAGACTACTCCGATTGAATTCTTTCGATATTTAACTCTCCAAATTACGTTTTTCGACTTTTTTCCGCGTTTTTCGCAACATACAGAGAATAAAGATGTGATCGATCTAGCCCAAAATTGCTTGTATCGAATTCCAAAAAATTCGACAAAAAGGTAACATAACTGTCAACATTTTCTAGGAATTTACGATTTTTTAGCTGATAATTAGGGCAGTGGTAAAAAAAAGATTAAAAATCACAAAAAAATCAATGCGTTTCTTATGGGAAAAAGTAAGGCTTCCTAGCGGTGGGTAAATATGGAGGGAAAAATCTTAAAAAATTCTGACATTTTTTTAAAATTATTACGAACCAATTTGGGGGGTAAGACCATTAAAATTCGAATTTGCCCTTCTTAAGAACAGGTCTAATGTACATGTCTTCACTCGTCACATCGTAACCCCATGTTGCAGTATCAGTAGACTTTGGGCACAGAATTCGTTTGTCATCCTGCCAGCTTAATACTAATAATAATAATGTCGAGTTTTACTTGCACACCCCCTCTGGGGGGGTTCTTACAAGGGTGGTGATTTCGTATACTTTCCGACCATCAACCGCCTGCTCCGACCATTATTATCACCACCTACTCCTCCTCGCGATCATACGTCTGCAGCCGCATCGCTCCTTCACCATTTTATCCTGTATCGCATTCGCCGAGGACGGAGGAAAACTGCAGAAAACCTTCCGCCGATACAGGTCGGAGTCTCCCTAGTTCCCCCCTGGTGGCCGCGCGAGTAAACTCAAGCGCGGTCTCCAGAGGAGACCTAAGCGAGCTCCTCCTTTACTGTGATTCAGTGGGTAAGTCAGTGCACGGCTAAGCGGCCACCTTCCGAGCGATAAGAACCGCTGCGGGAGTCCTCCAGAGCCGTACCCCGACCACCCACCCATCACAGAAAGGTGTTTTTGGGCATTTGTTTTGGTGGGATCCGAACCACCGGGTTTGCAGATTAAACACATAGAATAAATTCCATCGGTGTCGGCCGTGGGGCTCAAACCCGGGTCCGCTGCGTGCGAACCCAGAGCCTCACCCACTAAGCCACTGCTCTCCCTTGCCAGCTTAATACTATTTTATTTTGCCTAACCGTCTATACGACATGTTTTGAACTGCATATCATGTGCTGGGTCCTAATCAGGGTTTTACAATGAAATGAACACTCTTTATAGTCATCGAACGTGATGGTTTTTAAAGTTGCTCCTTTGACGCCCTTTGCACGTTTATTTTCAATCTCATTACCTTGTACTTTATACGAGTATAACTTTGCCCTAAGCCCTATAAACTCGGTCATAATTTTACCATTATTTTCATCTTTCATAAGACCCAACACTTTTTTATTCGCAAGAGGTATTCCATAGGGATTATTTGTCGGGTAATCGGATGTATCAAATTGGTGTATGTCACGTCTCATGGATTCGTAGATATTTGGAGTAGTTACGTGATAGATTAGGCTGTCCGTATCTGTGTACAATAATTTGGCTTGCCCGCCGAATGTAATCTTCATATAGTCATAATGGTAACGGTAAAAATAGATTTTAGACAGGTCAAGAATAGAAAATCCAGCATATATTGGTTTATTGAATTTTACTTTAGCTTTAGTCAATTCTATTATAACCATATCGTCGTCGAATATGGTGCAGCTATGAAAGGTAGCTCGAGCGAATGAGAGCTCTTGCGCCATATCGCCCATGCCAACGTGTAACGAGCTTTACTTCATTTCGTACATTTTCCATTACGTACATTTTCCATCGTTTTCCCAAACACCGCGTTATTCATTAGTTTGTAGAAATTTTTCTTGAAATCGTTATTGGACTGCTTTCTTAAATTCGTATTGAGATCAATGTATTTTTTCAACCAAGGGGATTGTTTGAATTTTAGCACCCGATGAATCTTTACTAATTGTAGACCCAATCTCAAAGACTCCTGTAAATTACGATAGTGAATAATGTATTTTTCCTTCGGTAGCAATGTCGTCATCAATTTTGAATTTTTAGATTGCGGGGCTCGATAGTGTTCTGGACAAAGCGGAAAGTCTTTGTGAGATTTGTGGAGCTCATTGGGATACTGCAAGTCGACCTCGAGTATATACCCGATCGGCGAGTCTTCGGGAATATTTTCAATATTTTCAATAAAATTTTTCGCCCATTCGAATGAGCTGCATGGTAATGATTCACTCATAGCTGCACCGTATAAGTTATTGACATCATAGTACATCAGATATGACTCGGCGGTGTTTGGATCGAAATTCGTTTCCATGAATCGATTGTTTGCTTTCGCATACCTGTTAGTACATTGCGCGACTCCACCTCGGATGCCTTTTTCAATAAAAAGTAACATATCCACGTCAGTGAGGAGTTCGAGTTCAATTTGCGTGCACTTGAGCATTGCATCGAATGAAAGACCAGGGGCTGTGTAGTAATGGACCGGATCTAAATTATACGTATTTAAACAATTTCGTCAAAAATTCTCAAATATGTCAGCCAAAAGGACAACGTCTGTTTTTAAATATAAATCTGAATATTCACCTAAAGTTTTTATCTTGAATGTTTTCCAAACATTAGATGCGTGCGCATATTCGCTATCGGAAATCTCCGTATTATTGAGCTTGGAAAAAAAATCTTTTTTTGAGGGCAATTCGGTCTCATCGAGGATATCCCAGCTATTAACATAGTCATACGGGAAAACACCTTTTCGCGCCAATAGCTTGCATTCAGCCTCGCTATTACAATTTGCGCGTGTAATTATTTTGTTATTACTGTTTAAATATGAGGCTAATTTGTCGATGCTACTCGGCATAAATCGGAATGAGTCGATAAATCTGTAATTTACAACTGTCCCCTTGACACTTTTCGAGAATGAAATATATTTTTCCTTGTTTATAGGTAAAAGATATAAAGAGCCTTCGAATGCAGTCGCTAATGACCTTATTAAAAAATGAGAATTATATCCGGATAAATTGTGAAATACAACGGCAACTACATGAGAGTTCTTAAAATTCAAATTGCAATCTTGGTATGCAGCAGCGCGATAACGACCCGTAAAATGACAGTGGTCTCGAACTTTTAGATCACTTGGAAGAAATTCTTTCTCGCAAATGAGGCAGGTTGTAGACGTCATGAATTGATAATTTTGTGCCGTGTTCAGGATCTATATCGGTGTGATATGTGTTAGACGCGAATGCAGCGATTTTGATAGGGTTTTCTCCACCATAAACCACTGGATACAGTCTTTGCCACGGTATGATTTGTACTCGGAATGTGCATCGTCATAACTACAGCGCAGATAATAACCGATACTGTGGGACACATGGTTTTGATATTCCATTGTGTTCTTCTGTACCGATGTTATTGGCTCTAATAAGCATTCGAGATCGGCATACACGACGAATGGAACATCTTCTTTGAATTTAAAATTTTTGAATATTAATATTCTCTCCTCACCCTCCGGAAAGACCGTTCGACATTTATTAATTTTTACACAGTCATCTGTGTGTTTTATTAGCAAATTTTCGGTTTTGAAATGACACAAACACTTGCTGCAGAGCCAAGTATGATGTGTATATTTTGAAATTTGCGAGCTGACCAGCCGAGAAATATTTTTGATCCATGAAAAGTGATGCACCGGATTGCTGTCTTCTTTTCCTTCATCTTCTTCTTCTTCTTCGCTCGCAGCTTCCTGCATGAGTAGGCGTATGGTAAGTCTATCGGACCTCTGAGCGCTTAAATATACTGGAACCATTTCAAGCTTTCCACGACGATGATCTTCTATGCCATATACGTTAATTGACAAACCATTCATTTTTCCAAATTTCGGTACGTCTTTTAGACTCATAGGAAAATTGAGTCCAGTGTACTGAAGCACGTCACTGAACGGCGGGTACGACGATTTTCGCTCACAATTTTCAGCTGCAGGGTAAAGAGCTGCCGTCACAGACCATAAGAAACAATAAAGGTCATCATTTATAATATTGACGACTGCACGTTTCAATTGAATTTCTTTCGGTAGACTTGTATACGTAGATAGTCCACCACGCAGAGGCATGTATTTGTTCATATTGACGACTAAGTTAATTATGGAAGAGAGAGACCAGCCGGATTCCTTTTCCGTAAACTCCTCAATTTTCACCAACAATTTATCCTTTAAATGTACCCTGAACCACTCTTCCATGTCTGTCGAGGGTAAAATAGCTTGATTCTGCGTATTCAAGATTTTATTATCTTCCATTATTTCATGGAGTTTGGTGATGTGAAAACGGCAGGCTAGAATAACGTTAACTTTTAAGTTTCCTGCTTTGCTCAAAACCGCGGTTATTTTCGAGATTATCAGAGGTCTCGCGTCGTCAAGGAAACTTTGTACATCTTTGTGCTGTAGATTGAGAACCACTCCAGTCCTAATTCTTTTCTTAAACGCAGTGGCCATGTCCCTCCACCGCACCTTGTCACTTTTCACAGCACCAGCACCAAATTTTTTTCAGCTTTTCACTCAGCGACTTCAATGTCGCTATTGTTGTCTGAATACGAATTCTTTCACCTATTGTCGGAACGTTTGCACGTAACACTTTGCCCAAAATCTTCACATGTTTATCACTGAACTTTATCCACTTTTGCACTGGAGCTGGTCTAGATTTTCTCCTAATTATGGAAAATGCCTCCTCCATAAGCGCGACAGTCCTTTTACACATTTGCGCATCTATTTGTTTGCTTTTTTTTCCGGCCGATAATATTTGTTTGAATGCACAGGAGAAAATGTGAGCTAGTGATGGGGAAACGCTTATATATATCGGCCAGAAGAATACCCGTTAGGGACACTTGAACGCTTTTCTTTCTCCATCCATGCTGATAACAAGAAAGCGACTAAGCGCGTTATAGCGGCATTTCATGAACATCAAAGCCTCATTTTCCGGCGGCTTGTCAAAATATCTAAACACTGTGCAGGCTCAAGCGTGTTCAAACATGCAATATGACATCATCCGTTCTCGAAGGCTCGAGGGTTTGAAACACGTTGAAACACGTCGATGACGCATATTAGTATATCATTTTCCGTTCAATTTTTTTCTCCATCAATACAGATTCAATCAGTTTGCCGCATTTTTAAATTCATAATATAAATCGCTCACGATCACGTGCAGCTTCTTCCCATCTTGTTGCTAGCTCACTGTTTCTTTTTAAACATTGCGCAGGCGCAAGCGTGTATTGCATTTTCCGTTAAATTTTTTCTCCATCAATACAGATTGAATCAGTTTGCCGCATTTTTTAATTCTTGATCTAAATCGCTCACGATCACGTGCAACTTCTTCCCACCGGCCTCGGCGAGCGGCTATGTATGCATAATCTTATGCATACATCGCATGAATTTGAACTCGAGTATCGAATCGAACGTGCTTTTCCATAATTTCAATCTCCTCTACGTCCTAATTTCATCGTGGTTTGAAAAAAAATCTGCCGCAGCACCCTGCGCTACATCTGCTCACGCACCAGTCAGTGGATAGGGAAACGCTTATATAAATGCGGTCAGAAGAATACCTGTTAGGGGCATTTCGATGCTTTTCCTTCAGGTGCCGAGGACCAGTCAGACACTATCATAGGCGCCTCGAAGATTTTATAACCTCATGTTCGGCCTTTTCCAGACTGCGGTCTAACCCTTAGCACAATAACCAAAAATGATTTATGACCGGCGATAAAGTTGCGACAAACAGACGCACTGGCCCAGGAGGGTAGCATCGTCGTGTGTGGTTGAAAGGTCTAACGCTCCGGCTCGCTATTTACTTGTTAGAGATAACAACATTCCAATGCCAGCATGAAAGACAAGCTGCACTGCAGCTGCCAGAAATAGCGGCATTCCAATACCACCCTCATAGGTAGCCCCCCCCCCCCTCTTACAGAGACTCCAGTCTAACTGATAATCGGCAATCAAATTCCGTCATGAAATATAAGGCGCCCCGCCGCTGCCAGAGATAGCGGCATTCCAATACCACCCTCAAAGCTAGCCCCCCCCCCCCCGATCGACTCCGTGCATTCGGACTCTTAAAGATATCCCCCCCCCCCCCGGGTTCGGGTCTCGGCTAAGTGGTTCGTGTCTGAGCTAAAAAATGTCGGTAAATGTCGGGGTAGGGATCGTGAACTAGAACCGGTACTGTTTCTCTACTTACGTGAAACGCTGCAACATTCCCCAATATGTTCATATCAATTTCCCCCAGTGTTAATACCGGAATTTCCGAAATACCGTGTAATTCGATTATATTTGATGTATCGATTTTCACATTTTCATTAACATATTTATTTTTCAGTGGGTTTGGCGCGATGCTCCCGAATCATTAGTTTAATTTCTTCTTTATAATTATTATTCCCAATATTAATAAACGGAATATCGTTATTTTTTTTTAAATGGTCAGAAATTACTGGGAGACGTCGCTCAATTCTGATTCCCGAACTGTTGTTATCGGACGCCGAACTTGTTCATCTTCCTCCGCGCCCGATGGGAAAGACATCTTTTGGTTTCCCGAATCCCTCTGTGCTGATGTTCGACAATTTTCCAAAACATGCCTCGCTCGTTTCCAATGACGGCAAGATATGTTATGATTTTCCTTGGAATTTGATTTACTCGATCCGCCCTGATATTTATCAGCGGTGTGACCGAGACTGTCACATAATTGACATTTTATTTTACTCCTTTGAAGGATTTGTTCTTTGGCAAATCTGGCTTTCATTATTATAATTTGAATTGTTTAAGTAATTAAAACATGTTTTTGCGGAATGACCACGTTTGTTGCAAATCTGATAAGTGGTGCTCGATTTATTTTGAAAATTGCCGTTTCAAAAATTTCCATTTTGCGAATTCCTCGATTTATTTTGTCCGTTATTACGATTCTGATCATTATTTTGGTTTTGGTTATTGCTTATGCTTTTCATTTTGAGGATTTTTTTTATTTTGATTATTATTTTTATTTTGGTTTTGATTTCCGTCAACGAATTCAACTGCTTTTCAATCGTTTAATTTATCATGCGTTTTTTTATTTTCTCGATTCATCGACTTCTCCCCACGTGATTCGTTCCTGGCGATTAAACTACGCTCAATTTCAATTGCCTTATCTTACGCGATAGGCATTGTGTCACACGCTGGCATGCGTCTGTCTATTTCTGTTTTTAAACCTTGCTAAAAACATTCTTTTATATTTTCGTCCACTTTATCTTTACATGCTTTAAGTTGTGCATCTGTGTGCTGTGGATTATTTACTTTGAATAATTCAATTATTTCCTGACTTTTTTTCCTGAATTTATTTGCAAAAATTACGACTAATTTATTTTCTTTTTGAAAAATTGAACCCAATTCTTCTTGCAACTGCCATTCAGTTTTTTTAGGAGTATATATAGCCTTCAGTGATTTGATCAATTCTTTAACTGTTGTGAATTTCTTACTGTTTAACGAGTCTTTGACCGATTGACCCAAACATTTTCTTTGAATTAATTTTGTGATATTTTCTTCCGCAAGCGCGGGAAGCATTTCTTTTGCCTCCTCACAGTTTATAATAAAATCAAATAATTCACCTGGTTTACCGTCAAACACGGGGATGCATGCAATAGCATCTTTTAAAGAGATTAATTGATTTGTACTTAACGTGTCAGCCATTGTGACGTTATTTTGTTCGACCGAATTTTCTGAATTATTCAGTTCTTGATTTATTGAAATGGTATTATCGTGATTTAAACCCCTATTTATATTATTAATAGTTCCTTTTTCGTATTTCGTAAATTGTCTGTTACTGTTTTATCCGCATCATTAATTGCGGTATCGTTTAAATTGTCTTCCGATTCATCACTCACTTCACTATCAGTGTTTTCGGCTGTTTCGTTAACTTGTCTAGAATAACCCAAACCTGAGTCTATGGTTTTATCACTTTGTCTCGGTACTCGTTTTGGTGGAACGTACGCGCCTAATAACTCACCAGTCCCGCTTCTCAATTCTCAATCTTTTTTCCTCTTCATCTGAAGTAAACGGCTGCGGCGGTGGTTTTCCCGACATTTGTATGCATTTTTAATAAAAATCAATACCAAGCGCTCTTTCCAAAATTATTTATCGCGACGGACGAGCCCCCAATTTTGTTATGTCAAGAATGGGTTATACCTGACAAAAACTGTAACCCTTTGAGAAATTTTACTATTCAGGGTTAAAGAATCTTCGAAATGATACAAAACCCATTTTACTAACTCGCTCTCTTTTTAGCCTGGTCTTTCAGCCAGTAGGAAGGACGGGAATAATTTTAAAGAGAGGCACAAGGTCGTTGAATTATCGTAAGCCAATAAAGTTCAACTGACTCTTTCAATTTTTTATTGTAACAACACACAAAAAAAATATGAACTGAATATAAAATAAAACTTACGTTTAGGTTTCCCAATTACTTTACCATTCCAGTATCTCAGGTTGACGGTTTCGAAGGATAAATTACTAAAATGCCGCACTGATGTTACTTACTAAATGTTGCTTGAAATATTACACGGCTATATAAGCCAAAAAAAAAAATAGACTGAATAAAATGTCATCCCCGTGAGACTTAATTAAAGAAGTAAACGGTTGTAAAAACTGTTGGAAAGTCGCCTTGAAAGATCGATCTATATAGAAAAGTCTGATGACGGTAAAATTTTGAGTAGAACTAAACTAGAGAGGTAGTGTGCATGTATTTTTGTTACTTGCCCTGAGTGTGTGACCTCAGGAAACATGGAGGGAAAATTCGGGGTCCAATGGTGCGTGACCTCGGCCCAGAATCCACATCCCTAAGTTCACTTGTCCCAATGCTTCAGGTTTAACTCCGTCCCTTCCACACTGAAATTTCCTCAAGACGTTGGAGCGTGGGCAGACTTTTCCAGCTCCAACTGCCAATGAAATTTGCTTTGGGAGTCCCATCTTTCCCTCCACAGTGTCATTCCTTATTCATTCTTAATTTTATTTGAAACTTATCTTATTCCTGTTATAACGAAATAAATTCTAATCCTTAATTGAGGAAGGGGTGTCGTTTCTTGAGAGTCCCAGTTTATTTTAATGGATTATTTTATTGTCTCTACCTAGCCTAGACGGCGCCAACAGACCCGTAAAATCAGAGAGAGAAAGACTGGGGAAAACCCTGAGACGCGTCAGGCGCTGCAAGGGCTGACCCATGTCTTTTGAGTCCACGACTGATGTCACGAAAAATCTGCCCGATAATTAACCCCCTTTGTTTTTATGCCGTGTTCAAATAGAAATTTTCTCTTAGAAACTTATTTGCGTTTTTATAAAAATATTATTTCAATTGTAAAGAAAAAGAAAGAAATGAATATAATGAATTTTCAACGGACGTCACAACATGTTACCTTGTCTTTGCCGGGAATTTTATACCTTTCTGGAATCTGAAAGACGAAATATGACACGTTCAGATCACTGATCATATTACAAATTTATTTATCTATATGCAACTGTTTATTTGATTATAATTATTTATAGTGTAACGTCCTGGGTCGAAAAAACAGATAAAAATTAAAAATTCATTTTATATGAACCATTAATCAAACATAGAACCGGATCCGTATGATCCGCAGTAGAAATATTCAATCTCTCATTAAATTACGAAAAACACGAATGACCAGGGGTGACCCTCATTGCCGGAGTTCTCCCGCCAAACGCGAAGTATGCCTGCGAGCATACAACCCACCTAACATACGAAATTTCAGCCTTTAACGAATTAACGAAGCTCGTCGCGGGGAGAAGGCACGTGAGTGACGAACCGGCGTATGTCACGCGTTATCACCGAGCTCCCACAGATGTTGGAAGCCGGTGAGAATCAGCGTCTTGCCGGCTCGCACAAAATGACCGCACTTATCGCCTAGGGACGAGCCTAAACATGAACAAAAGTTGCGCCTCGAGAATATCGATGTACCGGCACTAACAATAATTGGAATTCTGTCCGAAGAGTATCGATGTCTCGACGCTGACTTTTCATATCACTTAAACTACAATCATGCCTCGAGAATATCGATATCCCGGCACCAACAATAGTCGGAATTTCGTCTAGAGAGTATCGATGTCTCGACGCTGATTTTTCATATCACTGATCAACAATCATGCCTCGAATTATCGATATCCTGGCACCAACAATAGTCGGAATTTCGTCTGGAGAGTATCGATGTCTCGACGCTGATTTTTCATATCACCAGTCGTCATAATTGGAAATGCGTCTGGAGATTATCGTCAGCAGAATGTCGAGGTGTGAGAGAAACTCATCCCTCACGCGCTGACGTCTCCCCCTTTATGCGACAATAGAATAAGGGCATATATAATGACCGTCGCGAATTAAGGACAAGTCAGTCGAACTTTGAGCCTGATCACCCGAGATCACTCAAAGCCTTATAGCCCGTCGCGAATTATTCAAATTCATTCTAAGTTAAAATACTGTAGTTTTTCAACATAAAAATCGGTAGCACGGTAGCCCCGGCAAAACCAGTGTAAGAAAACATTAAAAATAAATAAATAATCAAAAACCAAAGAAAAATAAAACGCATTCGCGTTTTATTTGTGCACCAGCGGCATTAAATAGAAGGGGGAAATTGAACAAACCGAACTTCGAGCTGCCTACATTCTCGAGCGGAACTCCCATCGAAATTCACGTGTTTCCAACACCTTTTCATAACTGCAGTACTGTGCGCTAGATGCACGTGCTCACGCAGTTACTTTACCTTTCTTACACCCTCTAACTACAGTACTGTACGCTAGATGCACGTACTTAAGTAGTTACTTCTCTCACTCTCTCTAACTACAGTACTGTGCGCTAGATGCACGTGCTTAAGTAGTTACTTTTCTCACTCGCTCTAACTACAGTACTGTGCGCTAGATGCACGTACTTAGGTAGTTACTTTTCTCACTCTCTCTAATTACAGCACTGTGCGCTAGATGCACGTGCTTACGTAGTTACTTATTCCTCTCTCTCCGCGTACAGCCCTGTGCGCCAGATGCACGCTCTGTACTCTAACCAGCCAACCACAAATCCGTGCGCTAGATGCACACACTGGGGTGGAGGTTCCAACCCTACCATATGAGAGTTCTGCCCGAGAGTTAGGACTCACTCAAAGGGGGATCACCAAATCTTTTTTTATTTAGATTTATATGGGTAGACGCCGCAGTGGCAAGGATAAAAAATTAAAGCGCCTCGCTCTTGGCGAACGACATTTTGTGGGGGGAAGTAACGTACAGACCCAACAAAACGGTGAAGTACGGGTTATTGTACCGGTTGCTGAAACGGCAGTGAAAATTGTGGCCCAACCCCTACCGGGCCCTTCAACGAAACCCGATTTTCCTCTCGGATCACCGAGTGTCAAGGAGCGCCCTGTGGGAGTAGCCGCGATATTCAGAATTCCCGAGTGGACGGCCCCGTACATTCTCCCCGACGTCATTTTCCCGGGACCCGTTCACCGGCCCCACAGAGACAGTATTAGCGACGTATCAACATTAGCAGCAGACTCCGACAGCGTGGACTCCGACGACAACGAAGAAATTATCACGTTGGAATAAAAACCCGTTACGCCTAAAAAGTAAGTAAAAATTTACCACTCTCATTACCGCGAGCCTCTATCCTCGACCGGCGCATTCCGGTCCCAACAAGAGGCACCCCTATTTCTACTTATACCCTATCGTTCTCACCCAGGACGTGACAATAGAAAATTTATTTCTGTATTTATACCTCGTACAGTTCTTTTTTTCAATACTTGGGGTATCTTGCGGAGCGGTCGACGATGCTTTCAGCGATATCACCACAGATTCGAGGAATGAAAATTCTGTGGCGTAGGTAAATGATGCAAAACAATTGTGTGGTAACAAAATAATACTACGTTTATATTGAAGTCTTGACAAAAAATGCAGGAAAACTTTTTCAAATTTGCAATTTTCGAACAACGTAATGCTTGAACGTACGTGTGATTATTAAAAAAAAAATGAGAAAGCACCTGAAAAACTTACCAACGGCGGCTAGCTCTTTCATCGTCACCCAAAATTTGTTGTACCTCGATTCGGTGACTTCATTTTTTTCGAGTAACTTGTGTGTTGGTGCATGACTCGTTTCGCCTTCTTGTTTCTTGTCTATTAACAAACCGCTCGTCGATTCCTCTTGAACCTTGTCGCGTGAATCACGGTTCGTCGAATCCTCTATTAACTCACCACATGGTGTAGGACTCATTAATTCTTATTGTACCTTCTTGAAAGGGTCTGGTGCGTCGTCTCATATTCCACAATCCTTCGAAATTGCCTCTTCGACCTTGTTACGCGCAGCAATACGAGCTACTTTTGTGGCTTTTTTGACTATTGCTTTTCTTTTTGTTCATTTATAATATCAGCAGCGAAAATTTTAGTTCCTCCACTCACTATGTCCTCCGTGGCAGCATCGATGGGACACATTTTTAATAGCTCGTCGCGATTATCTAAAATACAATCCACGACTTAATTAGGTTATGTTATTGAGGTTATATTTGCTACCGGCATTTTAAACTTAACTTACCGCTTATTTTTTTAACGATGACGTAATGGCAGGAAGTTTTTTGGCTTTTTGCATCAACTCATGTAACTCTCATTCTATCCCCAACCACGCGATTATTTTTGGGGATTTGCGAAAGTTCTAACACGTCGAAGAATGTTGCCGGAATTTGCGACCCTCGAGCACCTTTTTTTCGCACATTTTTCTGTTTTCGTATACACTACGAGGACATACAGTCCTTTTACTTTTTTTTTACTATTCTCTGACATGTCGTGAAACAATTAAGATATGCTATCAAGCGTAAAAGCAACCGCACTGAATACAACAAACTTAAGAGATATAAGGGTAACGGCCGAATTCACAGAAAAATGTATGTCACTGTCGGGACACGCTCGAGTATAAAGCGCTCTACACACGTACACACAAACACAGGCATATACGTATTTAGACGCTACGGAGACGGCACTTTACCGCGTTTTTTGGCGCTTCAGGCGCTTTCGCGATGCCACACACACACACACACACACACAACACAACTTTGGATCACACATATAGTAGATGTATATACCCATAATACTTATTTACAGAAAAGACAGAGTATACACGTTTTCACGGGTTTTTTTTTCGACATGACATTGTATCGATCAGAAAAGAATTTGGCATCGGAATTTTTTTTACGCATATATCCGACATGAATAAAAATCATATGATGATTTGTCGCGTGCAGGCAAATATTAATATTTAGCTAACCTTGAACGAAAGAGGATCGCTACCGATCTCAATTAATTAGGATCTCAATTACAGCCGGCTAAGGTTCCTTGCTTGGAAGATGGATTAAGGTAGAATATGTGCATAACAAGACAGGAAAAATGCCTGATTTATTTATATCATTTTTAAGAATAAAATTTATTTCTAAAGACAAACGCTTTTTTCCTATTAAAATTTGGCAAGTTAAAATAACTAAATTTCTTGCCAAATTTGATTATAGAACTGCAGGTAAATGAAATTGTAAAACTTTTTAGAAAAAAATATTTCGTGCAAAATTTCTATTCGGTCTGAATCTTTAATATTAGGAATATTATTTTAAAACGATAATAAAATGTATGACCATGATCTCTTATAGCATATAAAATTTGATAAAAAAATATTTTTTAATTTTGATATTCCTGGCTTTTAATTTAATATAAAATTAGCTTAATACTTTAACAAATATGACACAAAAAAATCGTAGAATTTAATTCTCATTTCTATACCAATTTTTCATTTTCTGATGCGAATTCTTCAAATGTGATTCAAAGTTCATTGAAAAAAGGAGCGAATATTTTTTCGGTAATGGGTTTATGAAAATGAGAAATTTTTTAAAAAATCCGAGAAACAGTAAAAAAGATTAATTTTTGTAATATTGAGGTATTGAGGTATTCACTCCTTTTCCGAATTTGCGTATTTTTAAATTTCTTTTCAGCAAAAATGTTGATTTTTTTGTCTTTTTTGTGCATAAAAAAGCATGTTTTCACTACTTTTCGTGCGTACTTCTTAAGTCATTCTCCCTCTCATGATGAAAACTCACTCTTTAAATTTGTGCAAGTGGATAGTCACTGATTATCAGTGAATAGTCACTGATGCCTCCAGTTATAAGTATACCACTGCAAATCAGTGAAAAGTCACTGATGAAACAGTGAAGTCGTACACTGGTTCACCAGTGATGAAATCGCTGCCGAAATATACTTCAGTGCTACAGCAGTGTATGAGAGTTCAGGTCACTGTTTCTGCATTGAAATACCAGTTCACTGATTCAATCAGTGAAATTTTCCCTGATTTAAATTGAGAGGCATAAAATATGCGAATTTGCATACTTTTTTTTGGCAAAATTTTTTATTTTAGCACCAAAAAAATACGAAAAAAAAAATTAAAAAGCCTGTTGATTGAGCATCTTTTAACCACTTACCCCTTCTCCCTTAAGTTTTGAATTTTTTCATACTCCTCCGATCGATTATTATTGTTAGTGCCAAAATAAACATTTTTTCTCGAAAACAAAATAAAAAGATACACACATTACTCTAGTGTAATTATAAAATACAAACGTATATACAATTATTTGCCTTTTTATGTTAATAACATATTAACATTTTACTATATCTAGGGTCGCTGAGCTCGAACGACAAGGGGCAAAAGGTTTCAAGGATCGAAATATTGGCGCGAACATTTTCTAAAATGAAGAAAACTTGGCAGTGGAACAACAGAACGACGAGAATGAGGATCAAGAAGGTAACGTCGAAGAGGAAGCAATCGAAGCATTAGAAGAGGATATTGATGATGAAAATGACGAAGATGATGCAAGGCAGCCTCAGCGACCAGCCATAAATGATGATAATAATCGACCATTGTATATAGGAGCATCTATCACTGTCGCAGAAAGTATGATGTTGATCCTAACGCTTCTTTTGGAGCATAACATTACCGGATCGTATCTGTCAGACATTATAACGATGATAAATTTCCACTGCTCGAGTCAAGGCCTGAAAAAAATAGCCTTTACAAATTTCGCAAATATTTTTCGATGCCTGAAAAGCAATTCAACAAACACTATTATTGCTCGATGTGCCAGACCTCACTTGAATCATTCAATGCAATGTGCATTAACTGCAATGCGAGAAAAGGTGCATCGTATTTTATCGAAATGCCTTTTTTAAAACACCTCGGAGATATGTTTAATCGGGAAGGATTTTACCAACTCCTACAGCGTCGTTTTGGCCATGAAGGCGTGACACCTGACACAATTTATGACATTTACGATGGAAGCCTATACAAGAAGTACGAGGCAACAGGTTTTCTGTCAAATCCAAACCACATTTCTCTTATGTTTTACACTGACGGTGTGCCCGTGTTTAAATCGTCAAAAGTCAGTATGTGGCCAGTATTTTAAACTATCAACGAGTTACCTTACAAGTATCGTATAAAACGGGAATATACCATGCTTGCTGGATTGTGGTTTGGAAACAAAAATCCAGCTGCCAACCATTTTGTCTACAAATTGCGCTCTGACTTCGCAAAATTATTTCAAGGCCATTTACCTGGTGGACGCGTTATTAACGTTGGAGGCATTCTTCTTGCTGGCACATGCGATTTGCCTGCTAAAGCAGAATTTCTTAATATGACAGCCCATAATGGTAAATTTGGGTGTCCAAATTGTAAAAGTCCAGGTGCGACGTTCACACACGCCACCGTGGGAACATCTCGTGTCTATTCGTATAAAACTGACCCGCAAATGAGAACGACTGCACAAACTAACGATAATGCAGATCAGGCATGGTTGCAGCGTGCACTAATTAATGAAGTCAAGGGTCCGTGTTCACTTTCCCGACTAATGCCCGATTTTTTCGAGGGCTTTGCGGCCGATTACATGCACAGAATTTTCTGCGGCGGTGACGCCGCAGAAAATTATTTCGGGCTCGTGAATGCCATAGAGATTCTCGATTCAGAGCGTATCACACGTCAACTGCTTGATACTGCAAGAAATTTGTTGCATAAATTTGTAAAAGATTTTGAAATTTTGTACGGTTCGCAGTTTTGTAAGATAAACATTCATAAGCTTTTGCATCTACCTGTATGCGTAGAACAACTTGGGCCCTTATGGGTGTACTCGTGTTTTCCATTCAAGGACTTGAATGGAAAATTATTGAGTCTCGTTCACGGTACTTCTCACATCGAATCACAAATAGCGTCTGCACATGTTTATCTGTTGCAAATATATAGGCCAAATTAGACGCATTACCAGAAGGCCCAATTCGAGATTTTGCCATTGCCGTGAAACGTCAAGTCAAATATACCAACAAGTTTTTAACGGGTGTTACAGCGTTGGCACGTACAAAAAGTACATCACGATTCCCGAGTTCATTGCACATGAAATGCATAATTCGCATATTCCGATAGGCAACGTGCAAAGCTACATGAGGCTTTTAGAAGATAGTAAATTGATCTTCGGTGAATTGTACCCAAGAACTCTATCTACATCATCGTCTTATGTGGTGTACAATGGTACAAATGGCCGGAAAATGGTAGGCAGTGTGCATAATTTTATTAAAGTATCCTACTGTGACTGTGTAAAAGAATGTATTTGCGAAAGGCAACATTATGCAGTCATTACAAATATTGTTAAAACCGTTTCATTTCAAGTAACAAGAAATGCTGGGATACGTTCTGAACTCTCTTATCTGCATGAATGCCATAGAAATGATAATACGTCACTTATGCGGGTATTGGCATTATAATCAGTATGTGTATTCATGTCAATTGATGATCACTTATTTATAGGGACGCCCATAAATTCGGTGGAATTAGAATAAGACTGTATATTAGGGCGGTTCAAAAAAGAGACTTTTTTTTAGATTCCGCCCTTCCAGATTCTTGCACTTTTTCACTAAAAAATAGCTCACGTGAAAGTGCTGGACTGAAAAAATGTATTACTACTGCCTCAACGACGTTGAAATTTCGAAAAATTTTTTAGGAATTTCAAAATTGAGATATCCTGGAATCATTCGGTGGCTATGTTTTATATGACAAAAACATTTGTTCCGTCGTACAAAACATAGCCACCGAAGGATTTAAGGATATCTCGATTTTGAAATTCCCGAAAATAGCCTTTTTTCAAAATTTCAATGCCGTTGAGGCAGTAGTAAAAGTTTTTTTTCTGCCCAGCGCTTTCGCGTAAGCTATTTTTTACTAAAAAAGTACAAGAATCTCGGAGAAGAGCGAAATCTAAAGAAAAGGCCCTTTTTGAACCACCCTACTGTATATATAATACTGTGTATACAGGGTGGGGCATTGAAAGTGTGACAAAGCAATAGCACTCAAACTGTTGATGATACTGAAAAAAGTTTCATATAAAAGTTATATTGTTTAAAAACGCCGACATACTGGACCATCCTACTATTTTCTCGGTGGAGGCGCTGTACGTCAAGGTCAACTGCACTTTTTTAAATGGAACCATGTATTTTTTTTCCACGATATTACTACTGACTTTAAGACGAATTCAGTGACCTACAACACAAGGTCATTGTAGGCACGCGAAGTATGAAAATAGTCGAAAAATCCAATTGAATCGAAATAATTACTTTCAAGGTAGGAGTCTCGTGAATACTTTTGAGATAGATTTTCAAGCGAATTTTCAAGCCAAACATAAGAGGATCGTGCCGCTTGAAAATTCGCTTGAAAATCTACCTCAAAAGTATTCACGAGACTCCTACCTTGAAAGTAATTATTTCGATTCAATTTGATTTTTCGACTATTTTCATACTTCGCGTGCCTACAATGACCTTGTGTTGTAGGTCACTGAATTCGTCTTAAAGTCAGTAGTAATATCGTGGAAAAAAAATACATGGTTCCATTTAAAAAAGTGCAATTGACCTTGACGTACAGCGCCTCCACCGAGAAAATAGTAGGATGGTCCAGTATGTCGGCGTTTTTAAACAATATAACTTTTATATGAAACTTTTTTCAGTATCATCAACAGTTTGAGTGCTATTGCTCTGTCACACTTTAAATGCGCCACCCTATATATACTGTGCATATGAGTATCAATTCTTTTATGAATCGCCTATAAAATGAAAATAAACCTATATTGAGAACATTTGATTTTTTTCGCATATTAATGTTACACTAATACTTTAATAATGTAACGATATAATTGTATTAATCGTGTAGTATTTATTCATAATCTATCACGTAGCGAAATAGCTGATGATGCATATTTACTTGTACAATTCTTTGGGCGATAAACAGCGAAATCGTATTTATTTCGTCATCGAACGGGTTACACATCAGGCCACGATGGAGTGTTGATGGAGGAGATATCGAATTGAGGCTCAAAGCAGATTAGGTAGGGTCGAGGCAACGGCTTGAGATCGAAAGTAGGTTAGGGAGGCCTGCGTTCTGAACGTTTCACTAAAACTGCAAGTCGAAACGAGATTTAGGAGGACTAGCGAATGCTACACTGGATCGAAAGGAGGCTTCTTCATGGCACTAAGCTCGACAAATCGAGTTTGGTAGGTTCAACGGAGGCCGGCGGCTTGTGCATTACAAAAGAAATAGGTCCTGCAAGGTTCAGAGGAGGCTATAAATTTTCACTCGGGAATACCTGGGGTGATGTATAAAAAAAAGAATTTTTCGTCGTCGAAGACACTGGCCGCTTGGGGACACCCTGGTAGCTAGGGTGGGGATTTGTTGAACGCTGAGCAGAAATAAACGTTGAGTCTTTCTGGGGGGATGGTAATTTCCGGATGTCATGGCCCAGAAATCACTCCTAGACGACGTAGCTCGGACCAGAGACATTTTGGCTCGGTGATCGTGGAGAGGCGCTCAGAGCAATAAGCTACCTTTGTATTTGCCAGAAGGGTTTTGGTCTGGTTCCTAAGCGTTCTATACTCCAGGTGAGCATTACTCAGCCTCGTGCGACGAAATTTCATATAAGCCCGATTCCTCGCATCGATGAGTTCCGGCGTCATCCATGGCGCTGATGGCCGATGGACAATTGTCATTCGGTATGGTGCTTGAGTATCTAGAAATTTATTGAGCATGTTGAAAAGCGAGACTTTCTTGCTAGGCTCGGAGCAGGTAACGACTACGGACCACTCATGCATTACAAGAGAGTCAGGGAATGACGGATCTCGAAGGCAGTGCCAATTGCAACGTTCCGTTCTGTGAGAAATCGTGATACGTGTGCCTCTGAAATCGTAAATAATTGCGATTAACTCGTGGCCTGGAGCGAAGCCTAGAGACGTTTGTTTGTGCTCAGTAATTTTTTGGATAGAGTCGACTACACATAAAGCGAGCCACTTCGAGGAGGTCACCGTGTGGTATGTAGGTGCAAAGGGTACAATCTTGAAATTGTAGGAATATAATATATGACGAAAATAGATACTGTCATGGTTTACCGTGGAGAAATGAGCATTCCAATCTCCTATTATAGCCTTTGAGATATATTGTTGATAAAGAATCGAAAAGTGTTTCGATATTGTATCCAAAAGCTATTTTAGGTGATCTATAGACAACACCCACAAGCAGCTTAGCAATATTGACCCCCGTGACCTCGAGAAGAAGATACTCCGGTGCAGCTACGTAGGTATCCACAGCCGAAGAGGCGACAGGCCTTGTCCGGAGCATTTCTTGCGTGTAAATGCAAACACCTCGCCCTTCTCCAACTCTATCGCAGCGCGTGAGAGTATACCCTTCAAGTTTGATAATTTCGTCAGGTATGTGCGGTTTCAGCCACGATTTCAGAAACCAGAATAATATCATAATGCGCATTAGAGAAGTATTGAGAAAATTCGATAAACCGAGGAACGAGTGATTGAGCGTTTATGTCACAAATTCTTAGTTCACGACGTATGTACCTCGACTGCTTGAGCTGCGTAAGGCGTTGAGGATGTACAATTGAGTCACGTGAGCGAGTTCAGTTGGTCGACCCGTGAGATGCGGGTGACCGATGCATCCTGGGTCTTTTTAAAATTAACGCTATCATCCCGTACCCAGACAAACTGATAATGATGTTCTTTCGCAAGTTCCTTCGTAGCCATGAGAAGATTATGAGTCTCGGATGGTGGAAACTCATTAATATGGATGGTGCCCACCTCAGGTAACAAAGCATTGCATTTATTCGACCCTTTGCTCGCTTTGCAGCAAGAACTTTATTGCGCAGCCTCAGTGAGCAAAGGCCTGAGAAAAGCGAGCGCGGTGAGTCGATCCTTTTTGTGGTCCGCATACGCCAAATCTCGAGAATCTGGTCAGGGTCGATCGGAACGTTAAAAACGGAGAATAAGACACACTCACGGTAGTCTAAGGTCGACTAAAATAGTCCCATGGCGGACAGATAATCTCCTGATTGGGAGGTCAGAAACGAAATCGGGGAAAAGCACGTTCAAAAGGAAGATTTTTTACACAGGAATCCGCTACCGATTTGCAAAAAAGTAAAAAAAAAAAAAAATAGCCTATGCCTAAAAAAAAGTGAAAAAAAACCACCTTTTTTGTATCTTTTCTGTGTTGCCAAATTTTTTGATGATAACTTTTTTGCGTAAAAAGGGTGGGTTCCTGCGCAGAATACCTAAATAAACAAGTGAAAAAAGCCCGGTGATGATCAGTCCAGTGAATCCGGAGATTAACTCCCCGCCATGCGAAAAAAGTCGTTTTGAGAAAAACGCGTTTAAAGTTTAGCTACCGCGCGTGGGAACCGAGCACGGGCTACTCGACGCACTCCGCCCTGGAGTGCTATACATCGCTGTAACTTTTTTTCTGTTCAGAATTTTTTCATAAAATTTTAAGGAGTGATTTTTTATGCTTACGGAGTCGAAAAATAAAATGAAAAAATTTTAATTTTTGAACCCGCTAATAGGTACTAGTACCTTAACGACAAACACTTTTGGCCACGTCCACATCTTCGGGATACAATCGGCTGGGTAAACGCCTATCGTGTGGTCTGGTATGTTCTGCAAGGCCTGCAGAATTTCTAGACTGTTCATAGCAGCCTGTAGCAGAAGGTTTCATTTTATTTTCCTCGCGAGGTCCGTCTAAGTTCCAGCTCGTGGTCGTTCTATATATATAATATATATATTCTATATATATATATATATATATATATATTGAAACGTTTGAGATTTATCGGCGAGAATATTCTATTGCGTAATTTACGCAATACAATATTTCGCTCTTAATGTATGATTTCTCAAACAATGGGATGAATTTGTAGTGGGATTTAAATTGTCGGTGTAAATGAAAACAGAGTTCGAGTGCTGGACTCGGTGAGGAAGCCGGAGATAAGATTTTTAATCGATATTATTTTGCTACACGGGCAGAAGGCCTAAGAATTTTATTTGCTTTTCGAGATGGCCTCAGAGTCCTAACCACGACGGTGAGCTATAAAAGCTACGCGTTGGTTGACCCTTCATCATTGGCCATTCAAGATGGATTTTTGGGTCCAAGTTATTTTATATTCGAGAAGCGAAAATAAAATGATTATTTCGTGTCGTGAAGCGACGCGAAATCTTTAAGGAGCAAAATTTTAAGATTATACGATGTCGTAAGCAAAACGACTGAAGTTTAATAAAAGAAAGGAAATTACTGGTACTTGATAGAGAAGGTAATTAATTTAGGCATTGATCTGACATTGAAGAATTAGTGAAGTGTGTTAAACGTGTCGCACGGTTAACGGAGAAAAGGAGACTCTGTTTGTCGTTGTTTTGTACGTGTCAGCGTCTCATTTCAATCGTGAGAGAGATTCACGATTGAGGTTTATTCGTCGGAGTTGCGTCGATACACGTCGCTACGTGGTTTTGAATTTACTAGATTTGATCGGCGTGCTCGAAGAGCACGTTGACGTTATTTAAACAATCGGGTTTTCAACCAAGAGGTACCTCTAGCTGTGGTCCAACATCCGGTCGCAGTGACCGGGGCTTTCCACAGCTCGAGGGGCCCTACCTAGGGGTTATGAGGATGCTGCGAATAGCACCGGCCTCGAGATCCAACTTCTGAGCGCAGTGCTCAGGGCTTCACTCTCGACGGGCTCCCTGGTATCTGGAATCTTTATTAAAACACGAGTTGTTTATTGATTTGTCTTAAAAAAGACAAATCAATTACGTTATGAGAAAATCGTCTTGAGAAAGACGATTTGATGGTGATTTTCTCTAATTGTCTTAAAAAAGACAAGTCGAGGGTGATGACTCGATGAATATCTTGTCCTGGTCGGGTTGTCCTCGAAGTTGATCAGACGTCTGGTCAGTCTCAGCTTCGAGCTGTAGTACGGTTGAAAGTTCTCGACTTTCAAGCGAGAGTGAAACAGCGAGAAGCGCTGGGAATAAACATGTTAAGGCAGAGCTTAACACGGTACTTGCTTACCTTACGATAATGGCAAAAATGAGAGCGAGTCTTGCTCGTCTCGTTCTTAAATACTTTCTCACGAACCATCGGCGCCGCGATTTCATTGGCCGATGGTTCCGTGGTAGGGCAATTTCAACGAGCTTTTAGTGCTTTTGCACCTGACATGCTCGTGACGTATCACAATTCCCCGAAGGATCGGATTCTATTTCGGTCCTTCGAGGAATTCCGATATTTGGCGAAAATAATAAGTTATTATGATTATGGTTCACGGTCTCCTTGTAACGTCCCGTTACAATATATATATATAAGGAGGCGATGCGATCTTTATGACGATGCCAATTCTTTGTTTGTTTCACACTATTCAGCGCACATTTGTACGTGGGATTGTTACGCAGCGATCCGTCGTATATGCAACGAGTGTCGTCCCGATGAAGATAGCGGAATGGAAGAGCTCCCTCCTCCTCCTCTAAATTTGTAATGAAACACCCTGTGAGCTGCGCCAGGTACTCTAATTTTATTGATCGCCTTGTGAATATTCGGTCAGATTGTTCCGCAACGAGATCGTCAATGTCATACTCGCGATCGCGGTGTCGTAAATTATAGTAATGGGCCTGCCGGTATTGGGCTTCGCTGAGAGCGTGTACTAACGTCTTCCGGAGGGTATTCAGTCGTGTCATACGTTCGATCCGGTCTTTCGGGTCCCTTGGAATAACCTCGACATCCCCATCCCCTTCTCGGCGTAACGACACGGCAGGACGTGGTTCCCGACCGAAATTTGCAAACGCCGGGGTAGTTTCAAGAGACGTGTGGTGTGCCGAGTTGTAGGTAAACCTAAATTCCGGGAGGTAAAGGTCCCATTCCCGCTGATCGGTGTCTATGTACGCGCGGAGCATCATTTTCCGCACGCGGTTTACCCGCACTACGGGATTAGCCTGAGGGTGGTATGGAGGCGTCATGTTGTGTTGGAGTCCCGTTACTCTCGCGAGTTCCTGGATTTCTCGGTTCACAAACTCGGTCCCATTATCCGTCAAGAGAACGCGCGGAGTACCCCACCGAGATATAACGACATCCTCGATAACTTCACGAATGCGTTTGCCGGTAGCGCGACGCAACGGGACCACTTCGATCCATTTCGTGAACAGGTCTTGGACCACGAGAATATAGGATGACCCTGCCTTACTGCGTGTCTCACGGGTCCCATTATATCGGCCGCGACGGTGGTCCACGGCTCCTCTATAACTCGACGACCCATCAACCCCGCCGGTGGTCGTTGTTCTACCTTACACCGTTGACACGTATCGCACTGCTTTACGAAGGAGGTAACATCTCGGAGCATGTTAGGCCAATAATATTGGTTGGACAACCGACGATACGTCTTCTCCACGCCGAGGTGGCCCGCTTGCGGGGGTGCGGGGGATTCCTCGATAGCTCGGGGGCGTAATTCCCGCGGCAGGACCAATTTCCAAGCGTCGAGATCGATCAGTTCGGCCGAGATGAACTCGTAGGGTCGGTGATGATATAGTTTACGGTTTTCGATTAACCAATCGGGAAAGCGATCGGGGGCGCGGCTGACATCTCGATAACGTCGCGTGTACCAGCGATCTTGTGGAATCCGCGTACGGGAACATTGGTCGATGTCGGCGATAAAATGCTCGGGTAACCGGGAAAGCGCGTCGGGAACGTGATGGAGCGCGCCCTTACGATGGATAATCGTTACGTCGTATTCGAGTAGTTCGAGTGCCCAACGGGCTAGACGACCCGTGGGATTCTTCAGGTTGTGTAACCACCGCAAGCTACTGTGATCGGTAATAACCGTGAACGCGTAGCCCTCAAGGTAGCATTGGTATTTCCGTATCGCCCAGATCACAGCTAAACACTCTTGCTCGGTAACGGTGTATCGTTTCTCGGCGTCGTTTAGCGAACGGCTGGCGTAGGCGATCACTCGTTCTTGGCCCTCGAAAACTTGGGTGAGTACTGCCCCTAACCCGACGCTACTCGCGTCCGTTTGCAGGGTAAACGGTAACTCAAAACATGGGCAGGCGAGAACAGGGGCGGACACGAGATGGGTCTTAAGCTTGTCGAATGCGTCTTGTTGATCGGGTTCCCACGTGAACGCTTGAGCCTTTTTCAGGAGGCGCGTGAGACGTTCCGCGACGGTAGCAAACTCCGGGATGAACCGACGGTACCATGACGCCATTCCAAGGAATCGACGTGACTGCTTTAAGGTTCTTGGCGCGGGGTGATCGACCACGGCGGAAATCTTCTCAGGGTCAACCAGTAACCCGTCTCGGTTGATCAGAAAACCCAGATAACGTACCTGCGCGCGACAAAATTCGCTTTTCTCGCGATTAATCGTGAGACCGGCGCCCCGGATCCTATCGACGACGCGTTTCAACAACGTCAGGTGATCCTCAAAAGTACGCGTGATGATAATGATATCATCGAGATATACAAATACTTGCGGATACAGCTCGTTTCCGATGAGCCGGTCGAGGAGTCGTTGAAATGTAGCGGGCGCATTGGTTAAGCCATATGGCATATGTAGGAAGTGAAATAGGCCACCACCGGGAACGATAAAGGCGGTAATCTCACGCGACTGAGGGGTCAACGGGACCTGGAAGTAGGCTTGACTTAAGTCCAGCGTGGTGATATAATGGGCCTGCCGTAATTGGTCTAGAATCCCGGTCATATTCGGTATTGGGTACGCGTCTCTCTTGGTAACCGCATTCACTCGCCTGAAATCGATACAAAATCGATATTCCCCGTTCGGCTTTTTGACCATCACGATGGGGCTCGACCAGCCATTCTTGGAGCTCTCGATAATCCCGTCCCTTAACATTACGTCGACTTCTTCCCAAAGCTTCTCCCGAATGGCCGGATTGACGTGGTACGGCTTCTGCCGAATCGGCGGGTGCCCTTCCACGTCAATGTGGTGGGACGTCAAGGTGGTACCACCGGGTTTACTTGTGGCTGGCGGTAACTCGGTAGCAAGAAAGCTCGCGAGGCGGGTCGTTTCGCTTTCTTCGAGGGCGCGTATCCCACAGCATAGAATGACCCGCGAACTTGTTTCGGCCGAGACGAACGAGAACGTATGTGCCGGGGAATTATGGTAGTGCCATGTTTGGTCAAAGAAGTTTATTACCATACGCGCGGTGCGGAGGAAGTCCATACCAAGGATAAAATCTTCGGCCAGCGAGGGCATCCAATCCACGGTTGTTTCGATATCGCGATCGCGAAGTCGCACGGTGAATGTCGAGGTGCAGTTAACGTACTCGGTTTGTCCGCCCGCGAAGATAACGCGGCGCGGGGTTATGGCGGACGAGCGGATGTCCACGTGAGAGAAAAAGTTTAGGCCGGCTTTGCCCGCAACGGTTCGCGTCGCGCCAGAGTCCACTAGGGCTCGGATCTGGTCCCCTTCAATCTCGATATCCACGTAGAAAGATAACGGTATAATCTCGGGCGATAACTTAGCGACGGTCACGGCAGGAGTCGCGGGGGTGAGGCTGACTTCGGAATCGTGGAGATTCTCGATAAGTCCGGTAAGCGCGGCTTCGATCTCTTGTTCCGGCGACTCGGGGGGAAGAGACGTACGCGCCGGTGGCGCAAGTCTCAGTTCTCGTTTCCCTGGGCGCAGAAGGGGCAATTTTGAATCGTGACTCCCGAATAACTGCATCGATAGCAAAATACCCGCCGTGATTCCGGACAATCTCGGTGTCGGTGGCCGTGTTTCTGGCAATTCCAGCACAGGAGTTCCCCGGGAGGGGGAATATTCGCTCGCGGTTCACCTGTTGGCTTGGATGTGTCCGGCGGCGAGGGCTGCGACCTCGGTATGCTCGAGGGCGGTAAGTCGGACTTCGGGAAGTTGACTCGTGGTAATCTCGGGCTTGCCGGAGGGGTCCGTGGTGCTTCGCCTCGAGGCGCGGTGGCTCCAGGCAATCGCGACGGTGGTAATCCGACCTTTCGCGTTGGCGGCATCGGCAAACGCCGCTGAACTTGGCGAGGGTTTGGGTACTTCTCGCGCGAGGGCCGGATTTCACGGGCTACGTCTAAGTTTTCGGCGTCGTCCTCATTCAGGATTTCCTCCGAATCGGTTTCCCCCTCTCCCTCGTCGAAGGCTACGTGAGCCCTTATAAATGGTCTTCGATTCGCGTGAAACGCCCGTGGGGGTTTCACCCGAGCTTCGCTCGGAACGCGAAGCTCGGGCACAATGAATTCTCGGGTTTGGGTGGGGGGTGCCGTGTGCTCATGCTCTCAAAAATTTTCCCGTGGCGAATCGCGGTCCGCTGGATCTGATTCATCGTGGTTTGGTCCGATAACGGGATGGCAAGACGGTATTCCGGTAAAAGATTTCGGTGGGTGTATCGGACTTGCTCGGGTTCGCCCCACCGGGGCGAGGTTCGCGCAAATAGGCCCTTCATACACGCGATAAAGTCCCCTACGGGTTCCCCATCGGCTTGGGTACGATCTTCGATCTCTTCTCGAAGCGCGATCTGGTAGTCTGGGTCCGCGAAATAGTTTCGGAACGCGATTTTGGCCTCCTCCCATGTATGATACTCGTAACTATGCCCCCGGTACCAGACTAGTGCCACGAGTAGTATGTGGACCACTATATCCAATCCCACTCCTATCCCCACTCCTATCCCCTCCACTTTCCCCCCACGTCAGAGCCTCTTTCCGAGCGTGGTGGGGGTAATGGTGGGGAGAGGTGGTGGGGGGGGGGGGGAGAGTTCCGCGGGCTGGACATAGTGGTCCGATTATTATCATTATTCAAATAATAATAATCCATACTTTTTACTCTTTATTTAATTTTATATACATTTTCACTTAATTATACGTAATGCTTTTATACAATGAGAAAAGGATTTATCTTTTACGGGCTATAACAGTTTCAACGATGTGATCTAAATGATGCGTCAGTAGATTGTCAATTATCGTTGTTTTTGTACAAGTAGGTAATTCGTTATATGAATTATTCGGTGATGTTCGTTTTTGGGTAGCTCTCTCTCGTATTTTCGCACGCTTCGTGCGAATATTACGGCGTATGCAGCTCGTTGTAAAAATTGATGTTTCTGATGTTATTGCATCTACAAGAGAGTCTCTGCAATTTGTTACCTCGTTGCAAACACGACGAAGCCACGATATATTTCTGTTTATACTGGCTTGTAATAATGACAGTATAATGAATTGCTCTTTTGTAAAACAGAATATCGGTAACGAGCGATGTGCAGGGTCTTCTTCATCCTCTATGTTGAAATGATTTTGAAAATCGTGCCAAGAACGACCGTCCATAGTGAAACAACCATCGATTTAACATTTGAAGCTAATCACAGGCCGTAACGTACCGATCCGACAAATATCAAGGCCCACCCACACAGATTTCGTCCCCAAATTATTTAGCTTATAGGCGAACGGTAGCAGTAGCGCACGTAGATTCTTAGCACGTTTCGCATACATCGCAGGACTTAATGATTTGTTGACGGTTTGAATTCTAGATTATTGAATTTTGTTCCACGATATTCCATGGCCAAATTACTTTTACGGGCTGCGGCTATCATCTGCTGAAATAGCTGATCGTCTTTTTCGAACAGTTGGACGAATCTGGCTGGTAGGAAGCACGCAAATGTGTTTTCCACGTCGATGACGGTACGCGTGCCCCATTTAGTTTGAACGGTTCTTATGTCGCCGATGCTGTAGTCTTTTTTGAGCTCTAGTTCCGATAACTTTTTCACAGGTAGGAACGCGGCTGTTCGTCCCACTTTGTTAATTCGTGCGAAATCCATCGTAAATATCGAGTTCGTCAAATTTTCGTGTTAAAGAGAGTAATTGCGATATCGCTTGTATTACTGCTTTAATACTCGAAATGTCGTGTGAGAGTGCTTCTATTCGCCGCTTTAATTCGCGTCGTTTTCTCAGCATACACCTCAAATGACAGCAAATGAAAGTCTTTAAGAGTTTTTGAAGTTTACTTCGATATCTGACCACGGTTTGATCGCGAATGATGGTCGTTCTCCAGGGTCTAACTTATACTCTGCAGTCGCCCCTCCACTATACCTCCCCCCACTATAATGATTACTCATTTTATTAGAAATACCAAAGACAAAAAGAAACCTGATCGTCTACATATGATACCCTATAATGATGACTCATTTCCTTAGACATAAAAAAGGCAAAAAGAATTTTTTTTCCTACCGATTCGAAGAATCGATGGTTTGATGCACATTCCGCTTGAAATATGATAGTCGCTAAAAGTGACTTTTGTACCCAAAGAATGCTGACTCCAAGGCGCGTGATCGCAGTTCAAGGATAGGTAGAAAAAATAAAACGTGAAAAATTTCAATTTCGATTTTATTTCTTATATTAAAATTAGATTCATTATTGCCGTACACGGGAACAACAGTTCTGTATACAGTGTAAGTTTTTATGATTAAAATTATTTGTACCACAGCCACCACCAACCGCAGAGTCCATATTGAAAACTTTGCCCCAAGGCTTAGACTTTTCGCGTTTTTTTATATACGCATTATAATAATCGTTCACTGTTTTATCGTTTCGGGATAAATCATCTGAAAATACGCTTCGAAACTTATTAATACCAAAGCCAGTAGACATATAATGAAGAAACATAATGCAATACTGTCCGCAACACTGCGAATCTGGACCCTGAAGCTGAGTAGCGTTGCATCGGAAAAGCTTGCAGTTTCTTCGGAGTCGGATGAGATGCTGCGGAACGATTGGAGGGATCCTGTAGCTGTCAAAGTATCGTCCTTCTCCAGTTGGATCGACGTACATGGCGACCCAGTGGGATCCGGGTAATTTGTGGCCATCGGTATTAACGACAAAAGCTGTCGGCCACGTCCACACCTTCGGGATACGATCAACTGGGTATACGCCTATCGTGTGGTCTGGTATGTTCCGCAAGGCCTGCAGAATTTCTAGACTGTTCATAGCAGCCTGAAGCAGAAGGTTTCTTTTTCTTTTCCTCGCGAGACCCGTCTAAGCTCCAGCTCGTGGTCGTTCTATATTCCCATAAGGAGTCGATGCGATCTTTATGACAAAGCCAATCTTTTATTTGTTTCGCATTATTCAGCGCACATTTGTACGTGAGATTGTTATGTAGCGATCCGTGGTATATGCAACGAGTGTCATCCTGATGAAGATAGCGGAATGAAGGAGCCTCCTCCTCCTCCTCTAAATTTATAATGAAGCAACCTGTCAGTTGCGCCAGGTACTCTGATTTTATTGAACCCCTTGTGAATATTCGATCAGATTGTTCCGCAATATTTTTCAAAATTGATTCCATATGTTGCGACGTTGTATCGCCCTCACGCCATTGTAAACCATGATGATTTCTAGTCAACCAGGAATTCTGACGCTTCAGCGCCGGTGATAGATCCTCATTATCGTGAGGTGAAGACACAAGCCAATGAGCGGTGTACGGTCCGTGTAGGCAAATGATCGCAACTTCTTTCGGCACAAAACGATTGTTTTTATCTCGCAAACCCTGTATATCGATTGCGATATTCATGATGCTTTCTCGTTGCTCACTCTGATAATACTGCTCAGCTCTTTGCGTCACGGAGACCTAGCTCGGCGGATACAAATTCTGCTGACTATCCAGAAAAGTCAACGATTACTTGTCTGGATGAGTCAATCTCCAGCACATTATCATACTCGGCGTACACAATACAATTTACCGTTGATGCGAGAGCCATTTCGAATCGTACTTCTATTCTAACACTGCCGTGTTTTACCAAATTCCAATGAGTACTGCTGTTTGCTAATAAATCGGGCGTAAGATCGAACGCGAAAAGGCAATACCCTTCGGGGTAGGCCTCCCGTGAAATACAATTATCTTCGATGAGAAAGTGAATACCCGTTCCGGAGAACAGAGTATGATACGCGTCTACGTAAAGCTTCGATTTTGTAAAGTCGGGCTGCAGAGCCTTTGACGGTATTTGCATACCATCCACATACAACGATAGATAATTGATTTGATAATTTTTAAAATTAAACGGGTTTTTATCGAGGCAGCCGTTGAACGCTTTATTATCGACGAAACCGATGATGATACGTTTTGGTAGCTGGCCGAGGATTACATTATCGAGAGTTTCGCCATGTACTCCGCTATGCATGGATATAGCCTTTACCTCCACGCGTGTCAGGGGATATTTCGCCGTAGCTTTACACAGAGTTCTTGCATGTGCTAAAAGTATACCAGGTGCTATCTTGGCGCGACGTACAAGAAGCGACGCTTCGACAATATGTATTTTATAGTCTGCCGTCCCGCCCATAAGGCAAAATGAATTATTCGTGCGTACGAGTCGCAGACGCATTTCAACACCGATTAATAAGAATCTCTCCTGATTAAAGACATCGCAGTGAAGATGACCGAGGAGATCAATAGTTTTTCCACTGCTGAGAAGGTCTCTGCGGCTTACAAGCCCACCGTTGGCTGTATCTGTATCCTCCATTTTTCCCGGTGTATCGGCGAACCAGAGCACACTCGTAAGATGAGAGTTTTTTGCGCCGTCTCCATAATTTAGCAGTGTTTCAATGTATGCTCTGTATGCATACGCGTTATTCGGGGGCGATACAAGTTTCTGATTGAAAAACACATCTGTTTGATTAAACATTGAATGCATCAGATTATTGACGGGGCCTATTTTAATCGCTGAATCAGGCTTCTCAGCCAAACACTGTATTTGAACGCGCATGCTTAGCATGGTGTGAGCAAGATCAATATATTCATCACCCTGACCAGGTACCACAAACTCAATTGGTGAATCATCCGTTAAAGATGAGATCGGTTTGTAGTACACCCATTGTGTTCCCTCGATGGTGGTTTGTGTAGGAGGCAGTGTAAATAGCTCGAGCTCTGACTTTAAACACTCGCAAGAGTGTGTGTGTAAGAAAGTCATATTTACCCTCTCTCTCTCTCTATGCGAATATATCAGCCACCGTTCGTAGAGCCTTCCTCTTCTTGGTTGTCCTTCTCTTATTTATCCTCCTCTTTGTCGTTGCCCGCTTTCTCGGTTTTCTCGACGAAGACGTAGCTTTCTTTCTTTTTTTCACACTATGGATACGTCGCACACCGCGGCCGGAAATGGAATGCCGAGATCGATTAATTTTTGCCATTTTATAGCCAGAACCCTTCATGAGCGTATCAATTTTTTCCTCCGCCTTTCGCTTCAGATTTTCGCCAGACTCGCGTAGACGCGTTTTGAACTCTTCTCTTTGCCGTACACCATTGTCCATTATATCGGTGGCAACATTAACACCGGCACGCAGAGCCTCCTTGCCGACAGCCCGTGCTCCATTCTTCAAAAGAGGTATAATACGGCGGAATAGGCCACCGAGAAAACTACCAATCCCGTGGCCCCTTTGATTCGGTGAGCCTATGTACACGTTACTAATACCCCCATATCCGGTCCGAGCACCACCCGTCTGCATATCAAAGTATTCATCGTAATAAGTCATTGCGATGACTTCTTTAATCCATACGCTTGAACTGTAATGTCACCGTCAGCGTCCCGTACTCAAATGGTATCGGCTGCCCAAACTCATCCCTTATATCGATATCGATCGATTGAAAGTTTGTATGAAGCAGAGGTACGTAGCGTGGTGGCGAAAAACCTCTAATCTTCACAGAGCCGTAATTGTTGCTATCCGCGGTATAAGATGGTACAACACGTAACAGAGGTGCATGCACATCACCGGTAATGTAGGGTTCACAAATATCCGTATAAACGAATAACATATCGGGGATAGCATTAGTTAGGCTGGCAGGTCGTGCGCCTGTATAACCAACATCTCTGAATGCAGGCGGGAGCGCCACACTGCTGGGTGTGGTAAATCCTAAAATCTTGTTGAGCCTTGGTGAGAAATGGAAAGCATGAATTAAATTTTCGCAAGAATCGCAGATACGGGTCACTTGGACGTAGCCATTGCGAGCGCGCTGAAATAGTAAATGACCAGCAACGCCCTGTAGTTCATTTATTACTTCGGGCAATGAGTCTATACTCTTATATACACCGGGTGGAACATAAACGCAGCTCTTTTCAAAGTCAATAGCAGAATCGTGAATACCCGATTGTACTTTATGCGGTGCGGTCTTGATGAAGTTCTGCTCGTCTTCCTGAGGTATATGCAGAATCGTCATGGGTATATGTATTTCTGTAAGCCCAACGGCCGAACTGCCTTGCAAGGATACGTGCTGTGGCAATCGTGTGGTATAACGCGTTGTCGTATTTTCCGGGTAATATTTCATACTGCTGTTGCTCGGTAAAACGATATAAAATTCGTCTCTCATCGTGATTTTTTATTTTTTTCGGTAATAGTACGAACTCTCGATAATTCGGCCTCGTAAAAAATACCGTCAATATCTTCGCCGTGAAGATCGCGTAAAAAGTACACCGTCGGCCAACTAGTCGTCGATATGCGTTGAATTTTGAACAGCTCGCTGCTCCAGCTGCTCTCGTAACCTTTTGCAAAGGCCGCTTTTGCACTACTGATTCGTACAACATCACCGATCCCGTATTTAGGGATGGGTTCTCGCTCCGAATCCTTGTAACGCTGCATCAAATTAGCACGAGCTTGAGCTGCAGTAGCAAGAGTCACTGTTACCGGGGCCATTTTTATGCTGCTATGCCGGGCATTATTATATGCAGACACTATATTTTGCAACACATTGATGTATCGCTTCGCGCGAGTATACGTGAAGTATCGCCACATTCTTTCTTTCAATGTTCGATTAAATCTTTCCACAATTGCGGCTTTTATATCAGGATTCCGTGCAGCTCGAAACTGAATATCTTTCTTCTTTAGGAGCTCTTGAAATGCAGCACCCATGAATTCTTTGCCTCGATCCGATTGCAGGCATACGGGTGATCGGCTATCAGTGGCTTTTTGCGTGAGTATCCGCGTAAAAGCCTTAGCTACAGACGCAGCAGTCTTGTCGCGTAAAGGTTCGACCCATGCATATGTACTGAGCACATCTATGACTACGAGGAGATAGGTATGACTGTCGTTGTAATCTTTGATCGCGCGAAGATCTACGAGATCAGCCTCCCAGACACCGTCAATGTTTCGCACGCTGTAAGGACGTCGTGGAAACCGATGTTTTACAGGACGATGTTTCGTGTAAGCATCCTGTGTCTCCAACCACTGCGCGGTCTTTTCGTTAGAAATTTTTTTTCCGCGTTGCGCGTAATAATTTTGCAGCGCCCGAGAATGATGCTTCGTGGGAGGGATTATAGTACAGCTTTTCCAATATTTTCATGGTTTAGAGTTTTAGGTTAGCCCAAATTACACGATTCTTTTTCTTCTTTTTACACTGGCCAGCGCCTGTTTGTTCCCTCTCAAAGGTACTAAAGAGCTCATAAATACTGGGATCGGTGGATTCGTCGCTGCTGTGATTGGCTCCCGCGTCGCTCAATGACAAGTCGTGGGAGTGCACACGTATTTTTCTTTTTTTCCGAAAAGGCGTCGAGGTGGGCACATCGGACCTCCACAGATCCTGGTTTCCAACAAACTCGCGTGGAATTTTTGCCGCTTTTAAAAATCCTGCAAATGCATGACGACCCGCCGGCGTTGAGATTTTCCTCGCGCGCATAGCATCGTTTATAAGATCGACAATATTCGAGTCCTTGATTTATTTGCCTGCGATGGAGACGGTGCCTGTAGGATCCCAGCAAAACTCTGTTGCTGGTACAAGGCGTAAACGACGGAGCAATAGTTTTGCTTTGTTGCGATATTTTGTCGGGACACTCTCAACGATCATAGAGTCGTTTATGCGTGGAATTTCAGCGCCTTTCCCACTATTTCCCTCCTCCTCTATAGGTGTCGTGATGTAATCATCATTTTTTGCGAGTGCACGATGCTGCTGCGCTCGCTCATTATCGGCAAAATGGAGATAACGCTGCAACACCGCGAAATACGCCGACTACTTTTCCCTCTCATCCTTGTACGAATTAGAATTCAGAATATCGTTCATCTCAGTGTCCAATCTACTCAGTGTCGTACCAAGGGTTTGCACTGTTTGCTGCTGTTGCCGTTGAACAGATTCCGTTTGTCGATTATTCTGCACACCTATATGCTGAAGATTCTCTTCAGGCACGAGCACCATTTTTCTCGCATGCTCCATTATCCACTACCGCCGATCAAACGTGACCAGAGCGTACCCAGTACGGGGGCGAGCAGCAGCGGTAGGAACCCACCGTTTTGAACCACAAAACGTTTCTTGCTCTTCCAACTACCGCTTTTCGCAGCTAGTCGTCGAAGAATAGATGCGTGGCGACGCAACTTTTTACTTTGTTCAGGCTTCAAAGGCACGTTACCACGTAGAATGTTTAACGCACACTCACAAATACAACGAATTATTCGTGGATCGGCTTTACGCAAAACGGCGTCTCGCTGCTCCTTGTTGAGATGCTGGAGTGCGTGCAATATTGCAACGTGATTCTTGCAGAGAGAGGACATGTTACCCGCCATCACAGCCGCAAGACTGGTACTTCTCTGGCTGTGTCGGTGCTTTTTAACTTTTTTCGCGGCACGTAAACGAAATGCTGTGGATCATCGGGGAAAATACACGTTCGAAATCTACAGTTATCGGGAGTCGATTGTTCCAAGTCCAAGAGCAGATAACCGTGTGGTTTGCTCGTCGCGTCGTCATAAACTTCCTGCAGAAATCGGGGGTTTTCGGGGTAAACCTGACGTGCCAGGTGCTGTATTTGAGCGCGATCTCGCGGATTTTTGAAAACTACTATATAATTAGCGTTCCCGTTGCCCGTGGCCCTGATGAAATAAATTTTGCGTTATAAAAAAACGCTCAAATTCTTATGATGCCTACCCTTGGTGAAGAGGTCGACAATGCTATTGTTCGATGCCTCGCACATCAAATCGTCAATAATTATAAGTTTTGCACGCGGATCGTTTGCATAATCCGAGGATTGCGGCAAACCTTCGCGAAACTCTATCGAAGAACCGTACTCCATATACGCTTGTTGCCACTCGGAATAATAGAAAATAATTCGTTGAAACGGTTCACTATTCAAATGCGAAATGAATTTCAAAAACTTTTTCACAAAGTATGTTTTACCGCAGCCCGTGGGCCCGCAAACCATCGCCGTCCAAGGATGTTTCCACCGCACATCCATTTTTGCGAATGAGCACAATCTTCGTATTAGCTTAAACATATATAGGGTTCGAAAAGACGAATATACGTAAGAACATAAAGTTTTATTTATATACATTATTTACAAATTAGTGCGAGGTCTATATCTATATACATTATTCTTTATAACCGTAAGGAAGAGTGCCATATTCGCCATCTCGTCTCCGTTTGACGCTCGATGGTTTGCATGATTTGATTTCAAGACGTGTGACGACCTGATGAAACGCCGTGCGCCGTATAGCGTCATACTTTAGCACAACAGGCTCGTCTCTCTCACCGGTTATAAAGGAGCGCACTGAGTTATAATTAATTAATCCCTTGTTTGCAAAATTAAGCGTTATCCCTTTTACTTTACATACTTCTTTTTCCTCTCCATTGGGAGTGCATACGATAAAAGAATAAAATTTTGGTCCGCCTGAAATGAAACTTCTAATATAACTACCTTCCCCATAAGAGCTCAGCTCATCTGTGAGATCCCCTAAGAGCTGTCCCGTTGGAGGCTCGTACTCGTCTTTTTCTTCGTGCGTTACGTAAATTACGGAATCGATATCGCAGTACAAAGCACGATGACCCAGACGCTCTAGGTAACTATAAAGTTTCAGGCGGGCCTGGGCCGTGGTGTATGTTGCTACTACGGCGTTCGCTATGCTGGATGGTATAACAGCGTCACTGATTTTCGTGTAGCTTACACACAATATGTCGTTATTTACGGATAAAATCCCCGTGATTTCGTACTCAGGGCTAGTCAATAGTTCCATAAGCTTTTTACGCGTTGAAACTATTTCTGTCTGCGGTAGATTTTCCCGCTGCCCAAACTTCCCCCAAAATGAGTTGAGGCATAGCTTTGCGACAGATCGCAGCCCCGGATTTTCAGCTATGGAGTCGCGATTTAGCTTGATTCCTTCCGATCGTTCAAAATCGGCTATATAGAGGTCTTGCGCAGCGTTATCTTCGGAGCAATTGTCGGGCCACCCACTGGCTTCTTGTTTGATTTTTAAAAACGTGTTAATGTATTCGACAAAGTGGCCCCCTGTCTGTGTATCGCGATTGAATTGTGTCGTTTCATATTGCCAGATTTCAGTCACGTCTATCACTCTGTACCCACATGACACGGCTTTTCGCAACTCGTCGACAACCCATGTACCCTTGAACACGCGCTCTACAGGGTCTTCATGTGTGCATACATCCTGATTCATAATCTCACAACAGCTTCGGCATAGAGCAAATAATAAGCGGTTATGCATACGCATTGGTAATACAGGATGGTAAAGATTACGAGGCGGCAGTACGGTGCATTTTACGAGACCCTCAACGAGAGTTAGATCGGTGTTATCAGGACCTGTCAATTCCATGCACTCGTTACCCACGTATACTTTAGGATGGCCCACGGGGTATTTACCGAATTTACAAATATATGGGTACAAAGAGCAAACGTCTACGTAACGTATTTTTTCCGTATCGTCAACGTCATAGAGCGTAACCATGTTTTCTGTCCGTCCGCCGAAAAAAGCATCACGAGAATTGAGAGGTTCTGCTGTAGCTAAAGGATTATCTTGCAGGAAAGTCCTCATCTCGGCTGTCGAATTTAATAAGCGGTCATATTCACACTCCCAAATTTCTGTGAGCAAATACCCTCCCGTTTGAATTCTATCAGTTACTGCTGTTGTTCTCTCGAAACGCTCGTCCATGGATATTCCATCGCTTTGTCGACTGTCTCTGTTTGTGGGATAGCAACGTGGGCAACCGTGCCAATAACAACCGTGAAATTGTAATACATGCGCCCCGTTAGGAGTTTCGTAGTATCCCTCTACCAAGAGATTTTGCGGTAGTCTAAACTCGCGTGATCGGCCCGCATGAATAATACGAACACCCAGTGAGTGCTCCATCCACGATAGCCATGAAACCGCTTTTTTCGATTGATTTTGCGCCCATCTGTATCCCCCCGTGGGTATAATGCCTATTGAATTATCTTTCAAGAAATTTTTTCGAAAAACTCTGAAGCAGGCTGATGCTATTGTTATACTTTCATCAAAAGGGCAGACGCGACCGCTGGTAATGAACATGTTGCGAAAAGCCATACACGCGCGTCGCAAAATCGTGACATCTGTCTAATGTGGAAAAGTGCCTTTAACGATAGCACCGGTAAGCCCGAAGGCTTTCGGTAAACCGCTCAGAGGCATATGGAAGTAATTTAGACTGTCGAGAAATACGATTTTTCCGACGCGCATCGTAATCATTTTCGTACCGTTCATGATTAGTGTGGGGAGCTGAGTTTTTTCTCTTCGATGAAATAACGCAGGATGAATTGAGCGTCGAAACCCCCTGCATTATGAGCGATACAGATTGTACGCGAAAAACCTTCGAGCGGTTGCATGGCTAATTCGACAAGCTGGGCTACGGGGCTGTGACTAAACACAAATTCGTGTTCCCCGCAATGCTCGCACGGTTCGGCTATAGAGTCGTTAACACAGCAAAACGTGCAAACTCGTTGAGCCACGCAAATATTTGGCTCGTGTACATGAGTAGTCGCATCACCCTTCACAGGTGTGCTCTGCTGTGTTTCAAAATCATAAAAAATGAATAGTATTTTTTTCAAGTCCGGAGTACTACGAATCGGTTTCATGAAACACAGATGATTACTAGGCTGATGAGATTTGCACGTTTTGCAGAAGCCTACCCCGCATTTATGCTTCTCTTTTTTTCTAATGGCCTTATTGCTCGAAAGCAGTTACGGCACCGTTTGAGAGATTCGCAAACGCTAGTCTTTCTACGCCTAATGGTCACCAGCGGTGCCTTATGCCTCTGTAAACATGCCTCTCCGAAAAAATCGCGGTTGCATGCTTCGCATCTGATTATATTGCGCGATCGCGTATCGCACGTCTGTAACCCCCAGCACCGAGGACATTTTTTTTTTGAACATCTATGACCGAATCGCCGATATGCTGTGTTACATGATGAACAGAAATCTCTACTGCCGACAGCTGCTCTGAGATTTAGAATAGGCTCGAAATGATGTGAACGCTCGTAATACAAAATGTACAGGGTGTGCTGAGTTGTGCCTACGCTGTTCAGAACACCCTGTCTTCCGTCAAATAGTGGCTCCTCCCCGCGACCCAAAGTTAAAAATTCGTAAACGACAATTGCAAAACCGTCTCGTGCCAAATGATCCTGATAGCGTGCAATCTCGTACACACCACAGCCCTCCACAGGTACGCGAACATCTGCTTCTCTTGTGAGCTCGAGTGCTGCCTGCTTTTGCGCACCCCTATTGATTCGCATAATACGCCGCCATTTATCATGTAGGCTACCCGAGCGTATTTCTCCTCGTTCTGCGTATGCTCGAGCCACTACCAGCGAACGCGGTAAACATAGATTGTCGCTATTTCGGATCGGAAGAATAGATTGTTTTGCGACACCCTCGTGCGTGAGACCTTTCCGACCGCACCCTTCGACCCCCTTGACAGCGCACATTTTTATTGTGCACAAATCGTCAATATTTAAAGATGACGCACTTTGCGCCACGCTGCTTATCAACTGCCAGATATCTTCGAATACATAATCTCGAGCCGGTCGGAAAGATAGCCACACGGGGCCGTGCGGCAAGCTATTCGCTATAAACGAAACGCCTACATAATCGCCACCTTCGCAGGAGCTCATGATGTGTGTTAAGAGATCACGAAATGCACCGTTGAGCCAATCTACCACGCTAATGCCGGAGTCTGGCTGACGAATTCTTAACGAGGTTTCACGCCCTCGTAGTTTAAATCGCTTGAAATATCGCGTGTAATCACCGATGATTTCGAAATGTTTTCCGGGTGGATGTATTTTTTCGAGAGGCCCGCTCCTTGGTACAGTACGGCGTCTGCCTGCTCCTTTTTGCACCTCTGGAAAAGAGTCTCGTATTAGATTCTAGAATGGTTAAATGCAAAAATTATTGTGTTTTATCAATATTTGTAGCTCTCACGAGTCGTAGCACTGCTTAAACACTTCGATATTACCAATTAAACAATGATGCTGACGAATACCCTGTTACAAAAGGACCCACTTACTTACTTGCTTACTAACTTTTTCATATATAAGAAAAATTATTTACCTGAGTCGTCAGCAGCCACGAGCATTTGAAACCAGCGATCCGCTCTTCGGAATGGCTCGTTTATGCCGTCTTCTTGTCCATCCTCAACAACAGAAGGCCCGTCATCAGCTCTTTGAAAAGCCTCGTCTCTCTCGTTCTCGATAGGGTATTCCCACAACTGGTTTTCACGCTGGTCAAAAAAATTATCGTTGCGATCCTCTAACGTTAACGAAACATGACCAGCGCTGGTTTCTGAGATTGCTCGCCGTCCGGAATTGCACAGACCCGATGGACCTGGTACAGCATAGTCTTCTTCTTGTGCTACTTCCCGACCGACGAGTTCTGGACAAATGTATAATTTAAAATTGACGCAACACCAAATTTTTTTGGCACCTTAATTTTAACTTACGTTCGAAAATCGACGCGTTAGTCAATATCACCGAATGGTGTTCGATGTTGGAAACGGTGCTCATCGGCTGCCCATCATTTTGTTCGGCGCATGATGGGCGTTGGTTCGTTACACTCCTCTGCTGACATGCTAATTCAGCAGTACAAGCCCCCTCTATAAGAGCCGCTTCTTCATCTGACGATGCATCCAAGAGCTGTCGATATACTATATTAGGTGCACAACCATTAAATCAATATCCCTCTTTTAATAGAAGTAGTGCTTTCAGCTCATAATTTTTTCCGGTAAACGAGCCGTGTTAAAATTTCATATAAATGTTTTTATTACGATAATAATGAAAGGAGAGAGAGAGAGCTCCATATCAATTTAATAAGACAGAGACAGAGAAAGAGGAGCTTGATGAATAAAAATACATTTTAAATATATCATATTGAAATTCTTAAAATACTTTTTCTAACGATAACAGGCGCTCTGTACCACTTTAATGCAAGAGAGAGAGACAGCGAGAGGTAGAGAGCGCGGAACCACGCTAAGCATAGTACAAAGAGTAGAGCTCAATAAATAACGATTATCTCTGCTAACGCAAACAGGTGCTTTGTATCGTGTTCATGAGAGAGATAGTTATAGAGTGGCAAAGAATGCGGAACCACGCGAAGCATGACACAAAGAGTAGAGCTCGATAAATAAGGTTTAACTGTACTAGTGCAATAATAGCCATGAAATTATTTTTTCTATACGATTTAAGTATTAAGAGCCATACCGCTTTAACGAGAGAGAGAAAGAGGAAATTGATGAATAAGAACGCTTTTTGAATATATTGCATTGAAATTCGTAGAAATTTTCTAACGATAACAGGAGATCTGTATCACTTTCATGAGAAGCTGATGACAGCGTCTTAATGAAGAAGAGAGAGACAGCGAGAGGTAGAGAGCTCGGGACCACGTGAAGCATGGCACAAAGAGAAGAGCTCAATAAATATACCTGCCCGTGCTACCGTAATAATGGAACCGTGAAAATATTTTTCCAATAACGTTTGAGTATTACAATTCATACATGGTTATTTTTTTAGTAGAACGGAACTTACTTCTGATTTCATCGACAATGCCTCGGACACACGGCGCTTTTTCCAGCCCTCGACGTTGCAGCTCTTCAAACACACACGTTAGCACTTGTTGACCGTTTAGCACACCTCTGTTGTAGGCTGTCACTATGATTCGCAAGGGTGCCCACCATATAATATATTTGAGGCGTCTTATGAGTCTATTTCCCGATAATCGATTCAACTCGTTACACCATTGATCATTACACCGACGCCGAAGCTGGGAGCTATGTATTACGACCAAACGCAAAAGATTTAAAATACATTCGCGAAGTGTTCGATCTGTCATGATTGATAGCGATACGTGATAATTCCCTACTGGATTGAGACTGAATAATCGTGCATCTTGTTCTTTCTATATAAATACCTAGCGCGAGACTTCTGAGCGAATTTACTCATTTACTTAAACTGCAGCGACATCAAAAAGCGATGCCCCCTCGCGGCACAAGAACATGCATGATGAGGTATCAAGATATCAAGATTCAATATCACAGCGCATATGTATATAGCCATTCGAAACGCTCTTATTGTTTCAATATAACTGCTGAGCCTCGAGCTCCCCTCTCGGCTCTTTTTTCGAAAAAATAATTTTCGATCAGCAAAGAAAATATTTTCAAGGCTAGGGAGAAATTTGTCTTGCATAGCTCGAATTGGACTTATATATCACCTCCATGAAACATCTGATACTCTGATATCTGATATTGATACTCTGCTTTCGTCGAAACAGAGTAAACCTTGGCGCGTGCAAATTAGCTGACATTATTATACTTTCGTGGAAGATGAGAACTGTACAGCTTTGCCAAACGCAAAACATTTGAAATAAAATCGTGCAGAAGAATACTGTCGACCATCGTGGCCTAAGACCAGCTAGCTTCTGCATTTTTTCAAATAAATATAGTATAATACAAATAAACTTAATTGTATGTATCTCCTCGTCGTTGAATCTTTGCCCTGAATCATCATGATATCGATACTCAGTTTTCGCCAAAACAAAGTAAACCTTGGCACATGCAAATTAGCTGACATTCTCTTATAAACAGCAGCATGTATGTGTAGAGGTGAGAGCTATGTATCTTTTCCCTCCGGATAAAAAATTTGAAAAATTCATACACAACGGAGAGCAGTATCAGGTCATCGCTATGCTCTTGTAGATGAGGTCATTCGATTCTAAAGTATCCCTGTCTGTGATCTGCACCACTTTAAATTATTCTTCGCCCTAAATGTAAAATAACTGCTGCTGTACCTATGTATATTCGGAGCGTATGCCTATTGTGACTATAGGCTGCATCTTCAGATCACATTATATACAATAAATATATTATTTTCCATACGAATAAAAAAAAGATGAGCAAACTCGAGCAAGCTTGGGCGACGATGAGACATGCACGTGGTGCTGACGGTGCATTTCGCGCGCGCCGGGAAGTCTTCACAATATTATACCTAAAGGCGCGTGGAGCTTGCCTCCAAGCAGCTGTAGAGCTTAGTAATCGTCGTTCTTTTAATTGAGTAACATCGGGAAAACGTGTACGCGACGTCGCTCGGTTAAAATATTAAACATTTAAATAATTTATGTGCTCTCAGGGTTAATATGTGTGTGTGTGTGTGTGTGTGTTAATAAAAATATTTAAAAAAGATGGGGCTCACAGGGATGAGTATAACGAATGCATCTGTGCGGGTTTGCATTCTATCGTTTTTTCAAAGAATTTCTGCGTAGATTGCTTAAAATTTATTATCGACAAATATCGGAAAAATTTTTGGGTGCTAGTACGAGTACTTCATAATTATACGGTGCGGTGATTTTCTTCTCCATCAATTTAAAATCGATGGGACGAGGAAGAATAGCGAGAGAGAGAGAGAGAGAAAGAGGCGAACTGCCTAAGCGACAGACACGGAAGAGAGAGAGAGAGAGGTATGCATGACCAATAGGCTCGGAAGAAACGTAAGTAGAAATATTCAAAGATGTTGATAATAATAAAAATAATAGCTCAGAGAGAGAGAGAGAGAGAGAGAGAGAGAGAGATAGAGAGAGAGAGAGATATGAGATATTGAATGATATGAGAATATTTAAAATAATAAAAATAATAATAATCAATAATAATAATAATAGGGCCACTATGTCCAGCCCACGGAATTCCCCCCCCCCCTCCCCCCACCATTACCCCCACCACGCTCGGAAAGAGGCTCTGACGTGGGGGAAAGTGGAGGGGATAGGAGTGGGGAGTTGGATATAGTGGTCCACATACTACTGCCACGTGATGTAAGAAAAACGGAATGGCTTTGAGTAATTCTTCGTCCCGGACCGGTAGGAAGTCGCGACCCTCCTCGATACGTGTTAGGAAGTCTTCCACGTCTTCCCCCTTCCGTCCCGAGAACGACAGATCCCACCGTTTCATAGTATTTAAGAGAGTGTCTGCGGTTAAGGGACGATTGGCCCGCGGGCCCCCTAACTCGTCATCCGATAGGTGGAATTCATTATGTCGCGGGAGAATTCGATTGCGTGATGTCTCGCGAATCGGGTCCTGCCCTCCGTGAGCGTGACTTAACCCGCGTGCCTCTTGGTAGCGTAATTGCATGGAGGCGAAGCTGGACGCGACGGAGCGTGCGTCGTCCTCGCGGAACGCGTCACTCGCGTACGGGGGTAGGAGGTGAGAATACCCTCCCGGGACGTGTCCGCTCCCCGGGAGATTCGTTGGCAAGGTTACTTCCGGGAGTGTAGTTTTCGGACGTCTCGGGTTCGTCGTACGTTTTTTCGGGGCCGCGTTGGCGGGGGGTGCGATGTACTGGTTGGTCTGCACCGATTGCGACACGGTGGTTATTCCTTCGAGTAGCGGGTCGTCGATAGGAGTTCAAGGCCCCCAAACGCCCCCTGTAGGTTGCCGTCATTCGTATCGGGCTGTTTCGGAATCGCCCCCTTATGATCGGGGTCAGTCATCGCGAGGGTTCAAGTCGAGATTATTCGGACGCGAACTCCGCGAAACGGTATCTCCGAACGCGAAGTAGCTCACTAGCGCAACTCCCACGTATTCCGACTAGGTAAATACGTTATGGCTGGTTGATTCATTTTTTTTTTTTTTTTTTTTTTTAAGGTAGGTGACGGCGGTTTGGGAGGGCGCGATAGATAGGAACATTAACGGCAACCTCGAGAACAGAGAACACGAGGGGTATTAATGGGGTGGATATCCATCCACCCCATAATACCCATAAGAAAAAATATTATATTTTTTTTTTCCACGTCACTTACGTCACTGTCACGTCCGGAGACGGTAGGAAAATCGAGTCAAGCGTCGAGCGGTAAACGCTAACTCTGTTATTACCCGGATGGATAATAGGTAGTGGGAAAGTATGCTGATAGACCTCGAGAAGTCTTGTTATTCGGACTAGGAATAAGTGAATTTGTTATTTAGGGATATGTCAAAGGGATCTAGGATTCTTTAACATGAAATTAAAAGACGAGCAATAATTATCTAGGATGTCTTGTATGCCCGAATTATAGTTTTGGGAGTTTAATATAGGATATTCTCGTAATAGTGCAAAGGGATCTAGGATTCTTTACACACTTGAGATCAATCTACTAAGGGCAAAGGTTATAAAATGAGCAAAAATTATCTAGGATGTCTTGCAAACTCAAATTATAATTATATTAAACCAATGCAGTTACATAAGATCTTATAAAGATTGTGAATTTACCTTAACGGAGAGGTGTCGACGTTTATAACTTGTTTTGATGATTCGATGTTATGTTAGTTCGATGAACTCGCACAATTTTCGTGAACTTATAGATTAATTCCTTTTGATAAATACTTGTTCGATGAACTTTAATAATATTGGTAGTTTATATAAACTGAGCAACTCTACACGGAATCAGCGGTGTAAAATAATCTGTGGTAAATATAACTTTTAAAACTTCTGATAATTCTTATAATGTGAGCCCGGAACTGCGCTTCTGACGCGACTGTGGTTATGACGGAACTGATTTTTGGGCAAAAGGGGTGCCTTTTTATAAGGTCGGAATCTGAATAATGGAAGGGATTCGAATTTTCAAATATGGTCATAGAGGTGTAGCTTATCTCCTGCTGAGATGGACTATCTGTATTTTTGAAAGAGTGGGGTTAAGTGAATCGTGGGAGGTGGGGTTTATAATTTTAGGCATCGCCGCTTTTGGTGCTTTCATCTAGTTTCTATTTCTTGAGCAGCAATAAAAATCAGATTTTACGACTTGTCATCCGAGTGTCATAGGGCTCCTGGCCATCTCTATGGTTGCACTCGGAGCTCGGTCGGAAAATTCTTATTACTGCTCTCATGCCGAGGTCCCGTACAGGTTCATTTCTGTGGGGGTGGAGGAACACGTGCGCTCTGTGGCTAATGTGTAACGTTGCATCTTGTGTGGTGTGTGTGAATGAACAGAGAGCGGTAGAGTGAGAGAGAGAAAGAGAGAGTGTGTGGCGTCTTCGAATTTGGGCATCGGCGTGCTCGAATTCTTCTACAGTTCTTGGAAATTCTTTTCCAGAGCGGCAATGAAGATATTATTAGGGTCTCTTACCCACGTGTCTTAGGAACGCTTAGCGGCTTCCTTTATTGTAACACTTGTGGCTGTTGACGAAAACATTCTCATGCTGAGAAGAGTCAAGCAGGCCTATGCATGTATACATATATATATTGACGCGTGGCTATGTAATAATCGTGGAAGGGAGTATTTTTATAGCTTAGTGTTGCATCTGCGGTTCACAGTTCGTTTTGAGAAAAACGAACTATGACTTCAAAAGAACTTGTCGCATAAATTTGGAAGTTTATTGCTTCCCACATGCAGAGTTATTACGAAAAACTAGGCATGTGAAAAGTTGTAAAGATGCACGTTTTTGGTTTGAAGTTCGTGTGGGTCTCGACTTATTTTTAAAACGGAAAATAAAATTAAGAAAAAGGAATTTTTAAATTGTAACGTTGTACGTGACACCTCCCCACTTAGATTAGTCGCCGTCCTCGGTGACTTCAAATTTATGCATATTAATTGATGAGCATATCTTAATATGTATAAATGGTGTGATCGTCGTCAAATTCCGTGTTCGAAATGGATTCAAAAAAATTGGTTATCGGATGGGGATATGAGGGTCACTTAGTTCGTATGGAGGATTAGGGGTTACTGTACTTTTTGTTTTCGAGCTCTCATAATCTTCCCACGAAGATCAATAAGATAATTGATAACGCCTCCATGAGTCCTAGCTTATAATAATGATTCTTTCATTGGGTCGAAGGTCATCCAAAAGATAACATTTTCTGATAAGAATCATTGAATCAACCTTATTTGGGGTTGTTGTGTTTTTTTTTTTCAATGGGTTGGCCGGAAAACTGCAAGAAGGAGGGCAATCATGGTTGTATGCACGTCCTTCCCCAAATTCTCGTAACGAATATCAAAACTCTGAGAAGCGTTGATCAGACCATTAATAAATGTTGTTGAAGACATGAGGCTCGGACACGATGAATATTTTAAGTTCAGCTTACTGTTATGGCATAATTTAGAATGAGTGGGAGTAAAAGAGAGGAAGGAGAACAAAGGTGTCGGTTAGTTGGGGGGGTAAATTTTGTATCCATTTGTGCACGGGATATATTACCTTTCCTTCATTGGGAAAATTCTTGATTTTGTTGTTTGAATTACTCACGTTTCTATACATCTTTGAAATCACTCCGGTCCGATGACACGCTACTTAATCATAGATTTGGTTAAAGCACTCTTTAAACTATTTGTTAGTTTCTTAATGTCTGTATCGCTTGTTAATTTCACGCACACAAATTTTTTTTTTATTTTTTTTTTATTTATTTTTTTTTTTTCTTGCTACTCTTCTATTCCGTTGTCTGCAATGTCGGTTTCAGCATCTGAGGTATCTGGTTCATCTGGATGAAGTAATCTTTCGATCAATTCGATGATCACTGCGTTGATTGCTGAGGCTGGTATCTGATCACGGTTTGGTGATGGTCCAAGTTGAGTATAAAGTTCCAGTACCGCGTCAAGGGAGGATTTAATTAAATTTATATTCAGTAATAACCATCCCAAGGTAAACTGGGGCCTTGATGGTTCCATACTGTGAGCTTGAGGGTTTTTAACTGACTCGCCGGCCCTTGGTATGCGTATACATGTGTTGCTGTTCAGTTTTTCTTCTTCTTGCAAGACATTGACCTAGTCCCGTTTAGTTGAAACAGATGTTCTCTAGTCGTTGATTTAAACAGTCTGGGTTTAAATGGTTGCAATGCCGGGGCGTGTCCTATTTGGTATGTCGTAAATGACTTCTTCGATGTGCACGTTTTGGTCCGGAGGGTAGGTTGGTCTGTAACTTGTTGATATGTTGTCAATTTCTTCTTTGGTAGTCTTGCATATATTGAGTAGGTTAGTCATGCTTTTGAGCATCAGTCCTCGTAGCATGTATGTAATAAATCCGGCTCCCTGGAGTACTTCTCCCCAGGCAGTTATTAGTATGGTGGCGTCCCGTTGTTTTTTCTCTCGTTCATGAGTCTCGAGTTCTTGGAGTTGCAGTTCGACTTCTCTTAAAGTAGTGTCATAAGTCGGAATTCCAGGGGTGTCTTTTGTAGTAACTACCGGAATAGCAATAGATGTCGGTGCATTTTGGAGTGGTTGGTAATTAGCAATGTTGGGTGTCAGTTCATTGACATTTAACTCAATCGTCGGTACATATTGTTCCTCAAGGGTTTCCTCCAAACTTTGAATTCCGACGATGGTGACGTAATTCGTTTTTGCCACACAGCCTGGCTTGAGTTGTAGGATTCATGTTCCTCCTAGTTCGATTACCATCTGGATATCATCATCGCAAATAATCTGTAGTCTTTCCGTTTTAGGTAAGGAAAAGAGCCATCCTGTTTTAGTATCCAGTTGTTTTCAGTAATCAGTTTGTTGCTTGCTGATTTTGATATCGCAGTCGTCGTAAGATTGTTCACCTCCGCTGGTCAGTAGGAGTAATTCGCATAGTTGATGAGTCGTAACATCGTATATCGGGTGACTTGGTGTGCATATCTGGTGATCCTTCAGATGTTGACATCTCGGTAAGTCATTCTCAGGTATGAGGATGTACTTGTCATGTTCCCTCGAAATCATGATGTATGATGCCCTTGGATGAACGTATGCTGCTCCTTGACTATTATTTCCAATGATTTGCGAGGTTGGGCACGGGTGGAGCTTATATAGGAAGTAGGTGGTTGGTTCAAGAAGTGGGATGTGCATTACAATTATTATTTTTCCGTCGTAGTAGGAAGCTGCTAGACGGGAGATTTTTGATAAGGCTCCAGAGTGAAGTTCGGTTAGGGGTATGGGAAATTTGTACTTATGATAAGTTTCTATGAAACTCTTGACGACGTGTTCCAGAGTTCTAGGATTCAGAAAATGTCATTATGAGAATATATATACATTAGGGTGGCCCTTATTTGGGGTCAAAATTTTTTTTTCCCCTCCCATAGGCTAAACTGTCTCCAAATACATTTAAAAAAATGTACGCGAAACCCCGGGCCCCAATTCCAACTCTAAATATTTCCTCAAAGCCCTCGAATTTTCCCATTTGATTAACATGGGATTCCTGAAATTTCGTGGTTCAATTTTTTTGCCCATCGCACTATTGCTTGGAAAAATTTGAAACTGCGCACACTTTTTCTGTGCTATAGTAGGTATCTCACAAAAAAATTTCAGATTTTTTCACGAATAATTTCCAGCGATGCATCTGGAGAAAACTTTTTGCGAATTTTTTTGCGAATGAAATTTTCCGAATAATTACTTTACTATTATTGTTATTGTATTAATGTTATTTTACTCGACGATGCGAATATTTATTATATACGAATCGAAAATTTTGTTGAAGTTTCACGATCTTAGCTTACAATTCTCGCCACTATGAGGCGTGAGCGTTCGTTAGTGTATATGTGGAACTCTATGTTATCGACCGAGCTTGTCTTTTCATACAAAATATATTTCATCAATACCAACAATGTCTTCGAGATTGATATTACGGCAAAATATTTATCTGATCAGTGATGTCGGTATCTCACAAAAAAATTTCACATTATTTCACGAATAATTTTGCCGAAGTTTTTTGCGAAGAATTTTGCCGAATAATAGTAAAGTAATTATTGGGAAAATTTTCTTTCGCAAAAAAATTCGCAAAAAGTTTTCTCCAAATGCATCGCTGGAAATTATTCGTGAAAAAATTTGAAATTTTTTCGTAAGATACCTAATATAGTACAGAAAAAGTGTGCCCAGTTTCAAATTTTTCCAAGCAATAGTGCGATGGGCAAAAAAATTGAACCACGAAATTTCAGGAATCCCATGTTAATCAAATGGGAAAATTCGAGGGCTTTGAGGAAATATTTAGAGTTGGAATTGGGGCCCGGGATTTCGCGTACATTTTTTTAAATGTATTTGGAGACACTTTAGCCTATAGGAGGGGGAAAAAAAATTTTGACCCCAAATAAGGGCCACCCTAATATACATATATTGAGAAAATTTTATTTGTCTTGTGATAAATAATAATAATAATCGGATCTAAGGGGGCATCGTCTGCTCGCGTACTTAGGCCTGTGACCCATTGTACACCCCTTGCTGCTTTCTACTCCCTCCTAAACCAGACCGCTGTCTTTTACCAGCGCCAGCAGTCCGGTCATCGGGAATGTGACGATTTCTCTAGGGTCCACAAGATGTGACCCTAGATGTTTGAGCCTCTTTCCGACTAGCGCCGGGCAGTGGCATAGTATGTGGATGGGCGTCTCGTCGTCCTCCCCGCATTTCCTGCAGGCGCTGGTCTCTTCTATCCCTAGCGTGTGCATGTGTTTTCTGAGTCCGCAGTGTCCTGTCAGGATTCCCACTGTCAGTCTTAGGTCTGTCTTGCTCATCTTTAGGAGTTGGTCCGTGATGTTGTTGTCTGGACCTCTGATGAGTGTTTTGGTCTGCCTTAGCCCGGGCGTCGCCTCAAATAGGCTTTGGTGCTTGTCCTTTGCCCACCTGGAGATCTCCGCCTTGACTTGGCAGCCTGCGATGCCGACTGCGGGCTCCGGCCCCCAGAATTGAGTACTCGACCCCTTTCTGGCTAGCTCGTCCGCCCTTTCGTTGCCGGCGATGCCTTCATGCCCTGGGACCCACATTAGCGTCACCTTGTTGTGGTCCGCCAGTCCCTGGAGCAGTTTTCTGCACTCGTTCACCAGGTGCGAGTTGGTCCTGCCCCGTTCCAGTGCCTTCAGTGCGGCTTGACTGTCTGAGTAGATGCATATTCTTTTGCCTCTGTACCCTGTCAGCTGATTTTGCAACGCACATACCAATATGGCGGTGATTTCTGCCTGGAAGACTGTACCATGTGCTCCCAGCGAGAGGTGTGTCTCCCTGTTCGAGCCATCCAGGCACAGTCCCGCGCCCGATCCTTCCTCCATCTTCGAGCCGTCTGTGAACCAGACCAGTTCCTGCCCTTGCAGCGGTCCTGTTCCTTCGGTCCACTCTGCTCGCTCTGGGTATACGACTTTGTATGTGTTGTTGAACTGGTATCTCGTTAGGTCCCAGTCTTGTTTCATAAACGCTGAGGGACTAGCTTCCTTCAGCGTCTCCACTATTTTGGTGTGGCCTCCCTTTGGCAGTTGACCCTGCCATTGCGCCGTTCTCATCAGCCTGTACGCTGCCGCCGCTGCCGCCCCCTGAGTCGCCACCGCCAGCGGCGGCCAGCCCAGCAGCGCGTCTAGCGCTGCGCTGGGGGTGGTTTTCATGGCACCGGTGGCGCCTCTACTCGCCAGGCGTTGGACGTGTGTGAGCATATCCCTCGCTGTTTTCAGCGTGGTTCTTCCCCACCATACCACGGCCCCGTACAGTATGGCCGGCTTCACCACTGTCGTGTAGATCCAGTGCATTGCCCTGGGGTTTAGACCCCAGGTAGCGCCACAAGCCCTACGCGTAGCCCACAACAGGGCACAGGCCCTGTCGCGTATTCTTTGCAGATGCGGCCCCCAGTTCAGTTTCGCATCCAGGATGACTCCCAGGTGTTTCACTTTCTCTGTTGGTCTGATTGTTGTACCCCGGTAGGTAAGTTCCCTCCACCCGTCAAACTTCCGTTTGCGGGTGAAGCGAACAACCTCCGTTTTCTCCGGGTTGACTTCCAACCCGACTTCTCTGCACCATCTGCTAATGAGATTTAATGCATTCTGCGCCAGACTTGACGCTGTGTTGGCGTCTCTTGCGCGTACCACCACCGCAAGGTCGTCCGCGTACCCTTGCGCGTATATTCCTGCTTTGCCCAGTCTGTCTAGTAGTTCGTCCACCACCAGACACCACAGTAGTGGAGATAATACCCCCCCCTGCGGGCATCCACGGTTGATTGAGACCTTAGCCGCCTCTTCTCCCCTGGAGATGGTCAGTACCCGTGAGGTGAGCATGTTGTTAATCCACCTGATAGTGGTGGGTTGCAGTCCATGCCTCCTCATCGCTGCACTGATTGATTCCACCGTGGTGCAATTAAATGCCCCCTCGATGTCAAGGAAGATCCCCACTACAATGCATTCTTTGCTTCTTGCTTCCTCCAGCTTGTATACCAGCCTGTGGAGGGCGGTTTCCGTCGACTTATTCGCTTGGTAGGCGAATTGTAGTGGGTGTAGCGGATGTGTCCCTAGCGGTCCATCCCTTACACTCCTGTCTATGAGTCTCTCCAGCGTTTTGAGCAGGAAGGACGTGAGGCTGATGGGTCGGAATGCCCCTGCCTGGTCGTAGTCAATTCGACCTGGCTTGGGGATAAACACCACCCTTGTTATTCGCCATTGGAGAGGCGTGTACCCCAGTGCCACGCAGGCCCTCAGGATCTTCGTTACCGGTAATCGTATTACCTCCAGCCCCTGCTGCAGCAGTGCTGGGAATATCTTGTCGGTGCCGGCGGCCTTGTATGGTTTGAAGCCCATGATGGCCCAGCGGACCCTGGAGGGAGTGACTATGCTCGCGGCCGTCGTCCAGTCCATTTCCCGGCGTTTGCACGCCTGGTATCGCCAGTCCGGCCAGCCATCGATGAGGGCGTACCCGGGAAAATGTTTCCCCAGGAGTACCTCCAGTTCCTCCCCCCACGAGCTCGTGTAGCCACCATCCGACCTCCTGAGTGAGCCCGACAAGGTCGCAGGGTCCTTCCTGAGGACCCGTTGTATTCTCGCCGTCTCAGGGATACCTTCAATCTCTTGACAGTATCTCCGCCACGAGTCTCTCTTGGCTGTACGTATGGCTTCCTTGTACTCCCGCTGGTTCCTTTTGTACTTATCCCAGTCCCAGGGTTTCCTGGTTGCCTTAGCCACGTTAAATGACCGTCGGGTGGTCGCCCGCATTTCCTGCAGGCGCTGATTCCACCACGGCGTTCTGTCCCTGTACGCTGGTTTCGGCGTACAATTACTCTCGTAGGATTCTGTGATCGCTTCCTGCAGTATCTCTACCGCAAGTTCGATCTCATCCTCTCTACCGTATCTGCTCGGGAACTGTTTTATCCGTTCCCGCAGATCGTTCACATATGCCGGCCAGTCCGTCGATTTGGGGTTCCGTACGGGCCCCCTTTCTCGTCGAGCCGCCTCTGCATTGAGCGTGTAGGTAATTTGCCTATGATCCGATAGTGACGGCTCATCGGAAACCCTCCACTTCTCTATCCTTACCCCCATTCCTGGTGTTCCTAAGGTTAGGTCTATAACCTCCACCCTGTTAGTAATACAGAACGTTGGCTCCTTACCTTTATTGAGGATCTGCAGCTCCGTTCCCGCCAGGTACTCCAGCAGTGCCTCTCCTCGGGCGTTGGTGTTGGTGCTGCCCCACACCGTGTGGTGGGAGTTGGCATCGCATCCTATGATCAGCTCTCTGCCCTTGGTCCTGCAGTCTTCCACGAGTCCTGCGATGTCTCCTGACGGTGGTGGTTCCTGAGAGTCGTAGGGCATATACGCTGATGCCACGACAACCTCTCTTCTCCTCCCTCCCAGGGTTACCTCGAGCTTGATAGCCACAAGGTCTCCCCGACTGAACTCCCTCAGTGGAGTGGCATCTAACCCTCTGACGAGGATGCATGCCCTTGGCCTATCAACAGAGGTACAATAATGAAGCTGTGCCCCCCGAGCATTTAATCCCCTGACCTTCCCGCGGTACGTCCACGGTTCCTGTATCAAGGCGATCTCTATATCTTCTGCAATAAGGCGCCGCGTCAGCGCTGCTGCCGCCGCCGACGCCTTATGCAGATTTATCTGTATGAAGCGGATTGCACTCACTGTTTTGGGCTGCATCCTCTCCCACGTCCATCTGTCCTTCTCCTGCCTTGTAGTGGGCATCCAGCAGCCTAAATTTGGCCCTGCCCATCCCTAGGTAGGGTTTCATCTCCACCGCCTGCAAGACCGGTATGGCTCGATCAACCACTCCCAGCACGAGGCGTACCCCCTTCCCGGAAGCATCCTCGTGCCTTTCGTAGGTGATCCACCTCCCCGTTGCCAGGCCCGGGTTCTGCTGCTCCAGCCTCTTTAGTGCCGTAGCCGTGTCCATGGGTGCTCCGGAAATCCAGGCCATGACCCTCACGTACTTTGGAAGGTCGCTTGCCTCGATCACCTCAAGGTCCGCTCCCTCCCATTTCCGTAGGTTCCTAACCTGTTCCCGGAGCCATGTTGCCGATTTCTGATCGGCGCAGATCACCCTCAAGACCCCCTTACTCAGGTACGTCTGCTGGAAGCGCGGCGTAAAATCCCCTGCCGGGATCCCGTCCATCGCCTCCATCAGACCCTCCTGTATGAGGGTGGACTGTTCTTCGGTGATGTCCTCCCGCAGCCCTTTATGTGCGACGGCCAGCTTAGGCAGGTTGCTGGCCGCCATCGCGTACGAGCTTTGCCCGTTTCCCGCCGCTCTTGGCCTCTTGGAGCGGTCGTTTGGCGGTGTCTCCTTGGACTCCCGCTGCCGCTTCCCGTAGCCCTCTCTCTTCTCCGCCGTTGTAGGCGCCGCCTTCTTACCTCGCTGGCCCGTCCCCGGGGCGCTTTCGGCGCCCTTCGGCTCCTTGACTGCTTTCGTCGAGGCATGTTCCACGGTCGTCGTCGACGTTCCCGCTGCTTTAGCCGCCGCCTCTGCCTCCCTGGCCTTGGCGAGCTTATACTTCCTCCTGGCGGCCCCGCTGAACTTTGGTCGTTGTTTGATCGCCATCCTGCTGATACCTGTTGCGATCTCAGCCTCCTGGCGACTCTCCCCGACCATTGTTGTGTTCGGGAGTTCCCGCGTCTCGACGGTAGCAGAGGGTATCTCTTGGGTCCCGACTGCTTGCCGTCGGGTGATGTCGCGATCCTTTTGTAGGCTCGCTTCATCCACCTCCTCGTTCTCTTTTTTTTGGTTTTTTTTATTAGTTTCCATTTTTGGTCCCACGAGTATCTAGGGAAAGAACGTCCGCCCCGGCAGAGCCCCGATTGCCGGGGTAAGGCCTGAATACTCTGGGATTCGACCTGGTGTCCCAGAGGCACCGTTCAAGACACTATTCCCCAGTGCCATTCAACCTTAAGCACGGTAGCTGACACCTTAGTTTGGGATGGCTGTTGCAGGGTGCTTAACGCCCCCTGAGCGATGGGTCCGCCACCTCCCTACGCTAGTTGGACTGCTTGTTCGTCTGATCTCTACCCGTCGGCCTGTCCGGCAAAGGTGACCTTTCTGGAGGCAAATGAATGCCTCCGCCGGCATAGCCCTTCGGGTCACCGAGACACACAAGCCCTCCCACCAACTTCAATGTCTTGCAGTCCCCAGGGAGGGTGTCTTGTGATAAAAGAAAAATTCTTTTTTTCTTTTCATTTTTATGATGTTATTAGTTGAATTAAACATACAATATAAGTCACTCAAATTCGTTATAATATAGGTTGCATTAAGCAATACAATTTGCTCTTAGTAGATTAGTTAATGTTACGCAAAGCAAAAAAAAAAAATTTTATTAATATTCTCCCTTTTTTTTCTTGCCCACTTAATTCTTTGTTGAAACGGAAGTTCGTTAACGTTCTACACTAGTCACGCTTAGCATATATTTTAAAACAAGGCTAATGTGATGGCTTGAGGGGTTACAAAAATTATTGTTTACCCATTAGTTGTTTTTCCCATAAAATCTTTAAATCATAAGGCACGTCTAATAATGTTCTTATGCGCGTTTGTTATATCATCTTGTCAGAGAAAAGCTTTTATTAGTGAGCGCGAAACGGTAGGATTTGTTAGTTCAGCTACTTGTCATTGTTTAAGGACGAGCAACATGCAGTGGTTAGTATTACATGAGAAAGGATGCATGTATGCATTATTAGTCCTAGTGTCAGTAATATGGGGTATTTATCTTATCCATTGAATCGTTTAAGTTTGTCCACATGCTTGAGGATGCGTTTTCCTTTTTCGGTTTCCAGTATGGCGTTGTGGTTATCTAGGATTTCCGTGATAAGGTATGGTCCGACGTAGTGGCTGTCAAATTTACCTTTTCGCGGTTCCTTAATTACATAGGCCATATCTCCAGGGTCTAAATTCGCCTTGTGGAGTCGTTTGTCATAATACCGTTTTGATCGGTGTTTGGATTTGATAAGGGATTTGGATGCGAGTTGTCGCATTTCCTCTAATCGGGATGTAAGATCGCACAGATAGTCGCCGTAGGTTTCGATTTTCTCTGAAGTAGAAAAGGAACTCGGGATTCGAGCAAGTCTTCCATATATTAGCTCAAAGGGAGTAAAGTTGGTAGATTCATGTACTGATGTATTATAGGAAAACATTGCAAAAGGAACTAATTTATCCCAATCTTCATATTTATCAATGTAGTGTTTAATAAATTCGGCTAAAACTATATGACTTCTTTCTAGTGATCCGTTTGTTTGAGGGTGGTAACCGGAAGTCGTAACTTGTTTGATTTTAAATATTTTTGCAAGGTGGTGGAATACAAGTCCAACGAAAGATCTGCGTTGATCACTCAAGATTATTCGCGGCGTGCCAAAATGAATAATTACGTTTCGGGCTAAAGCATCGGCGATTGTTTCGGCTTTGATATTTGGTATCGGGACGGCAATGCAATATTTGGTCAAGTTATCTTGTATAGTGAGGATATGTTGGTTTCCAATTGGAGTCATCGGTAATGGTCCAACTGTATCAATAGAAATTTTATCGAAAGGTTCGGCAGGAGTGTCTGTAATTATCATTGGTTCGCGGGTTTTTATACGCGTTAGTTTTTGTTCCTGGCACTCTTGGCATGTTCTTACATATTCGGTTACGTCAGTCTTTAGGTTTGGCCAGTAAAAGCGTTCCCGTATACGTCGGTAGGTTTTCGTAATTCCCTTATGTCCTGCTACTAAACTCTCATGATATTCTGCAATTATATCTCGTCTTATTTCTTTATCTGGGATTACTACGTTCCCTTGACAAATAAATATTGAGCAGTCACATTCGTTTAAGCATTCTTCGAATATTTCAGAGATAAAGGATTGACTAAAGTCTTCCAACATGTCTCCAGGTTTTGAAATTCTTAAAGATTTGAGTTGGTGTTTGTTGATTACATCCTTGACAACGTTTAGTACGTCTTTAAGATTTTGTATCGAAAACTGATCAAAGTGTTTGTTTTTCAAGACTGCACTAAGGATTTTATGATTACCCTTCGTGGTTATTAAAACTTGTTTGAATTTTGGTTTTTTCCATTTAATATCTTGTGGGCAAATTTTCTCTGTTTCAATAAGTATTCGTGACGTTATTGTTGTGAATTCTCAGTCTGCTGAGATAAAATGTAAATAATTTCCTTTGTGATGAGTCAAATTTTCATTTGTAGTGTAAATTTGTATTTTATCGTTAGATTTCTTCATATTGGGATAATATAAGCCTGGTGGTATAGTATCTGAAATAAGTTTGGTCGAGTTAGGAATTAGATTATTATTTGTTGTCTCGATCTCGTTTTCGTCACCGTCTTCATCTGAAGTTTCAGACTGCTTCGCGTTTGTCTGTAATGATTTATGGAAGGGTTGAATTTCTTCATCACTACTGCTATCTGGTCTAGGGATTATTGCAGGAGTTGATCTACCCACGGGGAGTCGAAATATGATACCTGATTCACTAATTTTGTCGATATGGTTTTCGTCATCTTCAGATTCAGTAGGACTCGAAGTCTCTGTACCACAGCTTTTCCTTGTATGAGAATCGCCTTGAGCGCTGTCCCACCAATACTGGTCCTTTTCATTGGTAACAGACTTATTTGGTATTATCTCTACTATATCTTTGTTACTTATGAATTTTGGGACCACTCCAGTATCGGTAGATGAATCGTTAGTTTCAAGATCTTCGTCAATATCGAATGCAAATTTTAACGCGTTTGTGGATCGTGTAAGTGGCAAAGACGTCGAAGTAGAGGGACGTTTCCGTGGTAATGTACGTTTCGGAGCGAGACTTGGGAAGGCGCTATTTCGGGCACGCGCCACGGGTGGTGGCTGCGCAGTGTCAGATGAGCTGGTGGCCACCTGTCGTCGTCTCGTAACCACATGTGGTTCTGGTCGCTTGGGGATTTCCCTACGACTCCTCACTCTTTCAGCGATTGTAGAACCCGGAAGATTAGGCTCTTCGTAGACAGTAGGCAAAGGTTTATTTTTACTACCTAACGGGCGTCCACGTTTTGCCATCGGGTTTGAAGAAGTTGCGTTACGAGGCGTTACCGATGTCGCTTTCTTTGCTGCGGATGATATGGGTAATATGGTAGCGTCGGATGTGATAGGATTTCGCGAGAGAGCGTCTGCGTTTGAATTAAGCCGTCCTGGTTTATACATGAACGTATACTCATATTCGCGTAATCTTATTCGCCAGCGAATTAAACGTTGTATTGGGTCCTTTACGGAGTCGATCCACCTTAAGGGTTCATGATCGCTAACAAGGGTGAAATGTCGACCATACAAATACGGTCTGAAATGTAGTATTGCATATACAATCACTAAACACTCCTTCTCAGTCGTCCCGTAATTTTTCTCGGCTGAATTTAGTAATCTAGACATGTATGCTATTGGCTTGTCTTCGCCAATTTTTCCTTGACTGAGAACAGCACCAATTGCATAGTTTGGAGCATCGGTAGTCAAAATAAAGGGTTCATTAAAGTTTGGGTATTGCAAAATTGGAGATGAGCATAGGGCCTTCTTGAGATATTCAAAACTTTTTTGTTGTTCTGGACCCCAATCAAATGTTATCCCCTTCTTTAATAAATTTGTTAATGGTTTGGCTTCTCCGGAAAAATTTTCTGTGAATCTTCGATAGTAGCCAGCTAGACCAAGAAATTGTCTTATGTTTGTAACGCTTTTGGGGACAGGAAACTTATCAACGGCTTCCGTCTTTTTGGGATCGGGGCGTACGCCACCGTCGCTGATTATATGTCCGAGATATATAACTTCGGTATTTAAAAATTCACATTTGTCCGGCTGTAACGATAATTTAGCAAGACTGAGTTTTTGGAAAAGTTTACGAATTTTAATGCCATGTTCTTCGAGAGAAGAGGCAAAAACGACAATGTCGTCTAAATACACAAACAATTCGGAATCTTGTAAACCAAGAAGTACTTTGTCCATTAATCTTTGAAATGTTGCAGGCGCATTTTTAAGACCAAAAGGCATTCTAACATACTCATAATGTCCGTTAGGCGTACTAAAAGCGGTTTTCTGTCTGTCTTTAGGGTCCATTTCTATTTGATGGAAACAACTTGCTTAATCAAAAGTTGAGAAATATTTAGCTCCTCCGAGTCTATCGAGGATTTCGATTATGTTTGGTAATGGGTAAGCATCACTTATGGTTTTTTCATTTAATGCGCGGAAATCAATTACCATTCTCCAACGCTTGTTTCCCTTTGAGTCGGGTTTCTTGGGAACAATCCATAAAGGTGAATTGTAAGGAGATACTGAATCTACAATTATGTTATCTTTAAGGAGTTTTTGTATTTGTTGATTTATTTCATCTTTATGGATTGAGGGATATCTGTATTGTCGGATCGTCACTGGTAAGTCGTCAGTAGTAGGTATTACATGTTTTATTTCAGGTGTGGCAGGTAATCTGTCACCAGGTAAATGAAATAAATGAGAATATTCGTTTACGAGGTCAAGAACGTGCTGTTTTTCTTCCGAATTAAGGTGATCTAAACGAAAACTATCGTGAACTCTTTTAATTCGGTCATCAAGGGACTCGCATATATTATCATCATCAGTATCATAGTCGAAAAAGTCTTCTGAACTGTCGTAGTAATCAAAGGGCATGATATCTTGTGGAGGCACTTGTATTTCCGCATCATTCTCGTATGCATTAATAGCGTAAACATAACATGTCCCATTACGGTTTGTCACTAATGAATTTCCAATAAATATATTTTCGGGAGTCGTTATACGCGGAAGATATCCGGTCTCTAAGTCTGTCTTTCTCAATTTAATTGGTACTATGGCTCGACTGCGACCTTTCAAAATAAACGTAGACGGATTATCGTCTTCTTTGGGTGGGTCAGTACAAATATCATATGTTTCATTATTTAATTGCACATTATTTTCACTGATTTGATCTTCGAATGGGATAGGTCGGATTGGTTGAGAAATGGTAACCAATGTGTTATGGTGAAATGATATTTCTGCTTTTTCATTTCTTAGAAAATCAATTCCAATTATTCCGTCTGCGGGAATGATTTTATTTTCCATTAAGACTTGAAATTTCTCGGGTTTTTCGAAAAAGGTTAATTCTGTTGATCCTGCCGTATCAATCTTATCAGGTGTGATTCCTGATAACGTCAAAAATTCGTGAGTGGCAATTATGCATCGTGGTTTCAATGCTTCGATTTTTATTAAATTTATATCGGCTCCGGTGTCTACTAAAAATCGTGCACAACCGTTTCGAAGCTCGGGAGCGCGTAGGGTAATTATTGGAGGCTGTCCTCTGCCTTGCGTCCATCTAATAAATCTCCTGCCGTCAAGTATTTTACTGTGGCGGGCCGCGTGTTCGGAGAGTCGCTCGTCGATGCGTCGGTTCGGCGAGCCTCTTGGGAGTTTAAAGACTCGGAATTATGAATGGGTCGAGGGGAAGTGGGGCGCGTTGCTGTCACTTCGCCACGTGCGTAATTATTTCGAGGGAAGTTTTCTCGAGAGTTGAATGAATTTCCATGCATGTGTTGCTGGAAGTAGTGTTCTGGCGGGTAAGGGACGTATGGGCCGTACATAGGAGGCATGAATGGTGAGTGTGGGTAGTATCCCGGATACGGGTGATGATTCTGTGGTGACAAGTTATAAAAATTTCTTTGCGGTTGATATTTATTAAATTGTTGACGCGGAAAATTTCCTGGATTTGTTCTATTCTCCCGAGAAGGGGTAGAAACACGTTCAAATATTCTTGAAAAATTTGAATTATTCTTATCGGAGTTTCTGTATTCTTGATTTTGAAAGGATACGTGACGAGGTTCGTATCTCGATTGGTTTTGTCGAATTTGATCAGATTGCGCATAATTTAATGAATTCGATTTTCTAGCACTTGCACCTTGCATATCTCTTTCGAGACGTTGAACGACTTTGAATGCTTCTGATATCGTTTGTGGATCTTGAACGCTAATAGCGTATAAAAGATCATCTGATAACCCTCTTTTAAAAGATTCCAAGGCTAACCCATCAAGCATAAGTAGCATTTGGTTTACTTCTGCTTCGGCAAATTTATCTTTAAGAGCGGCCACTGCGCTCGTTCGCAATGGTTAAATTCTTGGATAATAATCCAAAACGGTTTCATCTCGTCTTAATCTAACTGCTTGAATTTCAGCACAATAAATCGAATATGATTTCTTTGGTGCAAAATATTCTTTTAGAATGTTGGAGAGGCTTTCGATCGAATCGATTTCTTTATCAGATACCGCATCGCGTGCTGTTTCTTTTAATTTTGAACAAACCCCTTTGAAGAAAGAGTTCCGGAGGCCTTCAGGCACAAAAGTATAACCATTTTCAACGTCTTGAATGAATGATTTGAGAGGCATATTTTTACCATTAAAATTTGGCACGTGAAGCAAAGCTTGTTGAAGTGCCATACATTCTCCCATGCTTGTAAGCATAGCGTCTGTAATATTCTGATGATGGGTAATATTCGCGATTTGGTCGGCTTCCGCCATTTTGATTTGTGTTTAATGAACTTACCATGAGTTCTCCTCAGCCGTCGATCGGGTTCGAAAGAGTGAGTGAGAGGGTAATTGAATAAAAATGCACAATTTCGCGACAAGCAATTCGTGCTTGCCTCGACGTAAAAACCCTCACGGAGTAGAGGGAAAAGCCGAAGCAAGTCAAATATTTATTAAAGACAAGCAAATGGTACAATACAAAATGACAAGTTTGCAGTCTCGGGTGCGCTTCTCAATAACCAAATTGAATGATCATTCAATGAATAAATATCGTTCGCTTACCAAATACGCATAGAATACCTGGGACGCACCAACTCCCGACGCCCTGGTCGAAGCGGGGTCCGGGGAGCGCCCAAATTGGCCCACGGCCGGTGCAAACAGTGTTCCCGACGTCTCGGAGACCACACTGAGATGCTAGGGCAACGGGTTCGTTGCCGCAATGACGCTCGCCCACGTGGACGGGCACCCCGGGTCACCGGCGGATGCACAACGTCCTCGTCTTTCCACCCTAACACGCGCGAATCTTAGAACTACGCGAAAAACGGGATAAACACGAACGGACCTTAATGCTACGCGAAAACGGACGATAACCGAAGTGGGGCCGCAAATACGCGCGAACGGGGGGAAAGGGATGACGAAATCGCAATGCACGGGAAACCGCAACACGTCCTGCCTATTCGAGCGCTCGATTCTAACTCTCTGACGGTATCGACCCCCCACGAACCATGCTGACGTGAGCCAAAAGCATGGGGCACGAATTCGACTAACCCCCCTCCCGCATAGCAAGCGCCGCCACGAGGCTGAGACCCCCAACGTCGCGAGTCCCGAGCTGGCCCGCGAAATTCGAGCGCAAACAATTTGATATAATTAAAAATAAAAAAAAAATGAAAGGTATGTATATATTTTTTTTTCCAATAATTATTGAATGTGTAAATATATTAGAAAATAAATTCTTTCACAAATTTACCAGTCTGAAAGACACTCAGCAAATGTATCCCACCGCTGTCACCAAAAATTTTCTGTCACGTCCGAAGACGGTAGGAAAATCGAGTCAAGCGTCGAGCGGTAAACGCTAACTCTGTTATTACCCGGATGGATAATAGGTAGTGGGAAAGTATGCTGATAGACCTCGAGAAGTCTTGTTATTCGGACTAGGAATAAGTGAATTTGTTATTTAGGGATATGTCAAAGGGATCTAGGATTCTTTAACATGAAATTAAAAGACGAGCAACAATTATTTAGGATGTCTTGTATGCCCGAATTATAGTTTTGGGAGTTTAATATAGGATATTCTCGTAATAGTGCAAAGGGATCTAGGATTCTTTACACACTTGAGATCAATTTACTAAGGGCAAAGGTTATAAAATGAGCAAAAATTATCTAGGATGTCTTGCAAACTCAAATTATGATTATATTAAACCAATGCAGTTACATAAGATCTTATAAAGATTGTGAATTTACCTTAACGGAGAGGTGTCGACGTTTATAACTTGTTTTGATGATTCGATGTTATGTTAGTTCGATGAACTCGCACAATTTTCGTGAACTTATAGATTAATTCCTTTTGATAAACACTTGTTCGATGAACTTTAATAATATTGGTAGTTTATATAAACTGAGCAACTCTACACGGAGTCAGCGGTGTAAAATAATCTGTGGTAAATATAACTTTTAAAACTTCTGATAATTCTTATGATGTGAGCCCGGAACTGCGCTTCTGACGCGACTGTGGTTATGACGGAACTGATTTTTGGGCAAAAGGGGTGCCTTTTTATAAGGTCGGAATCTGAATAATGGAAGGGATTCGAATTTTCAAATATGGTCATAGAGGTGTAGCTTATCTCCTGCTGAGATGGACTATCTGTATTTTTGAAAGAGTGGGGTTAAGTGAATCGTGGGAGGTGGGGTTTATAATTTTAGGCATCGCCGCTTTTGGTGCTTTCATCTAGTTTCTATTTCTTGAGCAGCAATAAAAATCAGATTTTACGACTTGTCATCCGAGTGTCATAGGGCTCCTGGCCATCTCTATGGTTGCACTCGGAGCTCGGTCGGAAAATTCTTATTACTGCTCTCATGCCGAGGTCCCGTACAGGTTCATTTCTGTGGGGGTGGAGGAACACGTGCGCTCTGTGGCTAATGTGTAACGTTGCATCTTGTGTGGTGTGTGTGAATGAACAGAGAGCGGTAGAGTGAGAGAGAGAAAGAGAGAGTGTGTGGCGTCTTCGAATTTGGGCATCGGCGTGCTCGACTTCTTCTACAGTTCTTGGAAATTCTTTTCCAGAGCGGCAATGAAGATATTATTAGGGTCTCTTACCCACGTGTCTTAGGAACGCTTAGCGGCTTCCTTTATTGTAACACTTGTGGCTGTTGACGAAAACATTCTCATGCTGAGAAGAGTCAAGCAGGCCTATGCATGTATACATATATATATTGACGCGTGGCTATGTAATAATCGTGGAAGGGAGTATTTTTATAGCTTAGTGTTGCATCTGCGGTTCACAGTTCGTTTTGAGAAAAACGAACTATGACTTCAAAAGAACTTGTCGCATAAATTTGGAAGTTTATTGCTTCCCACATGCAGAGTTATTACGAAAAACTAGGCATGTGAAAAGTTGTAAAGATGCACGTTTTTGGTTTGAAGTTCGTGTGGGTCTCGACTTATTTTTAAAACGGAAAATAAAATTAAGAAAAAGGAATTTTTAAATTGTAACGTTGTACTTGACATCACCTAGGGTGAATAATAACGCAAGGTAACTCAATAACGGGAACGATAGCGCAAAATAATTCGATAACGGGAACGATAACGCAAAATGATTCGAGAACGCTAAATAAATTGATAACGGGTACGATAACACAAAATAATTCGATAACGGAAAATGAATCGATAACGGGTACGATAACACGAAATGATTCGATTATCGAAAATAAATCGATAACGGATACGATAGCGCAAAATAATTCGATAACGGGAAATAAATCGATAACGAATACGTTAACACAAAATAATTCGATAGCGGAAAATAAATCGATAACGAATACGATAACACAAAATAGTTCGATAACGGAAAATAAATCGATAACGAATACGATAACACAAAATAGTTCGATAACGGAAAATAAATCGATAACAAGAAGGATTACGTGAAGGTGGGTTGAGGACGGGAGATAGTTTGATAACGTGAGGGATAAGGGGAGATACTTCGATAACGTAAAATAATTCGATAACGTGATGTAATTCGGGAACGGGCAGTGATTCGATAACGTGAAATTATCCGGTAACGTGAACGATGCCGCAGTGGTGCTTGAAACAATTCGGTAACGTTTAATTCTTTCCAAGAGGGTTTTTTTTTTTTTTTTTTTTTTTTTTTTTTTCTTTACGGGCCTAATTACTGGAGGAATGCGTCGTAGGCGGCCGGCAAAATGATGGAAGAAAGACGGAGGTGACCTTGTGTAGACACGTGGTCGGAACTCGATAGCTTGCTCGTCTCCCTGGATTCCTTTCGTTCGTATATCTTGACGAAAGGGACTTTCGATAGCACAGGGGAGTCGTGGAAGCGGAGAAAACCGAAACACTTTCGAGAGCAAGTTTTTTTTTTTTTTTTTTTTTTTCTTCGTCACGAAACTCACTCGTGGTCACTAAGCTTGATCGTCCGATCCCGCGTGGTTACACTTTTTGTTAGTCGCGGCTTAGACCTGCTCAGCACACTGGATAATAATTTGACTGTTCGCGATCGCGGAAAATTCGATGATGATCCTCGATCGTGTCACTAGACCCCTGGGACTGGCGAGCGCCTCGTAGAGTCCCTGGTGGGGTTCCTCACTCTACCCCTCAACTGGTAGGGGTATTTCCCCTTTTCTCCAAATTTAGTAGGAATATTGTTCCCCTCTCACATGTCAGATGTCGTAGTTCGTCCAGTCACGTACGCCGAAAATTTCGAGCACTGTGAACCGCTCACGGTCAACGATGTTTACTTTGCGCGCTTGCTTGGTCGAGCGTCTCACTCTACTCCTTTGTCCCTTATGTACTAAGATAACGCGACGACGAAAATGCCGGGGACGATGGTCAGGCCTCGCGAGTGACGAGAGTCGAGAACAAAGACATATAGAAGATTTTTTTTTTTTTTTCTTCGCTAGCTGCTCGAACTTTCTCGGTCGTCTCCAATTGTTCTTTTGTTCGAGGATTACCTCCCCCCCCTTATACTTCGAGAATATTCTCGAAATAGCTCGAAAATAAACATTGGTAATAATTTTTTTTTTTTTTTTTTTTTTTTTCCGATATATAACTCGCGGTATACGAAATTATCGTACTTTCCGAATTTTCTAACGACGAGATCGCTGATTCGATAACGCACAAAATTTTCGATAACACCCAAAATGACGATAGCAAAAATGGTTATAGAAAATTTCCGATAACAATGCCTTCCCTAATTTTACTCCTTTTTTTTCTAGGCATGCGAGAACATATTATTTTCTTTTTCTCTCTTCTTTTCTTTTTCCATGCAGTCGAGAAGTTACTTGAATTTCTTTTTTTTTTTTTTTTTTTTGCGTTCGAGAACACTCTTTTCCAAATTTTTCTCATGCATTCGAGAACGATGTTCTATATATATATATATATTTTTTTTTTTCTACGTTCGAGAACATGTTCGATAACAGTCGATAACACCCCAATTTGATAGCTTGAACTCCACGAGAACTCCAGCACCAATCGATAACGAAATTAATAAAATTCCATAACACCATTTTTATACCATGAACCAAAAGTAAAAATTGGTTAACAATATTTATTCGTAGCACTAAACCAAGACTATAATCGAAATAATTTTCTTCTCAAAAAAAAACGTAAATCTTACTGACATGTTTGGCACTCGATCGTTAGAGCCCCACGTTGGGCGCCATTTGTGACGAGAATCTTGCGATTCGCGTCACCTTTGGCCCATCTCACCATCCTCGACGCCGGGAGAGCCGTTGAGCGCCAGGTAATCTATTTAATTGAACGGCGGGAATTACCAAACCCGCGAAAGTTAATCGGAACTTTGAAAAAAAAAAAAACGTAAACGAAACACGGAAAAGGGACGCCGGTGTGTTGGATGGCGAGATCGGTGACGGTATACCCGATTCGCTCAGTGTGTAGGTTGTGGAGAGAGGGCGTGGACGACTGGCTAACTCTCGAGTGCCTTCAAAATGTAACCTGAAATAAATTAACTCAACTCGAAAAATAACGTAGGGGGCCTTGGTTCAGGCTAATTTATTTCTTAATCGATAGCTCAAATTACATACCAAAATTATAACCCAAATTTCGATAACGTAAAAAGAAAAACAAAAACGAGATCTCGGTAACGAATCGAACGGAACGATAGCACGATAACGGGAGCGATAACGACTAAAACAAATTCGAGAACGGCGAGAACATCGGTAGCAGAAAAAAAATTACATTCGGTAACGCTGCAAAGAAACTCGATAATTAGGAACGATAACGGCAGAAACGGGAACTAAACACGGTAACGGGAACGGTAACGCCAGATCAAAATTAGGCGAGAACAAACGATAGCGGCAAACGAGAACCAAACGGTAGCTCGCTAACAATCGATAACAAAACGTGAACGTCGAAGCGATAGCGCGGCAATAAACGATAGCAAAACGTGAACGTCGAAACGGTAGCTCGGTAATAAACGATAGCAAAACGTGAACGTCGAAACGGTAGCTCGGTAATAAACGATAGCAAAACGTGAACGTCGAAACGGTAACTCGGTAACATACGATATCAAAACGGAAACGTCGAAACGATAGCTCGGTAACATACGATATAAAAAAAAACGAGAACGCCGAACGATATTTCGGTAACAAACGGTATCAAAACGATAGCTCGAGAACAAACGGTAGCGTAACACTACCAAAACGAGAGTAGGAACGGTAGCATGTCGGGAGCCCCCCGAGCGGTGAACCGCCCGGGTCAAGAGTCACGCCGCAAGAGAGCGAATATTGGATCGAAAGCGTGATCGAAGAGGTAACGCGAAAAGAGGGGACGATTACGCGCACGCGTAATATGATTACAAGCCTACTCTTCTGCGTACCTCACGCACACACATAAAGCCCTAACACAGACACGAAACGGTGAAATTAGAACGGTAACACGAATTCGAACGAAAATAATTCGTAATAATCGATAACGGAAAAAAGCCTAGGTGTTATGGCGTTGAGGGTTCTTTTTACTTTGAGGATGGTCATCCAACGGGTATTCTTCAAGTATGAGGAAGATCGGGGATTGCGTAAACTAAACCTAAGATAACAGCGATCGGGCAATCCGCGACGGCTGGGTGACCGCAATCCCAGCCGGCAACGGCCTTCCATACGTAAACGTAACTAAACCTACGATAACAGCGATCGGGCAATCCGTGACGGCTGGGCGATCGCATTCCCAGCCGGAAACGGCCTTCCATACGTAACTCAAAAATCGTCCTTCTCTCCCCATACCCTTTACCTTGAAGCGTCGAGATTTTCGCTCGATCCTTTATACTTCCCTCGATAACGTATCCAGAAAGACCGAATGTACTGGGTGGCTCGTCGTTTCGGCCCTGGCTCACGGTAATTCGGTATTTTTCATACTATTGACCCCATAAAACAAACCCGCAAACTAAACGTATGATAACGCGAAAACGGAAGAAAAAAAACGATAACGGATCCATACTCGAAATCTTAAGAATTAACCGGATTATACGAATATCGTCTAGCAAACGAAGGTCGGAACGACCTGTGACGCTAAAACTGAAAAATTGCGTCACAACTCTTATACGCGTCAGGTAGAACACGCACGCGGCCTTCTTTAAAGTCAATAGCAGGAGGGAAAATGCCCAGTTGTACGTTATTCGTCACGAGATTGATGTGGTTCTTCGCACCTGGAAAAATGTGTACGTTATTCGTTACAGCAGTGATTAAGTTTTGCTCGTCACCCTAAGGCATATGCAGAATAGTCTTGGGTATATGTATTTCTGTAAGCCCAACGGCCCAACTGCCTTGCAAAGATACGCGCTGTGGCAATCGTGTGGTATAACGCGTTGTTGTATTTTCCGGGTAATATTTTATACTGCTGTTGCTCGGTAACATGACATAAAATTCGGCTCTTATCGTGATTCTTCATTCTTTTCGGTTGTAGTACGAACTTCCGATAACTCGGCTTCGTGAAAACGCCGTCAATATCTTTGCCGTGAAGGTCGCGTAGAATGTACAACGTTGGTCAACAAATCGTTGATATGCGATGCACTTTGAGTAGTTCGCTGCACCAGCCACTTTCGTAACCTTTCGCAAAGGCCGCTTTTGCACTACTGATTCGTACAACATCACTGATCCCGTATTTAGGGATGTGTTCTCGCTCCGAATTCTTGTAACGTTGCATCAAATTAGTACGAGCTTGAGCTAGAGTGGCAAGAATCTCCGTTGCCGCGGCCATTTTTATGCTGCTATGCCGGGCATTATTATATGCAGACACTATAAATTGCAGCACATCGATGTATCGTTTCGCGCGAGTATACGTGAAGTATCACCACATTCTTCCTTTCAATGTACGATTAAATCTTTCCACAATGGCAGCTTTTATATCAGTATTTGCGTAAATGCCTTAGCCGCAGACGCAACAGTCTTCTCGCGTGAATGCTCGACCCATGCATATTTACTGAGTACATCTATGACTACGAGGAGATAGGTATGACCATAGTTGTAATCTTTGATCGAACGAAGATCCACGAGATCAGCCTCCCAGACATCGTCAATGTTTCGCACATTTTAATGGCATCGTGGAAACCGATGTTTGACAGGTCGATGTTTCTTATAAGCATTCTGTGTCTCGAGCCACTGCACGGTCTTTTCGCAAGAAATTTTTTTTCGCGTTTCACGTAATAATTTTGCAGCGCCCGAGAAAGAGGCTTCGTGGGTGGGATCATATTACAGCTTTTCCAGTGTTTTCATGATTTAGAGTATTGGGTTAGCCCATGTTACGTCCCGCGACTTTCGGGACTTTTGCATCGATTTGAGATTACTTATATCTTGTGATTCTCAATAAAATTCAATACGAGGAAAGGGACCCGGTCATACGAGAGAAACGTTTTTTTTATCTTTGGAGAACTCGGATAGTTCGGGCTGTCTTCAAATCAAGCCGTCGACACGAATATGGTCTCAAGTGAGCATAAATTATCGAGAGGTGACGCCATGGCGGCGTCGATATCGCAACTCTTTATAACAAAACGTCCATCGTCGGGCGTGAAGAAAAACATCCGTCGATGCTGGAGAAATCTTTGGCCATGGCATCAGATTACTCAGAAGTGGTGGGCCTTTGTGCACAACGAAAAGCAATGTGCATGGGACACTAATACAGGCTGAGTGCAAAGTCTTTGCCTTCGTGAGAACCACAGGCGGTCTCTTTGGGTGTGTGTGAGAAGGAAAGCAGGAGAGACAGAGCGTGTATGCCTCATCTAAAGCTAAGTGACCGGTGATCCTCTTTTTCCTTATCCCCGAATGAAGACTTTATGAACTAAATTCCTGAAAGTACGTGAGTGAACGGATGTAAAAATGTAAACTCAAGAATGAGCATGGGTACCTGGGTCAGGTCATCGGTGATGGTAAAGGTGGCGTTAGATTATAGATTATTGAATTTAAATGTTTAATTTTATTTTAAACTAGGTCGGGATTTCCATGAATCGAAATTGGTCGAAGAGAAGGGAATTCTTCTTTGAATCTTTGTTGTTTTTCTTCTTTTCTTGCTCCGAAATTATGGGAGATTTTAGCCTTGTTACAACTTTTTGGGAACGGCGTCTGGAAAAAGTCATCGGATAATTCTCATGGGCGGTCTACATGAGCTCTGCACGTGATCGATAAATTAACGCAGTGGTCGAGTCGAGGAGACTCGATGGAAGAAAGATTTCGACGAAGCACCCAATCATCGACGACCAAAATTAAACAAACTTTTGAGAATATCTGTTTATGCTTGGACTGTTATTGGACTCCAATTTAATGAGCACTGAATGTTTATGCTGCACGAAGAGAACGCCGAGTCTATAGCCAAAGAAAGAGAACAAGCAGCGCTTTGTCCCAAGTCCTGGGATTCGGAAGGCGTATGTTCCATCAACATACGAATCCAAGCTCTCGCCTATGAAGGAGGGGCGACACCAAAATTCGGCACCGAATCCAACAAAGACCCCAAAAGCGTAGCAAGCGCATTATTTAATTAACGTTTTCCTTTTAATTAAAAATGACCAAATTCAAAGATTTCAGGAGATTTCGTAATGCATGGATGAAGGTTTATGTGGAAATGAAAATTGTGAACGAATCCTTTTTCCTAAAATAATAATTACGCGATTGATGAGCAAATGTTTGTGTGATAGTTGCGTGAGCATGAGAGAGATCTTTCCTGTAATGACAAGTAGGAGAAATGATAAAGCCGGAATCATAAAATTGCACAAGATCCGGAGTACGTAGATAGAATTTTCAATTGTTATAACAAATGTAGAATCTGAATAACTGGTTAATAATTATGAGAATTTTTAGTAGTTTGGATACGCAAAAATAATTTCCTTTCGTATAATTATTGGAAAGAATTAATTATAATCCAAAAGAAATTGCATGTCATACACCATTGCATCAGAACCTCCGCATGGTGAATAATAAAAAAAAAAAAAGAAATATTAATGAATGGAATGAGAGAAAAGATCGAACGAAATCCAGAGCAAGAATGATACAGAGAAACAGAGGAGAAATTGTCACCGAACGAGAGTACGAATGAGAAAAGACGAATGGAAATGTACGTGTATGTATGTGTGTGTGTGTGTGTGACATCGAGAGCCTATGATGGGTCAACGCGTGGCCCATAGGAGAAGCCAAATGCAAGCATGGAGGGATGAGAGAGAGAGAGAGTGACCAGAATGAAGAAGAGGGGTTTACTCCTCCGCTGTGTGGAACCTCCAAAACGAGAGATAGAGTGAGTGAGAAAGTAAATACGAAATATGTGAGTATGAGAGATACAGAGTGAGCGTCTTCATGAAAAGACGGCGTATGTGCGAGAAATTCGTTTTCTGATCATTAGGTAATACTGGAATAATTATTATAACGGAATGCAGGAGTGAATATTATATTATAAGGATGAATTCGTGTTAATCATCAGTATACATTTTCGATTATATAGATTCTAGGGGATCATTGGGGAAGCGAGGTGGAGGCGGCGGAGGAGCCTGGAGCGTCTAAGGCGTCTAAGGGCGTACCTCCCCACTGCCGAAACTAAGCCATCCTAGAGGACCCTATATAAGACCGGGTAATGAGCCCGCGGTTGTTCGTCAGAGTCGGAAGAAAATTTTAAGTAACGAAACGCTGGCAGTCGGAGGCCAGAGTAGATCTTAGTTTGAAGTCGCGGTATGTCAGAACGTTCAGAAAGTCCGGAGGAATTTTTAAGCAGAATCGCTGTTCGTCGCGTGAATTCATTTTTCTTTTACATACTTTTCATCGTTTGACCACAATATCTTCAAGTTCTTCGTTTTATTTTATTCGAACTGTCTCCGTGGATTCGATAACGAACATTTTATTTTTCTGAACGAACCTTTTACTTTTTGAACAAACATTTCATTTTTTTTTTGTGAACGAACATTTTATTTTTTGTGGTGGGAAAAAAAAAAACATTTCTTGTGTGAACCAATATTTTTCTTACGCGGAATAAAACGATTCCACCGTTATATATCAATCTCGGCTGAGCATTTACTTTCACCGCGCCATCATTTCATTCTGCATCGTTTTCATCGTCATCATTCCATTTTTGCCGGGCCTATTACCTCACTTTGTTTCCATAATCATCGAAGTAGTAAGTATCTCAAAATGTTTTCTCGCATGTGTCAGTATATCTTTGTTCGCGTTGCGCGGTGTCTCCGACCCCGGTCGACACCCCATGACGGCTCAAGGCCCGTAACCGAAACTACCGGGTTACTCACCGTTGAAGGTCTATGAAATATTTTCGTCGTTGTTTTCCCTTTTCGCGTTATCCTTTTTTTTTGTATTAGATTCAGATCTTTGGTGTTAAATTTAGTTTTATGGAGTTCAGATTCTTGTGTTAAATTTAGTTTTATGGAGATTCAGATTTTTGTGTTAAATTCAGTTTTGTGAAGAGTTATGTCAATTTAACTTCAGTTTTGTGAAAAGTGTCTGACCAAAATTATTTTCTCAATTTTATCTTCCTCATGTTTAAGTTCAATTCTTTGTCCAATTTATTTTGCGTCCTTTAAAATTATTTTTATTTTTGTTTGTGCAATTTGATTATTTCAATGTTCCGAGTAAATCATTACGAAAAACCTGTTCGTGTTTCAATCGATTGTAGGATTATTTTTCGTGTGAATTTATTTTCTCCTAGGAAGTGCTCATGTTTGTAAATTCAGCGAAATATGTGCGAGTTAAATTCATTTGAGTCATTCACGTTTTGTTCCGGAAAATAATGGATCAATAGTGTTTTTTTTTTGTGTTTATCATTTGATATTCATTTCCAATATAAATTTTATGCATTATCCGTGGTGAATTAATTTTCGGAGATTTTGAATTTCTTTGAGTGATTAAAATTCAATCGAGTCGTGGTCGAGTAAATTCTGTGTTGATTTTGTTTTTGTGAGAGTTGTCCTGTCAATCGACCATGGACCTTTTCCAATTAAAGATAGCTGTCGTTGTAGTAGGGGTCATTTTAGTGCTCGCGATAATTTCGTTTGTCCTTGCAGTTTGCGCGGATAAACCCCAGGAGGCTTATCTTGAGGATGGCCCTGTAGTTTATTTTCTTCCGCGTCAGTGACAGTTTAGTTCCCGTTTTATTCAGAATTTATTTAATGCGATCATACAATTTTTGTCCCTTTATATTACGAGTTTATTTGTCCGATTTTGCCGAATTACAATTTATTAGTCTTTTCCGATGTATCTCGCGAAAGTTAAAGAGTTTTGTTCGTGAGATTTTATTTTAATTTGCCATTGTTACCAAATTATGCACTCTCCACCCATCCTGAGCAATTTTCCGCAAGGTTAGGCTCAAAACAGGGCAATAACCTAGCCAATGCCGATTTTATCTCGAATAACGTGTTAGAGGGAAAGCCGCGCTTTTCTTGGCCGAAATGAGAAAAATCGAGGGTCAGGATGTAACACCCAAATTACACGATTCCTCTTCTTCTTTTCACACTTTTCGGTGCCTGTTTGCTGCTGCTTAGAGGCACTGATGAGCTCATAAATACTGGGATCGGTCGATTAGTCGCTGCTGTGATTGGCTCCCGCGTCGCTCAACGGCAGGTCGTGGGCGCGCACAGCTATTTTTCTTCCTTTCTGAAAAGGTGTCGAGGTGGGCACATCGAACCTCCACAGATCCACGTTTCTTGCAAATTCGCGAGGGATTTTTATTGCTTGTAAAAATCCTGCGAATGCATGCTGACCCGCCGGCGTTGAGATTTTCTTTGCGCGCATAGCATCGTTTCTGAGATCAAAAATATTCGAGTCCTTGATTTCTTTGCCGGCAATGGAGACGGTGCCTGTGGGATCCTAGCAAAACTCTGTTGATGGTACAAGGCGTAAACGACGCACAGTGGTTCCAAATCCCGAATTGCTGCCCAAAAACCGAAAATAGTATATTGTGCACCTAGGGCGTAAAGTGCGCTTTTTTAGACCGAGTGTGGAGATTGCAATACGAGTCGCAGGTGAGCTAGCACGAGTCGAAGGCGAGCTAGCACGAGCCGAAGGCGAGTGCAGCAGCGAGCCGAAGACGAGTACTTCAACCACAAGAGGTCAAAAGCCCACTCAGCCCTTGGTGCACACCATATTTTTTTGTAACGCATGTATTGATATCTGCGTTTTTTTTGCCTATAAGCGGCACTAATTGTAAGGTCTTCGTAGGTCTTCGTGTCCAGGTCGACCAGACCATAGTTTTCGAAATCCAGGTCAGCCGGTCGACCTGGACATCAAGAACTACGTTCCGGTCGACCTGGACACCTAGACTTACGGTCCAAGCGACCTGGACGAAGTCGTATGCACAGTCGCTCAAAAGCGGGCGTAAAGTAGGCACTTTACGCCCGCTTATCAAGAGTGAGCACTTTACGCCCGCTTTTTTGCCCGCTTTTTCGAACCGGTCAAAAGAAGGTCACTTTAGGCCCGCTTAATAGGTCAAAAAAACGCAGAAATCGTGCATGTGTTACAAAAATAAAGCTTATATTGCAGGAATTCTACCTGTGGGGTCAGGTAGAGGGGTATTTCGGGGAATCCTTCCAAGGGTCGGTAGGTTGCAGGTGTTGCATTTAGCCGTTGGGATCTCATTCGTAATGGAGCGCTCGAACAGGTATAGTCGGTCGTGCGCTACGCTAGAAAAATATCGTTGTATTCAAAGTGATATATCTTCAAGTAAAATTTAGTTATTTTTATTCTGCAAAATGGAGTCTCTTCCTGGATGTAAGTACACTTATTATATCATTGCGATTTCTTATATTAATCATACACCGAGCAACAAAAATTGTAAACATCTACTGTAAATTCTCGTGCTCGCTGCGGAAAAAAGTTATGTTCACATTGAGTAAAAGTTAATAATTCTAAATAATTCTAATTCTGGTTAAGTGCCGCGTTATTGTATACACTCTTGAGTAATACCTCACCAAAAAATTAGGTGCACCAAGTTGCCCCTCTGGTAATGGTGAATTTTTTAATAAATGGACGCGGGAATTCAGGCACGGTGCGTGCTGGCGCGGCATGTATACTATACTGTGTGAAGTGCACCACAGTAGGGTGCGAATTTAAGTGATTTGTTTCTCATAAATATAATTATTATTGTACCGGATTCGACTATCATTTTCATTAACAAATCATTACTGATTCTTAAAAATTTTCTATTATTGTCTAACTTTTGGATTGATTTTCCAGGCTCTCGTGATAGCAGTGAGGCGGTCAATTTCACGCGAAAGAAGTTGTTTGATTTATTCGCTGATCATTTGAATGATAATGCGAATGACGTGTACGAAATCTTGGAGGTTGAATTGTCTAAAAAATTCCATTGCTCATATCGACAGTCATATCAGCACATTCTTTTGGTAAGCAAATGTGAGTCCCCGCGAGCTCAAGGAGAACTCAAGGGTATACACGGGCCGATCAAAATTGCCACATTTGCAAAAATTGTCCTGGCGGGACCCAGCGGTGAGCTAGAGTTCCCCGCTGTGTCGCGCCAGTACTGAGTTGTACCAGGTTGCGAAAGCACGCTCAGACAATTACTCCGGCTCTTAGCTTGTCATGGCGGCCTTAACCCCGTGAAGATCTCGCGGTGGCTCGCATAGACCATCAGTCTATAGTCGATATCCTCGTTGTGTTGTTACCCCCTTTTGATTGCTACTTCCATTAAAGTTTCACCTATCTAAATATTAAATTCACCCAAATATCCCGGCCTTAATTTCAGTTAGACACTATACGTAGTGACTATAAGTTTAGTGACTATAAGTTAGTGACAATAAGTGATTAGTGACAATAAGTGCCATAAGCGTCATTAATACAAATTTTGGGATTTTATACCGTTTTCTTCTGTTCTTCGTACAAAGTAAGTCCCCGCTCTGCCGCATTATATTAATATATATACATATATATCGTCCTACTACGATAAGGTGTCAGCGAGTTAGATCGCGGGCGAGCGCGGCTGACGTAGTGCAGCCACTCTCACCTTACTTCTTCCTCTCGCCTTCGCGGGGCACCCAGTTACTGTATTTCATTTCCCCTATCTAATTTTACTCGTTCACAGATACATAAATGAAAGTAAATATTATCAACCCATATTAATATATCATTTAATCCGTCAGATCACCCCTTCCTTATATCAGAGCGTGACCGGGCCCGTATGGGACGGAGTAGAGGCACCCAATAAAAATTATTAAATAGAAAATAAATACAAACGAAATTATAGTTTGTACTGCCTTTTGCACGTAACAAACTTTTGGTGGGAGCGGTGGGATACTGCTTCTACCTCTCACGCCCTGATTGTGGAACTGGTGATCTTGACATTCGTAATATAAAAAAGAAAAGTAAAGTTAAACGCATTGTTTCGGTCTCTCCTATTGGCAATCAACTTTCTCTCAATCGCAGTCGATTCTTCGTGAATGAATATGTAAGTATTATCCAATATGGCTCAAGACACTTTGTCGGAGGACGTATCCGAAATGTTGGCCTACTCGATAAGGGACATTTCCACTATGATAGGGGGAATGAACTTGTCGAATCGATTGGCCAGCATCCCGGAATTTGATACGACTAATATTCCTCTCAGGGATTTCCTCCAAAATGTTCAAAATTCGGCAGCGTTTGTTGGGGCAGGCGGACAGGCAGAATTCGTTGCGTCGGTCCTAAACAAATTACGCGGAGACCCGCGCGCTTGTGTCCAAGGAGAATCGATCTCGACCGTGTCTCGTCTAATAGCAGTTTTAAAGGAAGGCTTATCGCGTTCGCGTAGCTACGATGATTGCATGTCCGATTTTTCACGCTTGCGTCTTAACCCTTTAACGCTCAAATGGCCAAAATTTCAACGTGAACTTCTAGCTCGTGCCTTTCAATCATAACCCATGTGAAAAAAATATTGAGATACATGTTCTTGTGTAAAAAAATCTCATCTTTCGAATGGCATCGTTAAATTTATTGAAAAATGAACGCAAACAGTTTATTTTTAACAATAAACAAAAAAAAAATGCAAATTTTCAAAATTTTTTTATTTTGCGGAATTTTTTCAACTATGTTCTCGGTACTTTAATATATCCTAACCCATCAGGATGCGGGACCCGAAGGTTGTACTTCAAAAATATATTTTTAGATACTTCGATTTTGTTTGTTAATCGATCCAAAATGGCGCCCGAATAGCCAAAATTATTGCAAAATCACAGAAATTGGCACTTTTGAAGTCGAATCTAAGTTTTAGCAGGCAAAATGACTTTTCTGAGTTTAATATCAAAAGATTGGATGCATATTAGCAAAATTAGTTCACGCAATTGATTTTCAAGATGGCGGCCACCAAGAGTCAGCTGAAATAACGTATTTACACGTTTTTATAGCCACTGTATAGTCTCCAATCCTCTTTTTTCGATCGTTTAGTAAACTTTCTGAATCATTAGATCTGAATTCATTATTAGCTTATCAATATTCAAAATGGCGGATCCAATATGGTGGACCGTAACCTGAAAAATAGCTATTTACGGAAAATAAAAAATACCATCGTATTCTACGTAAAATTTGAAATAAAATAACTTCAGTTCATTTTCTCGCTCAGAGTGGCCATTCTCGAGTGAAAAATTCCCAAAGTATCAGAAATCGAAAATTCGCAATCGTGCTTCTAAGACGATGTAATGGCCTTACGATGGCGATCGCGCGTTCTTTGCCTCTGTTTTAGCAGTAATCACTAGAGTTGCCCGATTCAGACGCGCGTTACCAACTCGTCTCGCGGAATTGTTAGTGGTCGCGAATCCTACCACACTTAAGGCCGCGATTGTAATTGCGGAAGAGCTTTCCGATTGTAGCTCGAGTCCTGACGTGAATATATCGAAAGCGCTCGATCGAACGCGAAATTCGTCGTCGGATACTCTCGCACTAGTTGCAAAAGATCATCCAAAAACTCGAGATTCGCGCTCTCCATCGCCTGCACAGTCTCGTGGTGCTCCCTCCTCAAAGTCTCGTTCCTCAAGTCCGGGAATATTAAAATTCAAGGAAACGAAGCTTCCGTGGTCCAAGAGTCAGTCAGAAAGCCCGTGGTCGGGTTGTGATCGTCGGTATTGCTGCTCACATGGCACGGGATGTGCTTGTTGCCCTTGGAATAAATGGCGTCCTTGTGCAGAGCCTAAGGACGCTGGGTGCAACCAACGTTACTGTTGCCGTCGGAACGGTGGCTGTGAATGTTGCCCATGGACCGAGCGTGGCTTACGCTTGGCAAGGAACCCTAGAAATTCCTCTCCGCATGATCACTCTGGTAGGTCTCGTTCTCAAAGTCCGGAGTCTTTAAACTCGAAAGGGGCTCGCCGTTGCGATATGGCGAGCCAGACAAATACTCGTATCGCAACATCCGAAACGCAGAAACCCTCTGTAACCTTCCAGGTACCGAGGAAGTAAGATCGCGAATTGACTCGGAAGTAGAAAGTAGTTACGAGCCGAACTCTTCAGTATCTGACTCCGAGGATGGCGTAGAGTCTCCTGTAATTGAATTATCAGCTCCCGAACTCGCGCGCGGAACCGAAGAGTTCTTCTGCGATTCTGGATCTGGATTAAACTTTATTAAGCTACACGCTCTTTGTGATGACGTTCCATGTGATCCCGCGAAGTGTCGGGAATTTACAGGGCCCTCGGGGGAAAAATCATGGACGCTCGGGACATTAGAATTAAATGTCAATGACAGACCTCACACTTTCCACGTTGTTAAGGAATTCGCGACGGATACTAACGGATTAATTGGTAAGCCCTTTTTGCGTAAAGAAAAGGCTGAACTCTCGTTTCACCATAATGCGTTATTAATCGCAAGCGATCCGATACGTCCCCGCCCATTTCTTACCAACAAGATGAAGCTGGTAGGTTCTCTTAAACCTGTAAAAAGGGTCTTTACCATTAGGGCTCGATCGCGAGTAAAATTACCGATAGAAGTGGTAAACACCGACCTTGATGAGGGTTATCTACCTCGTATAAGCACCTCCGATGGCGTCTATATAGGGGATGCGTTAGTCTCCCAGCAACGCGGGTTGTGCCACGTACTGGCGGTTAATACCCGCGACCGAGATGTCAACGTCGAAGTCACCCCACAAGAAATTATCCCTTGTGACTTATATGAACCCAACTTTGATATGACGAATGCCAGTTCACTATCTTCAGATGATGACGCGAAACCACCGATTGATCGGGTAGAAGCCGTGCTTCAAGCCCTGAGATTGAACGCGTTAAACGAAATAGAGCGACTGCATGTCTGCCGAATTGTCGAGGAAAATGCAGATAGATTCAAGCTACCGGGAAACAAACTCTCGTGTACCGATCGCGTTGCTCACAAAATCCACACGCTGGATGATTTACCAATTAACGCGCGACAATATCGATTCCCTACGATTTGTCGGGAAGAACTTGAATCTCAGGTCTGCAAGAAACTCGATAATGAAATAATCATACCATCGCAATCGCCTTACAATTCTCCGGTATGGATAGTACCGAAGAAGCCAGACTCCCAAGGGCGTCCGCGAATGCGAATGGTTATCGATTTTCGGAGACTGGACGAAAAAACGATTTCCGATGCTTACCCACTGTCCAATATAGTAGATATATTGGACCTGTTAGGAAAAGCGCGGTATTTTTCCACCTTTGATTTGGCTAGTGGATTCCAACGAATTCCAATGGATCCTCGAGATCGGGCGAAAACGGCTTTTTCAACGCCCAATGGAAATTACGAATACGTTCGGATGCCTGAGAGATTGAAAAATGCTCCTGCCACCTTCCAGCGCTTAATGGATAATGTATTGCGCGGTCTTCAAGGTGCCGAACTATTCGTAAGCCTTGATGACATCGTAATATTTGCCACTACGCTGGAAGAGCATGAAAAGAAGGTTGGCCGTCTCATGGATCGATTGCGAGAAGCTAATCTCGTCCTTGAGCCGGATAAATGTGAATTCCTCAAAAAAGAGGTCCTTCATCTTGGCCATATTATAGGACGAGAAGGTGTTCGACCGGACCTATGTAAACTCGAGGCAGTAAAAAAATTTCCGACACCTCGGACCCTGAAAAATGTTCGTCAATTTCTTGGACTAGCCGGGTCCTATCGCCGCTTTATTGAAGGATTTTCCGGTCGTGCAAAGCCTCTCTCGGATCTTCTTAAGAAAGGGAAATCATTCGAATGGGGCCCACAACAACGTCGAAGCTTCCGTGAATTGCGGAAGGCTCTCTGCATGGAGCCCATTCTCCAGTATCCCGATTTCAACCGACCTTTCACGCTCACTACTGATGCATCCGACTATGCTATCGGCGCTGTGTTGGGACAAGAGCGAGATGGATTCGATTTACCTATCGCGTATTACTCGCGGATTCTCTCGAAAGCCGAGATGAATTACGGTACGACCGAGAAGGAATGTCTCGCGGTGGTACAAGCTTTGGAGAATTTTCAGCCCTATTTATATGGCCGAAAATTCAAATTAATCTCCGACCACGAGCCCCTTAAATGGATCGGTTCTACTAAAGATCCAGGTAAGAGGTTGATTCGATGGCGATTGAGCTTGCAAAATTACGATTATGAGTTTGTCTATAAACCTGGTCGATTGAATATCAAGGCGGATGCCCTTTCACGAAATTCGAGCAACCCTCTCAGCTCTGATTCGAGTGAATCGGAGGGCTGTGAGGTCGTAAAAGTCTTGCCAATACAAGGAGGTAAGCGTGGTGGAGCCAGACCGAGGCTGCACTCGGATCCACAGTTATCGCAAAAGCCGTCGGGGAAATTAATACCCCCCGTGTCTCAACGGAACCCGAGACTTCCTAATCAGCTAGAGGTCAGTACCATTGCGACTCGCACGCGGGCCAGGAGAAACCCTGACGCCCTTGGTCGAGCGATACCGCAAACTTCAGAAGCATCTGGCACAAGCTCTGCTGACGAGGAACGACCCATGCAGCGATTACATCGTAGTATGTTGCCAGCTCCCCTCCTTCCTCCAAAACGTCCTTCTGCAAGGCCAAAGTTCTCTTCCACTCAATCAAAGATACCTAATCCCGATGCGGAAGAGTTACAAATTCCTGCCTCGGCAGAGGAAAGAAATACGATCGTGGTCGCAAGCCCGCCGGCCAGCGACAGCGATAGCTCCCCTGTGGAAGAAATGATAAGCGACGTGGATAGCACCGTGCCCGCTGACTTACAACAATCATTTCAGATATTTAATGAATCTGTAACTCAGCTAGAAAGCAAATATCAGGGCGAAGAAACCTCGCCATCGGACTTGGAAGAAACGATCCTTCCCGGTCACATATCAGATGGTGAGGAAATTGATCCGGAAGTTCAGGAAATATTCAATGAACTAGACCCGTTCGATGATCAATCGGGCGACGTCGAATTAGCGCAACGCATAAAAAGATTATCTGAGCGCATGCAGGCGGTGACCGAGGAGGAGCTCTTACGTAGAACGAGCCTTATTGGTCCCCGAGGCCCCCGAGTAGGCGAGGTGGAGCGGGGAGGCGATAAAGCAAGAGAGAAACTCGAGTGGCCGGCGGCAGCATCTACGATGCTGCACGAGGTGTCGTGCGGGAAACTCCCGAGCGCCGTCTCCCCCTCTTCCCCTCTTTCCTCGGGGCCCGCTATTGCTCAAACTATATCGGGTGAAGCCGGCTGTGAACGACCTACGGCTGCTCCCCTTGCCTCAGTCCCTGCGAGCCGCACTTTGGTGCATGGAGGGGCTTCCCTATGTCAAGCTCAGCAAAACGAAGAGGTCCTGCAGCTGAGCGGACCACTGCCATCTTCTGCTTCCCCTGCTCACCATCCTAGTGCCTCGACACGATCCGTCTCTCATCCTCTCTTCTCCCGTTCTGCGAAGAACGCGAGTACAGTAGAAGAGGAAATTATGCTCGTCGACGATGTAGATTTCGTTTTCCCTTTTCCCGTGGCTGCGAATCAGAAATCTTCGCAACACGAAATCAATCCGATTACGCGAGGCAAGGAGGAGAAAATCAAAGATCTTTCCGCATTGTCGTCGATAACGGGCACCCGAGAGTGCTTGACGTACCGTCGCGATAACTACGTGCATTTTATTTCCTCCGATGGAGAGTTCACTACCCCGATCGGAAAAATATTGTCCGATCTGGGAATCGTCGATTCTCATTCCATTAAAAATAAAAATTAGGTGATAGGACAGATTGCGACGACACGATACGGCCTTAATCAGATTTTCAGCGTAGTAATAAAACGCAGATATAACGACGATACCCTGAGCGAGAACATCCAGTCGGGGCTGGAAAATCTTAGGAGAGAATTGTCACGCTCCAGGATAAAAACCCTACGCGTTGCGCGTCACGGGGATTTTCCCGATGATTTACCATCTGGCAGATTGCTGCAGATAATACACGAAGTTTTTCAAGCTGCGGGTATTGTTGTGGTAATTTGCTACGGGAAAATAAAATTACTATCTCCTGAGGAGCGGGAGGGCATATTACAAGAATTTCACTCCAGCCTTATAGGTGGGCACAAAGGGGTGACCAAAACGTATCGACGAATCCGAGAGAGGTTCTATTGGCCTACCCTTCGGAACGACGTACAAAATTTCATACGTCGCTGCAAGGGCTGTCAAGAACAAAAGCTAGTGCGAGCAAAAACACGCGAGCCTATGCTCATTACCGACACTCCGGCCGATACCTTTGACAAGGTCTCTCTCGACACCGTTGGTCCGCTCCCTATTACTCCTCACGGTAATAGACATATTTTAACAATGCAGGATAACTTATCAAAGTATTGCCTCGCAGAGCCGATCCCTGATCTGAAGGCAACAACAGTCGCCGAGGCATTGGTTCGCCGATTATTTAATCAGTTCGGCGCGCCACGGGCTATCCTTTCCGATCGCGGTACGGCATTTACGAATCAGTTGCTGCGTGAAATTTCTAAAATCTTTGAAATTCATCAGCTAACTACGTCAGGACATCGTCCGCAAACTAACGGTGCGCTGGAACGTAGCCACATAGTTCTCACAGAGTATATCAAACACTATGCGAATAATTTCGATGACTGGGATCGGTTGTTACCATTTGCTGAATTTTCCTATAACACGAGCGTTCACGAGGCGACGAATTTCACACCTCATGAGCTTGTGTATGGAAAATTGGCCCGTCAGCCGAGTCTATTCCCCTCAGATGACAAGATTCCCACGAGCAACTCCTTCCTCGCTGAACTCATCAAGCGCTTGTCCGAGATTCGAGAAATTGTTGGGGAAAATATTATTCGGTCAAAAAATCGTTCAAAGGGGTATTACGATCGAAAATGTAGACCATTCACGGGGAAAATTGTGGATTCGGTATATGTATTAAAGGAGCCGCGGAGGGGGAAATTTGATCGCCAATGCCACGGCCCTTATAAGATCATTCAAATATCTGATAAGTGTAACGTTATTTTAGAAACCGAAAAGGGCGAAAGATTTCGCAAGCACGTGGATAAAATAAAACTCGCTTATTTATAATACCGAATCACTCGACGGAACTTCGCTCATCCAACATGTCACGAGCGCAGCTCACCGTGTGGATGTTTATCTATGGCCTCACCATGGTCGCCGCCAACAGGACTTACCACGTAACGCCGATCGAGAACTGCCCGGGGCTCTACTACGAGAGGCAGGCTGAGGTGCAGCTACAACAAGGAGATTGGAGAATGACTGTGTACATCGACGTAGCCAACTTCGCTCAAGCATTCCCCAACGATGAGCAATTGCTAACACAGGTGCAAGAGGATTGTACCAAAGTTAACACCCCACTCGCATGTAGCGAGCTGACCAGAAAGAAGTACTTATTCTCTCGATTCGATTACGCCCGAGGACTAATTGGCGAATTATAGACGTTGACTGACCACTCGGAGATTCGACCGATCCAACGCCCATACACGATGAGGAAAAGATCAGCTCCATTCGGGTTCATTGGAAGCGTCAGCAAATCTCTTTTTGGGACCCTGACCGAGGACGACGCCGTCTATCTCAACGGTCAGATTGACCGCCTCTTCAACGATCAAACCCGCATCACTCAGCTGATCGAGAAGCAGATGCATATAGTCTCCACGAACCTACAAGATCTTTACCGCGAACACCTTGCGGAGTCCAAGCGCGTAAACGATGTTTTCGGGTTCATACTAAAGATGCATCAGGATTTGGAAAAGTATAATAATCATTCAGCTCTCGTCCAGTATAACTTGACAATAGTAAATTATGCGATGCGAGTGGAATCAAAACTAGAACGTTATATCTATGCCTGCCAGCAATACATCCGAGTCATCCTCGCTACTACGGAGCAGCTGACTACGGTCGCCAAGGAGGCACAGCTACGTATCGGTGGGTTGGAATTTCCTCTACCCTCCGATCATTTACGCCCGGAAATTCTCGCTTCACTCGTTCGCACTGATCTTCTGTCGCACAAGGATCGCGTCCTGATTGTGGTACACATACCGCTACTTGATCGCACAATATACGATCTCTATCGGATTTGTCCATGGCCTGTGTCACAGAACTTTCATAACGGAACAGGATCTGCGTTCATAACACCTGAAGCTCCTTACATAGCTGTCGCTGCGGATCATCGAACTTACTACCTTGCCGATGATGGATACAGAGTCTCCTGCAAGGAGGTGGAACATCGCCTTATCTGCCCTGGAGGGACTCCTGTGCACGAGATAGCCACGTCCACGGCGTGCGAACTGCACATGCTATTGAACCCCTCCGAAGACGTATTGCGGCGATGCGATGTAAGGATACATCCATACCACCGGAATCACTGGGTCCACCTATCCGTTCAAGGAGGTTGGCTCTACTCTCTTGAACATCCATTGACCATACAGATAACCTGCCCTGATACGCCGAGGCAGGAGGTAGAAATAGTTGGTGCAGGAATCATACAACTGCAACGTAATTGCATTGGAAGGACTCCTACAATCACCCTCACCAGCACAAGGACGTACGAAAGCAGTGAACAATATCGCTACCAACCTGGCATCTCACTCAACGTGTCCATCCTCACTCCGACAATGGAAAGAGAATAAATGAGAGCGGTGCTGAGTTCGCTGTTCACGCGTCGAGGCGATAAGCACCTCTCGGGATATCCAAACCCGAGAGTGGAAGGAGAGTCATTGTATGACATAGAACAACAGCTGCAGACCATAGGCGAGCATCGGCGAGAAAAAGACCGACAACATCTCCTTATTCTCGCCAGCTTTGCAGGGCAGGTCAGCATCGTATTCGGAATAATGTTCTATCTCGCTCGCGGTCGATTGGCTTACGTGCTCATACGTATCGTACGAACTCTAACATCTTGCCAAAGGAAGAAAAGTATAGAGGGAACCGGCGTCGACTCCCAGCCTCCTCATGTGTATGCTGCACCAAGCACCTCGCCGCCCAACTCAAGCGTGGCCCTGCCGGGTGACGAAAATCCAACACCTAGACAACGGAACATAGTTTCAACGTTTCCCGTCCCCCGCCAGGAACCTATGGTGGCCTAGATGAACTACAAGACTACCATGCCAGCAGAGAAGAGGTCGACGAAGACGCCGACAACCCGGGGCGGGGGGATAGATGTCACATCCACTTCAAAATTTCATGATATAATATTACAATTAAACTCTTCGAATACGTTTCGACTTCGGAACAAAACTTTCACGGGAACGGATGTGACTTCGCGATCCCACGGATCGACAGTCTTATCAGCACATTCTTTTGGTAAGCAAATGCGAGTCCCTGCGAGCTCAAGGAGAACTCAAGGGTATACACGGGCCGATCAAAATTGCCACATTTGCAAAAATTGTCCTAGCGGGACCCAGCGGTGAGCTAGAGTTCCCCACTGTGTCGCGCCAGTACTGAGTTGTACCAAGTTGCGAAAGCACGCTCAGACAAATACTCCGGCTCTTAGCTTGTCATGGCGGCCTTAACCCCGTGAAGATCTCGCGGTGGCTCGCATAGACCATCAGTCTATAGTCGATATCCTCGTTGTGTTGTTACCCCCTTTTGATTGCTACTTCCATTAAAGTTTCACCTATCTAAATATTAAATTCACCCAAATATCCCGGCCTTAATTTCAGTTAGACACTATAAGTAGTGACTATAAGTTTAGTGACTATAAGTTAGTGACAATAAGTGATTAGTGACAATAAGTGCCATAAGCGTCATTAATACAAATTTTGGGATTTTATACCGTTTTCTTCTGTTCTTCGTACAAAGTAAGTCCCCGCTCTGCGGCATTATATTAATATATATACATATATATCGTCCTACTTGGATAAGGTGTCAGCGAGTGAGAACGCGGGTGAGCGCGGCTGACGTAGTGCAGCGACTCTCACCTTACTTCTTCCTCTCTCCTTCGCGGGGCACCCAGTTACTGTATTTCATTTCCCCTATCTAATTTTACTCGTTCACAGATACATAAATGAAAGTAAATATTATCAACCCATATTAATATATCATTTAATCCGTCCGATCACCCCTTCCTCATTTCAGAGCGTGACCGGGCCCGTATGGGACGGAGTAGAGGCGCCCAATATAAATTATTAAATAGAAAAGAAATACAAACGAAATTATAGTTTGTACTGCCTTTTGCACGTAACACATTATCTGCGGATGAAAAACAAACAATTCGCAAGTTATTATATGAAGTGAAAGACAGATGGCAAACAGCTAGAAGAATGAAGGGGAGGTTTATGGAGAAAAATACGGATTGGCTAAGCAGAATCGTCACCTTTGTAAATAATACGGAAATTTCGAAGGAAAACAAAGATTCAGATGCATTTCGCGGGCCTGGTCGAAATTCGCAGAGCTTCGAGGACTCCAGTGAGCGGTCGAAACGGAGAAAAAATGCAGCAATTCGTGAGCGGTCCAGTGCCGAAGAGCTTGCATTTTCCACCCACATGAGTCTTCGAGCTGCAGGAAAATTGGATGCAGCAAAAGTGGTGAAAGAGGTTGCTCTGGGCAGTCCTACAGAAGCGTCCAAATACAAGGAAGCCTTACGCACTGTTACGGACATGACGACCAATCGTTATTCCGCTGATGCTGCGTTATCTCTTATAATTGAATACCGCATGTCTAAACATGTATATCAGGGAATACGGTCTGGAGCACTGGAACTATATTCGAAGATGTTCCCATCGTACAAATCTGTGTTGGAGGCGAAGAAAAAATGTTATCCACCCAAAGATGACATCACGATTACTGAGGGTAAAGCTGCGGTCAAACTTCGAGCACTGTTAGACCATACAGCGAGTCGCATATTAGCAGTGCAAAGTGAAGTTTTGCATCTCCTCCCATCCAGCGAAATTTATTAATCGAATTTTGTCTGCAAATGGGGATGCGACGGAACATCTGGGCAAATTACATTCAAACAAAAATTTGATAATGACGACGGAGATAAAACAGACACAACTATTTTCTTCATTTCCCTCGTGCAGCTGCAGCTCGTGTTTGTTGACGGAGGTGATAACGAAGGAATAACCGTGTGGAAAAATCCGCGACCCTCCTCCCCTCGATTCTGTAGGCCAATAAAAATCGAGTTTTTGAAAGAGACTGCAGAAGGCACCCGAAATGAAGTTCAAAACATCAAGGAACAAGAAGAGCAGCTTCAACCTTTTCATACGATTGTGAACGGAAAAGAAGTCATTGTATCCTACAAATTGGGCTTAACAATGGTTGATGGAAAAGTCTGCAATTCACTAACATCTACTGCATCAAGTCAACGATGTTATCTTTGCGGTGCTACATCCAAAGAATTCAACGTCATTGACAACATTTTGAAGAGCAAAATAAATGAAGATCAGTTACAATATGGGATTTCACCACTGCACGCGTGGATTCGTCTTTTCGAGTGCCTTATGCATATTTCATACAGTTGAGAAATTAAAAAATGGCAGGCCGATAAGAAAAGCATCGAAAGTCGGAAAAAGACCATCCAAAAAGGTCTCCGTGAACGATTGGGACTTTTGATTGATCAACCAAAACAAGGATATGGTAGCACGAATGACGGTAATACTGCTCGTCGTTTCTTTCAAAATTCCCATGTTTCCGCATCTCTAACGGGAATAGATGAGGATCTAATCAAAAGATTCCACGTGATCTTGCAAATAATATCGTGCGGGTTTGAAATAAATGTTGATGAATTTGAAAAATACGCGGTAGAAACAGCCCGTAGATACGTGCTGCTATATCCTTGGTATTACATGCCGACTACTGTGCACAATCTTTTAATTCACGGCGCAAAAATAATAGGGGTTTCCATGCTGCCGATAGGACAGATGTCCGAGGAAGCCCAGGAATCTTGCAATAAATATATAAAATCATTTAGACTAGACTTTGCTAGAAAATTTAGTGGGAAACAAAATATGGAGGATGTTTTTGCGCGGCTTTTGGTTGCATCTGACCCTGTTATCTCAAGTTTGCGTAAACTACCAGCTAAGTCAAGCAAATCATTATCGCGTGAAGCCATGGCTTTGTTGGAATCGCCAACTGCAAACAAACGAAGAGTAGTTGCAATGTCTGACTGCAGCGACTCTAGCGATAATAATGATAGCGATTCGGATGACAATTGGAGCCTTTAAGATTAAGTGCCTTTTATCATATTAGATATATATATAATTTAAATAAATAGTTGTAGTTAAGTTAATGTGTATACTCTCTTCGATAGATGTAATAAATTCGTTCTGAGGAGGGCCCGCACTCGGGTCGAAACGTTAACGTAACTGATGCTTCGTCTTTAACCTTCATATCCAATAATCCACATCATTCATTAAGTGCCTTTACATCATTTTATTATATGAATGTAATATATAATGTAATTTCTTAATAAATAAGTATTTGTATTCAAATTCGTATTTACATTTACATACTTTCCCAATCTACTATATCCTACACATGTACGTTATAATAAATTATTTCTATTCAAAACCCCCAGGTACCAAATTCCATGAAAATTGATTCAAGTTTGAATAAAATAATCCGCCATTTTTGGACCGCCATTTTGTTTTTCGGAAATTTGACTTCAGATTCGTGTTCAGCGACCTCAAAAACCCCCTAGTACCAAATTCCATGAAGACTGATTCAAGTTTGAATAAAATAATCCGCCATTTTTGGGCTGCCATTTTGTTTTTTGGATATTTGACTTCAGATTCGTGTTGAGCGACCTCAAAAACCCCCGAGTAATAAATCTGATAGCGATTCGATGAGACCTTCTATTTTTGGCCAGCAATTCGGGATTTGGAACCACTGTGCGACGGAGCAAGAGTTTCCTTTGTTGCGATATTTTGTCGGGACACTCTCAACGATCATAGCGTCGTTTAAGCATAGAACTTTAGCACCTTTTCCACTATCCCCCTCCTCCACTATAGGTGGAGGAGGGGGATTGTGGACATTTGTCCACGAGTGGACATTTATTGACGTGATGCATTGAGAATAAGATAGACAGATAGACAGAGAAAGAGAGAGAGAGAGAGAGAGAGAGAGAGAGGGAGAGAGAGAGAGAAAGAGAGATATTTGATATTTGATATTTGATATTGTATTGAATTTGGCTCTGGGGGTTTACCCATAAGAGCTCGACACAGAACATGATACATGAATAGAATAGAGCCTTAAAAACTAAATTAATGAGGGATAAAAATATTAAAAATTGGGAGTTATACTAATAATAAACATAATCAGAAATGATAGTAAGTATTCGTAAAGATAGTGATGATAGGGAGCAATGGTGCATTTTGATAGAAAAGATAGGCTTATAGATATATATGGGTCATTCCACCAATTATTGACTAAAGTTGTGCCGGGAGGTCGGAACTCTACATAACAAAAAATTTTATTGAAAAATACATAACAAAGAGAGATTTCATGATTTTTTTCAAATTTTTTCGTCGAACCCTTTCGAAGATACAGTAGATCGAAAATTGCAAGATTTGCAATTATTGACTTTATATATTAAAAATATCAATCCCTTGTCCAATTTCTAAAAATATATTGAATAACGGTTTTTGTGTAAAAAACACTCAGCTTTCTGAAAAAAATATTTTCAATATCCTCCAGTGTTGGGAAAACCCTGAAAAATGAGGTCAAAAAGTAAAAAACGCTTTTTCTACCAATGTATCATTTTTAATATTTTTTGAAATATTTTTTTCGAAAAGTTCAGACTTTTTTACACAAAAATATATTTTTTTAATGTGGGAATATTCAAAAATAAACCATAGCAAAATAAGGTTTAAAGTTCTGTGATGAATTGCCGATCTGTATTGTGCTGCCGTCACGGTTGTCGCACGTTAACTATCGAATAAAGTTTGAAAATGTCTGTACAAAGCATTATATTCAGCGATTATATAGTAAATATTTATGTTTAAAGTGTGAAGTGGGTGAGAAATAAAAATTATTACTCAAAAGAGTTATGACAAGGTTCAAACCTTTATTATTTGAACTCTTCTTGTCACTGTTGACGTAGAAACATTTCTTACAGTAGCAGAGCCACGATTCTTGGTATCAGGGATAATACAATGCATAGATTGCGTCTTTTTTACAGCTACAGCATTTGCAAATCTTGACTTGAGCTGTGCTGCGCGTAATTCGTATTTCTCATTTGAAATGAAAGTGAAATCAACGTTTTTAAATGGCTCACGTGCCCAGTCATACAATGCCAAGGATGATAAAATTTCGTTTCTCGTGCCCATTTGTAGAGATGCCCTTGCAGCGAGACGTTTGATCGTGCCTGCTAACCCATCACATGGTCCTTTTCCATGGGATGTAGCAAAGAAATGCCATTCAGCCTTTAGCCCAAAGTCATTTACGTGGTAGCACAAATTGATGAATGCCGATTTGTTCTTGAACTGTTGTGGTGCTCCATCCGAAAAATAATATATTTTTGAAACATTCTGGAATTTTTGTTTCAAATATTTTATTAATTCTTCTTGAAACAAATGAACAGCCACTGTATTGTGATGTCTACAATCAGAGATGCCAATGAAACTGCAATGCTTGGACTCATCATTCTCCATGTAATACACAACCATTGGTACCACAACAGTTCAAGAACAAATCGACATTCATCAATTTGTGCTACCACGTAAATGACTTTGGGCTAAAGGCTGAATGGCATTTCTTTGCTACATCCCATGGAAAAGGACCATGTGATGGGTTAGCAGGCACGATCAAACGTCTTGTTGCAAGGGCATCTCTACAAATGGGCACGAGAAACGAAATTTTATCATCCTTGGCATTGTATGACTGGGCACGTGAGTCATTTAAAAACGTTGATTTCACTTTCATTTCAAATGAGAAATACGAAGTACGCGCAGCATAGCTCAAGTCAAGATTTGCAAATGCTGTAGCTGTAAAAAAGACGCAATCTATGCATTGTATTATCCCTGATACCGAGAATCGTGGTTCTGCTACTGTACGAAATGTTTCTACGTCAACAGTGACAAGAAGAGTTCAAATAATAAAGGTTTGACCCTTGTCATAACTCTTTTGAGTAATAATTTTTATTTCTTACCCACTTCACACTTTAAACATAAATATTTACTATATAATCGCTGAATATAATGCTTTGTACAGACATTTTTAAACTTTATTCGATAGTTAACGTGCGACGACCGTGACGGCAGCACAATATAGATCGGCAATTCATCACAGAACTTTCAACTTTATTTTTCTATGGTTTATTTTTGAATATTCCCACATTAAAAAAATACATTTTCCCTGTAAAAAAGTCTGAACTTTTCGAAAAAAATATTTCAAAAAATATTAAATATGATACATTGGTAGAAAAAGCGTTTTTTACTTTTTGACCTCATTTTTCAGGGTTTTCCCGACACTGGAGGATATTGAAAATATTTTTTTCAGAAAGCTGAGAGTTTTTTACACAACAACCGTTATTCAATATATTTTTAGAAATTGGACAAGGGATTGAGATTTTTAATATATAAAGTCAATAATTGCAAATCTTGCAATGTTCGATCTACTGTATCTCCGAAAGGGTTCGACGAAAAAATTTGAAACAAATCATGAAAGCTCTCTTTGTTATGTTTTTTTCAATAAAATTTTTCGTTATGTAGAGTTCCGACCCCCCAGCACAACTTTAGTGAATAATTGGTGGAATGACCCATATATAGGTTTAAAAATAGGTTGGGCGACCCCAATCGATGCCGGATTCAAGAATTTGATTAAGAGGGGAGAAGTATCCTTAGCGTTGCAGTAGATGCGTATAGAGATGGGTCTTGAATACGGAGCATTGCGTATGGCTTCCGGGAGACTATTCCATAAAGCTGCAGCAGAATACTTGAAGGAGCCCTGGCCAAGAGAGGTTCGGAAATAGGGGACGACAAGATCGAGAGCAGAGCTTCGAGAGGGGCGAGTTGCAGATTGGTTTCGATAAGCCAGTACCTCATTCAGGTGCGAGCAGGGATGGGCAACATCGAATGAAGAAGTATTTAAAGACCATTAAAATACGAAGTGCTTTTCCACTCGTCATTTATTTCGGGTACGAGTGACGAATGAATTTCCACTCGCCATTCGTTTCGCGTTCGAGTGACGAGTGGTTTTTCATTCTGTATTTAATTCGCGTTCGAGTGACGGGTTGATTCCCACTCGTCATTTATTTCGGGTACGAGTGACTAATGAACTTCCACTCACCATTCGTTTCGCGGTCGAGTGACGAGTGGTTTTTCATTCTGTATTTATTTCGCGATCGAGTGACGAATGGATTCCCACTCGTTGTTTACATCCGAACTGAGTGGAGAGTGGGGGAACCATTCGAACGCCATCTTCGGTTCGAGTGGAAAAACACTCGTTATTTGTTTACTTTCAGATCCGAATGAATTTCCACTCGACAAATTTTTCGAAAAAGATGCATTCTTGAAACAATAATTCCTTTAAATTAAAATGAATTTCCACTCGATATTCGGTTCAAATACGAGTGGAAATTTATTGACGTGATGCAGAGAGAATAAGATAGATAGATAGATAGATAGATCATAGACAGAGAGACAGAGAGAGATTAAGAGAGAATAAGAGAGATTGAGAGAGATTGAGAGAGAATGAGAGAAATTGAGAGAGAATAAGAGAGATTGAGAGCGAATGAGAGACATTAAGAGAGAATGAGAGAGATTGAGAGAGAATGAGAGAGAATGAGAGACATTGAGAGAGAATCAGAGAGAGTGGGAGAGATTAAGAGAGGATGAGAGAAATTGTGAGAGAATGAGAGAGATTAAAAGAGAATGAGAGAGATTGAGAGAGAATGAGAGAGATTGGGAAAGAATGAGCGGGAATGAGAGAGATTGAGAGCGAATAAGAGAGATTGAGAGAATATCAGAGAGAGTAAGAGGGATTAAAAGAGGATGAGAGAGATTGTGAGAGAATAAGAGAGATTCAGAGAGAATGAGAGAGATTGAGAGAGAATAAGAGATTAAGAGAGATTGAGAGAAAATGAGAAAGATTGAGAGAGAATGAGAGAGATTGAAAAAGAATAAGAGAGTATGAGAGAGATTGAGAGAGAATGAGAGAGATGAAGAAAGAATGACAGCGAATGAGAGAAATTAAGAGAAATTAAGAGAAATTAAGAGAGAATGAGAGAGGTTAAAAGAGAATGAGAGAGATTGAGAGAGAATTAAAGAGATTAAGAGAGAATGAGAGAGATTGATGGAAAAATAAAAAGATTGAGAGAGAATAAGAGAGATTGAGAGAGATTGAGAGAGAATGAGAGAGATTCAGAGAGAATGAGAGAGAATGAGAGAGATCGAGAAAGATTAAGTGAGAATGAGAGTGATTGAGAAAGAGTAAGATAGATTGAGAGAGAATAAGAAAGATTGCGAGAGAATGAGAGAGAATGAGAGAGATTGAGAGAGAATGAGAGAGAATGATTGATTGATTTTGATTAATTAGTTTATTATGCCTTGGTTTGACCTTGAGGCAAAGATTAAAATACAGAATTAACGTTTACAAGAAGAGCAAGAATAGAAATTTCATACATAACGGAGTTAGAAATAAAAAATAACAACTGTAGCAATGAAAGAGATAATGTAAGACTAGAGATAAAGAAAAACTAAGTTAGAATAAAGATAAGAATAGAGATAGAAAGGAAGTGGATAGAATAGAGGAAATAAAAATAATAAAAATAATAAAGACAAAAATAATAAAAATAATAATAATGAAGCGTCGCAATCAAGATTAAACTTAAATACGAACTAAATGATAGTCGGCGGGACGGCATCGAAGGCGAAAAGGTAAGAGTGGAGACGAGGTTTCAGAATAGCTAGGGTAGGAGAAGAGGTGATATCGGAGGAGAGAGAATGCCAGAAATATATGGCTGACATAGCAAAGGAATTGCGAAATGTAGCAGTACGATGAGTGGGGATATGAAATGCAGGTGTACGGTGGCGGGGAGGGTGCCGAGGTGGAGGAGGCCGAGTGAAAAGTTCGGTTAGATATTCGGGAGAATTATCACTTAAAATATTGAAAACAGTGATACCGAGAAAGTATAATCTCCTAGATTTCACTGTCAGCTAACCAAGACGTCTGCGATAAAGAGTAATATGCACATCGCACCTTAAGTTGAATATAAATCGTATTCCGCAGTTGATTAACTTCTCGAGGGTTGAGTTTTATTCGTCAGATAGGTCATGGTAGACTAGACAGCAATAATCTAGGAGTGGAAAGATGAGGGCCGGTATGAGCGTGGTCCTTAATTCGAAAGAAAGAGCATTTTCATGGTATTTAAGCTTATAAATCGAGTAATTGACCTTCTTAGAGATAGCCATGACGTGACTGCGCCATGAGAGATTCGATGACATGATTACACCAAGATTTTTTACTTTGTTTGTAAATGGGAAAATAATTCCATTAAGGATGTATGAGCACTAGCTTCACGATCATATAAAAATATGAATTTTTTATATGGTGTAGAAGAAGTGTATATGATAAAACCTGCAAAATTTCAAAGTGGGTCAACGACTCTTTACGCGAGTAATTAATTCGTGAAATCAAGATATTTATCCCACGCCATATACGAATTCTGGGCTGACGCAACTTTGAAACAGAAATTCGTATCTTTTACGATCAGACACGATCAATATTGAAACTGTTAAATGTTCAGAAAACTATCACGATTACATACGTTCCATAAAAAATGGGGGTTAACGAACCTTTTGACATACAATTATCGATTTTAAGGAAATTTTTCGCGTGTGTCGCATAATGAGCGGTCCGACTCTCTCTTGTTTCATGCGTGCCCCTCACTCACCGCGCTCACCCGCGCCCACGTTTCCGCTCATTTCCCGCCACCTTGTGCTCATACATCCTTAATGGAGATGGGAGCCAAGTTCTTGATGTTGATACGGCTGATAAAGGCGCTGCTCTTAAGGATGAGTATTCCAGATTTTGCAATATTTAACTTTAGGCCATTCGCATCGGCAAATTCAGCAATCACATTCACGTCATGAGCTATGCGAGCGAGACCCATATCAAGTTCAGAAGGCAGGCAGCTAAGATAAATTTGTGAGTCATCGGCATAGATCATATGGTGAGAGTACCTCAACCAAGAATGAGAGAGAATGAGAGAGATTGAGAGAGAATGAGAGAGAATCAAGAGATTGAGAGAGATTGAGAGGGAATGAGAGAGATTGAGAGAGAATGAGAGAGGTTGAGAGAGAATGAGAGAGATTCAGAGACAATAAGAGAGATTCAGAGAGAATAAGAGAGAGCGAGAGAGATTAAAAGGAAATTGAGAGAGAATGAGAGAGATTAAAAGAGAATGAGAGAGAATGAGAGAGATTGAGAGCGAATGAGAGAGATTAAGAAAGATTGAGGAAGATTAAAAGAGAATGAGCGAGATTGAGAGTGAATGAGAGAGAATGAGAGAGATTAAAAAGGGTTTAAGAGAGAATGAGAGAGATTGAGAGAGAATGAGAGAGAATACGAGAGATTGAGAGAGATTGAGAGAGAATAAGAGAGAATGAGAGAGATTGAGAATGAATGAATGAATGAATTAATGAATTAATAAATGTGGTTTATTTAGCTTTCGCTACTTCCATGTAGATTATCCTCTTATACAATATTTATACAATAACTTATACGATAACGTATACTATGAAATTGGTCGTATATGTGTCGCTAGCCCTCTCTTAGATCTGTCTAGTTGATTTTCGGCCTTTAATTCAGAAGGGAGCCTATTGAACATCTGAAATCCTCTATATATTATCGTTTTTTCGGCCGTTATGGTCCTCGTGCTTTTTATGTGAAAGTTGTTCCTACCTCTTGTTTCGTACGATTTTGTTCCCCGACTAGTTGTATTTCATCCCGCAGGTACTGCGGGGTTTCTCCGTTTTTAATTTTAAATATTAGGTTACATACATTATAAATCATTCTTTGTCGCACACTCATGCAACCCAGGACTTCCAACATTGACGTTATCCCCGCGTTACGTCCCGCGACTTTCGGGACTTTTTCATTGATTTGAGATTGCTTTTATCTGGCAATTTTTCCATAAAATTAAATATGAAGAAAGGGACCTGGTCACCCGAGAGGAAAGTTTTCTTTTCTCTTGACCGCCAGGAAGCGTCGAATTTAGCCGTCAGCACAAAAGTGGTCTCAAGTGATCATAAATTATTGAGAGGCGATGCACAGTGGGACGAGAAGCCGAAATCGTGGCCACAAAAAACTGGCTTAACGAATTTGGGCGAAAGTCTGTACTCAGGGGTTTCTGGGGTCGCTGATTACGAATCCAAAGTAAAAAATCTCAAAAACAAAATGGCGGACCAAAAACGGCAAAAAATTTCTTCAAAAACCTAATGGATTCGAGTGAAAGTCGGTACTCGGGGGTTTTTGGGGTCGCTGATGACGAATCCAAAGTGCAAAATCTCAAAAACGAAATGGCGGACCAAAAACGGTAACGAATTTCTTTAAAAACGTAATGGATTCGAGTGAAAGTCAGTGCTCGGGGGTTTTTGGGGTCGCTGATTACGAATCCAAAGTAAAAAATCTCAAAATCATAATATCGGACCAAAAACGGTAACAAATTTTTTTAAAAACCTAATGGATTCGAGTGAAAGTCGGTACTCGGGGGTTTTTGGGGTCGCTGATTACGAATCCAAAGTAAAAAAATCTCAAAAACAAAATAGTGGGAAATGTTTAGGCATATGCATGTACAGGAATAAACACTTTTTTTTCAGTATTAATGTTATGAAATGTGAAGGCTTATAAAATTAGTGGAATACAATTTCCTCATCCGAATCATCGTCGTCAAATTCAGAATATGTTTCAACTGTAGATTGACTCATTATTGTAGGTGAGATCAACACTTCTACAGCTTCCGGAGTTAAACTTCGCATTTTATTCTGTGGCAATTTACAGAGGTTGGAAATGTACGGATCAGATGTTACCATCAGCCGGTTCCAAACATCTTCCATTGTTTTTGATCTCGAACACTTCCGTAATAAATTTTCTCGGATACTTTTCATGTCTTTGTTTCTAGCTTTCTGAGCTTCTTCAGATAGTTTGCTGTTTGGTAATAATGCGTGAGCTGTTATTTCTGGTCCACGGATGAGAATTTTGTGCACCGAAGTAGGCATATAATACCACGGGTAAAGTTGTACGAATAGTCGTGCAGTTTCTAGCGTGTATTCTCGAAATTTTTCGGTATTAATCGCATGGCCACTCGAAATAGCCTGTAGAATAGCGTAGAAACGTGTGATTTATTTTTCGTCGACTCCTGTTATCATAGCAGACACCGTGGAATTTTTGCAAAAGCACCGAGCTGTATTCCCATCATTAGTATTGCCGAATCCAGGCTTCGGATAATCGACAATTAGTCCTAATTGCGTACGAAAGCCCTTTCGGACAACCCTCTTGCTCTCTTCTACAATCCACTTGTCTTCCTCAGTACGTGCTTGCCATTTTTTTATTTTTATTTTGTAGGCCAAATGTAAACAGCATTCGAATAAATGTATCCACCCATGCAAAGTAGATAGTCCGAACTTGAAATTGCCTTCGTTGACCTTTCTTTTGAGAAGAGCATCGATGTCCTTGAAATGTTTTGATGTAGCTCCACACAAGTAGCAACGTTGAGCCGAACTCGTTGATGTCAATGCGTTACAAACTTTCCCATCGATCATTGTTAATGACAATTGGAATTCAACTGAAATTTCGTTCTAATTTATGATGCTTTCGTAAGGAACAAGTGTCTTTATCTGGTCATTGATGTACCGTTCTTCGTCGACTGTTGAATCCGTGGTTTCGTGCAGAAACTATAATCTTAGTGGTCTACAAAATCGTGGAGATGATGGCCTAGGGTTCTTTCAAACTACGATTTCAGCATTTGATTTACAATCGACAGATACGAGTTGTAATGGCACAACCGAAGTGAAGAACACACTTGTATCTGAAATGCTGTCGTCTTCAAATTTTTGCTTGTATGCACTTTGTCCAGAGCTTCCATCACAGCCCCATTTGCAAATGAGGGTCATCTTTTTTACATCCTTCTCAGCTGCTATACTCGAAATAACTTCCCGTTGAAGTAATAGAATACGCTGGATAGTAACCAACAAAGCCTGTAACCAAACTTCTGCTTTGCTCTCTGTAATAGTAATAGCCGTATGGGGTGGATAACAGAGTTTTTTGGCTTCTGCTACTTTCGAGTACGGAGGAACCAGACGACAATGCCGCTCAACACTTAGTGATCTCAATGTTTGGTAGTCACTCTTCGACAATTGACGGTCCACCAAATAAGAAAGCGCTTCATCTGCAGATAGTGGTTCTTCGGGTTGTGCTTCAAAAGCTTTTCGATACTTTGAAGCTCTCGTTGGACTCGTCTGCGTTGCTTCTTTCACAAGTTTCGCGGCATCCAGTTGTCCTGAAGATCGAAAGCTCATTTGAGTAGCATATGCCAACTCGCTTGTAGTCAACGTTGCACGGACTTCTGCGGTCTTCCTTCGTTCGATCTTCCACTTGATGACTCAAACTCAAGAAAAGGGTGACCACGTGCATCGGTCGCGGCCGGGGCCGGGGCAGGTGTTTTCTGAGAAGGAGCAAGTACCGGAAAGGACACGTGCCCATCCAGCCATTCCTCGTATTTATTGTAAAACTTATCTTCATACCTGCCGACCGATTGCCACTTTGTTCGCATGTTGGCAAATAAGGTCGACAAAGACTTCTTCATATCCTCCTGAATGAGCACCGAACGTCCACTTTTCTTGGAAATTTCTGCTGAAAGGGGTTCCAATAAATCGACGAATGGTTCATTCAAACGCCCTTTCACAATAACGAAGACCTCCCTCCGGATGTCGAGTAAATTGTCGTCGGTACTAGACCCTGTAATAAAGCAACAGAAAATTAGAAATTGATTCGCATATGAGAACTTGCAATATTTAACGTAAACTACAATTAATAAAAGAGCATGAAACTCATTGGATAAACTGAATTCTTTCTGAAATTAATTTTTTTCCTCAACCAAATCATAAATAAAAATCATCATGAACAGTGCGACTCTAGAATAACCGTAGGTACTACTTTGTTACGGATACCCTATACACGTTAAAGACCGGTATAAGTTCCCTATTGTACGTATTGAACACCTGGCAGACCCGGACGCTCGTCAGCCGGCCGCCGCGCCAGCCGGGGCCGCGCGCGTGGTAGAAGGCTGCGTACTCTAATGAAAGACTGATCTGGAACCTAAGACTTGAATCAAAGTGGAGTCTCCTGGAGTTCCCTACTTTTTATCCCTTTGAAAGTATAAGTCTCGAAAATTATATCGTTTTCAGACGGTACTGAACATAGCCGTATTTCATGCAGATAAACATGATTTCGTAATTCTACTTATATATAAATATTTTCTACATACCTCCAGGAATAGAATCCATTTTGAAAAATTAAAATCGGTTCACTCACTTCCAAGTTATGAATTTTCAAAGTTCACCGTTTTTTCTTACGTTCTCGCTCGCCGCGTGCACTCTCAATGAAGGCTGACTTTGAACTAACGTATCGAGCCAGGTATGGAAGGGACGACCGTACCCTTCGAGGTTTGAATGCACCAATCATTTCTTTACCCCATCCGAGGGTCAAAATTCCCCGAATCCAATTTTCATTTTTCGGATTTGTGGCCACGATTTCGGCTTCTCGTCCCACTGTGCGACGCCATGGCGGGGCCGATATCACCACTTTTCATAACAAAATATCCATCATCGGGCATGACGAAAAACATCCGTCGATGCTGGAGAAATTTTAGGTTAAGAGCATCGGATTACTCGAAGTGGTGGGCCTTTGTGCACGACGAAAGGCAATGCGTACGAGACGTCGACATGGGGCGCGACAAAAAACTGTACGGTCATAAACACCCTGTGGGGTCTTACTCGTTGTGCGCAAAAGACAGAGTGAGAGTGGGAACAGAGAGAGAGAGAGAGAGAATGCAGCCTAAAGCTAAGTGACCGGTGGTCCTCTTTTTACCTTTTCCTCAAGCGAAAGACTTTACAAATTGAGATCCCGAAAGTACGCGAGCAAATGACTATAATGAAGTAAAATCAAGAATGAGCATGGGTACCTGGGTCAGGTTATCGGTGATGGGCAGGTGGGGGTAGATTATAGCTTAATGCATTTTAATATTAGATTTTATTTTTAGACCGAGTTGAGATCTCCGTGAATAGAAATTGGTCAGAGAAAAGAATTTTCTTCTTTGCATTTTTTTTCTGTGTCTTCTTATATTTCTTTTCTCTCCAAATTTATAAGGGGTTTGAGCCTTGCTACGATCTTTTTGGGAACAACGTCTTGAGGAAATCAATGGATGGTCTGTATGGAGTGCTGCACGTGGCCAGTAAATTACCAATAGCCGAGACAAGGGATTTCGATGGAAGAAAGACTTCGACGGACCACCCAACTGTCAACGACCAAAAATTAAATAAACTTTTAAGAACATGCCCGGTCCGTTATCGGTCAGATGTGTATATCGTCTCCAATTCAAAAGAACTGAATGTTTATGTAACTCAAAAATACGCCGAGTTCATAGTTGAAGGAAGAAAGAAATCAAGCAACGCGTTGTCTCAAGGGCTGGGTACACGTCACCCGCAACGTGAGAAGCAATCATTTACAACAGCGTCCTGGGATTCAGAAGGCGTATGTCCCATCGACATCCGAAGGAGGGGCGACGCCCGAAATTCGGCATCGAGTCCAACAAAAACCCCAAAAGCGTAGCAAGCGCATTATTTAATTAACGTTTTACTTTGAATTAACAACGACTAAATCCAAAGATTTCAGGAGATTCCGTAATGCATGGATAAAGGTTTATGTGGAAATGAAAATTGTAAACGAATCCTTTTTCCTATAATAATTGCGAGATTGATGAGCAAATATTTGTGTGATAGTTGCGTGAGCATGAAGATAGATCTTTCCTGTAATGACAAGTAAAAGAAATAATGGACCCGGAATTGTAAAATCGCACAGGATCAGAAGTATATCAATATGATTTTCAATGGTTATAACAAACAAGTATCATTAAGATAAAAATCCAAGCGTTAACGTAGAATCCGAATAACCGGGTAGATATACCAAAATGATTTTCTTTTGTGTAATTATTGGAAAGTTTATGAATTAATTCTAATCCAAAAGAAATTGCATGTCATACACCATTACATCAGAACCTCCGCATGGTGAATAATTATAAAGAAATGGGAATGTATAGAATGAGAGAAAAGATCGAACGAAATGCAGAGCGAGAAAGATACAGAGAAACAGAGGAGAAGTTGTCACCGAACGAGAGTACGAATGAGAAAAGACGAATGGAAATGCGTGGGCATGTACTTGTATGTGTGTGTGTGACATCGAGAGCCTATGACCGGTCAGCTCGTGGCGAGTCCAATGCGAGTATGCAGGAATGAGGGAGAGAGAGAGTAACCAGAATGAAGAGGAGGGGTTGACTCCTCCACTGTATGGTACCTCCGAAACGAGGGATAGAATGAGTGAGAAAATAAATACGAAATATGTAAGTATGAGAGAGATAGGATGAGCGTCTTCATGAAAAGACGGCGTAGGTACGAGAAAAGTCGCTTTTCTCATTTTTAAATAACGGAATAATTATTGCAAAGAAATGCAGCAGTGAATTTTTTGATAGGGATAATTTTGTATTGATCATAAGTTTAAATTTGCGATTTTATAGATTCTCGGTGGTCATCAGGGATGCGAGGTGGAGGCGGTGGAGGAGCCTGGAGCGTTTTAGGCGTCTAAGGGCGTACCTCCCCACCGCCGAAACCATGGAGACCAGAGTAAAGGAGGCCGATCTCTAGTGGGGAACATACGAAAAATGCGTCCTCGAAAACCCAACGAGTAATAGTTTCATATTTCGTCAGAAGTGTCTCTGTCGTCGCGAAAATACAAAGTGAAGTCAGGAAAATACATGTATGTATCGTAGATCTATGGATTGTATTTATTCCCCGTGTAGTCTGTGCGTTCTCCATCGTTCGTGTTTACAATAATTTTAAAAAAGTATTAATTATCTTTAATATGAAAAGGTAATGATCAAATAACGCCGCATCGATTTCATAATGTATTTAAAGAAAGTAGGAAAAAAAAATAATACAATTATTGATTTTTTGTAAATGATGTATTCGAAATTGAAGGATATAGGTTAGATTATACTTTTCGATGATTACTTATTGACGAATGCCTACTTCTTTTATATCTCGATCCAATTAAATGGGTTTTTGCCTGCATTTTTATTCAACTATCCAAGTAAAAACTCGATAGTCCGTAAAATTTTCAATATTGTCTGTAAATTTTTTTCTAAATGAAACGTACAAAAAACTGCTGGTATATGTTGCATGGTGCAAAAGTAGAAGAAATCTGCTAGCTGATATGAATCTCGAAAATTTCAGTCAAGGAATAAGCCAAGAGCCAAAGTAATGGGTAAAGCGTGCAATGTGTCAAATTGCGCTAGTGGCAGCTCCGCCGACATAAAGCAGTGGAAAGAACAGGGGTTACGACAAAGATCACTATTCAAGGTACCAAAGGTAAGTGAAATTTTTTTATGCATGACATGTCGGTGTGGAAATGTTTATTTACTCTTCTTTCCTTAATTTTCAGAGCCCTAGTAAGCGAAAGCAATGGAGCAATATTCTTGGTTGTCAACTTCACGATTCAATGTTCATTTGTGAGCTTCATTTTTTGAACAAAGATATTAAGAAAACCGATACGACTTTGCTGAAATGTGGGACAGAACACACAATACCACGTATTCGCTGGGCACTAAACCCTACTGCTTTGCCAATCCTTGCAGAGGACAATTGCCATCATGAAGTGAATAATAATGAGAATTACACAAATGGCTACAATGGACCATCTGCAATTGACAATAAGGAGGTACATTTATTTTGAAAGATTTTCAAAATTTTAATATCCATGCTATAATAGTGAAAATTATCGCTCCACCCTTAGTATCCTGCATGAATTATTTTTTCAGTCATTACGAGGAAAACATTGGAGTGAAGGCTGTTATAAAAATACATATTATATATTATCATAAAAGCGTAACAGAAAAGTGTTTTTTGAAATAAATGAGTCGACATGTATGTGCGTCTGTGCATACATGTCTGTTATGTCATCCGTTATGTACCTAGAGAGGACTACATTTTGAGATCAGTTACAACTACTAGACTGAACTTTAGAATGCAAATAGGACGAATATTATCGTCTGTTGGAAAAAAATTGTTAACATTTGTGACTCTGTCCAGTTTTGCTCCCTCATAGAGAAAGCTTTGTTTTCGAAAAAAAATTTTCTTCGGGTTTTCTTCAGATTCACGTGCCGGTATGTTCAAAACATAGGGAAAACATTTAGAAAAAGTATCGCATGTACGCGCGTGTGTGTTTGATAAATCGATGTCCGCTCTTTAATTTTCGTAAAATTGACGGTATCGAGCCGAAATTTTTAATGTACGTAGTCTAGAGGATAAGGATAATTGGTATTTAATTTTGCTATATTCTCTTGAGAGGTTCAGGTTGTACAAAATGTTAACGTTAAAAAAAAAATTGTACGTGCTCTAACTCGTAAATTTAAGGCTATCCAGCCGAAACTTTTTACACATGCAGGCTTGAGGACAAGTACAATGGGTATTGAATTTGGCTATAAATCTCTGAAGGGATTTAAAATTTTTTATTCAATTTTTTCAAATCTATGAAGTATTTATCATTTGCAAATATTTATTTTTTCCTTATTAAAAAAAAAAGAAAGATGTTTACGCTGGAATTAACGAAGATGATAATAGATTGACTTTAAATTTCTCATAGAAGTCCATTATTACGTATATTCACAATTCAAAATAAAAAAAAAAAAAATGTGTGAAATGGCGTGAATATATGCTTGTTTGATCCAAGATTTCAATTACTGTGTTCTCTGTTTTCTCTTATGCAAATCCTGAACTTATATTGTGTATTGTAATTATATTCATGTTGCCCTGCTAGAGTGCTGAAGTGATATCGACATCAGCAACTATAATGCATGGACAACAATAAAATATATTTTGCAATAGTAATATGAAGGGTATTTACATATTTGTGTTTAATTTGTATTACTCGAGTAACGTAACTAGTTGTGCAAGTATTATTTTTATACCTTCATTTCATTCGATTTTTGTAATTTTATATCCCTAAATGGTTGAGGTTGCTATCAGCATTTTGATTCACATGCGTGTGTTACCAGGTTGCTTAGCATGTTTCGATATTTCATTTCAGTTATCTCTGTTTTTATTTTATATAGGCTATCATCGATTTTCTCCAATATTTGAAAAATTGGGAATGTTTACGGAGTGAAGAAAAAATACCGATATCGACAAGTACACTGACTGGATTGAAAGTAACATTGGGTGCTGCCCTTGAAATACTTAATATACTCAAAAACGAGGCCAATTGGGAGTATCTCGTGACATCTCGGTTGACTCAGGATACGCACTGTCAAAGCAGTGTCAAACTTGAATTATTTTTTTCGATGGAATCTCTTCGTGTTCAAATTCAATTCTTTTTCCGATTTATTTCCAGTCCGTTAAAATTATTTTTATTTTCTTTTGCGCAATTAAACTATTTTGATGTTCCCAGTAAATCATTCCAAATGAATCTGTAGAATTTCGATCTGTTGTAAGACTATTTTCCCCGTGAAATTGTTTTCTCTTAGGAAGTGCTCATGTTCGTAAATTCAGTGAAATATGTGCGAGTTGAATTCATTTGAGGAATTCACGTTTTGTTCCGGGAATAATGGATCAATAGTTTTTTTGTGTTTATAATTGGATATTCATTTCTAATATAATTTTTATGAATTATTACCGGTTAAAATCATTTTCGAGCAATTTTAAATTCTTCGAGTGATTAAACCCAATCAAGTTGTGGTCAAATAAATTCTGTGCTTGGTTTTTTTGTGAGAGTTGTCCTGTCTATTGACCATGGAGCTTTTCAAGTTAAAAATAGCTGTCGTTGTAGTAGCGGTCATTTTAGTGCTCACGATAATTTCGTCTGTCCTTACAGTTTGCGCGGATAAGCCCCAGCAGGCTTATCTTGAGGATGGCCCTGGAGTGTATTTCCTCCCACGTCTGTGAAAGTTGAGTTCACGTATTTATGTCAGAATTTATTTAATGTGATCCCACTATTTTTCTCCCTTTATATTACGAGTTTTATTTTTCCGATTTTGCCGAATTACAATTTAGTAGTCTTGTTCGATGTGTCTCGCGAAAATGAAAGAGTTTTGTTCGCGAGATTTTATTTCAATTTGCCATTGTTACCAAATTATGCACTCTCCGCCCATCCTGAGCAATTTTCTGCAAGGTTAGGCTCGAAACAGGGCAATAACCTGGCCAATGCCGATTTTATCTCGAATAACGTGTTAAAGGGAATGCCACGCTTTTCTTGGCCGAGATAAGAAAAATCGAGGGTCAGGACATAACACCCGTATACCTATTTACCATTAAAATTCCCCTTATCGCCTGATTTCGTGTTCGTTGTAATATATCCATACACGTTACACGACAGTTTATCATTACCGTATTACAATCGTTATAATGCGGGCTAATTATAGTCTTATAAATAAGTACGTTACTATAACTTGATATATACTTTTTTTTCTGCTTAGAAAACTTATTCTTTGCTACTTTTCCCCTATATACTACGCATGAATATCAAAATTTAAGCAATCATCTACTATGACACTTAAAAATTTCGTTTCTCGAACTTCATTTATACATTTTTCCACTACTTTAATATTGCAATGCCCTCGAACATTTAGCTTCAATGCATCATGTATGGGCATAAATACGGTTTTTTAACATTAAGAGCATGTGAAAGCACTGTTTTACCCTCTCTTATGGTAATGCAGAGTGCATGTTAAATTTCAAACAAATCCCACTCCTAAACTATTAAACCGATTGGATTTAAATTTGCACAGGTAATACTAGACACCTTTGTTTATAGCGTCCTGACCCAAAAACATTAAAATACAAATTAGAAATAAAAATCTTGATTGGAAATTAACGAATTTAAAAGATCTGCCAAGATATTGGGTCAGGACCCACTAGACCGATAAAAACCCTGAACAACAAGCCTTTATTTATTATTGTGCGTCGAAAATCAACTGAGTGGCATTTGTTTGAAAAATTACGTGTTAATATTGTCGGTAAGGAGATGTAGAGAGAATGTGTAGTTCCCGAGATGTCCGCAGGTAACACGGAGAGTTGAGCGCTGCACTAGCGTTAGGATCGAGGTATCGGAGAGAGAACGCTCTCCGATACGAGAGAGAGAGAGAGAGAGAGAGAGAGACAGACAGCCAGACATAGGGAGTGATCGATATGTATATCTGTATATACGCATGTATTATTATACACAAATTTCAAACATGTACCACGCCTAAACTATCGAACCGAATGGATTGAGATTTGCACAAGTAATTCTAGAGACTTTCATTCATAGTGTTCTGACCCGAAAATGTTAATATTATAATTATAAATGAAAATTTTTAGTAAAAATTAACGAATTAAAAGATCTGCCAAGATATTGGGTCAGGACCCACTAGACCGATAAAAACCCTGAACAACGAGCCTTCATTCATTGCTGTACGTTCAATATTGGCTTAGTGGCATTTGTTTGAAAAATTACGTGTAATCGTTGACGTCTAGAAGATGTAGGAGAACGCCTAGTTACCGAGCGGCCCGTGGGTCGCTCGCTATCTGTACATACAAGCGTATCTGTATATACGCATGTATTATTATACACAAATTTCAAACATGTACCACGCCTAAACTATTAAACCGAATGGATTGAAATTTGCACAAGTAATTCTAGAGACTTTCACTTATAGTGTTCTGACCCGAAAATGTTAATATTATAATTATAAATGAAAATTTTTAGTAAAAATTGACGAATTTAAAGCTCTGCCAAGATATTGGGTCAGGACCCACTAGACCGACAAAAACCCTGAACAACGAGCCTTCATTCATTGCTGTACGTTCAATATTGGCTTAGTGGCATTTGTTTGAAAAATTACGTGTAATCGTTGACGGTTAGAAGATGTAGGAGAACGCCTAGTTACCGAGCGGCCCGTGGGTCACATGCGAGCGAGGAGACAACGAGAGAAACAGAGGCAGTCAGCAATATGTATATCCGTATATACGCATGTATTATTATACACAAATTTCAAACATGTACCACGCCTAAACTATCGAACCGAATGGATTGAGATTTGCACAAGTTATACTAGAGACTTTCATTTACAGTGTTCTGACCCGAAAATGTTAATATTATAATTATTAATGAAAATTTTTAGTAAAAATTGACGAATTTAAAAGATCTGCCAAGATATTGGGTCAGGACCCACTAGACCGATAAAAATCCAAAACAACGAGCCTTCATTCATTGCTGTACGTTCAATATTGGCTTAGTGGCATTTGTTTGAAAAATTACGTGTAATCGTTGACGGCTAGAAGATGTAGGAGAACGCCTAGTTACCGAGCGGCCCGTGGGTCGCTCGCTATCTGTACATACAAGCGTATCTGTATATACGCATGTATTATTATACACAAATTTCAAACACGTACCACGCCTAAACTATCGAACCGAATGGATTGAGATTTGCACAAGTAATACTAGAGACTTTCATTTACAGTGTTCTGACCCGAAAATGTTAATATTATAATTGTAAATGAAAATTTTTAGTAAAAATTGGCGAGTTTGAAAGATCTGCCAAGATATTGGGTCAGGACCCACTAGACCGACAAAAACCCTGAGCAACGAGCCTTCATTCATTGCTGTACGTTCAATATTGGCTTAGTGGCATTAGTTTGAAAAATTACGTGTAATCGTTGACGGCTAGAAGATGTAGGAGAACGCCTAGTTACCGAGCGGCCAGTGGGTCGCTCGCTATCTGTACATACAAGCGTATCTGTATAGTAGGCGGCAATTGAAGTGGGCCAATGTTTTTTTTGTTGATTTTGACGAAACTTGGACCGATTTCGAAAAATCAAAAATAGGCATTCGAGTAAATTTAATAATCTTTCGAATGAGACTAGTTTCGTCGTGATCGATTGAAAATTGGCTGCCTGCGAGTAGATTTTCCGGATCGGTGTAAATCGGGGTCTGGCGTTGGCGGGTTGTGCACACCAGGATTGATATTTGCCGATACCGAACAGCTCGGTAACCCATATCAGTCGAAAGGTGGTCTCACGGCGGGCTCAAAACCCCCCCTATAAGCCATAATTGGATCACTCCCGGAGGAGATATGGACCCAGGAAGTCAGAACGGTTTATTAAGTGCTACGCTGGAACGCCTCGATCGATTCCGTGGAAACTTTTCGCACAATCGTTTTTTATCATGACCTCACATCTTTCGTAACAGTTATTGCGATAAGTGTTCTCGTAGATGAGATCCAGGTATTTGGCGAGTGCACGCCCACGTTCATCGACATTTTTTACATTGAGAGACTTGGGTGACAGAGTTGCGACTTGTGTAATATTGAAGGGGAAGGCTCAACGATTAAAATGCGTGGTCGTACAATATCGGAAATGACCTCAATTAAAAATGACACGCCGTTGAAAAGTGAGAAGGAAATCGCCAAATCCCGCGATCTCAGTTCTAAGTTGCCCGTCGATAGGCATTTGTCTCAACGTCGGATCGCACGCTGATTTCAGCTACTGTTTATCGCTTATCCATTGATGTGACTGCATTGAAATGTTTCGTAAAAATGATTAATTAATAACAATTTATTGATGAATAAACAATAATCAATTGATTAAATAATTTTTATGAATTGAACTTTTTCTTTAAATGAGGAAACGAATTATGAATTATTAATAATCACAAATTTTTCGGTGATCCATAGCATGTTTCCTCTCTCAAGTTTAACAAACAACGGAAAATAATTTTTACGTCACACAAAGTGCCAGTGCAACAAATCAAAAACACGGTCAATTTACCGAGAATGAGTGACCATGGGATAAATGATAGTTATTTTTTTTTTCGTAATTTGAGAACCTCGTCAAATTTACGAATGCAGCCAATGAACAGCCTGGTAAATTTGACGAATAATACTGACCATGAAAATAATGATGATAATTTTTCTCTTAAATCGTTCGACTCGTCAAAATTACGGATGCGATAAAACGATAGGCTAATTAATTTGGCGATCAAGACTCATCATGAGCACAATAAATTATTTACATTTTCATGACTCGGCCATCTCGTAAAAATTACAGATGCAATAAGCTATTCGTTCACTAAGTCTAGTGATGTCCACTGACGACGGAAAAAATGATTATTTTTTCACGGACTCCATTGAGAATACCTGGTCAGTTGTTGACTCGAGAAGCTCGTAAGAACTTCGAATGGTGCGAATCGGTAGCTTGGCCAATATTTAATTACGGGAAAAAAAAAATTTTCACTCTAGCCGTGTTAAAAAACAATGCGGCAAACCCAGTTCACAATTGAGCTAGCATCGCCACATTGCAAAAATGATGTAATGAAGCTGAAAACGAAAAATTGCAACGCAAGATTTTTTCCCTAATTCATCGCTGTTGAACGACGTCGTTTCCGCTTCCCAAGAACCACACCTTCCCCCAGCATTCGACCCCTGACAATGAAAAACCAACCTGCTTACGCAACGATTCAAAATTCAAAATTTTATCGACGCAATAATTATCCGCTGATTTATTACTGCAGCACAACGTCATGTCCGCATTCCTAGAATCACTCTCTCCCCGACAATCCACCCCTGACGATGAAAAAACAACCTGTTAACGCGACGATTCAAAATTAACAATTTTATCGACGCGATAATTATCCGCTGATTTATTACTGCAGAATAACGTCGTTTTCGCATTCCTAGAACCACCCCCTCCCCCGACATTCCACCCCTGACGATGAAAAAACAACCTGGTGACGCGACGATTCAAAATTCAAAGTTTTATCGACGCGATAATGAGTCGCTAATTAATCGCTGCCGAATAACGTCGTTTTCGCATTCCTAGAACCACCCTCTCCCCCGACATTCCACCCCTGACGATGAAACAACAACCTGTTTACGCGAGGATTCAGAATTCAAAATTTTTTCGACGCGATAATTATCCGCTGATTTATTGCTGCAGAATAACGTCGTTTTCGCATTCCTAGAACCACCCCCTCCCCCGACATTCCACCCCTGACGATGAAAAAACAACCTGTTTACGCGACGATTCATAATTAAAATTTTTATCGACGCGATAATTAGTCGCTAATTAATCGCTGCCGGATGACGTCGTTTCCGCATTTCTAGAACCACCCCCTCCCCCGACATTCCGCCCCTGACGATGAAAAAACAACCTGTTTACGCGACGATTCAAAATTAACAATTTTATCGACGCGATAATCATCCGCTGATTTATTACTGCAGAATAACGTCGTTTCCGCATTCCTAGAACCACCCTTTTCCCCGACATTCCGCCCCTGACGATGAAAAATCAACGTGTTTACGCGACGATTCAAAATTAACAATTTTATCGACGCGATAATTGGTCGCTAATTATTCGCTGCCGAATGACGTCATTTCCGCATTCCTAGAATGAGCCCCACCCCGACAATCCGCCCCTAACGATGAAAAAACAACCTGTTTACGCGAGGATTCAGAATTCAAATTTTTTTCGACGCGATAATTATCCGCTGATTTATTGCTGCAGAATAACGTCGTTTTCGCATTCCTAGAACCACCCCCTCCCCCGACATTCCACCCCTGACGATGAAAAAATAACGTGGCTACGCGACGATTCAAAATTCAAAATTTTTTCGACGCGATAATTAGTTGCTAATTATTCGCTGCCGAATGACGTCATTTTCGCATTCCTAGAATCACCCCCTCCCCGACAATCCACCCCTAACGATGAAAAAACAACCTGGTTACGCGACGATTCAAAATTCAAAGTTTTATCGACGCGATAATCATCCGCTGATTTATTACTGCAGAATAACGTCGTTTTCGCACTCCTAGAACCACCCCCTCCCCGACATTCCACCCCTGACGATGAAAAAACAACCTGTTTACGCGACGATTCAAAATTCAAAGTTTTATCGACGCGATAATTAGTCGCGAATTAATCGCTGCCGAATGACGTCGTTTTCGCATTCCTAGAACCACCCCCTCCCCCGACATTCCACCCCTGACGATGAAAAAACAACCTGTTTGCGCGACGATTCAAAATTCAAAATTTTTTCGACGCGATAATTATCCGCTGATTTATTACTGCAGAATAACGTCGTTTTCGGATTCCTAGAACCACCCCCACCCCCGACATTCCACCCCTGTCGATGAAAAAATAACCTGGTTACGCGACGATTCAAAATTCAAAGTTTTATCGACGCGATAATTAGTCGCTAATTAATCGCTGCCGAATGACGTCGTTTCCGCATTCCTAGAATCACCCCCTCCCCGACAATCCACCCCTAACGATGAAAAAACAACCTGGTTACGCGACGATTCAAAATTCAAAGTTTTATCGACGCGATAATTATCCGCTGATTCATTACTGCAGAATAACGTCGTTTTCGCATTCCTAGAACCACCCCCTCCCCCGACATTCCACCTCTGACGATGAAAAAACAACCTGTTTACGCGACGATGCAAAATTCCAAATTTTTTCGACGCAATAATTAGTCGCTAATTATTCACTGCCGAATGACGTCGTTTCCGCATTCCTAGAATCACCACCTCCCTCGTCATTCCACCCCTAACGATGAAAAAACAACCTGGTTACGCGACGATTCAAAATTCAAAGTCAGGACCCACTAGACCGATAAAAACCCTGAACAACGAGCCTTCATTCATTGCTGTACGTTCAATATTGGCTTAGTGGCATTTGTTTAAAATATTACGTGTAATCGTTGACGGCTAGACGATGTAGAAGAACGCCTAGTTACCGAGCGGCCCGTGGGTCGCTCGCTATCTGTACATACAAGCGTATCTGTATATACGCATGTATTATTATACACAAATTTCAAACATGTACCACGCCTAAACTATCGAACCGAATGGATTGAGATTTGCACAAGTAATACTAGAGTACAGTGTTCTGACCCGAAAATGTTAATATTGCTATTAAAAATGAAAATTTTTAGTAAAAATTGACGAATTCAAAAGATCTGCCAAGATATTGGGTCAGGACCCACTAGACCGATAAAAACCCTGAACAACGAGCCTCCATTCATTGCTGTACTTTCAATATTGGCTTAATGGCATTTGTTTGAAAAATTACGTGTAATCGTTGACGGTTAGAAGATGTAGGAGAACGCCTAGTTACCGAGCGGCCCGTGGGTCACATGAGAGAGAGGAGACAAAGAGAGAAACAGAGGCAGTCAGCAATATGTATATCCGTATATACGCATGTATTATTATACACAAATTTCAAACATGTGCCACGCCTAAACTATCGAACCGAATGGATTGAGATTTGCACAAGTAATTCTAGAGACTTTTATTTATAGTGTTCTGACCCGAAAATGTTAACATTATAATTATAAATGAAAATTTTTAGTAAAAATTGACGAATTCAAAAGATCTGCCAAGATATTGGGTCAGGACCCACTTGACCGATAAAAACCCTTAACAACGAGCCTCCATTCATTGCTGTACTTTCAATATTGGCTTAGTGGCATTTGTTTGAAAAATTACGTGTAATCGTTGACGGTTAGAAGATGTAGGAGAACGCCTAGTTACCGAGCGGCCCGTGGGTCACATGAGAGAGAGGAGACAAAGAGAGAAACAGAGGCAGTCAGCAATATGTATATCCGTATTTTGGGAATCAACACGGAGGCGGGGCCTATCCAATATGGCCTCTTCTCTCCAGTTCGTTGCCAGTAGCCAGCTCTAGTTAGCATGGGGCAGCATAGGGAACAGTTGTAAACACTGGATTATCGCATATTTTTCGGCAAAATGGGATTTTTGTAGTAAGAATTGACAATGGGGTTTATTCCCGTTGAGGATTATGCGTGGATAGAATCTACTGCGCAAATTGGATACGGGTCAAGTGATTATCGCAATAAGGATTACAATGAACCTACATGACATCCCATGCTTAACCTCAAAATCTTTTTAAAAATTCCCGTCAATTTTCGGCTAAATAAATGCGTTCGAACAATAAATTATTAGTTAAAATATCAAGCATCACATGAAAAATGTTTTATGTATAAATTATTGTCCATACTTCATAAGTTATGAAATTGTAAGTCACGTCGCTTGTGTTTACACGACATAACTAAAACGATTATTCATATTCTGCGTGTGATGAAAATCTCATGCCCTCGCATCAAATATCGACTATGTCTTCTCGGTCTTTATTTATGATTTATTTCTTGTAATAAAGCAGCAGATTTTTAATTATTGTTAAAAAGTGACAAATTCGCATGGTAATCATTAGGCAGCAACTGGAGAGAAGTACTTGGAAATTTGGCCGCCAGAGGTCAGGGTGACATTTGTGAGTTCCCAATACGCATGTATTATTATACACAAATTTCAAACATGTACCACGCCTAAACTATCGAACCGAATGGATTGAGATTTGCACAAGTAATTCTAGAGACTTTCACTTATAGTGTTCTGACCCGAAAATGTTAATATTAAAATTAGCAATCAAAATTTTTAGTAAAAATTGACGAATTTAAAGCTCTGCCAAGATATTGGGACAGGACCCACTAGACCGACAAAAACCCTGAACAACGAGCCTTCATTCATTGCTGTACGTTCAATATTGGCTTAGTGGCATTTGTTTGAAAAATTACGTGTAACCGTTGACGGTTAGAAGATGTAGGAGAACGCCTAGTTACCGAGCGGCCCGTGGGTCACATGCGAGCGAGGAGACAACGAGAGAAACAGAGGCAGTCAGCAATATGTATATCCGTATATACGCATGTATTATTATACACAAATTTCAAACATGTACCACGCCTAAACTATCGAACCGAATGGATTGAGATTTGCACAAGTTATACTAGAGACTTTCATTTACAGTGTTCTGACCCGAAAATGTTAATATTATAATTATAAATGAAAATTTTTAGTAAAAATTGACGAATTTAAAAGATCTGCCAAGATATTGGGTCAGGACCCACTAGACCGATAAAAACCCTAAACAACGAGCCTTCATTCATTGCTGTACGTTCAATATTGGCTTAGTGGCATTTGTTTGAAAAATTACGTGTAATCGTTGACGGCTAGAAGATGTAGGAGAACGCCTAGTTACCGAGCGGCCCGTGGGTCGCTTGTCCTTGTCGTGGGTTTATGTCCATCCATCCATTACGCCTCGTCCAGTCTTGAGCACGAACGCACACGAGACAAGGCTATTAGATATATATATATCCAATATTTGAATATATATATCTAAATACACGCTTTAGAACGCCCGGCGCCAACACTTTTATAGTCATACTCTCTTTGAGAGAGGAGAATAATGAATAATGTACTGCGTGATAGAATAAGACATTGTTAAAAACTTATACAAAGGTGGACAATAAAAACTCGATTATATATATAGTCACACCCTTCTTCGGTACCCTTTGTTTACATTTTGCTCGTTCGCCTCGGGCAGAGACAAAGGGTCAAGACATGAATGAGGGAAAACCCTGATATTTCCTTCGGAACTACAGTTTCAATAAATTTCGTCACTGCATAAGTAATACAGGAATTTAAAAAAAAAATATTTTTGTTGTTGAACAATTTTCATAACTAAATCATTATTCACAAATGGTATAAATAGCGGTACAATTTTTTCAAGTTTGACATGACAAAAAAGTTTGTGATTTCTTTAACGGTAGAGTTTAGGAAGGGAAAAATAAATAAACCGTTTTTTTTGCACGCAATTTCCTGGCTGCAATATTATCGCAGAGAAATAAAACTTGAACAATATTCATCCCGACAAGTTTTACTATCATGTACACTTCGAGGCAAAATAATTTTTTACAATTGAGTACGTGAAAAATGGCTCCAGAAAGGGGGTACGTTTTTGACTCATAAACAAATGGAATTCCGCTCGCAATTTTCGTGTTGCAGAATCGAAATTAGTATTACTTAAAAGCTGTCTTCATTTATCATTTAAATTATTTATTTAAAAGCAGAGTCTTCCTGGGACGAAGACGCTGCTCGATTTTCTCTCCTATCCCCCCTAAAGCGCGCAGGCGTTTTCCAGCATTGTAAAGAGCAGTGCCTTGATTCCGTTGAAGACGGAGAGGGGAAAATCAATGAAAACACAATCGCACGTGCGAGCTGTCGCAACCCGCCAACACGCGTTTTGCTAGCGTTTTGCCAGGTTCAAAAGAACCGTCTATTTTTATGAATCTGTAGACGGTCCTTCGTACGGTCGTTCCTACTGGTTTTTGGTTCTTAGTACGGTTTTTACCAGTTCGGTCCTTTTTATGGTTTTATTAAGGTTTTATTTTATGTAAACAAATTTATTACAACATTTCGTATGCTTCTTTTCTCCCTGGCAGTTGATTCCCTTTATTATTAAAATTCCCTTTATTATAAAAATTTCATTCTGCTGTGATTTGGACTGCCTCGATCCTGGCTCGCGTTGACACTACAAAATACAGTGTTTTTGTTTCGTTTATCCAGTACGGTTCGTTTTATGGTCATTTTGTCGGTTGCAAACCCGAAAAAATAGTATGGTTATTAGTACGGTTCTTTTGGTGGTTGCTCGTAGTTTTTTAGGTGCTCGCGAAATATTACGAACGGTTTTTTTTTAGGTTATTGGTCGGTGATTTTTTGTCCAAAAAGAACCATCGATGACCGGTCCTTTTTACGGTTTTTAGTGAGTCATACAATCTACCAGGGGAGTCATTTTAGCCGAGATTCATTTTTCTCGGTAAAGATACACACTCTCCACCGACGATGCTCTCTTACCGTGAGCTCGACGATTCATTTGTACGAGAATCGATCGAGAATCTAGTATCCTCGCCCGAAAACTCTTCGAACTGACTATGAATATGTCGGGGCTTGTCGAATTTTCGTTGACCTACCCACAGTCGATTCTCCAAGAGAGAGCGAGTGAGCGAGAGAGATAGAGAGAGAGAGAAAGAGTCGATGTATTGTTAGTTGCCGAGACTATATATACTACAGGTTCTCGGCGACGCGTGTGAATACATTTGTGTGTAGGCATAAATATTTCCACGCACGCATACATGCTTAGGCGTCATGTACGCCTGTAGCTGCTTTTTGTGTGGGGCCATCTAGCGGTGGCGCGGTCCGCTTAGGCGGTAACGCGCCCCGTACACTACTATGCCAACTCCGTTCGAGTTCGCCGTCGCCTTTCACATGCTCTTAATCTTCAGTGAATTCGCATTAAGCCATTCACTAAGTTTTTTTTTTATTTAAAATTTAACTTTCCTCCTATCTTTTCTAGGTTATCACTCGAAACATATAACAACATATCGTCAGCGAATAGTTTAAATTTACATCCATCACCTTTCAATTTAACTAATACATCATATATATTGTAACGGGACGTTACAAGGAGACCGTGAACCATATTCAGAATAACTTATTATTTTCGCCAAATATCGGAATTCCTCGAAGGACCGAAATAGAATCCGATCCTTCGGGGAATTGTGATACGTCACGAGCATGTCAGGTGCAAAAGCACTAAAAGCTCGTTGAAATTGCCCTACCACGGAACCATCGGCCAATGAAATCGCGGCGCCGATGGTTCGTGAGAAAGTATTTAAGAACGAGACGAGCAAGTCTCGTTCTCATTTTTGCCATTATCGTAAGGTGAGCAAGTACCGTGTTAAGCATTGCCTTAACATATTTATTCCCAGCGCTTCTCGCTGTTTCACTCTCGCTTGAAAGTCGAGAACTTTCAACCGTACTACAGCTCGAAGCTGAGACTGACCAGACGTCTGATCAACTTCGAGGACAACCCGACCAGGACGAGATATTCATCGAGTCATCACCCTCGACTTGTCTTTTTTAAGACAATTAGAGAAAATCACCATCAAATCGTCTTTCTCAAGACGATTTTCTCATAACGTAATTGATTTGTCTTTTTTAAGACAAATCAATAAACAACTCGTGTTTTAAATAAAGATTCCAGATACTAGGGAGCCCGTCGAGAGTGAAGCCCTGAGCACTGCGCTCAGAAGTTGGATCTCGAGGCGGGTGCTATTCGCAGCATCCTCATAACCCCTAGGTAGGGACCCTCGAGCTGTGGAAAGCCCGGGTCACTGCGACCGGATGTTGGACCACAGCTAGAGGTACCTCTTGGTTGAAAACCCGATTGTTTAAATAACGTCAACGTGCTCTTCGAGCACGCTGATCAAGTCTAGTAAATTCAAAACCACGTGGCGACGTGTATCGACGCAACTCCGACGAATAAACCTCAATCGTGAATCTCTCTCACGATTGAAACGAGACGCTGACACGTACAAAACAACGATGAACAGAGTCTCCTTTTCTCCTTTAACCGTGCGACACGATTAACACATTTCGCTAATTCTTCAAGGTCACATCAATTCCTAAATTAATTACCTTCTCTATGAAAAGCCTGTAATTTCCTTTCTTTTATTAAATTTCAGTCGTTTTGCTGACGACATCGTATAATCTTAAAATTTTGCTCCTTAAATATTTCGCGTCGCTTCACGACACGAAATAATCATTTTATTTTCGCTTCTCGAATATAAAATAACTTGGACCCAAAAATCCATCTTGAATGGCCAATGATGAAGGGTCAACCAACGCGTAGCTTTTATAGCTCACCGTCGTGGTTAGGACTCTGAGGCCATCTCGAAAAGCAAATAAAATTCTTAGGCCTTCTGCCCATGTAGCAAAATAATATCGATCCAAAATCTCATCTCCTGCTTCCTCACCGAGTCCAGCACTCGAACTCTGTTTTCATTTACACCGACAATCTAAATCCCACTACAAATTCCTCCCATTGTTTGAGAAATCATAAATTAAGAGCGAAATATTGTATTGCGTAAATTACGCAATAGAATATTCTCGCCGATAAATCTCAAACGTTTCAATATATATAAAATAAATAAAATTAGTCCCAAAACTGAGCCCTGTGGAACTCCATGTTTGACTATTATTTTACTACTAGCTCCTTTTTCCCTTGACGATAATTCATATTGCACTTGTTGGGTTCTGTTTTGTAAGTATGAAGTGAACCAATCCAATACTCTCCCTCCGATTCCATACATTTTAATTTTTTAAATTGAAATTTACCGGTTTATTGTCTCAAACGCACGTTTGAAATTGTTGTGCCCGCGAATTTCGTCACGTGGAGATGGAATCGTCGAGGACGGGTTTGTGGGTAATTTTCACGGTTGAGTAAATCTCCAACTCGAGTATTACAAAATTACGTCTAGTTTATTCGATGATGATAAAGTATTGGTTACAATATTGTTCTTGGTTATTTTGCCTTGAGGTTATTTTGCTTTTATATATTATTCCTGTAATGACTTTTCGTTCAATTTTCCGGAGAGGTGGAATCACACGAACGACGCTTGACGACGTGTGTCGCAAAGTCACCTTTAAACTGCTGACTTTGCACAATTGCAAAGTCACCTTCAAACTGCTGTGTTTGCATAATCAATGGCTAAGTTGAATATAATTCTACATGATGAAATCAGGGCACAACAAAATCTATAAATACAACGCCTAATATTCGCTTTTATCCATTTTTTGCCTCCATTCAACTAACGTATCCTGCATCACTGTTTCACAAGAGTGAATTCTCCTGAATTCTGATTGCTCATTAATTAAGAAGATGTCCTTTTCAATGGAATCCAACAGCGGAGGTCAAAAAAATTCGTACATGCATCGCTGTTTCACAAGAGTGAATTCTCCTGAATTATGATTGCTCATTGATTAAGATGTTCTTTTCAATGGAATCCAACAGCGAAGGTCAAAAAAATTCATATACCCTCAAATTCAAGGTCAGATCAAGGTCAAATCTAGAAAATCCATTCTAAACGAATTAAACCAACACATCTATGCGTTTTTTGAGTCGCTGAATCCGAATCCGGTGTCCGTTTGATCCCATTACTTTTGGTTTAAGGTCAATTTGAAGGTCGAATGTATTGTTTAAACAAAAAATGTATTTTTGATCGTAGCTTCTGAAAGAGCGAAAATTCTACATTTATATACGTTTGTATAAATTTTTTTTATATGACCTTTAAAGGTCATACGAAGGTCGAACGATTTTTACAGGCATTTTTACATTTTTACAGGAATGTCCAAGAGAAAAGACCATGTTACCAATACGTTTTGGAGGTCGCTGAATCTGAATCCGGGGTACGTTTGATCTGATTAGATTCGACTCAAAGTCGGATCAAGGTCAAATCTTGTTAACGAAGTAAACCATCTCTATTTTGTTAACTTTTTTTTTGCTATGATCGGACCTGTGCTTAACCGGTTCACTGGTAAGAGCACATATACGAGGAAAAAAAAGTGCCACGACGGGTAAGAGCACATGTATGTGCACCGTGAATATCTCTGTCATTTTTGAACGGATTTGCATCAAACTTGGACTTCCTATGTTTTTTTGATCGCTGATTACGAATCTGACCTTGAAACTCGAAAATTCAAAATGGCGGATTCAATATGGTGGACTGAATTTCGAAAATCCACTCGATTCTGATTAAACTCGGTACTCGGGGGTTTTTAGGGTACTGATCACGCATCTCAACTCTAAATTTGAAAATTTAAAATGGCGGATCCAATATGGCGGACCAGAATTCAAAATCTCACTCGATTCTGTTGAAACTCGGTTCTCGGGGGTTTTCGAGGTCACTGGTTACGAATCTCAACTCGAAATTCCAAAATTCAAAATGACGGATTCAATATGGTGGCATTGACTGACTAACGGTATTTTATTATGACTGTCACCTTCGTTTTTAGCTAGTGATATAGGTATGACCACGTCTCCAGAGTGCGCCACGGGAAGGCTGCGGCCGGATTTTATAGCTCATTTTTTTTTCTTTTGCTTCCAACAAATATTTTTTTCAATTTTCTACAACACATGCACAAAAACCGCAGGTTTAAAGATTAAAAATTGAAAAAAAAATTAAAAATTAAAATTGAACAAAAAATTAAAAATTGAAAAAAAATAAAAAAAAAACGGAGTGTAAAATTCTACCACAGCTTCCCCGTGGTGCACTCTCGGGTCGTGATTATATATCATGAGCTAATAGCGGAGGTGACGGTTATAATGGAATTCCGTTAGTCAATCGATGCCACCATATTGGATTCAGCATTTTGAATTTTGTAATTTTAAGTTGAGATTCGTAATCAGGGACCTCAAAAATCTTCGAGTACCGATTTTCATTAGAATCGAGTGAATTTTGCCGCCATATTGAACCCGCCATTTTGAATTTTGGAATTTCGAGTTGAGATTCGTAATCAGTGACCTCAAAAACTCCCGAGTACAGAGTGTCATTAGAATCGAGTGCATCTTTTAATTCCGGTCCGCCATATTGGACCCGCCATTCTGAATTTTGGAATTTCGAGTTAAGATTCGTAATCAGTGACCTCGAAAACCCCCGAGTCCAGAGTTTCATTAGAATCGAGTGAATTTTTGAATTCCGGTCCGCCATATTGGACCCGCCATTTTGAATTTTCGCATTTCGAGATGAGATTCGTAATCAGCGACCCAAAAAACTACACATTGCCGAGGTTTTATGTTAAATACGAAATTATTTGCTCTCACCAGTTTTGGCACAAAACATTGATTTCGGGCCCACTAGTGAACCGGTTAAAGGTCATGTAAAAACAATTTCTACAAAAGTATATGAATGTAGAATTTTCGGCTCTTTCAGAAGCTAGGATCAAAAATACATTTTTTATTTAAACAGTACATTTGACCTTCAATTGACCTTGAACCAAACGTGATGGGATCAAACGGACACCGGATTTGGATTCAGCGACTCAAAAAACGCATAGATGTGTTGGTTTACTTCGTTTACAATGGATTTTCTAGATTTGACCATGATCTGACCTTGAATTTGGTGGTATACGAATTTTTCTGACCCGGGATTCGGATTCAGCGTCAAAAAATCCATAGAAATACCATGGTCAGTTACCCGAATCACGACCTTTTTTTTTGCGGAGCTGTGTAATTGAAGTTTTTGTTGCCCAGGAAAATGATAAACAGTTAGCCATATGCCATATGTAATGTTGTCGAAACCGCATATAGTAATTCTGCAAAAACATTGAAAAAAATTCAAAAAGTACATAATGAGCCGATCACTGTAAAAACAACCGAAATTGCAAAGGCTTGTGTATTTCTACATGTGTCAGACACAAGATATATTTTACATCATATTATGTTTAACCCTCCGCGGTCACAGGTTCGTATCCTTCAAAATGAGTCATGAAAATTCAGAATATTACTTTGAACATTCTGAAATGTGGATTTGACGGTGTTATATCTAAATTGAAAAAATCTGGAAGCGGTCAATGCGTAAAAAATGCCTTTTTTTTCCAATTTTTTTCGTAAAATTTGAAAGCGATACTCTTGAGATATGATGTCGGAAAAAAATCGCTGCATAGTGGGCGTTTTAAAAAAGGTATTTATTCTTATATCTGAAACCCAAACTCAAAGAACCGTTAGAGAGAAAGCCAATAATTTATAGTAATTTTGGGTTAACGTTGCAAGTGGGGTCATTTTGACCCCTGGTGAACGCGGAGGGTTAAGTATTTCTGGTGCGAAATGTTTTGCAGAAAAAATCGGCCCGAATTCAGGCGGACTTTATACAGTTTGGCTAACCATATAAAAATAAAAATTATATGTATATCGTATAAAGTAATGAGTCCAAATTAAAAATGATGATTGAGAAAATAATTTCATGAAAATTTTTTTGAATGATATGAGAGTTATTGTAAGCGCTTGTTATAAATCTCTGTCAATCAAATGAATCCGTCGTTGATTACCTTCATTGATTCAATTTGTTATTTTATACTAATAAAATATGATATTATTTGTTCGAGTAACAATAATTTATCAACTTGTAATAAATTACGTAAAAAATTAAATAATAAAGTACAAAATAAATAACATGTTAAACTGTATATGTATATCGGTCATAACATTATATGATTTAACATATAATTTGATACGTACTTTAATATATGATTTAACGTTTAACAATTTTCAGTCGGGGAAGCACATTTCACCGTAATAAAATCCATTTATATAAAATGCGCCGAGCAAGGTACGATACCGCAGTTATGAAGTTTCCCCTTTTTCCTCGTTCAATACACTCCCAAGGAGATAAAATACGGTTTGGCCATATGCCAGCAGGTAGTAGCAATCATACATCGACCATCGTGAATTATGAGTTTCCTCATGTGGGAGCTGGTTCAACTCTTTGCATCTGGTGTAATGGTTAAATCGATAACAATGTGAGGTGGAATATACAAGTTCGAAACTCAATTTTAGATAACGGAAATGTTTCCACCTATCTTTGGTACTGCGATTGATTCGATATTGTTCGTTGCATTAACCACTTTAGGCCTGCTCTGCCACTATAACCGCTGAAGTTTTATGTTAGATTATAATGCAGGAGACCAGAAAAAAAGGCTTAACGTGGAACCAGGATACCATTTGCGCTCTCGGACTATACAGACAGATTGGACGTAGTCTGGGCATATGGCCACTGGAATGCCAAAGTATCGGTTCGAAAATTAGATTCATATTTGTGATTATTTTACAAGTGAGTATGTATATCTGTCGGTTCAAGGTAGTATAAATTGACCATTAATCTTTTGAATACCAAGTGGGGTACATTTTGTTCGCGAATTTCCGAGGTATCCTGAAATATTCAATTCCGTTTACATGGATACTATCGACATTATCATGAATTAAATTTTTCCAATGAAATGAAATAAAATTTTACGATAAAATGAACTCACTTGTGAGTAAAGTTGAACCATGATTATATAAAGCACCCTATTCCGAAGTGGTTAGTGAGAATTCGTATTTCCTAGAGAATTTGATGGAAGTTACACAGAAGATAAAAACGTAACTTCGTTTTCAATGTCATCTCCAACTCCATTTATGACATTAAGGTTATGCTGGTTCGAATAAGGGGGGGGGGGGTGAAGAAAGAGGTCTGTTCTATACTTATACATTGAGTTGATCCACTGTTACAATATAATATAATATAATATACACAATATAATACAATATAATGCTAAAAAATAATCGTAATATTCAACATATGTTTTCGGACAATTTTTTTAAGGATAATTATGAAAATATGCGTTTGAGAATTATTCATGGTTGCAAAAAGTATTTTTGTGACCTTATATAATTTAATTTTATAATTTTGTCTCTCATAAATTTCCCGAGATGATTTGGCAACGTTGTAAATCATGCTACACGATAATATCCAGGTTGGCAGCAAAGCCACAACGTTAGAGACGTACGCGTCCCGTTTACAACCTGAAAACTCGGAAGGCCATTACAACCACTTCTCAAGTTCGCGACAAAAGATAAACACTGTAAATGATTAAGTTTAAATAAAAACTCAATCATGTGAATTTTCATTATTAAATTATTAAGAACTGAAAAAAGAACATCTGTAATCTCAATAAATCTTGCGTTGGATTTGGCAAAATAAATATTTCGTTGTCATTACCAATTTTAAGTTCAGCCAAATAATATTCAATTCGGCCGAATATAGCAAGATAAAACTTGGCAATGTCTTATTTCATTTGCTTTAACCCACATTCGGTGAAAATTAATATTGAACAATCTACTACAAAGATTGTTTTTGACGAATTGTTGAAATATCAATAAGATGAAATAATTTGCTTGATTACTTATCCCAAATGAGTCCTTTACGAATCATAGATACCGAATGTCGATAAGTCAGGTAGTGTATGTTCCGTCTACGACGTCACTCTCTTTCATCCGCATATTCTTATATGTGCTCGATTTTCGGCCACATTCCCTGATAAATTGATTAATAACTTTATAACTGTACTGTGGATCCTCGTTTGAACCAAGAGTTAATACGATAGTTCTTCGATACGTACATGTTTTTTGAGCTCATTGGTAACATTTGCTTGTCAAATGTTATGTAATCACTGCAAAAATGGTCAAAGTTTCTCAATCATAGGTACAGTTGACGTACAAAAGAAGTAAACTTTCCGAATTTTTTACCGAAAAACGGTACTGTGAATCGTACCCAAGTTTTACAGGAACGTAGGCGAAGGGGTTATATACATTGTGGAAAAATTTGGTCTGAATAGTAACATATTGAAGTATCGTCATACCAACCGTAAGGGAGGTTTCTACTTTGTTGGGCCAAAAGATGTTCGATTTTTCACAAATTTTTAATGCAAAAGTATTAAATATAGAATGTTAATATTTCGTATGTTTACTAAGCGGTCTTTATTGAGCATGATATCTTTTAAAGTTTGACAAAACATGGTATTGGGAGTGGGAGGAACCACGTATGTCGGAGCACGCGATGATATTTTTTGCTTGCAGAAGTCCTGAACCTTGGACAGGTGATCTGAAGCAAAAAAATCGAATATATTTTTACTTTGTACATTATTATGTATAAGTTGAACTAGAATGAATAAGAAAGATTTTAAAATAAAAAAAAATAGTGAGCGATCGAAGGGGAAGTTTAGTTGTTTACTAAAAATTTTTTCAGTTTTTTGTTCATAAAATAAAAAGGTTTGAATATTTTTGGGTAATTCTATCTTAACTTATACACAATATTGTACAAAGTAAAAATATGTTTAATTTTTTTGCTTCATATCATTTGTCCAGGACTTAGGACTTCTGGAAGCGAAAAATATCATCGCCGGTGCACCGACATACATAGCTCCTCCCACTCCCAATACCATATTTTGTCAAACTTTAAAAGATATGATCATGTTCAATAAAGACCACTTAGTAAATATACAAAATTTCAACATGCTATATTTAATAGTTTTGCATAAAAAATTGGTGAAAAATCGAATATCATTTGGCCCAACAAAGTAGAAACCTCCCGTAAATAAAATATGACTGGTAGACACTTATTGTTTAGAGCTTGATACCTTACCGTTTTATTTATACGAATCTACCTTTTATCCACAGGAACATTATGACTTCTCTCCATGCACCCACGGAAACGTCGAGCAGGCCTGCTCCTTGTGTCCAACATGAACACAAGCCTTGCTTGTGTTGGATGTTAAGAGGAGGGTACATGAGTAGCGTATGTTATCAAGGAGGGAAACACATGGAAACGGTCAAAAATGATGAGGAACTTCGGAATTTTTTTCTGAAGTCAGTACTACACCAATCTTTTTCAACTTTGGAGGCTATTTTATTTGATATTCGAAGACTTGAAAAAAAAAATTTCCAATGGAAAATAATTATTCATGAGCTGACTGCAACCAATTGTTGTTAAACGAATTTTTCTCGCGACGTCAAATTGCGGCAGCTGTAGTTTTTTCATTTTTCATCTGAAACAAAAATTTCAAAAACCATTAAATTCTGTATGAAAGTACGCTGTCGATAAACCTCCAATATCTCGGAAAAAAAATTTTTTAAATGCATTTTGCATAAAAATGTTCGGTGAAAATCCGATCTTTTTTTTCTGAGTGCAGCCATTTTTACAATATTCAACATTTTTAACTTTTTTTAGGTTTATCGACAGCGTACTTTCATACAGAATTTAATGGTTTTTGAAATTTTTGTTTCAGATGAAAAATGAAAAAACTACAGCTGCCGCAATTTGTCGTCGCGGGAAAAATTCGTTTAACAACAATTGGTTGCAGTCAGCTAACGAATAATTATTTTCCATTGAAAAATTTTTTTTTTTCAAGTCTTCGAATATCAAATAAAATAGCCTCCAAAGTTGCAAACGATTGGTGTAGTACTGACTTCAGAAAAAAATCCCGAAATTCCTCGTCATTTTTGACCGTTTCTATGTGTTTCCCCCCTTAAGAGTGTAAGTTTTCGTGTAGGTATTTAATGTTTAGAAGTGCGCGTGCTCTCTGACAGTCCAATTTGCTTTGATTGTGGTTACCTGCGTAGGGGAGAGTCGGGTAAAATGGGGACGTTAGTGGGAGAATCGATATAATTTGGCTATTTCGATGAGTGGGATACCGTCCACTTGTGTACATCATCTGTGTACATCATCTGGCTACCACCCATAGGATAATTTCGAATGTTATACCATTGGACCAAAAAAAATTATTCTATAGTTGAATGCAGAAATCCCCATTTTGCCCGAACGTGCGGGTAAGATGGGGACCATAGGAAAATGATCAGAACAGCGATGTATTTAGAGTTAGAATATTAAAATTTATTGCACAAACGAAAGTTGAACTGAAAGTCAAATGAATGTTACAAAAAAATAGTTATTATTTATCACAATAGTCACAAACATAGTCAGCGCTAGCGTCGTCGAAACCAGAACACGCTTCATGAGCCCACATTGCACAACCCGTGCACTTAATCCAACCTTCTTTAGGTTGTGAATCTGAGAAAAGTTCATTGCAAAAAATGCAAGCTGCAGGATCATCATTTTTTTTGCCGTCATCAGTGCCAGAATCATTTATATCTGTAATTTTTCCCTTCTTCTTCTCTGTCTTCTTTTTTCTCACACTTGTCTTCTTTTTATTATTCTTAACGCTGAGTGACACTAACTTCCTTTTGGCGGGTGTTTTTGGTTTCATATTCGCAACCAACTCATTTTTATAAGGGGAGTCGGTAATGATTGCTGCTTTACCGCGTCTTTTATCAGGTTTTTCAGTTTCTGGCCTTTCAGCACACGGAATGGGAAAAGCATCTGTTGGACTAATCTGAAAGGCTGACGATACAGGAGGTATAGTTTCTTCAACCCTTAGTGTCTGGAGTTTAGGTCCAGATTGATTCGATTGCGCTCGTGGAAGTGCTGATGAGGTTCCAGGATGATCTGGATTTACTTGCGTGAGTGGGGGTTGCGAAGTTTCCCGTTGATTTTGATGTACTTGCACGTTTGAAGGCCCAGAAGTGGGGACATCCACATTTTGCGCTTGTGGTCTGTCAGTTGTCTCCGATGGTTTGAACATCCAATCTGGATACACAGAAGGGTCAGGTGGAAATATTCCTGTCTTCCGAAAACCGTTAATAGCAGTTTCATATGTTGCCGCTCTCATGAATGCTATGCCAAAGAGTTTCGCGACTTGGTAAATCGTGATCGGTCGACCAGGGTGAGTAGTAAGCCACCCCTTGGCCTGTACGGTATAGTATTGACTAACTGGAGCCATGAAAGAGACGTCAAGTGGTTGCATTCGATGTGTACAGTGGGGTGGAAAACACAATATGGTCACGTAGTTAGCTCGTGCCATGTCAATGAGTTCAATACTCTTAGTATGAGTCGTGTGTCCGTCCAGAAGAAGTAAAACTGGCTTTTCTTTTGTTGGTTTTGCAAATTCGATGAAGCGTTCGAACCATCTTGTGAAAATTTCGAGTTCTACGAAGAAAAGGAAGGAATCCTATATGGTCCTGGCATAGCAGATTAGCAGAAAAATACTGTAAGTAATCGATATATCCCTGTAAACCGTACTCGTCACTTTGAACGCGTTTTTCTCGAAACAGCTTTTTCACAACTGGTGTGCATGATGTCTACAAAACTATTTAACCGATCGCCTTCAAATTTGGACAACATGTCAAATGAACATCCTTCTATCGTTTGATGAACCGAAAAAGCAATAGGTTGAAATTTTTTTTTTATAGCAAAAAATCGGTCATTTTTCTTTAGCAAAATCGATATTTTGAGTTCAAAACATCGCCGGATCCTCAATTTTTTTTTTCGATTCATCAAACGATAGCTACATGTGTATGGAGTACAATTCATTCTTTTTCTTGTAAGCGAATTTTCGATTGAATCAATGGAAGAATCTTATATAATTATATCTTATATAATCCACGTATTATACGTGTATTTCGCTTGTGTGATGTGTATAATACGTAGATTTCACGAATGACTCGGCATCGCGCAATTTGACAATATTCTTTCATTAATTCATTTACATCGTGTTTATATTATCAAATTCGCGTAGCCTTTACAAACGATCGAAGAATTGTTTCAACGAAAAAAAAAATAATATATTTGCGGCGGAGAAAACCGAAGGAACTCGCGTTGCGCTTGAACCGTCCCGTGATAAATCGGTGTGGGAGCGGTTCCGTGTGTGCGTGTGCTTCGGGCACTCTCGACTCTTCCGCGCTGTCCGCGGGCTTGGAAAACCGTGAGCCTGGCACACGTGCTTGTATTCGCGATCGATAATGAAACAGTGTGCAGACGGCCGTGTACATCCATGTGGGAGCGCACAGTCTCGCCAGTGTTTTTCAGTTCGGTCAGCGCGTGTGCTCGTGGGTTTGACTGTCGCCGAATTTACTTCTCAAAAAATCAATCGAGTGAATTGAAGCAATTTGAATACATTACAAGAAAATTCAATCGTGTTTTTTTACATTTTTTCGGGAGAAATGTAAATAATGAATGTGAATAATTTCAACGCAAGTTGTAAATTTTTTTTGTTTTCGCCTTTCTCTCAAAATCTCTCATGAATAAATAATAATAAGTCATAACTGTTTTTGAAAGCAATTACTTATGAACTAGCACATCAGGTATTTACGGTTTTAAAACGAAACACTCAGCAATGGGTTGGTTAAACTTTTTTCAAGCTGATAACAATAAGTCTTTTGGTAATTGTCTAGATTGAATACTTTTCCGAATTTTATTGTTATTATTTTTTTTTTTTCGACAAAACCCTTCATTTAGGCACTAACAATAATAATCAGGTGGGGGAGGATGAAAAAGTTAAATAAATAAATAAATAAATAAAATCAGTTTTTCCATTTTATTTTGAAAAGTGTTAATCTCAGAGAAAAATGTTTGTAACAAAAGTTGCAGCTTATGAAAAGATTGATCTTTTGTGCTGTATACATTTTTTGTCTAAAACCATTTTTTTTTCGAGAAAAATGGGATAATGCTTTACCTATCGCGCTATGTTCGTTAGTTGATGCTTTATGATTGAAAATCCTTTGCTACTATATACGGGGAAGCAAAACATAAAAATATCTCTGCTTCATTCTCTGCTTTGTTTACGTCTAAGCAATAAGGGACCTTCATAATTTACTGACACTTTCTCGTGTATAGCAACAAAGGATTTCTACATGAATATCTACCATATATACATATTTATACGCGTATTTACTTTATCCATTGTATATATACAATGGATAAAGTAAATGCGCGTATTTTCATGAATTCGCAAAAACAAAAAATAATCGTCTAACGAACATAGCGCGATAGATGGAGCATCCAGCCGTTCAAAAGCGGACAGCTAAGCGATGTCCAGTGTAACACGAGCACGAATACATCACGTTACTTCGTCATGAATTGCGAGGGCTGCGTATTGCGATTACGCGAGTTTCTTCGACTGTGCGAGAACGAGGATAATCTTGTTGAATTTTTACGGGCACATAATATTTTCAAACGGGAGGTCGTTTGTAATAATTGTAAAGAACCGGCAATATTTAACAAGAACACGCTTTCATGGAGGTGCCAAAAAATAAAAAAGGTAAAGAAAGGGAAAAAAAGTGACGATGAAGCAATGTTCATTTTATCGATCTATCAAAAAAGACACGTGGTTTGAAAATGCCTCGCTGTCTCTCGAGGAAGCGTGTTCGGTCGTTGCTTTTTTTTGTGTCTATGAAGCCGCCTCGTCAGGAGTTCCTTGAAGAAGAAATGATGTTCAGCAGGCAAACCGTTGTTGGCTGGTCAAGTTTCGTGAGAGAAGCCATACTGTTGTGGACTATCGATAATTCTCAACAGATTGGCGGACCTAACTGCGTAATCGAAATTGACGAGGCAAACTTTGGTAAACGCAAATATCACGAGGACGTATTATCGATGGACAATGGCTTTTTGGCGGATTCGATCGAGATTCTAAAAAATTGTTCGTTGTCCCGTTCCGGATAGATCAGCTGAAACCTTGCTTAATTTCATTAGAGAACAGGTTCTTCCCGGATCTACAATAATGTCGGATTGTTGGAGGGCGTACAATTGCATGGAATCGGAAGGTTTCAAGCATTTGACAGTTAACCACACATACAATTTTATAGATCCTGACACCGGCACTCATACGCAAAACATTAAGAGGCCATGGAGAGAAGTTCGATCGAACATCCCGCGATATGGACGCGTGGAACACCATATGGATGGATATATCACCGAATCAAGCGGAAGTATCCTCGCCGTACCGAAAGATTTCATGAAATGTTCAATATTATCGCAGCCGTGACTAAGTAACGAAGATATAAGCGATAAAAACCGGCCCTTTTTCAGGGCCACCAAATATCTTTTGCGTATTGTTATGATTATTAATGCGAGACGAGACGATATGACATTCGACATTTACCGGACTGAACATAGATACCTAAGACATACAAATATCTACGATGACTGACGCTTGACAACGGTTACTATGACTTGGGATAAGGTAGCAACTAGGATAACAACAGATAAACAGTCTTGTTCAAGACCTCAGATAGATCAGACGCGCATCACCACTCTTAAATAAATTAATCGTATTACAAAATCTAATATTAGTCTAATCATTCATTCGCCGGATTTAACAGTATGTTCAATGTGTCCGTTGTACACAAAACGTTTTAGAGTGGGTTTGGGTTTGGTTTTCGATTTGGGTTTGGTCTTTCGGTTTGGGTTTGGTTTTCCGGTTTCGGTTTCGGTTTCGGTTTGGGTTTGGTTTTTCGGTTTGGGTTTGGGATTCGGTTTTCGGTTTAGGTTTTAGTTTTGATTTCTCTCTCTAGTGCTGTGCTAGAGTAAGGACAGGAGCGTGCGCAAAATAAATGGAAAAACTGATTCTATTATTTATCCCATTTTTCTCGAAAAAACAATGGTTTTAGACAAAAAATGAATAAAACATAAAAGATCAATTTTTCCATAAGCTACAACTTTTGTGGCAAACATCTTTCTCTGAAGTCAACACTTTTCAAAATAATATGGAAAAACTGATTTTATTTATTTATTCATTTATTTATTCAACTTTTTCATGCTTCCCCGCCTGATTGTCATTATTAGTGCCTGAATGAAGGGTTTTGTCAAAAAAAAAAAAAAATAAAAACAATAAAATTCAAAATTTTTTAAATTTTTTTTTTAAATTTTTTTTATTTATTTATGTATTTATTTAACTTTTTCATGCTCCCTTGCCTGATTATCATTATTAGTGCCCAAATGACGGGTTTTGTCGAAAAAAAAAAAAAAAAAAAACAATAAAATTCGGAAAAAAGTCAATCTAGACAATTATCAGTCTTTTAAATAACCATGACGGATTATTATTTATTTATGATAAATCTTGCGAAAAAATGCAAAAAAAATCCAGAACTTGCGTCGAAATTGTTCATATATGTTATTTAGATACCTTTGAAAAAAATAGAAAAAATAAAAATCACACTCCCGTTTTGGTAAATTCTTATTTTAAAACAGTGAATTCACCCAATGAAAAAAAAATAGCGTTTTTAAGTCAAATAAAATTGTGAATACCAAAATATATTTCAAATAAAAGTTGTTTTCGCGGTAGGCAGTGGCAACTGCGCTACCAAGCCGAACTGCGATGAAAAAACAAAAAGTTGAATGAATGCTCTCTGAGCATCCTTCTTGAGAATGTTAATGACCCCGGAATGGCAAGTTCTCGGTGATAATACACACGCTTGATCAATGACGCTCTTGTAACATCATTTGACGAGCTCGATGGTTTGTTTAGGTAAGACTCGATCGAGAATCATAGATTTACGACCGAGAAGTCATCGTTTCGAATGTATTCGCGCTCGTCGAGTTGCTGATCGCGTACGTACAGTAGACTCGCTATAAGCGAGAGTGCTGTGCCACCAAAACTGCTCGTTATTCTCGGTGATGATAAACACGCTCGATCGACGATATTCTTTCAGCATCGTTCGACGAGTCCGGCAATTTATTTCGACAAGACTCGTTCGAGAATCTAGTATGCTCGGCTGAGAACTCGTCTATTCGAATATGTCAGGGCACGTCGAATTTTCGCTTGCGTACCTACAATCGACTCTCCAAGAGAGAGCGAGACAGAGAGAGAGCGAGACAGAGAGAGAGAGAGCGAGACAGAGAGAGAGAGAGCGTGACAGCGAAAAAGAGCGAGACAGAGAGAGAGAGACATTTTCGCCGAAATTGCACGTTCTCGGTGATCATAAATGCGCTCGATCGACGATGCTTTTTTAGCATCGTTCGACGAGTCAGACGATTTATTTCAACGAGATTTGATCGAGAATCTTATATTCTCGGCCGAGAACTCGTCGAATCGTACCTTCAATCGACTCTCCTAGAAAGAGGGGGAGAGAGAGAGAGAGAGAGTAATTTTCGCCAAGATTTCATTTTCTCGGTAAAAATACACACGCTTTATCGACGATGCTTTCTTACTGCGAGCTAGCCGATTCATTTTGACGAGATTAGATCGAGATTTTAGTATCCTCGCCCGAGAACTCTTCAATCTGACTATGAATATGTCAGGGCTTGTCGAATTTTCGTTGACGCACCTACAGTCAACTCTCTAAGAGAGAGCGAGAGAGAGAGAGAGAGATTGATTGATCATCTTTATTATGCCCTAGTAAAGACTATGAGGCAAAATTCGAACAAGCATAAATAATTTGAAATTATAACGTAACATTTTGTATAGCATGATACGGTAAAGTATAAGCCTTAAGTATAACATAATACGGTCAAGTACAATACAATAATATAGTAATAATAATATAACATGGTGATGTAGGTGCTCTATAAATCATATAAAGGCTATTGAGATCAATAATGAGCTAGTTACTGTTGTGAGTACCAGGATTAAGAACAGAGAAAAGAAAAACAAGAAGTAGTTTAGAGCAGATTAGCGAAAAGAGAAGAAAAAGAGTAGGAGTACAACATTGCGCTTAACCCATTAAGGACCAAATGGACGTTTTTTTTGTCTGTATTCAGTGGCTCTATTCAATATGAAATCGGTCCGAAAGAAAATCGAGATGAGTTATTTCCGATGTAAAATTGTCTGAACTTCCGATCTATCCAGTCAGAATTTCGGAAAAATACATATTAAAAAAGTTATAATTGTTTATTTAACAAAAAAAATGAAATTTCGAAATTTTTTTTGGCTTTATCGAGCACATTCGGATCGAAATTGGTTTAGGATTTTAAAGGTTACGCAAATTTTTGCGTCCATGGACCCTAACCTTTAACATGCACTACAGGGTTTTTCGAAATTCAACATGGTGGCACCCAATATGGTGGCCAAAAGATAAAAATTTTTTGCTTATTCTAGTATTTTTGAATAAAACAACTTGTTCATGATGGATGATCGCGAAAATTAATTTGTGGGGGTTTTTTGAGTTGCTTATAATCAATCTGCTATTAATTTTTCAAAATTCAAAATGGCGGATCCAATATGGCTGCCGAAATTTTTCAAAATTGTTCAAATGCTATGAAGATTAGTATACGATTATTTTCGGGGTCGCTGAATATAAATCTGCTATTAATTTTTCAAAATTCAAAATGGCGGATCCAATATGGCTGCCGAAAATTTTCAAAATTGTTCAAATGTTATGAAAATTGGTATACGGGGGTTTTCAGGGTCGCTAATTATAAATCTGCTATTAATTTTTCAAAATTTAAAATGGCGGATCCAATATGGCTGCCGAAATTTTTCGAAATTGTTCAAATGTTATGAAAATTGGTATACGGGGGTTTTCGGGGTGGCTAATTATAAATCTGCTATTAATTTTTTAAAATTCAAAATGGCGGGTCCAATATGGCTGCTGAAATTTTTTAAAATTGTTCAAATTCCATGAAAAATGGTACTTCGTTTTTTTTGAGTCGTTGATGATGAATTTGCTACTCGTTTTTATCGAATTTGAGATTACAGATTCAAATCGATGACAAAACCGTTCTTATGTTATAAAAATTATAATGTAGGAGTTTTTAAGAACATTAGTTCTGAATACATCGTTTTTTTGCCATGAATTCACGTTGCCTAGCCCTAACACGTGGAGGTAAACGGCCCGATTATTATCATTATTTAAATAATAATAATTCATACTTTTTTATTTTTATTGTTATTTATTAATCAATATGAAAAACTTACGTGTCTGTGGGGAAACCCTTACGTCGCTCCGACGACGCCTACAGCCGATGCACTGAGGGGCGCGCGCGCGCACACACACACGCACGCACGCACGCACGCACGCACGCACGCACGCACGCACGCACGCACACACACACACACACACACACACACACACACACACACACACACAAGTGGAGTCACTATGCATCACCACCCTCTTCCTCCTCGGCGAACCCTTCATCGGGGTACCCCCGATCGTAGGGTATGTTGCCACCGAGGGCATCTATCAAAATGCCCCCTACATCCCGACGATCAGGGCTAAGGATGGGCACTCGGTTAAAAATAATCGATTAATCAATTAATCGATTCAAGGAAAAGAATCGAACACGACTCGATTTAATCGACGAAAAATAATCGATTAATCGATAATCGATTATTTTGTATTTTTTCGAATGGGTGTATTTAAGACTTGGTAGTGGAAAAGATTTCTAATAATCATCTACAGTTCAGTTAAAAATGATGTTTTATTTTTTAATATATGACATTCACACAAATTCTTATTGTTCGTTTATGAATTAATCCAAAACTGGTTGTCCAATGAGCCCAAAAATACCAGCATATCTGTGAAGACCTTTGTCGTTTGTAAAAGAAAGACGAAATGCTCTATTCACAGAGTAAACGTTGCCACGTTCAACATATCGCTATAGCTATCCTTGTCTCCTTACTCGGCAGCACCCCCACCACTCCAATGCCAAGCTAATAATAAATTAACACTTGGAAATTTTAATTTTCTATTTTTAGTAATAATTCAAGTTACATTTGACGATATTGGCGTGCCCTAGACTGAGGCTTCGCAAGTGACTGTGCAACTGTTTCAACTATCCAATACAAACATTTCTCAACTTTTAAATGTAATCAATATGTTAACATTATCTTATTATTATCAATAATTGCCTAAAAACTCAATATATGGGACATTCCACTGTAACGATTTTCTTTATTTGACCAAATAAAGAAAGCAGAAATAAATGATTATGATGGTTATATTTGATATTCACATTCGAAAACCCGATGAATCTCGAGTTGATGCTTTGTACAATCTACAAAACAAATACCTTTGTGTCGGCGATACGACGTGAAATTAGAGGGCAAATCCTCTCTAGGCTCGAGAAGCGAGATAAAAGAAAATATCACATAGTTTCTTTTCACAGGGCACGATAGTCCTTAAAGTTTCATATAATACAAAAAAAAATATACAAAAAAGAAAGAAATTCGCAGGCGATGGGTGAACGTTATTATGTCGAGTTTCTTATTCTCGTATGGATACGATAATCCTATTCTTATTCATATATAAACTGAGTACATGGACTCGGCGAAGAATTCTTCGTGAAATGGCTCGAGCGCGGATGAGTCACGCTATACTCATCGCACGCCTTCAAACGCTTGATCTCGAGAAATAATAACAAGCAAAAAACAAAGGTCGAATCATCGACTAGGATCGCAATCCGTGGCTTTAACGTATGTCCTCGAACATATATGGGTTCACGATGTCCGCAGACGATCGAAAGATAATTATGATATAATCAAAAAAAAAAAGAGAAAAAAAATTATATATCACCCAAAAAGAATATAGAACTATAACGCCCGGATCGAGCGTGAGTCACGCGTAAGGGTGAGAATATCTTATGACGTGATATTTTTTACCAAAAATAAATAAAATAAATATATATATATATCTATTACGCGATATGAATTTAAGTTACTATGATACGAATTCGCTCGTATTCGCCACGAAAAGCTCGGGGGATGATAATCCCGGAAAACGGTTATTTGATCGCGCGAACGCAATTACGTAATCGGAGGACTTAGCTGTCTTGGACGTTGGGCCTCGATGAGCGTGAATAATCGTCGTTCAAGATGGCGGCAACTGGGCTCGTACCGTCGCATGCCCGCGTCTCTCGATCTCTCTCGCTCTCATGCCTTATCCTCCGATTCTCGTTTCCTCGGCGTGGCTTGATTGCCCGGAATAGAATCGCGTAGAAATTCGTATGACGCCTCGGCGCGATGTATCGTTCGGAATACCCCCCGCGGGAGGGAATGTGTTGAAAGCCACGAGTCTCGGCTCGAGCATTAATTCTCGTTCTCGTTCGAAAAAATCGTCGTTCCAATCGACGGCCCAGTCACGCACGGTGCTGGAATAGACGCGCGAAGAACAGACAATCGCGTCGAAACATGTCTCGCGATATACGACGACTCTTACAATTACTTAAGGTGATAGATTGTACAATACCTGACTAACGAATGCACTCTCACGTGTCTCGGTGAGGGATATGTTCACGATGAAAGAAAAAAAATATATATATACAGATATACACGAGCTTGACACGCAGGGAGCTCCGCTCACCGAGACGACGCCGTGCTGACTGGGAGGAGGCATTAGGCTAGATCTAACGGATCGATTCGCAAAGGGCAAAGAGGGGGTACCCACGTGGGAGATGTTGGCCGGCGAAGCATAGCCGGAGTGTCGCCATCGTCGATCTAATAGATCGTAGGATCGATAGATGGCAGGACGAGTTCCACTGAGCCTCGTCACCGTTACACCACGTCAACTCAGCCACCCCGTTTTTTTTATTGTCTCGAAAAAATTATTCAGTATGGGCATTTCAAAAGACAATATATCCATGACATTTTACCAAAATTTCATCCCCCCACTATTGTTGGTTCTCGAGATAATGATTAATGAAGTCTCAATTTTGTAAAAATCATAACTTCGTAACTACTGATCGGATTTAAACGATTAAAAAAAGAATCTTTTTTATTTTTTTTGCACTTTTCGAAAAAAAAAATGTCATCATCGGATAAAAGCTCATTAGACAGTTTTCGGGGTAAATTAACAAAAAACAATTTTTTCCTCGTCACTGATGCCTTGTTCCATTTTGGAAAAATCCTGCGGAGTTGTGTATTGCCTCCCTCTATCAGAAAAAAAATACTGAGTAGAATTCCGATTAGCCCTTTCGTGGAAAAAAAAAATCGAAAAATTTTCCCGAAAACTGTCTAATTAACTTTTCTCCAATGACGGCATATTTTTTTTCAAAAAGGGCGAAAAAAATAAAAAAGAGATTTTTTTTAGTCGTTAAAATCCGATCAGCCGTTACGAAGTTATGATTTTCACAAAATTGAGAATTTATTAATCATTATCTCGAGAACCAACAATAGTGGGGGGACGAAATTTTAGTAAAATTTCATGGATATATTGTACTTTGAAATGCCCATACTGAATAATTTTTTCGAGAACAAAAAAAACGGAGTGGCTGAGTTGACGTGGCTGCGTTGACGTGTCGTATTCCACGTTAACTCATCAGCCACCCAGTTTTTTTTGTCTCGAAAAAATTATTCAGTATAGGCATTTCAAAGTACAATACATCCATGACATTTTACCAAAATTTAATCCCCCCACTATTGTTGGTTCTCGATATAATGATTAATAAATTCTCAATTTTGTAAAAATCATAACTTCGTAACGGCTGATCGGATTTTCACGATTAAAAAACGAATCTTTTTCATTTTTTTTACCCTTTTTGAAAAAAAATATGCCGTCATTGGAGAAACATTAGACAGTTTTCGGGAAAATTTTTCGATTTTTTTTTTTTCCACGAAAGGGCGAATCGGAATTCTACTTAGTATTTTTTTTTCTGATAGAGGGAGGCAATACACAACTCCGCAGGATTTTTTTAAAATGGAAGAAGGCATCAGTGAAGAGGGAAAAATTGTTTTTTGTTAATTTACTCCGAAAAATGTCTAATGAGCTTTTATCCGATGATGACATATTTTTTTTCGAAAAGTGCAAAAAAAAATAAAAAAGATTCTTTTTTTAATCGTTCAAATCCGATCAGTAGTTACGAAGTTATGATTTTTACAAAATTGAGACTTCATTAATCATTATCTCGAGAACCAACAATAGTGGAGGGATGAAATTTTGGTAAAATGTCATGGATATATTGTCCTTTGAAATGCCCATACTGAATAATTTTCTCGAGACAATAAAAAAAACGGGGTGGCTGAGTTGACGTGGAATGTCCCATATAGAACCCTTTCTTTCGAAGAGCAGCATATGCATAAGAATAATATTTTATAAAAAATTTGCAAGCCAAATCCATAAGTCATATTCTTTGGAATGGAGGATGACAGCTAGTTTGCGCACGCCAAGGTTTACTTTGTTTTGACGAAAACAGAGTATTAATATCACGATGATTCATGAAAATAATATAAGACCTATTAGAGGTATGTAGAAAATTTGATCGGTCTTGAAGAAAAAAAAAATATTGGAGAGAGATATGAGCTCGAGGGTCAGCAGAGAGGTACGGCTGAGATCACGAGCGTAGTTATCGAGCTCTCCTCTTTGCGCGAATATTCGCTAACTCTGTCTCTCTTTCTCTTTATCTCTTTCTGCACCCATATATTTTTCCATGCTCGAGAACCTTTCTATCGCAACAATAGTGGGCATTTTTTAAAAATATTTTCGATGTATACTGAGTATTCGGGTATAACACTACGAGATTTCTCGATTTCTCGAGGTGCGTGAAACGCACCATCAGCGGAGCATCAGCAGACTGCACGCCTTCTTCGCTCATTGCTGCGAATCTCTCCTTATTCTTCATTTAATGTGTTTTCGTACTTCATGCTCTTTATAGTAATATAATTCTAATATATTTAGGCCTCAAGACCCATTAAGGCTTATAAAAATTATTGAGACCAACCGCTTATTTCTCGTTTTTAAAAGTATATTTTTTGAAAAATGATATTAAGTTTTAAAATGCATATCAAAGCGAAGCGATCTCCACTTCGTTGCGCTTTTCGAAGAAGTCGCTGTTTTAAAAATTTGATCAGAGCCTCACTATATAATGTAACATTGAAATAATAAGAGCATTTGGAATGCTTATATATACATATGTGGTGAGATCTTGATATCTTGATGCCTCATCATAGATGTTTTTGTGCCACAAGGGGCATCGATTTTTTATGGCGCTGCAATTTAAGTAAATGAGTAAATTCGCTCAGAAGGCTAGCGCTAAGTATTTGTATGGAAAGAACAAGATGCAATGTTAATCAGTCTCAATCCAGCAGGAAATTATCACGTATCGTTATCAATCATGGCAGATCGAGCACTTCACGAGTGTATATTAAATCTTTTGCGTTTGGCCATAATACACAGTTCTCAGCTTCGTCATCGGTGTAACGAGCAATGGTGCATCGAATTAAATCGATTATCGGGCGATAGACTTATGAGACGCCTAAAATATATTATATGGTGGGCGCCCTTGCGAATCATAGCGGCAGCCCACAACAGAGGCATACTGAATGGTCAACAAGTTCTAGCGTGTACACACACGCTAGAACTTGTTGTAGAACGCTAGAAGAGCTGCAGCGTCGAGGATTGGAAAACGCGCCGTGTGTCCGCGGTATTGTCGATGAAATCAGAAGTAAGTTCTGCTCTATCATAAAAAATAATTATGTATATTTTTAATACTTAAACTGTACTGAAAAATTTTTTCACGACGCCATTATTACGCCAGCACGTATTGAAATTTTTTTCACGATGCCATTATTACGCTAGCACGGGCAAGCCTTATTTATCGAGCTCTTCTCTTTGTGCCATGCTTCGCGTGGTCCCGAGCTCTCTACCGCTCCTTGTCTCTCTCTCTCTCTCTCTCTCTCTCTCTCTCTCTCTCTCTCTCTCTCTCTCTCTCTCTCTCTCTCTCTCTCTCTCTCTCTATCTCTCTCTCTACCTCTCGTTGGCTATCTTTCATGAAAGCGATACAGAGCTTCTGTTATCTTAAAAATTTTTTTACGAATTTCAACGCGAAATATTCAAAAAGTATTCTTATTGATCAATTTCCTCTTTCTCTCTCTCTCTCTCTCTCTCTCTCTCTCTCTCGTTAAAGAGGTATGAATCTTAAAGCGTATTGAAAAAATATTTTTACGGCTGTTATTACGATAATATGGTCAAACCCTATTTATCGAGCTCTACTCTTTGTGTCATGTTTCGCGTGGTTCCGCATTCTTTGCCATTCTCTCACTCTCTCGCTCTTTTTTCATGAGCACGATGCAGAGCATCTGTTTGCGTAAGCAGCGATAATCGTTATTTATCGAGCTCTACTCTTTGTGCTATGCTTCGCGTGGTTCCGTGCTCTCTACCTCTCGCTGTCTCTCTCTCTTTCATTAAAGTGGTACAGAGAGCGTGTTATCGTTAGAAAAAATAGTTTACGAATTTCAACATGATATATTTAAAAAATGTATTCTTATTCACCAATCTCCTCTTTCTCTATCTTATTAAATTGATATAGAGCTCTCTCTCTCTCTCTCTCTCTCTCTCTCTCCTTACATTATCATCGTAAGAAAAACATTTATATGAAATTTTAACACGGTTCGCTTACCGGAAAAAATTATGAGCTGAAAGCAGTACTTCTATTAAAAGAGGGGCATTATTTTAAATGGTTGTGCACCTAATATAGTATATCGACAGCTCTTGGATGCATCGCAAAATGAAGAAGCAGCTCTTATAGAAGGGGCTTGTGCTGTGGAATTAGCATGCCAGCAGAAGAGCGTAACGAGTCAGCACCTGTCATGCACCGAGCTGAATGATGAGCCTATGAGTACTGTTTCCAGCATCAAGCATCCTTCGGAAATATTTACTAATTCGTCGATTTTCGAGCGTAAGTTGAAATTAAGGTGCGAAAAAAAAAATAAAAAAAAATTTAAAAAAAAATGACAAATGTATCCAGAACACATAGACTGGGAGAGGGTACCAGACGAAGAAAACGCTGCTGTACCAGGCCCATCAGGTCTATGCCATTCTGGACGACGAGCAATCCTAGCATCTGACCCTGATGATGTTTTTGACCATCGCGAAAATCAGCTGTGGGAATATCCGATCGTAAACGAGAGAGACGAGGAAATAGCCTTTCAAAGAGCTGATGATTGGCTTCAAATGCTCGTGACTGATGACGACTCTGGTATATAATTTTTCTTACATATGAAAAATTAATTAAGCATGTATGTAAGTGGGTCCTTTTGTAACAGGGTATTCGTCAGCATCTTTGTTTGAGTGGTGATATCGAACTATTTAAGCAGAACTATGATGCGCGAGAGGTACAAATATTGATAAAATTTAATAATTTCATATTAATCAGCTCTAGAATCTAATACATGCCTCTTTTTTCAAAGCTGCAAAGTGGGTCAGGCAGACAGCGTGCTGCAGCAAGGAGCGGACCACTCCATGAAATGCACCCGCCGGGAAAGCATTTTGAGATCATCGGTGATTACACGAGGTACTTCAAGCGCTTCAAAATACGGGGGCGTGAAACGGCGTTGCGAATTTGTCAACCAGTTTCGGGAGTTAGCGTGGTGGACTGGCTCAACGGTGCGTTTCGCGACCTCTTAACGCATATCATGAGCTCCTGCGAGGGCGGCGATTATGTAGGCGTTTCGTTTACAGCGAATAGCTTGCCGCACGGGCCCGTGTGGTTACTTTCCGACCGGCCCGCGATTATGTATTCGAAGATATTTGAAAATTGATAAGCAGCGTGGCACAAAGTGCATCATCTTTGAACATTGATGACTCGTGCACGATAAAAATGTGCGCTGTCAAGGGGGTCGAAGGGCGGGGTCGGAAAGGTCTCACACACGAGGCTGTCGCAAAACAATCTATTCTCTCGATCCGAAACACCGACAATCTGTGTTTACCGCGTTCGCTGGTAGCAGCCCGAGCATACGCAGAACGAGGAGAAATACGGTCGGGTAGTCTTCATGATAAATGGCAACGTATTAGGCAAATTAACGGGTCTGTACAAAAACAGGCAGCGCTCGAACTTACAAGAGAAGCAGATGTCCACGTACCTGCAGAGGGCTGTGGTGTATACGAGTTTGCGCGCTATCAAGATTATCTGGCACGAGACGACTTTGCTATTGTCGTTTACGAATTTTTAACTCTGGGTCGCGGGGAGGAGCCTCTGTTTTACGGGAGACAGGGTGTTCTGGACATCGCGGGTACAATTCAGCACACTCTGTATATATTGTATTACGAGCGTTCACATCATTTTGAGCCTATTCTCAATCTCAGAGCAGCTGTCGGTAGTAGAGATTTTTGTTCCTCGTGTAATATGGCCTATCGTTGACTCGGTCATAGATGTTTAAAGAAAAAATGTCCTCGATGCTGGGGGCTGCAGGCGTGCAATACGCGCTCGTGCGATATAATCAGATGTGAGGCGTGCAATCGCGATTTTTTTGGAGAGGACTGCTTTCAGAGACATAAGTTACCGATCGTGACTATGAGGCGTAGAAAGCCTAGCGTTTGTGAAGCTCTGAAACGATGCCGGAACTGCTTTCGAGCAATAAGGCCTTTGGAAAAATCAGAGAAGCATAAATGCGGAGTAGGGTACTGCAAAACGTGCAAATCCGATCAACCGAATAACCATTTGTGTTTCATGAAACCGATTCGTAGTACTCCAGACTTGAAAAAAATACTATTTTTTTTTTATGATTTTGAAACACAGCAGAGCACACCTGTGAAGGGTGATGCGACAACTCTTGTACACGAACCAAATCTTTGCGTGGCACAGCGCGTTTGCACGTTTTGCTGTGTTAACGACTCTATAACCGAACCGTGCGGGCATTGAGGGGAACACGAATTCGTGTTTAGTCACAGCCCCGTAGCCCAGCTTGTCGAATTAGCCATGCAACCGCTCGAAGGTTTTTTGCGTACCATCTGTATCGCTCATAATGCAGGGGGTTTCGACGCTCAATTTATCCTGCGTTATTTCATCGAAGAGAAAAAAACTCAACTCCCCACACTAATCATGAACGGTACAAGTAGAGAAACAGGGCCGGTTCTAACTCAAGATCCCTACCCCGACATTTACCGACATTTTTTAGCTCAGACATGAACCATTTAGCCGAGACATGAACCCGGGAGGGGTGGGGGCTGATTTTGATGGTGGCATTCGAAAGTTGCTATCTCTAACAACTGGAAGGGACCTAATCTCTTATGGGTCGAGACATTGGGAGGGGCAAGAAGGCGGAGGGGCTAGCTTTGAGGGTGGTATTGGAATGCCGCTATCTCTGGAAGCGGTGGTGCGCCTAATTTGTCAAGGCGGCATTTAATTGATGATTATCGGTTAAACTGGCGTCTCTGCATGGGGGGGGGGGGGGTTAGTTTTGAGGGTGGTATTAGAATGCCGCTATTTCTGGCAGCTGCAGTGCAGCTTGTCTTTCATGCTGGCATTGGAATGTTGTTATCTCTAACAAGTAAATAGTGCGTCGGAGCGTTAGACCTTTCAACCGCACACGACGCTACCCTCCCGGGCCAGTGCGTCTGTTTGTCGCAACCTTATCGTTGGTCATAAATCATTTCTGCTTGTGTGCTAAGGACCAGACCGCAGTCTGGAAAAGGCTGAACATAAAATCTTAGAGGCGCCTATGATAATGTCTCGCCGGTCCTCGGCACCTGAAGGAAAAACATCGAAATGCCCCTAACAGGCATTCTTCTGACCGAATTTATATAAGCGTTTCCCTATTATTGACTGGTGCGTGAGCAGATGTAGTGCAGGGTGCTGCGGCAGATATTTTTCCAAACCGCGATGAAATTGGGACGAAGAGGAGATTAAAAATATGGAAAAGCACGTTCGATTCGATACTCGAGCTCAAATTCACGTGATGTATGCATGGGATTATGCGTACAGAGCCGCTCGCCGAGGCCGGTGGGAAGAAGTTGCACGTGATCATGAGCGATTTAGATTAAGAATTGAAAAATGCGGCAAACTGATTGAATCTGTATTGACGGAGAAAAAAATTTAACGGAAAATGGTATACTGATATGCGCCTTCGACGTGTTTCGACCTGTTTCGAGCCCTCCCATTACCTTCGAGAGCGGATGATGCCATCTTGCATGTCTGAACACGCTTGAGCCTGCACAGTGTTTATATATTGTGACAAACCGCCGGAAAATGAGGCTTTGATGTTCATGGAATGCCGCTATGACGCGCTTAGTCGCGTTCTTGCTATCAACATGGACGGATATTCTGATTGCGTTCTCGGAGCCAAATATCCGTGGGAATTATCAAGGGGTGATCTTAAGAATATAACGAAGCCTATGATTTTAAAATATTTTAGTCGATCAATTCATATGTTTCATGATCGTTTACCCGAAATCTTCGTGCAGACGCCGAAATTATGTCATATCTGCCTTGTATGGAACATTGGAATACGCCCCACATCATGACTCATATCGATGGCCCTGCACCCTCTGTACGAAATTGTCAAATGTGTCGCCGCAAAGTGTGGGCCGAGAAAAGTGTGGAAAATCCTATTGGGTCCTAGAATTGAGAGTTGGTGGGGGTCGGGAATTTGGAGGGCCTATATAATATCATGATGCGCATCTGAAGTGCTCCAGTTGACATGCAATACAGGCGACGTGAGCTAAAAGAACGATTGCTCTTGCTTTTAAAAAATATCGAAGAAGTAAAACATCTTATACGTACGAGGTCTGATCTGAGCTTCATTATAAATACATTGAAGAATACATCAATAAGTCGAAATGGATTTCACAAGTATCAACAAGGTGGGAAAAATGGTAGTATTTTTGCCAACAAAAAAATTGGCTGAACTCTCCTTTCAGGCAGATCATCCGATCTCCGACCTGAGAATAGTCGAAACGAAATTCGGGAGGAGGATCGTGGCGGATATCACCAACGATTCCTCCGTATTCCTACCTGCAAGATTCGTGAAAGCGTTCGACGAGAACAAAGAAATATTCAAAGAGATGATTGACGCTGCGCATACAAATCCACTCTATATGAACTACTTCGGTGGGAAATATAACAGCGTAGAATTCAAACGCATCTGACGCCATCAAACCATCAATCCATCGCGCCTACTATGGGGTCGTGACTCTACGCGAACGATGGTGGCACTGAAAAAAGTTTTTGAATCCATAAGTGCACATGGTTGAAAGAGTAAAAAAAAAACGTGTGGTGTAAGGATGGGCAAAAATGATCGATTTTCGATTACATCGATTATTTTTTCCGATTAATCGAGTATAATCGATTATTTTTGGAACTCGATTAATCGGCTGCATCGATTATTTTCGCTCACAATCGTTTTTTTTTTTCAAATCCTGTGAACCATAGACCAAGCATTGCCAACTCAAAATCCCGGCCTGTCACTAGCTCGCGCTGAGAAGGTCATGATTTGGGAACAAAAGTCGCCAGATTTTTCTATGCTTTTTTTTTTAAATTAAAACGCTCTTATAAATGTTTTTAACGTTTGTGCGTTTCACACGTAAATACATATTTATTTTTATTATATTTATATTTATCATCACAGAACAAAATTAATATTTTAAATTATTTTCGTTACTCCATTAATCGACTACATCGATTGTTTTTTTAATAATTGAAATTTTGCACCGCGATTTTTTTTTAGACTCGAATTAATTTTTCTTGAACGTTATTCCTAAGTAGCCGTATTTTAAAATGCATTGTCAAGTCAAATGTGTGAGCAGTGAGAACATCATTGGATTATTGTGTAGTATTATTACATTTACTCATCCGACATAATAAGATACAATTCATTAAACTCGAAACCCAATATGACCCAACCAACTCCAAGTAAACCCAATACAACCCAATTTGCTCCAAGTAAACCCAATACAACCCAATTTACTCCGAGTAAACCCAACCCAATATGACCACACCTACTCCAAGTTAACCCAATATAACCCTATCGGCCTCAACTAAATCGAATACAACTCCAAACACCTGGTCCTGGGCAGCTTATTGACTTTTTTCGAGCATCTTGATTAACCTTGAAAATGTCCAATAACATTGTAAAAAAAACGTCATAGTTTTCTCTGAATGCATTTTCTAATCATTTTCAGTGAGATCCAACACTTCGAATTGCACAATACATTTACCATTTGTAACACAGGCTTTATTTGAAACTTATTCGTAATCTACCAGAGGTACATCATGCTCGGTGCAAATTATGTCTTCGTTCGTTTTTGAATAAATAATTAAAATTTCAGCGTAAAATTGCCCGAACATTTTTTCATTAGCAGCCGAATCAGTTTATTAAGAGCTTGTTCGATGCAAAACCTTTTGGGGATCACGAATATTCTATTCATCGTGTTTGGTGGTCCGTATTTTAACAAAATTTTGAATGGGCCATCAATGATTACCAAACGATTTTCCTGCAATCAAAAGTTATTTGAAAAAAATTGGAAACAAAATAGCGTATTTTTCCGGCTAGCTTCACACTATCAAATACCTCAACCTCACCAAATCATCACTACCTAGACGCAAATAATTTTCTCACTTTTTTACGTTAACTACGGACCGCCGAACACGATGAATAAAATATTCGTGATCCCCAGATGATTCTGCATTGAAAAAGTTCTTAATAAACTAATTCAGACAATAATGAAAAAATTTTCAGGCAACTTAATGCTAAAATTTTAATTGTTTATTTAAAAAAAAAAATTTGATACGACACCATATGCACTGAGCGTATGAAAGAGTACCAATTAGGTTCTAATAAAGCACGTGTGGTAAATGCATTGTGCAATTCGAAGTGTTGCATCTCACTGAAAATGATTAAAAGTGGACTCGGAGAAAACTATGACGAGCTTTTTTATAATGTTATTTGGCATTTTTAGGATAAAACATGATGCTAAGAAGTCAATAAACTGCACAAGACCAGGTGTCCGGACTTGCATTTGCATTTGCAGACTAATAGGATTATATTGTGTGTAGTTGAGGCTGATAGGATTATATCAGCTTTACTTGGAGTCGTTCGGGTCATATTGGGTTTGCTTGGAGTCAGTGAGGTCGTATTGGGTTCGCTTGGAGTCGGTAAGGTCGTATTGGGCCATAAGATTGTTAGGTGAGAACATTACAATATATCCACGGAAAGATAAAATCATTATAGAGACCCAGGATAATCTTTTACCATTAATTAGACCAAGAAAATTTAAAAAAGCTAATAATGTAGGATGTGGTTTTAAACCAATTCGATTCATTTGAATCTATTTTTCAATTGAAATAGAATTAATGTATCCGCCATTTTTTCATACATCTTTAATTTCTGGTTCAGAATTAATCACACGAAGCGTCCACGTCTGAATTAAATAGTATACGTAAAACTCTCTATATACGTAATGAAGATTTGGTGGAGATAAGGTATGAGGATTTTTCAATTAGTTTTAATTTAGAGAAAACCGCTTGGTGATCATAAGTGGCCTAATTGAAATGTTTGACGTCCGATTTTTTGTTTTTAAATAAGTTATCGAAATTTTAATGTAAAGTTGGCTGAACATTTTTTTATTAACCGCCGATTTTGCCGTTAATGCATAAAACATTCGGCCAATTTTACGCTAAAATTTGAATAACTTTTTTTTTAACTATTAACTTTACTGAAAAACGTTTGAATTGGGTCACGAATCATCACCAAGCGATCTTCCTTAAATCAAAACTAATTGCAAAATCAAATACCTCATCCCCACGAAATCCTCACTACTTAGACGGAAATAGTTTTTTTCACTTTTTTTACGTAAACTACGGACCGCCGAACATAGTGAATAAAATAATTGTGATCCTCAAACGATTCTGCATCAAATAAGTTCCTAATGAACCGATTTGGCCGTTAATTAAAAATATTCGGCCAACTATCCGCTAAAATTTTAATATTTTATTTAAAAAATTGATTTTACTTGGAGATGGTTGGGTTGGGTTGGGTTTGCTCGGAGTTGGTTCGGTTATATTGGGTTTACTTGGAGTCAGTTGGGTTGTATTGGGTTTAATTAGAGTCAATTAATTAAATGTCACTAAAAAATCACTGGAATGGGTCCAAAGTCACCAGATTAGGTACTGGTCACCAGATGAAAAAAAAAGTCACCGGAAGAGTGTCGAAAGGTACTAAATCTGGTGATACAGAACGGACTGGGCATTGGAGTGGTGGGGGTGCTGCCGAGTAAGGAGACAAGGATAGCTATAGCGATATGTTGAACGTGGTAACGTTTACTCTGTGAATAGAGCATTTCGTCTTTCTTTTACAAACGACAAAAGTCTTCACAGATATGCTGGTATTTTTGGGCTCATTGGACAACCAGTTTTGGATTAATTCATAAACGAACAATAAGAATTTGTGTGAATGTCATATATTAAGAAATAAAACATCATTTTTAACTGAACTGTAGATGATTATTAGAAATCTTTTCCACTACCAAGTCTTAAATACACCCATTCGAAAAAATACAAAATAATCGATTATCGATTAATCCATTATTTTTCGTCGATTAAATCGAGTCGTGTTCGATTCTTTTCCTTGAATCAATTGATTGATTGATCGATTATTTTCAACCGAGTGCCCATCCTTAGTGTGGTGCGAAATGTATAAGTTGTATTGAAACCAAATATGTAAAACAATTTCCTATGGTTTATTTCAATAAAAAACACACATATATTTTTCGATAAAATGTTTCTATTTATTTAAAAAATCCTGCGTTTGCACAATGCTTAATGTACCAGCTCCTTAAAGATTTCACGTTTGCGTTGGCACAATTATATTTTGAGTCATGGGGATGATGAGAACATCCTCTGTTGTTTGATATTTTCGATAATTTCTGCAATGACGGACAACCGAGAGTTTCCATATTGACAATATGTGCCGACGAATCCGTGAATTGCGCAAACCACGTCCTCTTCTCTAATCCCTTCACGTAGATGGTTCGGGCTTGTTTCAAGATAGCTCGAATTGTTGTTCCAGCAGCTTCATACGGCGTGTCGCCTGAATCCCATCGTATTCCATGAAAATTTCGTTCCAGCCATGAATTCATCGTTGTGTACTTCGCTGGTAGAGAGTTCCATGGGGTTGGAGGTTTGAAGAAAAACGTCAGGGGTTCGGCGTTTTCAGAGATTTCGGCAATTACTATTTCTTTGAGCACAAATTCGTTTATGGGTTTCCTGAAGCCTTGAAGATCAACGATAAAGTCCATGGCGCTGACTGAAGAGAGTCGATTCATCTTTGAAGGTTTTATACCAATTTTTTTACCCCACCACTTATTGGATTGTACTCAACAATACGATCATGTAGAATCAAGCAATACGCGGATGTATTAACAGAAATATTATTTCTTGCTTCAAATTCAAGACGAATGTCAACGGGGCCTGACTTGAGAGAATCATTCTGCTTCGAACAGTCGATAACGACTAGAGGGGCATACTTTAGAAACTCGGATTTTTTTAACCACGGCTCCGTTCCCTGTTGTAATAAGTATTCTGAAAGTTTGCATACATCTCGTATAGTAGGGCGTACTGGTTTTGCTGTATGTTTAGGTTCAAATTTCCATATGGATAGCATTGCGAATTCAAATATAGTTTAACATCGGCGAGATTACAATGATCGAAGTTACTCGCGTTCTTCTTTTTCTTATTTTTCCGATCAGTCTGGAAAGCGAGAATGACATATCGCGGTTTTTCCAGCTGAGTAGAAGTCTTGACGGTCCAAACATGCTTCGAGGTCGCGGGGAGCAGCGGATATTCATACAGTTCCCACGTACGATAGCTCATAGAGATTGGCACATCTCTGCCGATAAACTTTAAAAGTTGTATTTTACGCTGATCGGAGACTGTCACGTATGGTACAAGCCATTCTACTTTTTGCAATACAAGTTCGAACTCCTCATCAGCCGTCTGTACAATAGCATTATCATCAGTCTTCGATCTCGATAGAATCAGCTCATGCTTGGCATTTACGACAATTTTTCGATAATCTTCGGCAAAACCGAGCAGCATACTTAGCGGTATACATACGTCAAAGTTGCCCGCTGCATCTATGATTTGCATCGTTTCTTCAACATCAAGCCAGCCCGTGTTCTCGAGCATAGATCTCTTACCGGGACTCAGAGATGAATATCCCTTTATTAGACTCGTAAGACCTACATTTTTGTTTCGATCAATTTCAATAGCGTTCTCTAGTGGATCGGACGACCACTAATTGACGGTCGTTTTTTTCATGGTCAAAACTGGCTGGTAAAATGACCATAAAACGACCGAAGTTCGTTAAATGGTGCATTCGAAAAAACGACCATGTGACGGTCATTCGCCGCCTTTGACCGTCAACGACCATTCGTACTTTTTCAAACCCAAAATCACCGTGAACAAAATGACCGTCAACGACCATTCGTACATTTCCAGACCCAAAACGACCTGAAACAAAATGACCGTCATTGACCGTGAACGAACATTCGTAATTTACTCCGGCTGAAAACGACCGTGAACGACCATAATGATCGTTGAGAGTAGTGACCGTCATTGACCATCAACGACCTTTCCTTATTTTTTAGGGCTCTTTGTAAAACGACAATTACTGAATTTTTCGGGGGTCAAACGACTTTAAATAACCACTCTGGAAGTTTCCTGGTAGGTAATAATTGCCAGGAAAGGACAGTAGTAGAAAGAAGCGGAAATAATAACAACGGAAAAAAGGAGTCCCCAGAGAAACAGTTGCAAAGTGGTGTTCGCGTTGTTTTTGGGATCGGGACAGCGGTACGCAGTACCGAAATACGGAATTTTTATTTATATTTTGTTCCAGTTGCTGTACACATAAGGAGTGACTCGAAACATTCATCAATTTCATTAATTAATATATTTCTGGTTATATAAATGTCTTATTGAGTAATGTGATGTAATTAAAGTGATGTAGTTACAAAAGTGGAACCACCGCTCGTGGTTTTCTTAACCATATTGCCTGTCGAAGTTTTTGCGCAATATTATCGCGGGATCAAGTTGACATTCGTTATTTTTTATAGAGACTCGTTGCGGCTGACTCTTCGAGACGTCGCACATCGCCTCGATGACCGTCCTCAAAGATGCGTCACCCTCTATAAAAATCATTTAACGTTATCATTACAAATATGAAATTCAAGTAAAAATTTGTATTGCAGTGATGGTATTACCGCAGTACTCGCTGTTGCGGCATTCCGTGATCAAATCATACCGGGGCAGCTCCTTACCGGTAGCTAGCAATGAATATATGTACACCGTCATCATTTTTATTTTGTCAAATCTACAAATTGAAATTAAAAACGTTTCCATATTACGTATCGGCATAGCGTATTTACATTATAATAATTACCGAGAGTCGTTTTCTTTTTGCTTACCGGGACACGTTTTCTTTGCCTTCGGAATGAATGTCGTTCACTATAAAATATTTGTCAAACAAATACTCTGCGTATTGCGGTACGTCTGTCCATTCTATGAAATCCTTTGCTTGTGTCAGCGTCAATCCTTCGTTCTCCGCATTTGTCGTCGACGCCCAATCGTACAAATTCATGATCGCTGCCACTTCATGAGACCAGTCGAAGATACGTACATTTCCTGCAAGCGTTGGTACGAAAAATTGTTAGATTCAATGTTGATTTCCTTCAATAAATATATCGTTTACATGAAACATTCTTCAAATTGGCAGAAATGCACGCGTAGCACATGAGGGTGATTCATTTTTAAGTTTTTTTTTTTCGCGTTACACCTTTTGAAAGTAAAGATTTTAATTTCCAAAAGTATGTCGCGAAGGAGTTTCGCTGTCGAAAAATTCTAAGTGGTGCTGCGTTCGACCTTTACACCTAAAAATGCGGCACCTCTTGGAATTTTTTGTCAGGGAGTTGAAATCTATCCTTTGAAAAGATGATGCGAAATGGAAAATACAAAATCAACCACCCTAGTGCACATGTGTGCGTGCGTGTGTTTGTGTTACTATATCCGTGAGTGATATAGTTACACTCTTATGGAGAATGGTCTCTTACTTACCGTTCATTATTAGTGAACAATGCAACGTTAATACAGTTGACATCTCGTTATCGGTAAAGTTGAATCGCTGTTTTATATCCTCCCAAGTAACGAGGTGCTTTTCATTGATTGATCGTTCCCATTTATCTCCTTTGTACGACGACAGTTGCAATAGTTCAACGAGATCTTTACCGGTAGGGGGTATTTGCCAAGAATCAAGCTCTTCGGAAAAATTGTTCACGTTTTCAGTACCGATTTTTTTGACGGTTGGAATTGTTCTGACTTTGCTCCCACCCGCAACGTCAGGACGTATCGGTACCTCCGCTACAAGACATTCCCTTCTTATTTCGTCGATCTCGTCATCTTCATTCGATGAGTCCAGTTGACGTACAACTCTTTTCTTCTTTGTGTTTTATTTTACTGGAGGAGCGATTACTTCGCTTTCAGTAGGGGTATCGCTATTCAGCGATGAGGTGTTACTCCTGGTAGACAAGTTTTTGTACCGGTACCTATCGGTTTTCAATTTTTGCGATAACCAGGCTCGTATTGCTTGTTCCGTCAATTGTTGTCTGTGCTTTATACGATGAATTCCCTGCATGCCGTTGCAGACATCTGTGAAATTACACATCATCGTTACGATAAATATTTCAAGGACCCTTGCAATTTGTTCGGGTATCGTACTTATCGACTGTTTACCATAGAAAACGTACAAATTATACGTTGTTCATTGGGTTGAAATTCGAAGGAAAACAAATTTATGTTTGTACAACAACACAATGTTGAATGATCTTGATGAATACTTTTCTATCAATTATAACTAGCGCGTTACCGATTGAGAAGTTTCCAAAAGAGTCATCGAAACATTTATGGTATCGGTACATGAAACCTGTCCTTGAAGAGGGTGAAATGAAATTTTGATGGTCTCACTCGAATTAGTTCAAGAGAATTAAAAGTTTCATAAAAAGTGAGGACTTGTAGGGGTTGGTAAATATAGAGGAAAAAAAAATATTATTTTTGTGGAATTCTTTTCAACCAATTTGAAGGCTGAGACCTTCAAGATTTTATTCAAAACATCTACGGCGTGTTTCGAAACATGTCTACGGCGGAACACTTTCGTTTACTCGAGCTGCTGACACTCTACGCGATTTCACGGGTCCGGTTGAAAGGGATGGTAACAACGCATCTTCTTAAGCGGTGACGTTTATATTATTCAATCATGCTGCATCGACCGCACGCCGCCGCATCATGCTGCCGCAAATGAGACGACACAAAACGAGAACAAAGACCGTGCTACGTAATTTCAATGTATCTGCATCATTTACTTCGGTTGCACCGCTTTCCTCACAACCGGACCAGTGACAACGCATACTCTGACAGCGGGCTTACCCATTAAACCTTTGATCTCTTTCTGACGTACAACGCGAGAAGAATTGTCACCCGATTTCCGTTTCAGCAACAAATTTGCACGTTCCTCCTCCGTTCAGAGTGCAACAACCAAATGGTTCAATCTCTTCTTCATTGTATTGCTTTCAATTGCACATACGCACGTTTCGGAATCGAACTTGAGGTTCATTGGCCCCAAAGTTACCTTGATAACAAACGATAATGTTTAATATTTGTAAAAAAAAACCACACTTCGTGGTCTTTATACAATTAATTATATTATCAAGGCGTTACCATTCCATCAGCGTTACCATTCCATCAGCTTTTTCATCTTCTTAAGACTTCTTTCAAGCATCTCCTTAATTTCTGTATTTTTTTTCTTTTTTTTTTCTCAGCCGAAGTCTCTTTATTGCCGATTGTTTGTTTCTTTTATCATGCAAAGACGGCTTCGCGGACTTGCGTTGACTCGGAGAGGATGGAGGCGGGAGGTCATCTTCCATTTCGAATGGCGATTCGTACTCGGCCGGCTCAAACATTATGCTCGAGGCCCGCGAGGATATACTGCTCGGAACAGTATTGACCTGGATCATGTTAGGTTGCGGACGAACTTCACGGCTTGGTGTCTTACCGCAATACTACGCAGTCGATGGCACATTTGTTATTTGGTTATTTGTAGTGATGTGACAAGACTAGATGAGAAATAGAGCTGCTCTCGAAATGTCTTGTCGTCGAGGGTCAAGACATTTCTGAATTCAAGACAAGTAGTTTCATGGTGGAGATACTGTAACAGGGCAATTAAACTTACTTCGGTGCTTTTTTTCCTCTCCCGTGATATCCGTCGTAACTCGGTTCTGTACTTTGCACCGGTCAGTCGTACCGGTACTATCGGCGGAACGAGTTGTACAATGCTCGTGATTACCGGTAATTTACGTTTTCCGGATGTTTTCGCCTGTTCGGAAAACAAGTGTTCATTAGTAACATCGTCGGTTGTCACTAAATGTTTATTGGCGTCAATTCCCAAATTACAACCGTATTTGCCAAATAGAAACTTGGACACTATCTCCAAAACTATCGACCGCAGAGTTAACAGTATACACGTACTTTTTTGGTCGGTGTTCGATTCCAGAGATAAGGATTTTTTAAATGACGCTTATCGTGACTTCGTTTTTTTTATCCTCATTTTAATAATTGTAATGGAAAGAAAAAAAAGTCCCCTGGAATTATTTTCTCCGAGCGATAGATTAGATACTATGTCACATCAAAGTTTGCATTTCCAACATGCAGAAACATGAAGGGTCAAACGATTATAAACGGTTTTAACATTTTCCCTGACTTCTGAAGCAAATTACAATAATCCATAACTTTGCCAGGCTCATGGAATTCCATGACAATTCCAGTTTTTCCAGATTTTTAGGCCAAGTGGCCACCCTGCTTTACCCATGAAATGAAGACGTATTTCCCGAAGGTTAATGTTTTCTTATCTCCAAATAAATTTTACAGAGTGGGATGTGATCATTACAATGTTTTTTTACTTTTTTTTCTTCGTCGACTTTTTTTTTAACATTTTCCAAAATGAAGTAAAAGGCCCGTATTCAGCGGTCACTATTAAGTTGCTATTAGCTACTAGTATGATTATTTTCCCCAGATCTAACTAGTTAAAAGTGCACCCTACGGTGTCATTTTAGGGCGATATTTTTGTTTTTCACTCATCACCTGAAAAGTCTTGAGTTTATATCTAAAAACAAACCCTCGCACAAGGAGAACGCTGTCAAAAAATATTTAGAGGTAGCTCAACGGCATTAAAGTTTTCCCATTTCATTAACATGAGATATTCGTTTTTTTTTTTCACCATCATTGGTCCTCCCAAGTCTGACTAAATCGTACCGTCTTTTCGCAATGGGGTTTTAAAGAGAAACGAATTCTCTGCAAAAAACTTATTTTCACTCACACCTGTAAAATTAAATTTTCATTTTAAATAAAAAAAATTATTTTAAAACTATTTTAAAACTAAAATAGGTTCTTATTTTAGTTATCTAGAGTTCGTGATCTTAAATATCATCAAAAGAATCACCCGACTAATGTCACAAAAAAATCCCTCCACGTTTAATTGAGTTTTTATCACTATTATAAAAAGATTTAAAAAAAAAACCCGTTAATCTGTAAAATAAATAACTTTATAGATTTTGCGACGCCGAATAAATAATAATCCAACAGCCGAAATTTGTTATGCATGCAAACCTACGAAAACATTCATTCTTATCGACGTTTATTCATAAACAGTTATTAAAAAATTAGTTATTTTTATAAAATCATTATTTTATAGGTCAGATAGAAATTTTCGTAGAAAATGAGGTTTGTACATTAATTACTCGTAAACCGTTTATTTTACGGATGTGAGTCAAAAAACGCTTATTGTACAGAATTCGATGCTCTTTAAAAACTCATTAGGAAAATACCGTACGGTTTATTCAGGCTTAGGAGGACCAATAATAGTGAAAAAGAAAAGATTTTCCCATCTTAATCAAATGGGAAAACTTCAATGCCGTTGAGCTACCTCTAAATATTTTTTGACAGCGTTCTCCTTGCGCGAGGGTTTGTTTTTAGATATAAACTCAAGACTTTTGAGGTGATGGGTAACAAAAAAAAAAATGTCGCCTTAAAATGACACACCCTAGTGCACCCGTATTCAGCACTCGGTTTTAACTACAATTTCTTGAAATTTTCTTAAATCGGGACCCTAGGGAAAATTGAAAAGTGGGTCCGGGCACCTTTAACGAGCATAAACATGAAAACATGGTGGAGAGTATTTTGAAACTGTAAGTGCGAGAACTGACGCCCCAGTTAACGGAGGAGAAATCACTCTCCGACGACTCTTGATTATCTCCGCTGTGATGGAACTGAGTTCGAGGACCCTCATCGCAGCTTGACGGAGAAGCTAGTTCCTTGGTTCATATCTGCGTTAACCTGTGACAGAGGCCATATTGTACACACTGACAATGAGACATTTTCTTTGCCATTAAAATCCAACGTCAGTCGTCCCAGTCTTCTAAGGTATGAAAAACAATATTTAAATGTCAATAGAAATAACGTTTGGTATTCATTCATGGCACTAAATAGATAAATAAATGAATAAATAAAATTATATATATAAACATAATTTTTTGATAACTTCAGAACTAAAATAACTCATAAAAACATAAAATTATCAACAAATTATTATATAAATATAATTTTAATTATTTATTTATTTAGTGCCATGATTGAATACCAAGCCTATCCGTTGACGTTTAAATATTGTTTTTCATATCTGAGAAGACTGCGACGATCGACGTTGGATTTCAACGGCAATGAAAATTCTCAATTGGATAAGGCAAATGTCTCAAAAAGTGTGCGGCCTCCGTCACAGGTTAACACAGATATGGACCAAGGCCTAGCTTCGCCGTCAAGCTGAGACGACGGTCCACGCACTCAGTTCCATCGCAGCGGTGAGAATCAAGAGTCGTCGGAGAGTGTTTTCTCTTCCATGAAGCTGGGGCATCGGTCCTCGCAATCAGTTTCAAAACACTCTCCGATGACACTCGATTACCTCTGTTTCAATGGAATTGAGTGCAAAGACCCTCGTCGCAGATTGATGGAGAAGCTAGGCCTTGGTCCATATCTGCGTTAACCTGTGACGGAGGCTATATTATACACACTCTTCGAGACATTTGCCTTATTAATTTGAGGATTTTCTTTGCCATTGAAATCCAACGTCAGTCGTTGCAGTCTTCTCAGATATTATCAATATTCTTTGCCGTTAAAGTCCAACGTCGGTCGTCGCAGTCTTCTCAGACTTAAAAAAAAATATTCAAACATCAATGGATAGGCTTGATATTCAGTCATGGCACTAAATAAATAAATGAATAAATAAATAAAATTATATATATAAACAAGGTAATTTTTTGATAACTTCAGAACTAAAACTCATAAGAATATAAAATTATTAACAAATTATATATCATTTTTATTTATTTATTTATTTATTTATTTATTTATTTATTTAGTGCCATGATTGAATATCAAGCCTATCCGTCGATGTTTAAATATTGTTTTTCATATCTGAAAAGACTGTGACGACCGACGTTGGATTTTAACGGCAATGAAAATTCTCAATTGGATAAAGGCAAATGTCTCAAAGAATGTGTATAATATGGCCTCCGTCACAGGAGAACACTGATATGGACCAAGGCCTAGCTTCTTCGCCAAGCTGCGACGACAGTCCTCGCACTCAGTTCCATCGCAGCGGAGAGAATCAAGAGTTCGTGAGGAGGGGGATATAAATAAACACTTACATTCGCATTGAAGCGGTTCTCGCTGCTTTGGTCCACGGCAACGGTACCGCCATCCACGGAACGCTCCTTATGGATTCCCGAGTTGTAATCGTTGTTGTCATCTTCGTCGTCTGCCTCCGATGTTGATTCTCCCTGCTGCAGAAAAATAGTATTATTCATTTTCATATAGGTAATATATTGGCACGTCCATATGGTAATTTTTTCCAAAAAATTGCGTTCCGAGTTTTCCTTTTTATCATTTCCTACTTACATCAACATTTACACGTTTACGTGGATTATACCTCGTACGAATTTTTCATATGAAAATATACTTACGCCGATTGTGTTTATGCTGTCATCAACGGGTGCGATCAATTTTGCAATCGTGCCGGATAGAGTCCCGTCCTCTTCATCGCTGGTACCGGTACCGTTTCTTGCATCTTCCGACGACGATAAGTTACTCGCTCCTTTTATCTTAAATATTGCGAAATTTGAATAATATCCCTAGCAGCTTATCGATACAACATATAACACTGATGAAACAAAAAAAAATGCGATATATTCAAGTTAGAAATTCTTAATTTCATGGTTAAAGCAGGGAGGCCATTTGGCCTGGAAATCTGTATAAACTGAAATTATCATAGAATTTCGATGAGCCCACAAAAGTGATGAATTTTTTTTTATTTTCGCAAAGTCAGGGAAAATGTTAAAATCGTTTATTGTGATTTGATCCTCAAGGTATCTGCACCTTGCAAATATAAACTTTCATATTGCATAGTATCTAATTTATCGCTCGAACAAAATAAAGCCAGCGCACATTTTTTTCGATTTGAATTATCAAAATAAGGATTTAAAAAATCATATGGATATATACTTACGTCGATTATGCAGTTGTTGATGGTTTCAATCTCGAATGGAATCAAACTTTCAGTCGTCCCAGAAGGAGTCTCGTCTTCGATTTTTTTGTTCTTTCCATCGATTGTACCGGTATCATTTCTTGCGTCTCCCACCGACGCTGTCAAACTTTTATTCATCCCGGTAGTAGTCTCGTGTTCCATTTTTTGATCCTTTTCATCGCTGGTAACGGTACCGTTTCTCGCGTCTCTCGGCGACGATGTCATACTCGGTTCTATCATCTGACATGTTGAAATTTGAATATTATCCCCAGCAGGGGATATTATCAATACAAAAAATGTTAAACTTAGACATTGCAGTTTGCACTTATAGGGGATTTAGTGCCAACTCGGCTGAATGCTCGATCCATCGTCGTAATTCCCTGACCGAGAAGTTCTTATACTGAACCACGTTCGAGTAGGCCTTTCATCCCGATATATGATTTCACGAATTTCGATCATTTACCTCGCTATTCGTTGAGTCACAATATGCCACGACAGTAGTACACTCCCTTCGTAGATCCTCCTTCAACAGAGTATTTCAACAGTGTTAACAATAAATTTGAATCATAGCTTTTATAGTGATAGTTTCTATCATCGAACGTTCAATTATTCTAAATTCAGAAACAATGCAAAACGGGTGCATTCGACTATTTCGCCAAAGTCAGATACGACGATATCGTCATAGATTGCCGGTGGCGTAGACAAAAAAAGAGATTGCCGGCGGAGGGTTTATTCATTATCAGATCAATTCACTGATAGCTGTACTTACATCGTCACTATTATCGCTTGATACCTCAGCGATCGTTCTTATGCTGTAATCTTTTTGTACTGAGTACAAATTACCGGTATCCCTGACGTCCGCACTCTGTAACGCGACAAGCGAAAATTTGTATTTTAGTCGGTTACGAAATCAGAAGCAAGTTTGGCGTACTTATAGTCTACATTTCATACTTACGGCTGCCTTTTTCCTCAAAAACTCGTCGATGGCATCTTCTTGGTGGATTTTCACCATCCTCAAAGTTTTGGTGGTTACTTTCTAGAAACATACATGCAATAGTATATATTTTGAGTGAAACTGCAGGGTTACGTTTGGGCGCAGAATTATTACAATATACTTGGTTATAATTACCTCGACAACTTGCATTTCGTATATTGTGTTTGGCTGTATCGTCTTCGGGTCGTTGTTGTTCAAGGGTGGGCTAGCCACGGTACGAGGAGTGAACGAGAGTTTCATCTTTTTTATACGATTTTCTCGACCAACGTTGGTACCGGTATCCACAAAGCTTGCTGCCTCTTCTCTTGTTTCTTATCGGAAAAAAAATATATATATTGTGATATTATTGTGACTATAATTTTTGTGCAGCATCACATAACCTTAAATCTTTTTTATTCGAGTGGTGCATGCACATCCCTGATCTGTACAATTATTTTGCTTACTTGTTAATTTTATCACTCGAACATGGTGATAATAATTTCTACCGTCTTTGAATTCCCGCATCCTCAATGTTTGTTGGTTATGAGTTGTGTTCACCACTGACTCTAACATCTTGCCGGTACACGGCACATCGTACTTGCACTTTTTATGATTCCATCGATAAATTTCACGCACAGAAGTCACTAATTGTTTCATCTCCGGTCCAACAAGCTCCACTACACAGAAATGAAAATCCATGCTTGGTTAATATTAAAAAAAAAGTGTATCGAAAAAGAACACGTTGGGGAACGTCAACGCGTCTAAAAAAAACCGCGCGGTAAGCGACGCTTACCCAACAGGGGGAGGGGGTCAGCAAGCGCGGGAAACGACGCTTATCCAACAGTGGGAGGAGGTCAGCAATCCAGAAGCGGCAAAAATAAGGATTTTTTTTTTGTCGTTTTACCGTTTATGGCTCGCCCGCGTGCTCGTGCCACGCGCGTATGAGCGTTCGCCCACGGTTGCCGAAAAAAATGTGTACACCATGCGGTGTTGCCAAATAGCCTTACGTGGCATCGAATACCGGTATACGCGGGTATACAGAGAATGCTTGTCCGCAACCAAGAAGGAAATATATAGCTTGCTACGTACGTATCTCGTACTATATAACCATTCTGCGCAACTTGTGCCGCAGCCAATTCTCAATTTTTGAACGGTAAGAGGACTTTTGCCTGATTAGCTGCGGCGCAAGTTACGTTGAACGTTTAACGAGAGCATACGCAGCCAGCTAGACGGCCGGCGTCTCGAAGGTCTCGAAGCTACCCGAAATATCGAGTCGAATTTTTTTTGCGCGGCAAAATTATAGCATTATTTCTCTCCACTGTTGGTAAACAAAAATTGTCCATACACAGGGTATTGACGAATATACCTATATCGAATTGAAATGGGTACTAAAAAGACAGAGCCAGAAGTAGTATGTTACATTTTTTATTAATTTCGTTATAAAATAAGAAATTATAATTTTATCACACAGAAACGTACCAGTACGAGGTTTTGTTAAGAAAATTAAAATGAAAACAGATTTTTTGATTAACAGAACGTGTTGAAACTTTTTTCGTTCATTTTCTTATAAAAAATAAAAATAAAAAAAATGGTAATTTTATTATCACTCATAAATGTACTGGTACGAGGTTCTGTAAGAAAATTTTAAATGAAATCATATTTTGTAATAAGAAGAACGTTCGAACTTGTTTCATTCATTTTATCAAAAACAAAAATTATAATTCTATCATCACAGAAACGTACCAGTACCAGGTTTTTTAAGAAAATTTAAATGATAACAGATTTTTTGATCAACAGAACGTGTTGAAACTTTTTTCGTTCATTTTCTTATAAAAAATAAAAATAAAAAAAATTGTAATTTTATTATCACACATAAATTTACTGGTACGAGGTTTTGTAATAAGAAGAGCGTTCGAACTTCTTTCATTCATTTTATCAAAAACAAAAATTATAATTCTATCATCACAGAAACGTACCAGTACGAGGTTTTGTTAAGAAAATTTAAATGATAACAGATTTTTTGATTAACAGAACGTGTTGGAACTTTTTTCGTTCATTTTCTTATAAAAAATAAAAATAAAAAAAATTGTAATTTTATTATCACACATAAAAGTACTGGTACGAGGTTATGTAAGAAAATTTTAAATGAAATCATATTTTGTAATAAGAAGAACGTTCGAACTTCTTTCATTCATTTTATCAAAAACAAAAATTATAATTCCATCATCACAGAAACGTACCAGTACGAGGTTTTGTTAAGAAAATTAAAATGAAAACAGATTTTTTGATTAACAGAACGTGTTGAAACTTTTTTCGTTCATTTTCTTATAAAAAATAAAAATTAAAAAAAATTGTAATTTTATTATCACACATAAATGTACTGGTACGAGGTTTTGTATGAAAATTTTAAATGAAATCATATTTTGTAATAAGAAGAACGTTCGAACTTGTTTTATTCATTTTATAAAAAAAAAAAATTATAATTTTATCATCACAGAAACGTACCAGTCCGAGGTTAAAAAAAATGAATGAAAACACGTTATTTACGGTTATTACTTTCGTGAACACCGAGAAAAGCTGACATAATTAGTTTTCTGTCACGTGTGTTGGCGGACGCTCCACCACCGCTCAACAGGTACCACTTGTTGCATCGTCGGCACGATGTCATGGTCGCATTAAGTTCGCCACAGTTGTAGCACACCTTTCTTTCGCTCCGTGGTTTGTTACACGTACTTCGTGTATGACCGGTCTCACCACAATTCCAACATTCGTTGGAATCCCTCACCGGCTTCGGCCTCTCTATCTGCTGTCCGTCAGGCTCCGCGCCATACCGAAAAATCACTTTTTCCGAATTGTGAATAGTAATCGGTACACCCGGTATTGTGCCGATGGGTATTTCAACTTCTGGTGTTGACTCTTCTATTTCGATAAACTGCATGTTCATTCTTCCTGGCTGAAAATGGTTTAAAACCCAGCACTTATCATACGCAAAGAAGAAGAGATTTTTGGTTATTTAATTGACACACAAAACATTTATTACTCTGATACTTACCGGTATAGTCACGTTCACTTCGTTGTTTTTTGTGCCGCTGCTTTCGGTGGTGCCAACGGTACTGTAGCGATATCTTTCGATTTCTTCGGGGCTCATTACCGGTACAAGACTTTCATTATCCCTCGATTCCGCTGCGCCTACTCTCATGTCCGAGCTCTGCTGTGCATGCCACCTTCCGTGTCCCCGCGGCTTCGCCTTTTTATTTACAAAAATCGAGACGGTGTTACAATTATTAATTGCAAGTTGATCGAAGTATTCATTGTCATGTTCGTTTGCGGATTTGTTGTACGTACCGGACATTCATTTCTCCTAGTATTCGAAATTTTGGCCACTTTGCCTCTTCCTCGACCTGCGGCGAACGGTAGAGTCGGATTTATCGGTAGGAACTGCAAATTTTTGAAAAAATTAATGAACGGTGTAATTGTAGTGTACTATAAGTTATTTTTTTTTAGACTTACCGGTAATGCTCTGCAGGCTTGCTCGCCCTCTTCGTCGTTGATCTGTCGGATGAGGCAATCATTTTGGAATGATTGGCTGTAGAGATATCTTTCGATTTCTTCGGGGCTCATTATCGGTACAAGAACTTCATTATCCCTCGATTCCGTTGCGCCTACTCTCATGTCCGAGCTCTGCTGTGCATGCCACCTTCCGCGTCCCCGCGGCTTCACCAATTTATTAACAAAAATCGAGACGGTGTTACAATTATTAATTACAAGTCGATCAAAGTATTCATTGTTATGTTCGTTTGCGGATTTGCTGTACTTACCGAACATTCATTTCTCCCAGTATTCGAAATGTTGGCCGCTTAGCCTCTTTCTCGACCTGCGGCGAACGGTAGAGTCGGATTTACCGGTAGGAACTGCAAATTTTTGAAAAAATTGATGAACGGTGTAATTGTAGTGTACTATAGGTTATTTTTTTTAGACTTACCGGTAATGCTCTGCAGGCTTGCTCGCCCTCGTCATCGTTGATCTGTCGGATGAGCCAATCATTTTGGAAGGGTGACGATATCGAAGGAGGTGAATGAGGCCACATTGACACTTGTTGATTATCAATTCTTCGATGACTCGATATTATTTCCGTTGTGGGCGGGAGAGCCCATGATGTGGTTGTGCCTCTCGCATAATTCTGGAAAGAGCCATATAATGTTGGTTAGCGCAACGACGATCACTTCCAACATATTACGTTCACATGTATTTACTTACTAATATATGGTTCATATATACTTACGTTATTGGACGGATCGATTGGCCAAGGCTGGCCGCATCCGCTGCAAATTGGTCGAGCGTGAAATGGCATATCCATAGTGTTCAGTTGACACGCTGTGGAAGTTTCTTTGTGCACTCGGCAAACACGTGTTGCTTTATGAGCAGCTATGCAAAATGATTGTTTCGAGATACCGGCAACGACTGTTGATATCGGCTAGCCGCCTGCGCATGCGTTAGGGTGCGTTCCCACTGCGCGCGTCGCGTCATAATTGCAAATCGATTGCAATTATGACGCGACGCGACTCGGATATGATGAAATAAATTGGCGTTTTGATTGGTCAACTCATGATGCGACGCGCGACGCGCGCAGTGGGAACACACCCTTAATCCAGGGGTCGCGGATTGGTTGATACAATTTTATCAACTAATGAGCATGGACCGGGGACGCTGATATACTTGTATCAACCATACGTTGATCAAGGATTTTCGGTAAGACATTTTTTTCGCTATCGCTTTTTCGGCGTCCTTTGGTACAAAAAATTGTTTCTTACTGAAAATAATCGTAGGGTGCCGAAATTATGCATTAACTTGCAGATTTTTTTTTTCCCAAATATCGAATATTTCATATAAGTATACTGACATTTTTCTTGGATGAAGTATTGTTTCGTACTTTCGCGCCTGAAACGCGCGCATGCGGATACATAACGCTTCCATAGAAGTTTATTTCCTTGGTCTCGCGCTCGCACCTCGCACCCCCTGATCGGAAGTTTCACGTTTCACCACGCACGTCGTGTGTCGTGTGCGTCGTGTGCTACCATCAACCATCAAGAGACAAGAGACACGGCATCGTGGCAGCGTCCAGCAGCGTCTTTATCGTTATCGTTTACCATGGACTGGCAAAGGAATAAAATCCGTTTTCGTGGTACGCAGTGTATTTTAAGAAATTGATTTTAATTATTGTGTATAGTGCCGAGTTTATTATAAATTATTAGGTGGAACTCGAAGACGGGCAATAACGCGATACCGGTAAAACGTCGAGTGCTGCGTCATAAAAAAATATTCGCCATCATGTTCGTGTATTAAAACTAATGCGTAAGTGTCATAATTATACTTATAATCTTTGCCAATCAAACGTAACCTCGCTATAAATATTAACTTTCACACCAACACACTGTGTGTTTTATTTCATAAAATTGCATAACACATAAGTAATTCCAACGAAGTCGTAATTCCCAGATAGATATGGAATATTTCATCGATTATCGCCAACATTTATTGACCTTGACATTTTTTTCGCTTAATTTATTTATTCGCCGTAGTACTATATTAAAAAATCGTCTGTGATTTTTTCAAAATTTTTTAGTGAACCATTTTTTTTGGTGAATTTTTGATGAAATTTTTGTGAAATTCTGAAAAAATTCACCGATATTATGCCCAAAACCTGATTTTTTGAGACTTGTCCGATCATGAACTTGTCCGATACAGTCGGCTCTTTCAGCAGAGTTCGTGTTCCCCACAGGGATCCCGGGCTCTGGAAAGATGGCATCCCGCTCAGCGATTCGATGCGCCAGCCAGCGCGCAGCAAGCAAGCGGTCACCGCTTTAAGTATTGGCCTCGGCCAATGCTTCTTAATTCGGTGATTGCCAAAGCCACGCGTCGATCGCGTACCCATCGCTGTCAGTTCATTTTTTAGTATTTTTTGGTTGAAAATTTTGCAGTCACGTTCGGCAAATCCTTCCAGGTCCAATCATAAAATTTTCTCGACGTTGTTATTTGTCTGTCAGGAGGCATTCTAAGACGCCAGTATAGCAATTCTCTTTACGGTACCACCTACAGGCATAGGTAACCAAAAAATGACAACACCGAGAACATTTTATGATTGTGACCTCAAAGTCAAAGAATTGCCAAAACCTGACCAAGAAATTTTCAACAATCAAAAACTACAAAGACATCAAAATTCAGTTGAATAGGCGCTTTGATAATAGGAGACAAATACCACAATCTCCAAAAATCCACTGTATTATACCTCAGGGAAATTACGATTGATTCAAAGCTATTTTCTTATAGCTTTGATAGCGCCGAAATCATATATCATAAAAAATATGAATGGTTAATGAGACTAACAAGGAGAGTATCAGGCCTCCGGGTCATGGATTCTGCTCAAACTTGCAGATGTATTTCATTAGCCCTAAGAATCAAACCTCTCATTCGTAGTTCCATCTCATAGGCCATTTGTCGCTTGCTTCATGACATAAAATACCATTTTTCACCAATTTACTAGTTCTTCCCTACCGCTCTATACTGATCCGGTCAACTTGGATATGTTATTGAAACTTTTTCAGCTAATCATAAAAATGAATATTCCATGCGTTAACTTACCATATTCAATGTTGGTTGTTGCCGCTGGGCCAATACACGCTACGCGCAAGCAAAGAAAAGCAAAGCAATGCAATGCAGATCGAAGTGAAGATTTATATTACAATTCGTCTCATGGGAATACGCATAGTATTCATGCTTTGAAATACTACGCATATTTCCACAAGACGAATTGTAATATAAATCTTCACTTTTGTGTGCATTGCTTCACTTTTCTTTGCTTGCGCATAGTGTGTATCTGTCTAGCGTGTCTAGCATGCACTGCATAGTGTCTATCGGTCTAGCCGCAGCGACCAACATGGAATATTCAATGTTGGCTGATACACGCTTCGTACAAGCAAAGTGAAGCGAAGATTTACATCATAATTCGTCCTGTGGTAATACACATAGTATTTGCAAGCATGAATACTATGCATATTCTCATGAGACGAACTGTAATATAATTTTTCGCTTCGCTTTTCTTCGTTTGCGTGTAGCGTGTATCAGCCTAGCGGCAGCAACCAACATTGAATACGGTAAATTAACACGTGGAATATTCATTTTTATAATCGGCTGACAAAGTATCAATAACAAATCCGAGTTGACTGGATCAGTACAGAACGGTACCGAAGGATCGATAAACTGGTTAAAAATGGTATTTTATGTCATGAAGCGAGCAGAAAAAGGCCTATGGGATGGAACTACGTATGAGAGACTTGATTCTTAGGGCTAACGAAATACATCTGTATGTTAGAGCAGAATCCATGATCCAGAGGTTTGATACTCTCCTTATAAGAGTCAATTTCACAAGTTGAATTGTAAAAAATAAGAAAAAAAATGACTTATACCCGACTGAGATAAATTGCTTTCTTCATTACTCCTTGATGGAATATTAATAAATATACTAATCAAGTCATAATTATATATTCAAAATAACGATTTTTAAATTCTGATTGTGTTTAAAAAAATAAAATTTCTAAACCGACCATTATCGGACAAGTCTCAAAAAATCAGGTCTTGGGCGTAGAATATCGGTGAATTTTTTCAGAATATTCGAAGGGTGTATTCTTTTCGAAGATTCAATAATTTACAAAAAAAGGTTTCACTAAAAAATTTTGAAAAAAATGACAGACGTTTTTTAAATATAGTATTACAACATATATAGAAATTGTACGAAAAAAATGTTGAGGTCAAATGTCGGCGATAATAGACGGAATACCCCACATGTAAAATCTCACTCCAATATATCCTGCTCGTTTTCTGTTCAATTTTTTGTACTGTTACATGCAGATATAACTTATCAAGTGTACCGATACGAAAGAGTACAACTGAGCAATATGCCTAACCGTGGAAATGACGGACAGAGAAAATGTGGATCATCACCTGCAAAAAGGAACCGCAGCATGAAAGCAAGAAGGAAAGCATTGTTACGATTGTGCATCAACAATGACAACTTTATTGAACAATTTCAATTCCCCAACCATCTCAATTATGTAAGTACAAAAATGTGTATTTTCCAAACTCGTGCGCTTTGCAGCTCCGTTAAGCTTGTTATGCCAATATAGCATAACAGAAAAATGAAAATGTTAGAATTAGTCGCTAATTAAACGCTATTTCATTGCAGGAAAAAAAAAATTTTCGTTCTAGCCGTTTTCGAAAAAAACGCGGCAGACCTAGCTTACAATTAAGTTAGCATCGCCATATTGCAAAAATCATATAAATTAAGCTGAAAACTAAAAAATTCCAACGCAAGATTTATTCGCTAATTAATCGCTGTCGATTTGCATCAGTTTCGTTTTCCTAAAACCACCCCCACCCTGCATATCTCCCTCGCCCCCAGCCATCCGTCCCCAAAACTTTTTGTACATACGTAAATCGGTTAATATATCGACGCGTGAATTATTCACTAATTAATCGCTGCCGAATGACTTCGTTTCCGCATTCCTAGGACCACCACCTCCCTAGACATTCCACCCCTGACGATGAATTCACGCGTCGATAAAATTTCGAATTTTGGGTCGTCGCGTAAACAGTTTGGTTTTTTATCGCCAGGGGTGGAATGTCGGGAGAGGGGGTGGTCTTAGGAAGCTAAAACTCATGATAATCGACAGCTATTAATTGGCGAATAAATCTTGCGTTGGAATTTTTCGTTTGCAGCTTAATTTATATGATTTTTGCGATGTGGCGATGCTAGCTTAATTGTAATCTGGGTCTGCCGCGTTTTTTTCATAAACGGCTGTAGCGAAAAAAAAAAATTTTCCCGTAATTATAGCGTTTAATTAGCGACTAATGCTAACATTTTTATTTTTTTGTTATGCTATATTGGTATAGCCAGCTTAACAGAGGGGGTAAAACAAATTAATTTCACGTGAAAACAGAAAATGCAGTGATTATTATAGGACTTGATTGTCCTTACTATCTGTATTGTGTGGCTGGTGATCCACCAGCCTGTTAGTGGGGGTCTTCCCCGTTTACATTTAATAAATAAATAAATAAATAAATAAATAAATAGATAAATAAATAAATAATTTCTTGCACAAAGTTTTGTTTCAACTATTCGTTAATAACTTTTTGACATTGTTAATAAATATTCTAACAATGTGAAATATAGCAGAATTTTGTCAGTTATTAATTCGATCGGAAAGTACTGAAATTTTACTCGAATTTTGTTTTTGTTCTTTTGGATGTATGATACAGCCTTAAACTTCGACAATTACAATATTTTAAGACGAGGCTAAACACGCACGACGATCGCTCGAGTGCCAAAGAGATAGCGTCATAAGGATCGTGCGCGAGGGTGAGTGAGAGAAAGATAACTGAAAATCCTCGAGGGTACTTTCTCCTAAACGACGCAACTGATCGTAATAAAAAAAGCTTAGCCACTTTTTGCCAACATATTGCAGTGGCTAAGCTAAGAGGGAGAGGGAGAGAAGTGGGAATAGAGAGATGAAAGAAAAAGAAGAGAAATGTTTTATTAATAGACAAGTAAAAATAGAATTTCACTTTGCACTAAATTACAGCTCTTATTTTATTTTTTTATTAGGTTTAGTATCACTTACTGAGTATAAAATCACAAAATGCTAACAGATTCCGGTGGAGCTTCAGGCGCCATCTTAAAAAAACGTTTTTGGCCGATATCTTGGAAACTATGCACTTTAGGGCAAAAGTCATAAGACTACTACTGTAGAGAAGAAAATTTTGCACCTTTTCTTTTATATAAGCTTTTTTGTAAAACTTACCTTTTACGATTTATGGCTCATTTAATGAACAGGTTTTTCTGTTTCGGCCGATAACTCTTCTAATATTGGATTAATCAATAAAATGCTTCTGTACATTATTAAAGATCAATCCATTTCCCACAACTTTTAATTGAAACTTTTTTTTCTAATGTTCATACTTTTCGAGCCATGTGACGTTTAATGTTGGACTACCGGGTGCAAGGTCTAAAATGACGAGTATGCATAATAGGTATAGTATAATAGTGAAGATTCAAGAAATTAAGTTGAAATAATATCCCTAAAGTTTATATATTGAACAATCAAAAATTTCCCTCCTTACCTGAAATGGGAACGACTTGTTTTCTTAAACTTTATTATATTTCATACAATTAAGGATGTATTGAACGTACCTTCCCAACCAAAAGTGACTTTCGTCGACAATATTGCATACTTTATGATAAGATAAAAATCGGGAAAAATTCAACCACAATAAAGACGATAAGAAGATTAATTTTAAAAAATAATAGAGCCAAAAAGTTTTCAATAAATTGTTTAAACAAAACATTGCTTACCAAATTTTATGGGAATTTTTTTGTTAGTAGTAGTAAGTTTTACTAGCATAGCCTTTTCGGCTTTTTACAACGCTCTCATACACTATTACATCACTGTTACACTGGGCCCACTATTTTTTAGTTTTTCTGTTCATTTACGGAACTATTTTTCTCTCTCAATTTTTGCAACTTCATTGCTATTGGCCCAGTGTATTTGTGAGAACCTACAATTTAAGGTGGGTTTCGAACCGCCGAGCTCGCAGAAAAAGCATCTGGAAAAATCCATTGGTGCCGGCCGCGGGATCGAACCCTGGTCGCCTGCGTGGCAGTCCAGAGTCGGACCAACTGGGCCACTGCTCGCTCTGGGAATTTTTTTGTTATTACACGTCGAATGAATTCGTTGATTTTTCTGACTACACATGAATTTATTATTTTTATTTTCTTATCATTTTGAAATTTTGGTTTTCGAAAATTTTGTAATTTTGAAAAATGAAGGAAAAATCGTGAATTTTGAAAAATGAAGGAAAAATCGTGAATTTTGGATATGTTTTCGTAAAAACGTTGTATATTACAATTAAGAAATGTCCAGGGCATTTAACGAATAGGTTCGTAGATACAGCCCTTACAAATTTTCGAAAACCGAAATTTCAAAAAGTTTAAAAATTTTTTTAAAAAATCATGCGCAGTCAGAAAAATCAACGAATTGATTTCACATGACAAACAAAAATTCCCTAAAAATTTAAGCAATGTTATGTTTAAACAAATTATTGATTACTATTGGGCATTATTATTATTAAAAAGTAATCTTCTTATCGTCTTTATTGTGGTTGAATTTATCCCGATTTTTATCTTATCATGCAGTACGCAATATTGTCGACGAAAGCCACTTTTGGTTGGGAAGGTACGTCCTGTTACATCCCAACCCAAGCCTACTACGTCAACTCACATCCTAGTATAATCCTGATACGCCAACCTACACCTGATCATTTCTCTACGCCTCAACGGTATCCTACCATACCGACGTAGGCAACAAGGAAGACTTAACTGACCGCGACATCACCAAACCCTGCAGGCAGATTTCTGTAGGACTGTTAGCGACAGGAGATAACAAGTAAGGAATCCATAACCAACCACATAAGGAAGGCTTGCAAGACGCATGTGTCTTAACAAGGAACAAGAAGGGAGGACAAAAACAATCAATACCCTCCAGCATCGCGCAAGGAAGTAGGGGAGTATCCAGACGACACGCACTCGATCCTTGGCGCCAAGAAACACGTAAAACCCAGCATCCCTACTCATCTCAGCTTTCAAAGGCAAGTACGCACCCGTCTCGCCAAGAGCTACCTTCAACAAGACCCAATGGCGCCACGAAGTCGGATACACTTCCCACCTCAGGATAAAGAGCAAGAGAGAGGAACCAAGAAAAGACAGAGACACCAACATACGATACATGACAAGATCTGGTGACGAAGCAGAGATCGCAACTGCAAACTATGCCGGACGATCGTATGATTCATCCCAACGAAGAACCCAAAGGGATGAACAGTCAGGCATTCGTCATCAACAAAACTCCTTATTTGGAAGTTTTTCCCACCACCAACTCGAGGAATCCTGGACCAAAAGCACAGCAAGATCGGATATAAAAAGGAGACATCCAGCAGCCAAAAGCAGTCGGTAGCCAGCAGCCAGATCGAGCAGAAGCTCTGTACTAACAAGTCAATATCCGCAGTCGAAGATCGGGAGCCTACTGGAGCGGAATCTCTGTCCGAAGTCCTAATCTCAAGTGCCACACCCAAGTCAAAACTCTTGACCAGCAAATATATTTAAAGTCGCGCTCAACTCCGTATCGCTCATCACCGAGTCACGTTACGAAACCTCTTTGCAAGCGTGTACTACCAAGTCGAGTATCCGAAATCCCCTATCTTAAAAGCGCAGTCGTTCCGGCATTGAACTCTCTAAGGAAGGCCGCATTCGTTTTCCCTAGTCAAATTTACTCGCAACTAGTCAATTAGACGAATAGATTGTGTGCGTGGTGTAGCGAATTATATAACCAACAGTAGTAAGTGTATACCGGGGAGACATTCAATCCTCCCCCGTGTTGTAGTGCAAATAGAGGAGTTATAATATCCTCGCTACGTTGTATTCGAACAATAAAAATATATATAATCAATACTTCGGTTGACGTATCTCACCAACGACTCCTGCGACGTACTTGGTATCACCCCTACATCGCCGCCGCAGCCGAACGAGCTCACCCTCATCCAAACGGTGCATAATCAGAGTGAGTATAACCACTACCGCTAAAACTCAGCTACTCATATTAGCTAATATCAAAATTCGGCTCAACGGTCTCTCCAATCCTCCACCCCTCTGGTCATTTTTCCCATATCAAAGACGTGACTTCCGTCCCTGGTGTAAAGGACTTAATTGTCTTGACCCGAAAGAGAAGTCAAAAACAACCTTCTCGTGTTGCGTCCTTATCTAAATTCCGATAAGCTCCCGGGGACGTAACAGTCCGACACATCCTTAAAAAATATTTAGTACTTAGGATTGCTCCTGGATTAGCAAGTAATTATTAATTATGAAAAAGTAATATTAAAATGAAAGAATAGTAAACGGGAATATTTGTTAAAAAGATATTTTAAATTTATTTTCAGAAAAAACGTGCCATAAGAGATAATTAAAAATGTTATCAGATTTTCGAGCGTTTTGAAGGCGGCGAATATTCGACCATATCCGATGGTTCCTGTCACGTCCGGAGACGGTAGGAAAATCGAGTCAAGCGTCGAGCGGTAAACGCTAACCCTGTTATCACCCGGATGGATAATAGGTAGTGGGAAAGTATGCTGATAGACCTCGAGAAGCCTTGTTATTCGGACTAGGAATAAATGAATTTGTTATTTAGGAATATGTCAAAGGGATCTAGGATTCTTTAACATGTAATTAATTCTTCTGTAGCAATCCTACACGATGAGCAACAATTATCTAGGATGTCTTGTATGCCCGAATTATAGTTTTGGGAGTTTAATATAGGATATTCTCGTAATAGTGCAAAGGGATCTAGGATTCTTTACACACTTGAGATCAATCTACTAAGGGCAAAGGTTATAAAATGAGCAACAATTATCTAGGATGTCTTGCAAACTCAAATTATAATTATATTAAACCAATACATAAGATCTTATAAAGATTGTGAATTTACCTTAACGGAGAGGTGTCGACGTTTATAACTTGTTTTGATGATTCGATGTTATGTTAGTTCGATGAACTCGCACAATTTTCGTAAACTTATAGATTAATTCCTTTTGATAAACACTTGTTCGATGAACTTTAATAATATTGGTAGTTTATATAAACTGAGCAACTCTACACGGAGTCAGCGGTGTAAAATAATCTGTGGTAAATATAACTTTTAAAACTTCTGATAATTCTTATAATGTGAGCCCGGAACTGCGCTTCTGACGCGACTGTGGTTATGACGGAACTGGTTTTTGGGCAAAAGGGGTGCCTTTTTATAATATCGGAATCTCAATAATGGAAGGGATTTGAATTTTCAAATATGGTAATAGAGGTGTAGCTTATCTCCTGCTGAGATGGACTATCTGTATTTTTGAAAGAGTGGGGTTAAGTGAATCGTGGGAGGTGGGGTTTACAATTTTAGGCATCGCCGCTTTTGGTACTTTCATCTAGTTTCTATTTCTTGAGCAGCAATAAAAATCAGATTTTACGACTTGTCATCCGAGTGTCATAGGGCTCCTGGCCATCTCTATGGTTGCACTCGGAGCTCGGTCGGAAAATTCTTATTACTGCTCTCATGCCGAGGTCCCATACAGGTCCATTTATGTGGGGGTGGAGGAACACGTGCGCTCTGTGGCTAATGTGTAACATTGCATCTTGTGTGGTGTGTGTGAATGAACAGAGAGCGGTAGAGTGAGAGAAAGAAAGAGTGTGTGGCGTCTTCGAATTTGGGCATCGGCGTGCTCGATTTCTTCTACAGTTCTTGGAAATTCTTTTCCAGAGCGGCAATGAAGATATTATTAGGGTCTCTTACCCACGTGTCTTAGGAACGCTTAGCGGCTTCCTTTATTGTAACACTTGTGGCTCTTGACGAAAACATTCTCATGCTGAGAAGAGTCAAGCAGGCCTATGCATGTATACATATATATATTGACGCGTGGCTATGTAATAATCGTGGAAGGGGGTATTTTTATAGTTTAGTGCTGCACCTGCGGTTCACAGTTCGTTTTGAGAAAAACGAACTATGACTTCAAAAGAACTTGTCGCATAAATTTGGAAGTTTATTGCTTCCCACATGCAGAGTTATTACGAAAATCTAGGTATGTGAAAAGTTTTAAAGATGCACGTTTTGGTTTGAAGTTCGTGTGGGTTTCGACTTATTTTTAAAAACGGAAAATAAAATTAAGAAAAAGGAATTTTTAAATTGTAACGTTGTACGTGACATTCCTCTTCATCTTCGTGACCCTCTTCGGAGGCATACAAAGAATATTGTAAGGCCTCAATGAACTATAAATTGTAGAGATAAACAAAACGGTTACCTTATATGGAAGAAACCGTTAGGCTGGCGTAGCGCGGCGTCACCCGCCGAGCGGCGGCATTTTTACATTAAACGTTCTATAGCTCGAAAAGTATAAACATTAGAAAAAAAAGTTTTCAATAAAAGTTGTGGGGAATTGATTAATCTTTAAAAATGGACCGAAGCATGCTATTGATTAATCCAATATTAGAAGTGTTATCGGCCAAAATAGAAAAACCTGTTCATTCAATGAGCCATAAATCGTAAACGGTAAATTTAAAGATATGTTTATACGAAAAAAAAGATGCGAAATCTTATTCTCTACAATAATGGTGCTTATAACTTTTGCCCTAAAGTGCACAGTTTCCGAGATATTGGCCAAAATCGTTTTTTCAAGATGGTGCCTGAAGCTCCACCGGAATCTGTCAGCATTTTGTGATTTTATACTCAGTAAGTGATAGTAAACCTAATATTAAAATAAAATGAGAGCTGTAATTTAGTACGAAGTTAACAAAAAAAAACGTCTATTTTTACTGGCCAATAAGGAGGTTCACCAGGCAAAGCAAAATGAACAGAAAAATCTGAATTTTTCTCACATTTTCTGCACTACTTTTAAAATTTGCTTCAATTATTTGGAAATTTTCACCTACACCATTTCCATGAAAATTTAGTATCTGGCAAGGCTTTTTTTACATGCGTACTTATGGCGTATGATCGCGCACGTCCTTCGATAACGTGGAATCACATTTAATATTTTTTTTTTAGTTCGCCGGTCAAGATCGGAGTGAGTGAGGGCAAAATGAGGAGATTGAGTGCGGGAGGCAAAAAAGAAGGAGTAAACAGCCAGCACTTTTAGTTCTCAAGTTTATTTATTGGCGTAGTCGAGGATCACACGAGAGACGCGGCCGCGGATCACGCGGAACGAAAAGGTTGTAAAGAACCAATATACGTAATTTTCAAAACACGCGAAAAGACGGAAAGTTTGCGAATAAATGATGCCAACACGGTAATCGAGACGCGCTTTTCCTCGTGGCTCGTCAAATAATAACTGATTCTTCTCTCCGAGAGTTTAGCATTGAACGAAGGCCCTCGATGAGAGGGGACAGCGGGGGTATTCAGTGAGCCGAGTTGATGTGTCTTTGTGAATAATGTCGATCCGAGTATAAGAGCATTTTGTTTACGATTTGATATCTCGACCGAACGTTGAGAAATTATGCTTTTTAAAATTTGGCATTTCTTCGGCCTTATTTGGTCGACATGTATCTCAAATAGCGAAAGTTCCGAACAGCGTACGTATCAAGTATGAGCTTTGCCCCCTTATAACACCGGAAAAAGTGTAGAGAAAAAAAATACTTTTTTGATAAAATTATCAATAAAGCAGCATGCCAAAAATCAGATTAATTGTCCAACAATTTTAGTTAGCAGACAGCAGAGAGCGATTTTCTTCTAATTGATATCCAGTTCGGTATTTACTTTATTGAATCCATCGAGTAACTAATCGCCGAGCGACTCACCCTCGCAACAGCCATTAATTTTAAGATTTTCATATAAGTTGTTGTTCAGTAATTCATGACGGAATATCTAAAAGCACATGGTGGTAATTTGTTGCATGGAAGGCAAATTAATTAAATTTAAATGTTGGTACCATTGTGTAATAATATTGGTACGTAGCTAACGCTATTTTGTTTTGTCGAAAGTACCGAATATTAGCGACAACATACAACCAACAAAGAGCGCGACTCGTAGCAACGGTGACAACGACAAAGAAAATGACAACTGCAATGAAGGAGCCAACGCGAGCATGTCCAGCATCACTGACGAAACAAATTGCGATGTTTAGAACAGCAATGAAAATTGCGATTTCCCGATTGATTCGCACGACAGTAGCAGTGAGACGGATTTCGATTGTACCGACGATAATAACAGTACCAACAAGAACGATGATACTGATTCAACATCGGATCAATCTGACGAGCTACCGAAAAGAATGTTCTCGATCACAGGTACCGGTATTGATTCGAATGAAACAGTATCCATGAGGCCTAACATAACGGAAAGTGAAATACTGTGCCAGGTCATTTCCATATCAATGCGACACCATTTAACATACGAAGCGACCATTGAAATATTCAATATCATGATTTCAATAACGAATAATAGTAAGCTACCATCTACGAAGAGAAGCCTGTGGGCAACATTACTGAGAAATGATCAATTGACAATGACTCATCACCTGTATTGTCGCATATGTCACAGCAACATTGGAGAAGGTACCGTGCCAGATCGGGATTGTGCTTGCGGAAAATGCGGCCCTGATAAGCCGAAAAACTCGTTATCATACTTTATTCAGGTGAGTTTAAAAGAGCAGTTGAACAATCTATTTTCTATACCAGGAATAGTTGATTCACTGCAATACCGGTATAGACGCAAGAAAAAAAATGCAAACGGTACGGAAGATATATACGACGGAATAGTGTACAAAAAAGAATGCGAGCCTGGTGGTTTTTTGAGCTCGGAATACAATTATTCATTCACATTAAACACGGATGGCTGCAAGGTAGCAAACTCTTCAAATGCCAGCGCTTGGCCAGTACTATGAACGGTAAATGAACTGCCGCCTCATCTTCGAAAACGGAACATGTTACTCGCTGGTATTTGGGTCGACAACACTCATCCGAATTTAAATTCCTTGCTCTTTCCATCCGTCAAAGAGTTGCACGTTTTATATACAACAGGTATAACGTGGAAACCTACCGGTACCGATACCGTTACGAGCAAATTTGTAACTCTCATGTGTGCTGTTGATTCCATCGCCAGGCCTGCACTTCTAAACATGACGCAGTTCAACGGGGAATATGGGTGCACCTTTTGTTATTCCAAAGGGAAAGGAGATGGAGCGGTTCGAACGTACCCTGTTAATGAGAACGCTCCTGCTCGTACCGACGAAGAAATTCGGAGGCATATGAGAGAAGCACGCGAGACTAACGAAAAAGTATTGGGTGTGAAAGGTACCTCAGTACTTAAGGCACTACCGAAATTTGATTTGGCTTGTGGTATGATCGTCGAAAGTATGCATAATGTTTATTTAGGCGCAACTAAACAACACATCTCGCTCCTTATGTTTGGAAGGGTCACTGATCCTTGGTACCGCGGTACTCCCAAGTTATTGGCGGTAGTTAATTCATGACTTAAAAATATACGAACACCTAGCAGAATCTCGAGGAAACCTAGAAATCTGGAAACTGCTAAAAATTGGAAAGCATCAGAGTGGCGAAATTTGCTACTGTACTACGGCACGATATGCTTGAAAGGAGTAATTCGTGATTGTGATCTGGAACACTTCACGTTATTGTCGCAAGCGGCATATATTTTAAACAAGGACTCGATAAGTACCGCTGAGCTGCAGGGAGCGAGACTGTTACTTGAAAGATACGTCAAGCAATTTAATGAGATCTTTGGAGAACGGAACATGACTTTTAATATCCACCTGCTCAATCATTTAACGGATACAGTGGAAAATTGGGGGCCGCTTTGGGCCAATAGCGCATTCCCGTTTGAATCTTTCAATAAAAAAATAATAGACTCGGTAACAAGTTCAACGGCAAGGCCACTGCAAATTGTTACACGATTCTTAATGAATCGATTTATGGAAAGCCACATGTACGACGAAAGAACCCCACAGGTAACAAAACGACGAATACATTCCATATTGAACTCTGGAAAGAAAAGCGGGCGAATAAAGTTATTGAATGCACCAAAAAGTACCGGTACTGAATGTAAAGTCCTTGGAAAAACGGTTTCTTATGAACCATCGCTTTGGCAGTTGGAAAGTTGCACGCTACCGATTATCGACCTTCTTCGATGTTGGTATCGCCGCGGGCGACGATAAAGGGCGTCGAGTATAGTTGTCGGAAAAGAAACGAGAATACAAAATCTTGTAATAAATTCGTTTTCGTTAGAAATATTGGATTTGGTGAAATTTTGAACATCGTCCAGTTTGATCATAATGGAGATGCTGTGTGTGGCCTTTTTATTCAATGCTTTGACGATCTCAGAGCCACTTCAGAAGCCCAGCACATTCGACGAATAATATCAACGGCAGACTGAGAATTTGTCACAGTCGACGACACAGAAGGACCGGCAATAATAGCCTTCCAACCCGACGGTACTTACGGCATAAAATTGGCAAACGTGTTCGAGGCTGATTAGTCAAGTGTTCTTTAACTTTAATGGCAAAAAGATTAAAGCTGTTTCAATATATTGGTCTTATTTTGCTGACTCGACCGTCTTAACTGTTACCAGTACCGCATTCGAAATACCAACAACAGCGACATGTGCTGAAAAACAAGGGTACTTTTTTCTAATTATGACTGTTACGATTAATCGTAATTATTTCAATTTAATATAATTAAACGAAACAAATATACAGTGTACTGGTAGATTTTTTATAGTGACAAATAGTAGCTTGTAACGATCACGAGTCTCAGCGGAGCTCGTCGAGACATCTATCGGGTGCGAGGTAGGGATCATCGATCCACATCGACCCCCGGAGATTTCTCGCCTGCCGAAGCGTGTCACGTGGTCCTCCCTCCAAATACGAGCACCGGCATTTCGCCTAATCTCTCTTCCCAGTCTACCCGGAATCGTCTCGGGGAGAGCATCGTCGTTTAATAACGTTTGTGCACATTTATATCTATATATTCTCCCAGGCCTCCCCGAAACAATTTATTGTGCGCGTCATTCTGAGGTATGTTAAGATCATTATCCCTGCAGCGTCGTTGTCAAATTTGTGAGCCTTCGAGGCATATCGAACCTCGTGTTTCTTGTTTCTTGTATTATTCATCGAAAACGTTCCAGCACCCGAGTGTGACTGGGCCGTTAACGAGCACGAGAGCTTTATCGACGATTTATCTTTACATTTATGTTCCTTTTTTTTTTTCTTTGTACTCGCGATTATTCGTTGGGAACGAGTAACCGCGCATACGAATGTGTGGGTAATGAGTCATGACTCACGGATAATCGTTCTTGTGCATTCCGGTATGTTATTATGAGAAGGTCGTTAAATATTATTGCGCCATCATCGATATAGCTAATTCTCGAGCAAACCTCACTCGACGCCCGAGATTCAGTGTGTGATCGTGCTCATCGAAGTCTGTCAAGCTCCTTAAATAAGTTCTCCATATATTCTTTCGAAATGAATTTGCTTTTCTTTATTTTCCCTTAAAAATAAAGGTGAATTTGTTACAAGCTACGGAGAAATCTCGAAGAATATCAATCAATGTGCTATTTATTTCTATAATTTGTATGATCTCGGATTGCCTCCAATGAGCAAAGGAAAAAAATCATCGAAATTCAATGAAGTTGCAGTTTTCTACTATTGCTAAAGATTGCATGAGCTTGCACCTTCCGTGTCGTTTCCTAAAAGAGTAAACCTACAAAGCACAAATATTGTGGTATTGTTTCTATTGTATGTAAATATATATACTGTAACTAATAATAATGCAACAATGCCGACGCTCAACCAACCACACTTTACACTAAAAAGCGTATTATCACTTATATTATTATATACAAACAATTATATGTTATCTTCTGTATTGTATGTGTGTGTTGAAAAAACATTGTATTTATTTTATACTGTGCGCTCGTGCTTGCGGCTATTCATCTTTTCAATTAATTACTTGGTGATGAGACGCTGCCGCGCCTATTATAAATTGACGTTCAAATATTCATATTCACGCATGACAAAAAATAAACGTTACGCATTAAATATAATATCGACACCCCATACCTTTTAATGACCTTGCCCCTCCAACGTGTAAATTTTATTTTCCCTGCTTGATCGTATTCATTTTAAAACGAACCGAAAGACGACCATGAGCGACTGTGAAAAACGACCATAAAGACCGTCAACGACCATAAGAAAACGACCATAGGGACCGTTAACGACCATAAGCTTCGTTAACGACCTCAATTACCGTACAGAAACGACCGTTAATAACCGTCAAAAATGATTTAACCGTCAACGACCAAGAACAAAGATTTGGGATTTTTATGGTCGTTTTACCAACCACTTTTGACCGGCTGATTTTGACGGTCATTCCATAGTGAAACAAGGTAAAAAGTATGGTCGTCGGATCCGCTAGGGTTGAGCTCATATCGTACTTCTTCAAACAAAAAGCAAATAGCATTATTGACGAGGCTTGTGGAGGCAAGCGCTGCACCATAGGCTTCAGTCAGTTTTCCGCATATATGTATAAAACTTTTGCTTGGTAGAAGACATAGATCCTGATTTTGGATGGAAATACGTATCTCATCGCTGCTATTGAAAGTTGACGATGCATACGGCTTATGAGCATGAATCTCGCAGTGTATTATAGATTCATCGAAGTCGATGGGACTTTGTATATTTATTATTTCCTCCTCCATTTTACACAGCAGATGCAGAGGGCACAGAATAAATAATACCTTATGCGCTTTTTCCGCGCACTGTCAGACCCAAATTCTTTAGAAGTATTACGTTCTGAGGTGTTAGCACTTTGAGTGTCGATCGGCGACTGGTCACGCTCATCCATGATGACTTGATATTATGGGTTTTATTGAAGACTATACCCATGATTTTATATGTTATCGTATGGTTATGACTTCGCCGCGAAAATTTAGTAAATCTCCGTCTTGGTCTACTATCCGAAGCTGGGTGTTATCTATTGTCTTGCTCGTGATTGGTAGATAAATGACGTGCGATGGAACTTCAATGATTTTATATCCAGACAGTACAAACGGGAAAAACTCGTGAATCGTATGAGCTTTTCGCTCATTAATATAGGCACCGGCGGTAATGCTGCACTCTATACGCAAGGCGTTCACTTTGAGAATGGCTACGGGGAGATCAGATGTATGCCTTTCATTGGCTATAAGAATACGCGGTGTGAAACCCAAGAGAGAGCCGATAGAATCATTAGGCTTGAAATGTATAAACCCTGGTCGGAACGACCTGTGACGCTAAATCAGAAAATTGCGTCACAGGTGTCAGCACTTAGAGTGTCGATCGGTGACTGGTCACGCTCATCCATGATGACTTGATATTATGGGTTTTATTGAAGACTATACCTAAATTTACTAAATCTCCGTCTTGGTCTACTATCCGAAGCTGGATATTATCTATTGTCTTGCTCGTGATTAGCAAATAAATGACGTGCGATGGAACTTTAATGATTTTATATCCAGATGGTACGAACGGGAAAAACTCGTGAATCGTATAAGCTTTTCGCCCATTAATATAGGCATCGGCGGTAATGCCTCTATACGCAAGGCGTTCACTTTCAGAATAGCTACGGGGAGATCAGATGTATGCCGTTTATTGGCTACAAGAATACGCGGTGTGAAACCCAAGAGAGAGCCGATAGAATCATTAGGCTTAAAATTTATATCGCGATTACACTCGATTTCACTACGTAGCGTATTATTAATGGGTTTAATCGTAATTCGGCAACTCTGCCTCCACGTACTTCTCAATATCATCTATTTCATAGCTACCCGTCGGTATAGTTAATATCTTGTCTCCCACATAAATTTTTTTATTACCATCGGCTATATTAGGAATAGAATTGAAGGTTAGTAATTCAATGAGCCCTAAAGTGTAATTTTTGTGGGGTCAAAGTTCGATGCGGGAAAAATATTGAGCTTCAAGTGTAGATGACGTCCCGGAAATAGTTAGTGTAAAACTATCATCCATGACGGCGGCAAATAGTCAACTGATTCTATATTCATCATTTTGCACGTTTATATAGAGAATATTTTTCTTTGCCACTTAATTGCTGGCAGCGAAACTTTAGGCACAAGTGCCCGCATTCGACTGTACCATACTTCTGATATCCCTTATAATTATAATTCACGCTACCAACACCAAAACATCTCATCAACTCGACTGGAGGCTGAAGATTGCCGAAACTATCAAAGTACATGACATTCTCCCCCCTCTTTTTGTATGCAACCCAGTGTGTACCAGGTCCCATATCCTCATCTAAATTGATAATTGCTGATTCGTATTTTGCCGGTCCACTTTTCGGAAATTTATTTCTCATAAAAACTCCGCAAAAGTGTGGAATTTCCATGATTTTCGCATATTTGAGCAGATCAGCATCCGTTAAGGCTTGGGGAGGCAGCGTGATTTTCCGTTTTTTGAACCAAGACCCGTCCCCCTCTTGTTCGGTTTTAGATGCAGACCTTTACCCAAAGCAGCAGCTTCCATCATCTTATTATGTCTCTTACTCTCATCCAATTCCCGCTTAGCAGCTTCAGCCGCATTTACAGCCTTAGTGATAGAAGCAGCGCCACCTGACAGTGCTCCAGCAGCACTTACAAGGGGAGGCCACGACGTTGACATCACGGATTTTTTCCAAACTTTGTACACTTTTAGTAGTCCATTAGGACATCATAATGTGCAAGTAGTAAGGCGTACTACTCAAGCTTTTTTGAGAAAATCGCAAAAGAAGTTTTATGCGTCGTACATAACCCAGTGCGTTGTATTCACGGGCACGAGGTGGTGGTGGCCGAATGGTTAGCGTTCAAGTTTCGCAACTGTTGAATCGCGGGATCGAGTCTCGCTCGTAATTCCTTTTTTTTTTTTTTATTTTTTATTTTTCCAACACTGATCATTCGTTCATATTATTACAATTCAAAGGTAACATAATGAGAAAAATACGTGTGCTTACATGAGTTTTATTGAATTTCTAATTTTATTTGGCTGTTCCCAATTTTTTTATTATTATAACCATTATTATACGAACGAAAAATTTCTTCTCGTGAAGATGCTATTAAAATACATTATATCGTCCATCACCAATTATCAGCACCGATATTTAGGAAAATGTTGCGTTACGCATGGTTTGCATCCAAATTGTCGAAGGAAAGAGAAATTTTTCAAAATGTCAACGACGTTTGTTTTTCCATGGAAACTTTGAAGATTCCTTGTGCGTGCGGGGAAATCGCATTCATTCGATGTAGTAGATGCCGTTTCAATTTATGTTTTTCGTGTCTGTATGACAAATATCATCCTTCAACTTGTAATGCCGAAAGCACATCCGACGAATAATTGTACAGTACTCTTATATTACTCATTGTATTATTGAATAAAGTTATTTACACCTTTATTTATCGATCTTTGACTTGGGCTTATTATAAATATAATAATAGTTATAATAATAAAAATTGGGAACAGCCAAATAAAATTAGAAATTCAATAAAACTCATGGAAACACACGTATTTTTCTCATTATGTTACCTTTGAATTGTAATATATATATATATATGAAAGAATATGATCAGTGTTGGAAAAATAAAAAAATAAAAAAAAAAAAAAGGAACCACGAGCGAGACTCGATCCCGCGATCCAACAGTTGCGAAACTTGAACGCTAACCATTCGGCCACCGCCGCCTCGTGACCGTGAGTATAACGCGCTGGCTTATATACGACGCGTAAAAATTCTTTTGCGATTTTCTCAAAAAAGCTTGAGTAGTACGCCTTACTACTTGCACATTATGATGTCCTAATGGACTACTAAAAGTGTACAAAGTTTGGAGAAAATCCGTGATGTCAACGTCGTGGCCTCCCCTTGTTAGACCGGCAAATATCGGCAGGAGGAGCGGCAAAAACCTCCCAATTTTACGAGGCGCTGGTAGAATGCGCAATTTACTTTTAGCCTTCTTGCTACCTTTCCAAGCACCCTTTCGACCACGGCTTTTCTCATCAACTATTTTATTCTGTCCCATGCCTAATTTTGTTTTTTTTCACGCAATGCCCCATGTCTAGTTTAGTTTTGGCCTTCATGATGTTTGCCACACCCCAAGCACTTGCTCTCTCGGCAATACCCGCGTCTTTGGCGTATACTCGTTTCCAAGCCTGCTCGGCCAGTAATTTATCGGCTAAAGTTCTTGCTTCGAGGCTAGTTTCTTTTGAATATGCAATATCGTGCTGCTTGCAGGCTGCATCCAATGGATTAATGCCTCGATCACCTCGTGCAAGACGTTTAGATAACTTTGTACCAGGTCCGCAATACTGATACCCAGGTAGATGCAGCTCGACAGGGAGCTTGTCAATCAGACTATTGACCAAAGCACGACCGATCATATCGGGGATGACTGTTCAACTGGTGAATAATCCCTATAAAACCCTATTTATATTTTTTTTCCCCATTAGTCGTGCTCGGATGGGGACGGATGAGCTGCATGTAATGAATTTCGATGAATTTATGCGGGCAGGTAAACCACGCGAAAAACGTCATGGCGATTTGTTGCCTAATAGCATTCGCGCAGTATTCTGTGGCCCCTCGAACTGTGGTAAAACGAACGCTTTACTCTCCCTCATAACACATCCTAATGGTCTGAGATTCGAGAACGTTTACCTTTATTCTAAATCCCTCAATCAGCCAAGATATACATTGCTCGCACGATTACTCGAGCCCGTGAGCGGTGTTGAATATTTTCCATTCAACGTGCACGAACAAGTGGTGACACCCAGCGATGCACATCCCAACCCAATATTTATTTTCGATGACGTGGCATGTGAAAAACAGGATAACATTAGAGCCTTTTTCGCCATGGGGCGGCACAAAAATGTCGACTGTTTCTATCTTTGCCAGACTTATGCTCGTATTCCTAAACATCTCGTGCGTGACAACACGAATTTTGTGGTTCTATTTAAGCAAGATGAGATGAATCTCCAACATGTGTACAATGATCATGTCAATATTGATATGTCATATACACAGTTTAAAAATATGTGCTCAGAATGCTGGAATGGCAACAAGTATGGATTCATCACGATCGACAAGGATAGTCAAATGAATGAGGGTATATATAGACGAGGGTTCGATTCTTTTCTCAGTCATAAGTAAACGTGCATTGGAGACAGTATCATCTCTGACTCGAGGGTAGCAACATGAATAAACTTTTGGAGGAGAAGAAAGACGTATTGCGTCAAATTGTCACAGCGAGCGATGCAATCCGACGAAAACATTACATGATAAAAATCGGCAAAGACAATGCTGAACAGGCAATGCAAAATGTCTTCAAGCCAATAGTCACGCCATTGGAAAAATTGGTGATGCGGAAAAACGGGACGCCAGAGATGAAACAGAAACTTAAGGAGGAACTCGAAGATCGTATTGAAGAAGAAAGAGAAGAAGAACATATTGAGGATGGCGTCCATGAAGTTAAAGATGATCCAATGTTGGAAGATTTGTCTCTCCAGTCTGCGTACGGTTATGAAGAGGGAGAGCAGGAGGAGGATACAGCTGTGGATGTTGATGAATTAATAAATGAATCAACCTTGGATGTCTCATACGGTATACGAAACCTCGCTAACAATAAATTAATGATTGGAGATTCTCCAATATTTTTTGATTCTCAGCATATTCATGTACGAGATAAAAATTATCTAAAAACTGTTGGATTAGCGGAACTGTTGTTCCAAAAAGTGCCCCGCGTTGAGGATCTGACATCCAACGATTTGAAAAATTATAAGAACATTGTATTTGCCACGAATGCCCATAATAAATATTATAAAGCAGATGAAGCAATACGGACGGATAAAAATTTGAAATTCAAGACTTATATCGCGAAAATAGTTGATACGCACACGGGTAAAGGTATGCCAAAGTATAGAGTGGCTAGAAAAAACGCGAGATTCGATTATATTTATTGGGACGATCCCAATGAACTAGTGGACAGGCTACGTTTACTCCTCGCATCTCAAGCAGCCGGAAACTTATCTCACTAGAATGAAATCGTATCGATTATCGAAGAATTGCGTGATGCTCAAATCATTTACTAATACATTCATCATCGCAATTTCGCGCATTCACAAAAGGAGCGTCGACGTGTTTGGACGACAGCTGGATAATAAAAGTGCGCTCAATCGTGGCCCTCCGGGCATTGGATTCAAGATTACAAAAGACGGACATTACGATTTGCAGAACAAGCGACTCTGCAACGTTGGAATCCCCAAAGCGGACCACGATGCTATCAGCTTAAAGGTGCTGAATGCTAAAGCCCGAAACGTAACTCAGAACTTACGTGAGGAAATAAATGAAAGTAGAACGCTATTGGTTGAAGGTTTTGGAACTACTATAAAAGATAAAGTCAATACGTGAAATACCGACCTACGGAATAAAATAGAGAGAATTAGTGCGCAAATAACTGAAGATCTTGCAGCCGAGATAAAAGATGATCTCAAAACTCTGAATGCTGATGCGAAAAACCTACGAGTGTCCATGCTTAGCATGTTTTCCCACCTTGACGCTCGATTAAACATCCTTGAGAAAAAATGAGCGAGAAGAAGCGAGCGCTCGTGCAGGAACTACATAAGCCCGCACGCAGAAACTATCCTCGTCGGCATGTGGATATACGAGGCTTGGATGAGACTTGGCAAGCGGACCTTGTGGACATGTCGGCTAACGCGCGGCAAAACATCAATCATAAATTTCTCCTAACTGTCATCGATGTCTTCTCCAAGTTTGCCTGGGCCGTGCCAATGAAGAGCAAGAACGCTATAGATACAACGAGCGCCATGAGATCTATACTTGCGAAGGGACGCATACCAGAGAACCTACATGTTGATCAGGGCAAAGAGTTTTATAATGCCGATTTTCAAACTCTCATGAAAAAGTATAATATTCATATGTTCTCGACATACAGTAATTTGAAAGCATCAATTTGCGAGCGCTTTAATCGTACCTTGAAAAATAAAATGTGGATGCAATTTAGTCTTCGTGGAAGCTACAAGTGGACCGATATTCTCAAAAATTTGATTTCCGAATATAACAATAGTGTACATCGCACAATTAAAATGAAGCCGAAAGACGTGAACTCGGAGAATGAGAAGCAGCTGTTACAACGCGTTTTCACGACTCGAGAACCGTTGAAAAAAAGTCGACGAAATTTCGACGCGGTAATAATGTGAAGATAAGCTAATTTAAAAATATATTTGCCAAGGGTTATACTCCAAACTGGACGACGGAAATATTTACAATACATCAAGTGAAAAATACGAACCTTGTGACGTTCAGTCTGGAAGACTATTATATATGGAAGATATACTATATACTATATATGAAACTATATATATATATACTATATATGTATATACTAGATATACTATATATGGAAGATGTACCCATCGCTGGTGGTTTTTATGAGCAAGAGCTACTTAGAGTTGAAAATTCCAATATTTATCTGATTAAACGAGTATTAAAGAAGCGCGAAAATAAAATTTTTGTAAAATGGCTGGGTTTCGACAACAGCCACAATAGCTGGATAAGCAAATCTGAAATAAATTGAATGAAATAAATTTCATTTTTCGAATAAGTTTTTTATTTTATTAAATAACAAATAATCTATGTTTATTTCCTCGTCGTCATCGGTGAATCCTGCAACTTGCTCCCTTGGAGCTAAATTAGCGAAAGCGCACGACTCATAACCTGTAACATTTTAATGATATACTCTAATATGCATGTTAAAATCTGTGTGTGTGTATGTGTGTATGTGTGTATGTGTGTATGTGTGTGTGTATGTGTGTGTGCGCGTGCACGCGTTTTATTTCTTTACCTGAATCTTCGGATAGGTCGCTGTCCGAAAAGAGTGAGTTCATACTCGAATCGCTATCTTCGTATTGTCTAGGGGGTGATGACGGTTGCGGCGCATAGTAACCGCGTGGTCTAGGCTCAGCGTGGATCCACTCTATTTGTGCCTCAGTGCTGGGGGATGGGGGTGGCGGTGGTCGAGCGGGTGGTGAAGGCGGAGCTCTCGATGGCGAAGACGACGAAGATCTCGATGGAGACGCTGGTGGTGATCGGTATATTGTAATAGCTGAGGACGATGACGATGACGACGATAGCGATGATAATGACAGCGAGCGCCGGTTTAACCCGGACGGCTCAGCTATTGCCCCATCCGGCTGTACTCAATCATCCTGATCTGAAGATTCTTCGTCGGAATCAGCGAGAAGCTTTCGTTTTGCTGAATAGATAAATATATATTTCATTGCAGTGGGCACTTTATGTTTTCTAGAGATAAGAGAGAGAGAGAGAGAGAGAGAGAGAGAGAGAGAGAGAGAGAGAGAGAGAGAGAGAAAGGGTGGGAGAGAGAAGAGTCAGGTACGCTGCTAAGCTTTCCAACTACAGCTAGGCATAATGAAGAAAGCAAGAGAGAGATAGAGTCAGGTGGTCAAGTAATGTGCTGACAGATGGCTAGGCAGGAGATAGATAATTTCTATTACTTACCATGCTCATCGAGTATCGGTAGTAGCTCGCCTTCCTCGCCCCAATTGAACATCCTGATGACGCGAACTGCAGTGTTCAGGATGTCGGGATGATCCGTTAAGCCGCGATCAAACGCTCGACGAAACGTCCTCCGTCGCGTTGCCGATAAAATAGTCCGTAATTTTCTTAAAATAGCTTGACGAGGCAAGAGTTTGAGCTCGGAAAAACAATCTTCACGCCAAATTCGTTGTAATAGCGAGCACTTATTAAATAAAAACACAAACACCATAAAGACGTCTGAGGATAATGGTACCATTTGCATCGATGTGTTCAGCTACGCGAGAAAAATTCTACTGAGAAGGTTCTCCCTCGAAAATGACCTGCCTGTCATAAAAGAGAGGAAGAGCGAAGGGCATTTTAGTGCTACGGTAAATATGTCGATAGTTGCACCCAAATTTCGTGAAACGTTGAGAGGTTTTGCCGACTCTTACTGCTCGAAGATTTATGCTTCCATGTACATGTGTTCGCTCGTCACATCGTAGCCCCATGGTACAGTATCAGTAGACTTTGGGCACAGAATTCTTTTGTCATCCTGCCAGCTTAATAGTATTTTATTTTGCCTAACCGTCTCTACAATATGTTTTGAGCTGCGTATCATGTGCTGGGTCCTAATCAGGGTGTTACAATGAAATAGACACTCTTTATAGTCATGGAACGTAATGGTTTTTAAAGTCGCTCCTCTGACACCCTTTGCACGTTTATTTTCAAGCTCATTACCTTGTACTTTATACGAGTATAACTTTGCCCTAAGACCTATAAACTCGGTCATAATTTTCCCGTTATTTTCATCTTTCATAAGACCCAGCACTTTTTTGTTAGCAAGGGGCATTCCATAGGGGTTATTTATCGGGTAATCGGATGTATCGAATTGGTGTATGTCACGTCTCATGGTTTCATAAATATTTGGAGTAGTTGCATGATAGATTAGGCTGTCCGTATCTGTGTACAATAATTTTGCTTGCTCGCCGAATGTAATCTTCATATAGTCATAATGGAAACGGTATAAATAGATTTTAGACAGGTCAAGAATTGAAAATCCAGCATATATCGGTTTGTTGAATTTTACTTTTGCTTTAGTCAATTCTATTATAACCATATCGTTGTCGAATATGGTGCAGCTATGAACGGTAGCTCGAGCGATGAGAGCTCTTGCGCCATATCGCCCATGCCAGCGTGTAACGAGCTTTACTTCACGATGATTACGTACATTTTCCATCGTTTTCCCAAACACCGCGTTATTCATTAGTTTGTAAAAATTTTTCTCGAAATCGTTATTGGACTGCTTTCTCAAATTCGTATTGAGATCAATGTATTTTTTTAACCAAGGGTATTGTTTGAATTTTAGCACCCGATGAATTTTTGCTAATTTTAGACCCAATCTCAAAGACTCCTGTAAATTACGATAGTGAATAATGTATTTTTCCTTCGGTAGCAATGTCGTCATCAATTCTGAATTTTTAGATTGCGGGGCTCGATAGTGTTCTGGACAAAGCGGCAAGTCTTTGTGAGATCTGTGGAGCTCATTGGGATACTGCAAGTCGACCTCCAGTATATACCCGATCGGCGACTCTTCGGGAATATTTTCAATATTTTCAATAAAATTTTCCGCCCATTCGAATGAGCTGCATGGTAATGATTCACTCATATATAAGTATATCCGTATAAGTTATTGACATCATAGTACATGAGATATGACTCGGCGGTGTTTGGATCGAAATTCGTTTCCATGAATCGATTGTTTGCTTTCGCATACCTGTTGGTACATTGCGCGACTCCGCCTCGGATGCCTTTTTCAATAAAAAGTAACATTCAATAAAAAGTAACAACTTGATTTTCTCCTAATTATGGAAACTGCCTCCTCCATAAGCGCGACAGTCCTTTTACACATTTGCGCATCGTATTTTTCTTCTTCTTTCTTTGCGGCCGATAACATTTGTTTGAATGCACAGGAGAAAATGTGAGCTAGTGATGGGGAAACGCTTATATATATCAGTCAGAAGAATACTGGTTTTTAGACTATTTAAACGCTTTTCCTTCAGGTGCCGAGGACCGGCGAGACACTATTATAGGCGCCTCTAAGATTTTATGTTCGGCCTTTTCCAGACTGCGGTCTGGTCCTTAGCACACGAACAGAAATGATTTATGACCAACGATAAGGTTGCGACAAACAGACGCACTGGCCCGGGAGGGTAGCGTCATGTGCGGTTGAAAGGTTGCTCCGGCCCGCTATTTACTTGTTAGAGATAACAACATTCCAATGCCAGCATGAAAGACAAGCTGCACTGCAGCTGCCAGAAATAGCGGCATTCTAATACCACCCTCAAAACTACCCCCCCCCCCATGCAGAGACGCCAGTCTAACAGATAATCATCAATTAAATGCCGCCTTGAAAAATGAGGCGCACCACCGCTTCCAGAGATAGCGGCATTCCAATACCACCTTCAAAGCTAGCCCCTCCGCCCTCTTGCCCCTCCCAATGTCTCGACCCATAAGAGATTAGGTGCCCTCCAGTTGTTAGAGATAGCAACTTTCGAATGCCACCATCAAAATCAGCCCCCACCCCTTCCGGGTTCATGTCTCGGCTAAATGGTTCATGTCTGGTCTAAAAAATGTCGGTAAATGTCGGGGTAGGGATCTTGAGTTAGAACCAGCCCTGTTTCTCTACTGGTACAAAAGTTATTACGATGCGCGTCGGAAAGCTCGTATTTCTGGATAGTCTAAATTACTTCCATATGCCTCTGAGCGGTTTACCGAAAGCCTTCGGGCTTACCGGTGCTATCGTTAAAGGCACTTTTCCGCACTTGTTTAACCGACCGGAAAATCAAAATTACGTAGGCGCATTGCCGCCTCTCGAGCATTATTCGCCGGACACGATGCGCGCCGATGAGCGCCAGAAATTTCTCGATTGGTATCGCGAAACGAAAGACAAAAATCACGATTCGTTTTTTCGGAAGAGCTTATCAGCTATTGTAAGACAGATGTCACGATTTTACGACGTGCGTGTATGGCTTTTCGCAATATGTTCATTACCAGCGGTCGCGTCTGCCCGTTTGATGAAAGTACAACAATAGCATCAGCCTGCTTCAGAGTTTTTCGAAAAAACTTCTCGAAAGATAATTCAATAGGCACTATACCCACGGGGGGATACACATGGGCGCAAAATCAATCGAAAAAAGCGGTTTCATGGCTATCGTGCATAGAGCACTCGCTGGGTGTTCGTATTATTCATGCGGGCCGAACACGCGAATTCAGAATACCTCAAAATCTCTTGGTAGATGGGTACTACGAGACTCCTAACGGGGTGCATGTATTGCAGTTTCACGGTTGCTACTGGCACGGTCGCCCACGTTGCTATCCCACAAATAGAGACAACAGACAAAGCGATGGAATATCCATGCACGGGCGTTTCGAAAGAACTACTGCTGTAGCTGAGAGGATTCGAACGGGAGGGTATTTGCTCACGGAAATTTGGGAGTGTGATTACGACCGCTTATTAAATTCGACAGCCGAGATGAGAACTTTCCTGCAAGATAATCCTTTAGCTACAGCAGAACATCTCAATCCGCGTGATGCTTTTTTCGGCGGACGGACAGAAAACATGGTTACGCTCTATGACGTTGACGCTACGGAAAAAATACGTTACGTAGACGTTTGCTCTCTGTACTCATATATTTGTAAATTCGGTAAATACCCCGTGGGCCATCCGAAAGTATACGTGGGTAACGAGTGCATGGAATTGACAGGCCCTGATAACACCGATCTCACTGTCGTTGAGGGTCTCGTAAGGTGCACCGTATTGCCGCCTCGTAATCTTTACTACCCCGTATTACCAGTGCGTATGCATAACCGCTTATTATTTGCTCTATGCCGCAGCTGCTGTAAAATTATGAATCAGGATATATGCACACATGAAGAACCTGTAGAGCGCGTGTTCAAGGGTACATGGGTTGTCGCCGAGTTGCGAAAAGCCGTGTCTTGCGGGTATAGAGTGATAGACGTGACTGAAATCTGGCAATATGAAACGACGCAATTCAATCGCGATACACAGACAGGGGGCCATTTTGTCGAATACATTAACACGTTTTTAAAAATCAAACAAGAAGCCAGCGGGTGGCCCGATAATTGCTCCGAAGATAATACCGCGCAAGACCTCTATATAGCCAATTTCGAACGATCGGAAGGAATCAAGCTAAATCGCGACTCCATAGCTAAAAATCCGGGGCTGCGATCTGTCGCAAAGCTGTGCCTCAACGCATTTTGGGTAAAGTTTGGGCAGCGGGAAAATGTACCGCAGACAGAGATAGTTTCGACGCGTAATACGCTTATGGAACTATTGACTAGCCCCGAGTACGAGATCACGGGGATTTTACCCGTAAATAACGACATATTGTATGTAAGCTACACGAAAATCAGTGACGCTGTTATACCATGCAGCATAGCGAACGCCGTAGTAGCAGCATACACCACAGCCCAGGCCCGCCTAGATCTTTATAGTTACCTAGAACGGTTGGGTCGTCGTGCTTTGTACTGCGATACCAATTCCGTAATTTACGAATCGCACGAAGGAAAAGACGAGTAAGAGCCTCCAACGGGGCAGCTCTTAGGGGATCTGACAGACGAGCTGAGCTCTTACGGGGAAGGTAGTTATATTGGGAGTTTCATTTCAGGCGGACCCAAATTTTATTCTTTTATCGTGTGCACTCCCAATGGAGAGGAAAAAGAAGTATGTAAAGTAAAAGGGATAACGCTTAATTTTGCGAACAAGGGGTTAATTAATTACAACTCAGTGCGCTCCTTTATAACCGGCGAGAGAGACGAGCCTGTTGTGCTAAGGTATGACGCTATACGTCGCACAGTGTTTCATCAGGTCGTCACACGTCTTGAAACAAAATCATGCAAACCATCGAGCGTCAAAAGGAGACGAGATGGCGAATATGGCACTCTTCCTTACGGTTATAAAGAATAATGTATATAGATATAGACCTCGCGCTACTTTTTAAATAATGTATATAAATAAAACTTCATGTTCTTACGTATATTCGCCTTTTCGAACCCTATATATGGGACGTTCCACGTCAACTCAGCCACTCCGTTTTTTTTTTATTGTCTCGAAAAAAATATTCAGTATGGGCATTTCAAAGGACAATATATCCATGACATTTTACCAAAATTTCATCCCCCCACTATTGTTGGTTCTCGAGATAATGATTAATGAAGTCTCAATTTTGTAAAAATCATAACTTCGTAACTACTGATCGGATTTAAACGATTAAAAAAAGAATCTTTTTTATTTTTTTTGCCCTTTTCGAAAAAAAATATGTCATCATCGGATAAAAGCTCATTAGACAGTTTTCGGGGTAAATTAACAAAAAACAATTTTTTCCTCGTCACTGATGCCTTGTTCCATTTTGAAAAAATTTTGCGGAGTTGTGTATCGCCTCCTTCTATCAGAAAAAAAATACTGAGTAGAATTCCGATTGGCCCTTTCGTGAAAAAAAAAAAAATCGAAAAATTCCCCCGAAAACTGTCTAATGAACTTTTCTCTAATGACGGCATATTTTTTTTCAAAAAGGGCGAAAAAAATAAAAAAGAGATTTTTTTTAGTCGTTAAAATACGATTAGCCGTTACGAAGTTATGATTTTCACAAAATTGAGAATTTATTAATCATTATCTCGAGAACCAACAATAGTGGGGGGACGAAATTTTGGTAAAATTTCATGTATATATTGTACTTTGAAATGCCCATACTGAATAGCTTTTTCAAGACCAAAAAAAAAACGGGGTGGCTGAGTTGACGTGGCTGCGTTGACGTGTCGTATTCCACGTTAACTCATCAGCCACCCCGTTTTTTTTTTGTCTCGAAAAAATTATTCAGTGTAGGCATTTCAAAGTGCAATATATCCATGAAATTTTACCAAAATTTCGTCCCCCCACTATTGTTCGTTCTCGAGATAATGATTAATAAATTCTCAATTTTGTGAAAATCATAACTTCGTAACGGCTGATCGGATTTTAACGACTAAAAAACGAATCTTTTTTATTTTTTTTGCCCTTCATCAGCCACCCCGTTTTTTTTTTGTCTCGAAAAAATTATTCAGTGTAGGCATTTCAAAGTGCAATATATCCATGAAATTTTACCAAAATTTCGTCCCCCCACTATTGTTGGTTCTCGAGATAATGATTAATAAACTCTCAATTTTGTGAAAATCATAACTTCGTAACGGCTGATCGGATTTTAACGACTAAAAAACGAATCTTTTTTATTTTTTTTGCCCTTTTTGAAAAAAAAATATGCCGTCATTAAAGAAAAGTTCATTAGACAGTTTTCGGGGAAATTTTTCGATTTTTTTTCCACGAAAGGGCCAATCAGAATTCCACTCAGTATTTTTTTTTCTGATAGAGAAAGGCGATACACAACTCCGCAAAATTTTTTCAAAATGGAACAAGGCATCAGTGACGAGGAAAAAATTGTTTTTTGTTAATTTACCCCGAAAACTGTCTAATGAGCTTTTATCCGATGGTGACATATTTATTTTTCGAAAAGGGAAAAAAAATAAAAAAGATTCTTTTTTTCATCGTTTAAATCCGATCAGTAGTTACGAAGTTATGATTTTTACAAAATTGAGACTTCATTAATCATTATCTCGAGAACCAACAATAGTGGGGGGATGAAATTTTGGTAAAAAGTCATGGATATATTATCCTTTGAAATGCCCATACTGAATAATTTTTTCGAGACAATAAAAAAAACGGGGTGGCTGAGTTGACGTGGAATGCGACATATGTTTCAGCTAATACGAAGATTGTACTCATTCGTAAAAATGGATGTGCGGTGGAAACATCCTTGGAAAGCGATGGTTTGTGGGCCCACGGGCTGCGTTAAAACATACTTTGTGAAAAAGTTTTTGAAATTCATTTCGCATTAGAATAGTGAACCGTTTCAACGAATTATTTTCTATTATTCCGGGTGGCAACAAGCGTATATGGAGTACGGTTCTTCGATAGAGTTTCGCGAAGGTTTGCCGCAATCCTCGGATTATGCAAACGACCCGCGTGCAAAACTTATAATTATTGACGATTTGATCCGCGAGGCATCGAACAATAGCGTTGTCGACCTCTTCACCAAGGGTAGTCATCATAAGAATTTAAGCGTGTTTTTTATAACGCAAAATTTATTTCATCAGGGTCACGGGCAACAGGATATATCGCTAAACGTTAATTATATAGTAGTTTTCAAACGTCCGCGAGATCGCGCTCAAATACAGCACCTGGCGCGTCAGGTTTACCCCGAAAATCCCCAATTTCTGCAGGAAGTTTATTACAACGCGACGAGCGAGCCACACGGTTATCTGCTCTTGGACTTAAAACAATCGACTCCCGATAACTGTAGATTTCGTACGTGTATTTTTCCTGATGACCCGCAGCATTTCGTTTACGTGCCGCGAAAAAAGTTAAAAAGCACCGACACAGCCGGAGAAGTACCAGTCTTGCGGCTGTGATGGCAGGTAGCAGGTCCTCTCTCTGTACGAAGCACGTTGCAATATTGCACGCACTTCAGCATCTCAACAAGGAGCAACGGGACGCCGTTTTGCGTAAAGCCGATCCACGAATAATTCGTTGCATTTGTGAGTGTGCGTTAAACATTCTACGTGGTAACGTGCCTCTAAAGCCTGAACAAAGAAAAATGCTACGTCACCACGCGTCTATTCTTCGATGACTAGCTGCGAAAAGCGGTAGTTGGAAGAGCAAGAAACATTTTGTGGTTCAAAACGGTGGGTTCCTACCGTTGCTGCTCGCTCCCGTACTGGGTACGCTCTTGTCACGTTTGATCGGTGGCAGTGGATAATGGAGCATGCGAGAAAAATGGTGCTCGTGCCTCAAGAGAATCTTCAGCATATAGGTGTGCAGAATAATCGACAAATGGAATCTGTTCAACGACAACAGCAGCAAACAGTGCAAACCATTGGTACGACACTGAATAGATTGGACACTGAGATGAACGATATTCTGAATTCTAATTCGTACAAGGATGATAGGGAAAAGTGGTCAGCGTTGCGACAGGAAATTAAAAAGGACTTTGTATTCCTCGACGTCAACGCTCAATAAACCCCTCGAGCGTACCATAAATGTTGTATATTCAACTGGTAACATTAAGTCTCGTCATTATGAAATATGCATGGTCACTTTGGTATTTCGCATGGATTATTTGTCGAAATTATCAAAGTATAATTCGACAAAATATCGAACGTGACACGTCACGAGGCGAGAGAGCCGATAGCTCGGCCCTAGATTAACGTATGCGACGGGTGGGGATAGCCAAAGATTGACGAACGAGCCTCGTATAATGAGCAAGTAGCTAAGAGATTCCGTTACCAAAAATCACTTCTCTCACGACAGAGAGAAAGTCCGGATTGTAAGCCCTCGAGGGGTCCCGTCGCGTCTGTCGACCAATCTGTATCTTTTGAGTCGAATGCAAATCTCGTTGTGTCTGTTGACAAGATTTGTATATTCGTCGAGCTATTGTAAACCGAGCATTTTGTCGGGTAAAAGGGTTGAGATTGTCTCGTCAAAACCCAAACGGAATAAAGTAAATTGAGAGTCTAGTCGCGTCTGTCGACAAAACTGAATTGATTGTGTTAATTTGAATAAGTGCTGTAAGTTGCGTATTTTGTCATATTACATTGTGAATCGAAGGACCTCCGCCGTTTTGTCGAGGTCATACGTTATGAAGGAACGATTGTGAAGTATCGAATGTCAAGTATTGAAGTAATCAAGTAAGTCAGAATAAACCTATATTTCTTGCTTCAAGTACTGTTCTTTATTGTTCTTGCAATTCCTTGTCGTTGGTCCTCCAACTGTACCCCTCCTTGCGATAGTCTCATTGTCAAGGGAGCTAGTCGTAAAAAGAGAAATGCATAGATAGTTTACTAATTTTCTTGAAGCAAATTGGCGCCCAGTATTAAAATCGAGTATAAGAAAACGAATTAGAGCCCTGCCAGCCGACGGACCATGGCCGCGACAGGAGAAGGCGTTTCGACATAGTAAATCGTCTGTGTAAAAAATAGCCTGTCTCAGCGTATTTCGCGGTGTTGCAACGTTATCTCCATTTTGCCGATAATGAACGAGCGCAGCAGCATCGTGCACTCGAAAAAAAAGACGATTACATTACGACACCTATAGAGAAGGAGGGGGATAGTGAAGAAGGCGCTGAAGTTCCACGTAAAAACGACTCTATGATCGTTGAGAGTGTCCCGACAAAATATCGCAATAAAGCAAAACTATTGCTCCGTCGTTTACGCCTTGTACCAGTAACAGAGTTTTGCTGGGATCCTACAGGCACCGTCTCCATCGCAGGCAAAGAAATCAAGGACTCCAATATTGTCGATCTTATAAACGATGCTATGCGCGCGAGGAAAATCTCAACGCCGGCGGGTCGTCATGCATTTGCAGGATTTTTAAGAGCGTCAAAAATTCCACGCGAGTTTGTTGGGAACGAGGATCTGTGGAGGTCCGATGTGCCCACCTCGACGCCTTTTCGGAAAAAAAGAAAAATACCTGTGCGCTCCCACGACTTGTCGTTGAGCGACGCGGGAGCCAATCACAGCAGCGACGAATCCACCGATCCCAGTATTTATGAGCTCTTCAGTACCTCTGAGCGGGAGCAAACAGGCGCCGGCCAGTGTAAAAAGAAGAAGAAGAATCGTGTAATTTGGGCTAACCTAAAACCATGAAAACATTGGAAAATATGTACTATAATCCCTCCCACGAAGCATCGTTCTCGGGCGCTGCAATATTATTACGCGCAACGCGAAAAAAAATTTCTAACGAAAAGACCGTGCAGTGGTTGGAGACACAGGATGCTTACACGAAACATCGCCCTGTAAAACATCGATTTCCACGACGCCATTACAGCGTGCCAAACATTGACGATGTCTGGGAGTCTGATCTCGTAGATCTTCGCTCGATCAAAGATTACAACGATGGTCATACCTATCTCCTCGTAGTCATAGATGTGCTAAGTAAATATGCATGGGTCGAGCCTTTACGCGACAAGACTGCTGCGTCTGTGGCTACGGCTTTTACGTGGATACTCACGCAAAAAGCCACTAATAGCCGATCACCCGTATGTCTGCAATCAGGTCAATGCAAAGAATTCATGGGTGCTGCATTTCAAGAGCTCCTAAAGAAGAAAGATATTCAGTTTCGAGCTGCACGGAATCCTGATATAAAAGCCGCAATTGTGGAAAGATTTAATCGAACATTGAAAGAAAGAATATGGCGATACTTTACGTATACACGTGCGAAGCGATACATCAATGTGCTGCAAAATATAGTGTCTGCATATAATAGTGCCCGGCATGGCAGCATAAAAATGGCCCCGGTAACGGTGATTCTTGCCACTGCAGCTCAAGCTCGTGCTAATTTGATGCAGCGTTACAAGGATTCGGAGCGAGAACACATCCCTAAATACGGGATCGGTGATGTTGTACGAATCAGTAGTGCAAAAGCAGTCTTTGCAAAAGGTTACGAGAGCGGCTGGAGCAGCGAACTGTTGAAAATTCATCGCATATCGACGACTAGTTGCCCGACGGTGTACTTTTTACGCGATCTTCACGGCGAAGATATTAACGGCATTTTTTACGAGGCCGAGTTATCGAGAGTTCGTACTATTACCGAAAAAAATAAAAAATCACCATGAGAGACGAATTTTATATCGTTTTACCGAGCAACAGCAGTATGAAATATTACCCGGAAAATACGACAACGCGTTATACCACACGATTCCCACAGCGCGTATCTTTGCAAGGCAATTGGGCCGTTGGACTTATAGAAATACATATACCTATGACGATTTTGCACATACCTCAGGAAGACGAGCAGAACTTCATGAAGACCGCGCTACACAAAGTACAACAGGATGTTCACCCTTCAACTATTATCGTTGAAAAGAGCTGCGTGTATGTTCCACCCGGTGTATATAAGAGTATAGACTCATTGCTCTAAACAATAAATGAACTACAGGGCGTTGCCGGTCATTTACGATTTCAGTGCGCTCGCAATGGCTACGTCCAGGTGACCCGTATCTGCGATTCTTGCGAAAATTTCATGCATGCTTTCCATTTCTCACCAAGGGTCAACAAGATTTTAGGATTTACCACGCCCGGCAGCGTGATGCTCCCGCCTGCATTCGGAGATGTTAGTTACACTGGCGCACGACCTGCCGGCCTAACTAATGCTGTTCCCGATATGTTATTCGTTTATACGGATATTTGTGAACCCTACATTATTGGCCATGTGCATGCAACTCTGTTACGTGTTGTACCATCTTATACCGCGGATAGCAACAATTACGGCTCTGTGAAGATCAGAGGTTTCTCGCCACCACGCTACGTACTGCTTCATACAAACTTTCAATCGATCGATATCGATATAAGGGATGAGTTTGGGCAGCCGATACCATTTGAGTACGGGGCGCTGACGGTGACATTACAGTTCAAGCGTACGGATTCGAGAAGTCGTCGCAATGACTTATTACGATGAATACTTTGATATGCAGATGGGCGCTGCTCGGACCGGATATGGGGGTATCAGTAACGTGTACATAGGCTCACCGAATCAAAGTGGCCACGGGATTGGCAGTTTTTTCGGTGGCCTTTTCCGCCGTATTATACCTTTTTTGAAGAATGGTGCACGGGCTGTCGGCAAGGAGGCTCTGCGTGCCGGTGTTGATGTTGCCACCGATATAATGGACAATGGTGTACGGTCAAGAGAAGGGTTCAAAACGCGTCTACGCGCGTCTGGCGAAAATCTAAAGCGAAAGGCGGAGGAAAAAATTGATACACTCATGAAGGGTTCTGGCTATAAAACGACAAAAATTAATCGATCTCAGCATTCCGTTTCCGGCCGCGGTGTGCGACGTATTCATAGTGTGAAAAAAAGAAAGAAAGCTACTTTTTCGTCGAGAAAACTGAGAAAGCAGGCAACAGCAAAGAGGCGGATAAATAAGAGCAGGACAACCAAGAAGAAGAAGGCTCTACGGACGGTGGCTAATATTTTCACATAGAGAAAGAGAGGGTAAATATGGCTTTCTTACACACACACTGTTGCGAGTGTTTAAAGTCAGAGCTCGAGCTATTTACACTGCCTCTCACACAAACCACCATCGAGGGAACACAATGGGTGTACTACAAACCGATCTCATCTTTAACGGATGATTCACCAATTATGTTTGTGGTACCTGGTCAGGGTGATGAATATATTGATCTTGCTCACACCATGCTAAGCATGCGCGTTCAAATACAGTGTTTGGCTGAGAAGCCTGATTCAGCGATTAAAATAGGCCCCGTCAATAATCTGATGCATTCAATGTTTAATCAAACAGATGTGTTTTTCAATCAGAAACTTGTATCGCCCCCGAATAACGCGTATGCATACAGAGCATACATTGAAACACTGCTAAATTATGGAGACGGCGCAAAAAACTCTCATCTTACGAGTGTGCTCTGGTTCACCGATACACCGGGAAAAATGGAGGATACAGATACAGCCAACGGTGGGCTTGTAAGCCGCAGAGACCTTCTCAGCAGTGGAAAAACTATTGATCTCCTTGGTCATCTTCACTGCGATGTCTTTAATTAAGAGAGACTCTTATTGAACGGTGTTGAAATGCGTCTACGACTCGTACGCACGAATTCATTTTGCCTTATGGGCGGGACGGCAGACTATAAAATACATATTGTCGAAGCGTCGCTTCTCCGTCAACAGCTCTGCAGCCTGACTTTACAAAATCGAAGCTTTACGTAGACGCGTATCATACTATGTTCTTCGGAACGGGTATTCACTTTCTCAATGAAGATAATTGTATTTCACGGGAGGCCTACCCCGAAGGGTATTTCCTTTTCGCGTTTGATCTTACGCCCGATTTATCGGCAAACAGCAGTACTCATTGGAATTTGGTAAAACACGGCAGTGTTAGAATAGAAGTACGATTCGAAAAGGCTCTCGCATTAACGGTAAATTGTATTGTGTACGCCGAGTATGATAATGTGTTGGAGATTGACTCATTCAGACAAGTAATCGTTGACTTTTCTGGTTAGTCAGCAGAATTTGTATCCGCCGAGCTAGGTCTCCGAGACATAAAGAGCTGAACAGTATTATCAGAGAGAGCAACGAGAAAGCATCATGAATATCGCAATCGATTTACAGTGTTTGCGAGATAAAAAACGATCGTTTTGTGCCGAAAGAAGTTGCGATCATTTGCCTACACGGTCCGTACACCGCTCATTGGCTTGTGTCTTCACCTCACGACGATAAGGATCTATCACCTACTCTGAAGCGTCAGAATTCCTGGTTGACTTGAAATCATCATGGTTTAAAATGGCGTGAGAGCGATACAACGTCGCAACACATGGAATCAATTTTGAAAAATATTGCGGAACAATCTGACCGAATATTCACAAGGGGCTCAATAAAATCAGAGTACCTGGCACAGCTCACAGGTTGCTTCATTATAAATTTAGAGGAGGAGGAGACTCCCTCATTCCGCTATCTTCATCAGGACGACACTCGTTGCACATACCACGGATCGCTATATAACAATCTCACGTACAAATGTGCATTGAATAATGCGAAACAAATAAAAGATTCGCTCTGTCATAAAGATCGCATCGCCTCCTTATGGGAATATAGAACGACCACGAGCTGGAGCTTAGACGGGCCTCGCGAGGAAAAGAAAAAGAAACCTTCTGCTTCAGGCTGCTATGAACAGTCTAGAAATTCTGCAGGCTTTGCGGAACATACCAGACCACACGATAGGCGTATACCCAGCCGATCGTATCCCGAAGGTGTGGACGTGGCCGACATCTTTTGTCGTTAATACCGATGGCCACAAATTGCCTGGATCCCACTGGGTCGCCATGTACGTCGATCGAACTGGAGAAGGACGATACTTTGACAGCTACGGGGTCCCTCCGATCGTCCCGCAGCATCTCATCCGCCTTCGAAGAAACTGCAAGCTTTTCCGATGCAACGCTAGTCAGCTTCAGGGTCCAGATTCGCAGTGTTGCGGACAGTATTGCATCATGTTTCTTCAGTATATGTCTACTGGCTTTGGTATTAATAAGTTTTAAAGCGTATTTTCAGATGATTTATCCCGAAACGATAAAACAGTGAACGATTATTATAATGCGTATATAAAAAAACGCGAAAAGTCTAAGCCTCGGGGCAAAGTTTTTAATATGGACTCTGCGGTTGGTGGTGGTGGCGGTGGTACAAATAATTTTAATCATAAAAATTTACACTGTATACAGAACTGTTGTTCCCGTGTACGGCAATAATGAATCTAATTTTAATATAAGAAATAAAATATGACATTGAAATTTTTCACGTTTTTTTTCTACCTATCCTTGAACTGCGATCACGCGCCTTGGAGTCAGCATTCTCTGGGTACAAAAGTCACTTTTTGCTACTATCATATTTCAAGCGGCACGTGCATCAAACCATCGATTCTTCTTCGAATTGGTATTAAAAAATTTCTTTTTGTCTTTTGTTATGTCTACGAAAATGAGTCATCTTTATAGGGTATCATATGTCGACGATCAGATTTCTTTTTGTCTTTGGTATTTCTAATAAAATGAGTAATCTTTATAGTGGGGGGAGATCCAGTGGAAGGGGTGACTGCAGAGTATAAGTTAGACCCTGGAGAACGACCATCATTCGCGATCAAACCGTGGTCAGATATTGAAGTAAAACTTCAAAAACTCTTGAAGACTTTCATTTGCTGTCATTTGAGGTGTATGCTGAGAAAACGACGCGAATAAAAGCGGCGAATAGAAGCACTCTCACACGACATTGCGAGTATTAAAGCAGTAATACAAGCGAGATCGCAATTTCTCTCTTTAACACGAAAATTTGATGAACCCGATATTTACGATGGATGTCGCACGAATCAACAAAGTGGGACAAACGGCCACGTTTCTGCCTGTGAAAAAGTTATCGGAACTAGAGCTCAAAAAAGACTACAGCATCAGCGACATAAGAACTGTTCAAACTAAATGGGGCACGCGTATTGCCATCGACGTGGAAAACACATTTGCGTGATTCCTACCAGCCAGATTCGTCCAGCTGTTCGAAAAAGACGATCAGCTATTTCAGCGGATGATAGTCGCAGCCCATGAAAATAATCTGGCCATGGAATATTGTGGAACAAAATTCAATAATGTGGAATTCAAGCCACCTAATAATCACTAAGTCTTACGATGTCTGTGAAATGTACTAAGAATCTACGTGCGCTACTGCTGCCGTTCACCTATAAGCTAAATAATCTGGGAACAAAGTCTGTGTGGGTGGGCCTTGATATTTGTCAGAGCGGTACGTTACGTCCTGTGATTAGCTTTAAATGTTATATCCATGGTTGTTTAACTATGGATTGCTCTTCTTGGCACGATTTTCAAAATCATTTCAACATAGAGGATGAAGAAGAAGACCCTGCACATCACCCGTTACCGATATTCTGTTTTACAAAAGAGCAATTCATTATACTGTCATTATTACAAGCCAGTATAAACAGAAATATCTCGTGGCTTCGTCGTGTTTGCAACGAGGTAACAAATTGCAGAGACTCTCTTGTAGATGCAATAACATCAGAAACATCCATTTTTACAACGAGCTGCATACGCCGTAATATTCGCACGAAGCGTGCGAAAATACGAGAGAAAGCTACCCAAAAACGAACATCGTCGAATAATTCATATAACGAATTACCTACTTGTACAAAAACAACAATAATTGACAATCTATTGATGCATCATTTGGATCGCATTGTTACAACTGTTATAGCCCGTAAAAGATAAATCCTTTCCTCATTGTATAAAAGCATTACGTATAATTAAGTGAAAATGTATATAAAAATTAAATAAAGAGAAAAAGTATGGATTATTATTATTTGAATAATGATAATAATCGGACCACTATGGCGAACCCTCAGAACTCTTTCCTCCCACCACCTTTCCCCACCACGACCCCCACCACGCTCGGAAAGAGGCTCCGACGCGGGGGGAAAGTGGAGGGGATAGGAGTGGGGATAGGAGTGGGGATAGGAGTGGGGGTCGCCAGGGTGGTCCATATACTACTAAGGTGCGATAATTGGAAGCGAGTGTTTTAAACAAAAGAGTGAAATGTTGTCTACTCCAGTTGCATACAAGTGAATTTGTAAAGAATTAATCATGGCGGTGACTTCATCAACTGATGAGGGAGACAACGTGAATGTTGGTTTAAATACATGGTCTAAATTTATTAGCGCCAGAAATTCATCGCAGCAACAAAGAGGACCAGAGCTCGATATAGAAGAAAAATAAATATTTAATTGTTTTTTTGAGAAGGTTTGAAGTGGTGAAATGAGCTTTGGTTTGACCAAGCCCAATCGCGAGAGTTCTTTCCACATTTTGGTTGGATCCGTTATGTCCTTGAGATTATTGAACTGATACCTCTGCTTTTCTCGTTTAATGTCCTTTGTTATGACATTCCTATATTGTCTGTATATTTGATAGTCAAGGAGACTACACGATCTCTTAGCTCGTTGAAAAAGTAAGGATGTGTGTTAAACACGCTCTCTGAGCTCCACTGTGAACCAATTAGAAGGAGGCTTTTTTGCTGAAAAAGATTTTTTCCGGAGCGTGGGCATTCACAGCAGCGAGAATAGTAGTTGTTAGGTTTGTGGTGAGGTGCTCAATATCATTGGTAGTATTATGATTCTCTACGAACAGTGGTCGAGAAGAGTTTACACAATGTGACAGTGTCGTAAAAAATGCAGAAGGGTCGAAGACTTTATAGTTACGTCTGCATATTGTACTTTTCGTATAGTTTGGGACCTCGAGTTTGTAATCCATGGCTATCAAGTCATGCCCAGCTATGAATGGGTCAGATGTTTTAGAGTACGATATGAGTTTACCAGGGTCATCGATAATAAAAATGTCTAACCATGAATCAGATAATGAAGTATGATATGTAGCATCGGAGCTAACAATGAGCAGAGATAAAGCAGAAGCAGTGTCTCTCAAATAATTTCCCTCAAAATGGTCGAATAGTAAGTTGCAGTTGAGATCACCTGTAATCACTATATTTTTGTAATTGTGTGCAGTTCTATTAAATGCAGAAAGATAATCATTTAAGAGAAAACCTTTCGGCCCGCGATATATGGACGAGAAAAGAATCGACTGTGAGTTCGAGAAACGAGCCTCAATCATTAAAAACTCATAGTACGGGAGCCCAATAAGGGATTTCGGGATTTACTCGAGCGCATCAGATTAACATAGGGGGGAATGCCTAGCACCCTGTTAGATACCTCTACCATGTCCGAGCACCCTATGTAGTGACGTGCATCTAGGGCAGCCCGTCAGATTAGTAACAAAAATCGATGGTCAGAAATACTCGAGCGCGTCAGATTAAGATATGGCAGGTTAATTACATGCTAAAAAGTGTGCATTTTCTTAATCTGATGATTTGAGCGTGAAGCTAGTGTCGTAGATGATCACCTATCAACGAATACGATCAGCGATAGTGATAACAGCACGGCCACAGGTACCGACAGCGATGATGCTTGTAGAGTGTGGTCTCGAGATGGTGCAATTTAACCGTTCACGACGGAGAGAGAGAGAGAGAGAGAGAGAGAGAGAGAGAGATTGATTGCATCATTTATTATGCCTTGGTATAACCTTGAGGCAAATTACAATATGGTAGAAAAAAAAAATTTACAGTCAGGATTTTATACAGAAAAATAGAAAAGTGAAAAATAACAATAGTTAATAATAGAAAAATTATTACAAGTTCGCGAGCAAAATATAATGGTGATGGAGGATGTACTTAAGTATAAATACTAATATTATGTTAATAATAATATTATACTAATGAATAAATAAATAAATAAATAGTCTCTCGATATCTATGGGGCTTATATTCATATTGACTGTCGTTCCTAGATAGGAATGACAATGATATAGATCAAATAAAGTTGTAATAGCTGTTGATGTACGTGTAAGTTAGTCGCCAAAGTCATTGAGTAGTAGCTCCGTCTATAGTGAAGAGGTGGTTATGTAAGCGATTTTTCGAGATGGGAAGTGTGGGAGAAGCAGAGACCTCAGCAGGGAGTGAGTGCCAAAAATATATGGCCGAGAGGAAAAACGAGTTACGGAAAGTAGACGTGCGAAATAGTGGTACATGGAAGCAGTCTGGTGTTCGTTGCCGAGATGGGTGAGACAGTTGATTAGGTCGAGAAAATAGTTCCATCAAATAAGAAGGAGCGTTACCATGTAGTATTTTGAAAACCGTAATACCCAGAAAATAGAGTCGTCTCGACTTTACAGTAAGCCAGCCAAGTTCTCTACGATACGGTGATATGTGGACATCCCTTCTTAAGTTGTATATAAATCTAATTGCATTATTGATAAGTTTTTCAAGCTTGGTATTGAGTTCACATGTTAAATCATGATACACAAGACAACAATAGTCGAGTAGAGGGAATATAAGCGAAACGATTAGCTAGGCACGCAATTCACGTGATAAAATATTCCTATGGTAATTTAGCTTGTAAATCGAGAAATCCACTTTTTTAGAAATCAACATGATATGTTTACGCCAAGAAAGATTCGCTGACATAATCACTCCAAGGTTTCGTGCCTCATATACATAAGGAAGGATAACATCGCTGACAACAATCGGGAGTAAGGACTTAACATTTATTCGGCCAATATAGTTATTGCTACCCTGAATGAGAATTTTAGGCTTAGACAGGTTGAGCTTCAAACCATTCTCATTCGCATATTGGGCAATCACAGAGAATTTTAGATTAGCCCCAATATTGTTAATAAAGAGTGAGAATAGTAGCGGACCCAACACAGATCCCTGCGGAACACCTGAGGTTGTGCCAAGCCAACTAGAGCATCCTCCTTGATTGTTGACAATAGCTTGGTGTGTATCTGTCAGGTAAGAAAAAATCCACCTGAGTGCATTAGCCAAGAAACAAATTCTACGTAGTTTACTAAGAAGAATAGAATGTAAGACAGTGTCAAATGCCTTACTAAAGTCAAACAATACGAGGATAGTGTGGCATCTCTCATCTACTGCACGTCGCTTATCGTGGCATATTCGCAGTAAAGCAGTTTGCGTACTGAAGCCCCCCCCCCCCCTGTAACCCGACTGACGTGAGTCCAAAGTATTATTCACTGTAAGGAATTCTATTATTTGCTTGTGGACAACTTTCTCGAATATCTTAGAGAGCTCACATAAATTAGCAATTGGTCTACAGTCGGACATGGACAGGGGGGCATTCACCTTCAATAATGGCCGAATAAATGCGCGCTTCCACATTGTTGGAAAATACGAAAGTCGGAAATAACGGTTAAGCAAGGTTACTAGTAGTGGAGAAAGTTGGGGAAGAGCTTTTTGGATCGAAAAAATTGATATTCCATCAGGACCAGCAGAATGAGAGGATGGTATGGAACCAATAATTAATTTTATTGCATCTGGAGTAGCTGGTGAGAATTCAAACTGGGGGTGGTCCAATGGCTCGTTAGAAATAATGTTTTCCAATTGATGTGGCTCACATGCTGGGGAAGAACATGCAATGTCAACAAAATAAGAGTTCAACTCTTGTGGAGAGAAAAAATTGAGAGGAGAAGAAGTGGTAGGTTTCACAAGCCTTAGGTTGGCCAGTTCTTTCCATAATTCTGTAACGCTCTTAATCGACGAGAGTTTGCTTAAATAAAAATTGTTTTTAGCTTTTTTTATGTCGTTGATGAGTAAATCACGAAATCTTCTAAATATGGCAAGCCCAAGAAGACTCCCGGATCTTTTCGCTAGCTTGTATAGAGAGTTACGCTTCTTAACACGTATCTTCAGAGCTTCGGTAAACCACGGAGCATACTGTTTATGAATTTTATATGTTTGTTTAGGAGCATGAATGTCTAGGGTAGAAGTGATCGTCCCTGCGAGAGATTCAGTGAAAAAAATCAATATCAACATGAGAGAGAAGTGGATTCAAAGCAATCTCTTGGTTGTTCCGAAGCTCTGATGAAATCATTTTGAGAAAATCAGTTTCATCGAATCGCTTAAAATTACGCCGTGTGATAGTACGATCACAGATGGGTGGTGCATCAAATTTGTAGACCAATTCAATCAAGTCATGACCTGCGATAAACGGAGCATCGGTTTTAGAGAACTACAATTTCTTAGACAAAGAATCGACAATAAAAACGTCAAGCCAAGAATAAGCCGATTTCGTGTGAAAAGTGGCACCTGATTCAATGATGTGTAGTGATTTTGATGCGGTGCATTCTCTAAGAAACGCTGCCTCATAATTTGAATTTAAAAGATTACAGTTCAGGTCACCACTGATTACAATATTTTTATACGCAAACGAGAACCGATCAAAGACAGAAAAAAAGTCGGTAAATAAGAGACCCTTCGGTCTACGGTACATCGAGGTGAACATAAGAGATTCTTTGTTATGACAGCGCAGTTCTAGGATGATATATTCAGGTGAATTTGAGTATTGGTTCGCTGAGGTCGCTAAGAGCTTGACAGTGAGAGACTCATGAATGTAGCATGCCACACCACCACCACGTTTATCCTGTCTGTCATTTCTTATAAGCATATAATTATCTAAATGGACAAGGTCATCAGATATTTGAGAGTGTAACCATTTTCAGGTATTGATATGATGGGATACTGGTGGCTCGATAAGTGGGCACGGACGAGGTCTATATGGCACAATAGGGAGTTCGCGTTGAATTGAGCAATATTCAGGTTGTTACCCGAAGACTCAAGAATAGGTGGTGGTGAAGAGAGATGTTCGTTGAATGATTCTGGTCTTAGTCATGTGAGAGAGCTAAGTCCTCTTCCGTGTTGATGTGGACAATATCGGTGTTATCACTCCGACGAACGCAAATATTTCCAGATTTTATCCATGTGAATTTGTAACCAAGTTCTTTTGCCTTGATTCTGGTACGACGAAGTAGTTTGTAGGTTGATGTTGACAGGAGTTCATTGATAAAAATGTTACCCTGTTGATTGAGCGAGAAAACTTCACTGATTGTTAATTCATGCTTTTCACGCTTCTTTTGAATGATGAAGTAACGTACTCCCGGGGATTTCAACGAAATGATCAGCGAATCAATAGCTGTATGAAGTTGACTGGTATGCTCACCAATTGCTGAAGAGGTTTTTTTGGGCAGTTTTCGGATTTCTAGAACGTCACCGATCAATTGAGGAATCCCGAGAGCGTTAAAAACCTTGTCGACCATCATTTCCGGTGTGTTAGCGATGTTAATCGGCAATCCAGATATAGTGATATCAGCACAACCTTTATGGGAATCCATGTTGGAAAGACGATTGGTCAAGGCAGCCACTTGCGTTTTTAGCGCAATATTATCCTCCTTAATGTTTAGAATATCAGCACGTGAAGTGTCCGAATTCTGTTCAAGAGTCGCTATGCGATTATTAAGCTTCTCGCTAGACGCCGAGAGATCCGAGACATATGCGCGGAGTTCTGCAATGTTGTGCGATTCCCAAAATAGAAGTCTGTAGGGACTTGAATTGGCTGGCGTTCGCAATGCTTATTGATTGAAGTTGCAGCATAAGATCCTCTAGCATGACATTGGAGGATACTCTTCCAAGATTACGAGGCGGAGGAGAGCGCTGAGTCGAGGTGGAACGCTGCATGACACACGTTTCACAGTAAACACTGTCATCAGGATTTGTGCTCTCAGCATCATAACCAAGTTTGCTTATGGCGCATTCG